>OY787624.1:6074364-6674364 GCA_963678935.1 Umbilicus rupestris
TTCGGCTAGGTGAGAAGTAGACGTGTGAGTCCTTGTACTTCGAACTGTGATAGTGAAATCTGGAGAATCGAAGCATCTTCTCCAGATGTAGGCAAGTTGCCGAACTAAGTGAACAAACGTACTATGTCTTTCTTACTCTTCAGTAGAATAGTTCCGCAGAAAGATACAGAGAGTGCTTAAACAAAAGATATATGATGGGGAGTATTTATACGACTCGCTAAACCATTTAAACCCAACTATTTCGACATGTTTTGATGTGAACAGTTACCTCTTAGTGTTGTTTGCATTTCAGGTGTTCGGAATACATGAGAAGAGATTTGCGGCTCAAACCGGTGTTTTTATGGAAGAAATCGGTGTTGGCGGAAATGGGAGTGCACTGCAGTGAGTCGCGCGCCAGCAGGCAACATTAGTGTCGCGCGCCGAGAGTTAATGTATTCGTCGGGCGCGCGACATAATGTCTTCATGGGGCGCGCTGGGTTTATGATGACGTCACCATTCGGGCCCGCGGCCCGAAATCAGTTTTACAGCCCGATCTCAATTAGGGTTTCAGAAGATTGGGACGGCAGTTTTTTCGACGACGGAAGAGTTCTGGACGACGGAGGTTTGACGGAGACGGCGGACGGAATTTTGCAGCTTGCGTGAACAGTACTTCCGGCGTGAACAGTGTTTCCGGAGGTGAATAGTGGTCGTGAACAGTATTTTTTATGTTTTTCAGTTTAATGTATTTTGCAATTATGAACATGAGTAGCTAAACTTTTATTTCAGTTTAGGGTTTTCAATTGGTGACATTCATGTTTGAGACTTGGTTCAATGCATATTTCTATTCATTCGTAAGTTCTGGATCTTAATTTGCCTGAATTGTACTGCACGGTTAGCGTATACTTTGTCGTGAAACTATCCGTTTAACAATTCTGATTATTAACTCTTGTTGAAGCTTTGTCGTGGAAACAAGTAGTAGAATCCAGGCTCCGTATCACCTTTGTCGGGATACTCTAGATTATTACCTTTGTCGGGATGATCGCATGTTTGATTAGAATAGCTATCCTTAGAAGTCAATGATAACAGTCACTATTGAATTCCCTGAGCTGAATATTTCTCTCGATTGACATTTGCACTTTTATTACATTCGTTCTTGCGATCATTCACTCAAAACCCCCTTTAGTTCAGTATTTACAGGGAATCGCTTCACATTCAGTTCTCTTGGGTTCGACCCTTGCTTGCCGCTACACTAGCTGGAGCTTGGAAATATAAATACAAGTTTGGCGCGTACAACGACGCGCGTCAAATTTTGGCGCCGTTGCCGGGGAACTGCTACAGTGAAGAGTTTCTTTTTCTTTTTTTTTCTTTTTTAGTTTTCAATTATTTCTTTGTGTTTTTTTTGTTGCGATAAATTGCTCTTTCCAGCATGTCGCACGCAGGTAGTGTTAATGGTGATGGCCGCCAAAATAATTAACAAAATCAGGTCAACAACAACAACCATCCTTTACCACCACCAGGAAATCCGGATGTGCAGGTTCCACCATTTTATGAAGAGCCGGAGCGAGTATTTAGAGCGCGCCAGAGGGAACTTCGCGAAAGGGAATTTCTGGCTAGGGATGCAGGGGTTCAAGCAGAAGGTTTCAATGAGCCTAACCCACCGCTTCAGCAATACGTGCAGCAGCAACCTTACGGGCGTCAGCCCTACAGGCGTGCCCAAAGACCGGAACCAACAATGAGAGAGCTGGCTGCACCAGACTTCAATGAGCAGCCATGGTGCATCAATACTGGTGCAGAAGAGGACGATTTTGAGGTTAAGACTTCTGTGGTGCCCCACTTACCCAAGTTTGGCGGATTACCGGGAGAGGTAGCGACAAGGCATTTACAAGAATTCACCGGAATCTGCCAAACATTGAGACCCTACGCAGCTTCGGAGGACAGGTTTAAGCTTCGAGTATTTCCTTTGAGTTTGACTGACTTAGCAAAATCGTGGTTTCTGTCTCTTCCTTCAGGCAGTATTCGCACCTGGGACCAAATGCAGCGGAAATTTCTAGACAAATACTACCCGCCAGCAAAGGCAACACAAGTGCGCAGAGAACTCTCTAATATCAAACAAGGACCAAGCGAGTCGATGTATGACTACATGGAGAGGTTCAACGCACTGGAGCAAAGCTGCTGTAACTTAGGAGTCCCGGAAAGGATGTTGGTGGAATATCTTTTGGATGGATTGAGACCTCTCGAGCGTATGATGTTGGATGCTGCAGCTGGTGGCACGGTGTTGAACTTGACACCGTCTGAGGTACGTAATTTGATTAATGAGACCGCTGAAAGTGCTCGTTTCAGGGAGGAGATCAATCGAAGGGAGGATACGAGCAGAACAAGGAACGTTTCACAGGTGGATTCCAACACCAATCAGATGGCCAATGAAATCAAGGAGCTCAAGGAAATGATGCGGAGTATGATGGTTGGGCAGAACCAGCAAAATCAAATGCGGAACCAGCATCAAGAGCAGACCCAGCATTACAGGCCACCATTTCGTCAACTACAAGAGGGTTACAACAATGCTGATCAGCAACAACAAAGGAGGAACTATAATCAATCAGGTCAGAATAACCCGCCAACTGTTAATGATTTGGCAGTGAATATTCAACAATTCCAAGCGAAGACAGATGGTGCTATTGCGGAGTTATCAAAGCAAATGTCGCAGTTGATCACGGTCGTTAATGAGTTGAAGAGTGACAAGGGCAAGCTTCCTTCGCAAACGGTTCCTAACCCGACAGCAAATGTCAGCGCAATTACCCTAAGGCGAGAACGGGAGGTCAAGAGTACAAACGAGGCAATGAGGGAAACGGAAACAGTGAGTCACGCGCCGGATGACAACATTATCCAGACGCGCGAATCGGTAATGTCTTCTCCCGGAGCGCAAATAATGTATGAAGCGAGCGCGGTCAACGCAAAGACCGCGCCTGGAGCCAACAATAAGAGCGCGCCCGAAGAGAACATTATCCTCCAGCGCGCAAATATAACGTTCCCTACTGGCGCGCTAACCACTGACGAGAATTCCAAATTTCACCGTTCTGACCCATTTTTTTCATTTCCTACGCAGGTGTCGAAGCCTAAGGAGGATCCAGCAGCGTATCAAATTTTATTGGAGTTGTTCAGTAGAGTTGGGATCTCAACCACACTTCTCGACGCAATAAGGCGGATCCCAAAATATGCCAAGGCCCTTGACGAATTGTGCACTAACCTAAGAGGAGAATTGAAGCCCGAGCAGGTAAATTTGAGGCAGAACACCCCTGCAATTGTTCAGTGCAAGGCAGCACCCAAGTGTGAGGATCCAGGTACATTTACAGTTCCATGCGTCATTGGTAAAGTCAAGATTGATCATTGTATGCTGGATTTGGGTGCGTCAGTTAATGTGTTGCCTTACTCTTTATATCAAACATTGCGTATTGGTCCTCTGAAACCCACTGATGTGATTCTTCAACTAGCAAATAGATCATATAGTAAGCCAGAGGGTATGATTATTGACGTATTAGTACACATAGGAAAGCTTGCAGTCCTTGCAGATTTTTATGTCATGAAAATGGAGGGTGATGTGATAGACACTTCGCCCGTCTTACTTGGGAGACCCTTCATGGTGACCGCGAAGACGAAGATTGATACATTCACGGGTGATCTCTCCATGGAGGTAGACGGGGAAGTAATTCATTTTAACATGTATAAATCTATGCAACACCCACCTAACATTGCAGGAATACGAGCGTCGGATATCATTGAAGATGCGGCGTTTGAGTTGGATAGACAGCATGAGGAAGGCATCCAACCTCAAAAAGGAAACACTGATTTAATTCGTGGATTGCCTTTTCCTACTGACCAGCGAGGTATCGTGTCTTTCCTTGAATATGGTGGATTTTATCACAAATTTGTCAGATTTTATCGCAGGTTCATTAAAGGATTCTTGAAGACCTCATTGCCAGTGTCTCGACTTTTGCTAAAAGATGTTCCTTTTGGAGAGGATGTTCCACCTGATAAGGAGTTAGAGTTGGCTGGGCCGGTGAACGATTGAGGATGAGAGGTACCGTCGAGCCAACGACGTTAAACAAGTGCGCTTTGCGGGAGGCAACCCGATTTTTATTTATTTATTTTCATTCTTAGCACAACTCAGTGGGTTACGCGCCCCGAGGCAACATTAGCACCGCTCCGGGTTCATACATTAGCAGCGCTAATGTATGCTTGGGGCGCGCCAGTTAATGTGTGCATGGGGAGCTCAACTTGCTGAGTTAGGATAGTATGTGTCATTTCTTGTGCATTTTTTGTGCATTTCTTCTTTGTTTCATTTCTTTTCTTTTGAGTCTTGCATGACTACCCTTCCCGACGATCTTATTGTACCGTGAGGACACGGATTGTTTCAAAAGTGTGGGGTGGGGGAGTTAGTATGTGTCAGCACGTTTACTTTTGATAGCTTGCATTAGCAGTAACTATGTCGCACGTTTTTTTTTCAAATTTGTGTATGCTACGATGAAGATGATGTTGGATGCTATGAGGTTTATGCGTAATGCCTTGCATGATTTCTGAAATTTTGTGATGCGAGTTACGTGATGTTATATGTGCTTTTGAGTTGAGATATTACAGGATGTGGAGTTTACAGAAAATGTCCTAGAGGGACTTGACAAACATTCGAAGGTTCGAGGGATTAGTCGCTTAGCGCATTGAGTTTGTGGAGGTTGGCACTCCGAGTTATGAGGGGTGAGACTTTCACTCCATCATTGCAGTGTTTATGCAATGGTGGGACGGGAAAACAAACCGACCTATCTCTAGTCCTAGTAACCGGGAATGGGTGGGTAACCCCTATCCTGCCTCGCGCTGAAAGGATAATGATGAGAAAGAGCGGGACGCGCTCCATATGCTGCTATTCGAAGGCGATGATTGGAACGGTTCAAAGAAATAAGGGGGACAAGCAATTCACATTGGAGAGCAAAGCTCAAAAGGAAAATTCAGTCAAATGTGAAAGAAAGAAAAGTCAGAAAAAATAAACAATCGAGTTGAGTGAAGTCTTCGGACCAAACAAAACAAGAAGGTTTCAAAAGCTGTCCGACCAAAAGAAGAAGGATAAGAAAAGTTGAGTCCTCGTAGTTTGGATTTCTCACGTGCCAGAGAAAGCAAACTCAGTACATGCGCGCGACTATGACCTCTAGCTGAAGAATGGAGTCAGGAGTCTAAAGAGGACTATCTCCCAGTCATCCCTTAAATTACATCTTGACCTCTCAGGTAACATGTATCATTACGGTTTCTTGCTGATCTTTATTGAAGAATGAATGTGAGTATATGTTGATGAACTGATTAGTGACGACACCTCGAGTAATGTCAGTGTTTAGTCGTTGGCATGTTAGAATAGTTTTGTTGTCGCGAGTCTTGCTTTCGTTCTTTGTCTCGAGTATTTATACAACTCGCTAAACCATTTAAACCCAACTATTTCGACATGTTTTGATGTGAACAGTTACCTCTTAGTGTTGTTTGCATTTCAGGTGTTCGGAATACATGAGAAGAGATTTGCGGCTCAAACCGGTGTTTTTATGGAAGAAATCGGCGTTGGCGGAAATGGGAGTGCACTGCAGTGAGTCGCGCGCCAGCAGGCAACATTAGTGTCGCGCGCCGAGAGTTAATGTATTCGTCGGGCGCGCGACATAATGTCTTCATGGGGCGCGCTGGGTTTATGATGACGTCACCATTCGGGCCCGCGGCCCGAAATCAGTTTTACAGCCCGATCTCAATTAGGGTTTCGGAAGATTGGGACGGCAGTTTTTTCGACGACGGAAGAGTTCTGGACGACGGAGGTTTGACGGAGACGGCGGACGGAATTTTGCAGCTTGCGTGAACAGTGTTTCCGGCGTGAACAGTGTTTCCGGCAGTGAATAGTGGTCGTGAACAGTATTTTTTATGTTTTTCAGTTTAATGTATTTTGCAATTATGAACATGAGTAGCTAAACTTTTATTTCAGTTTAGGGTTTTCAATTGGTGACATTCATGTTTGAGACTTGGTTCAATGCATATTTCTATTCATTCGTAAGTTCTGGATCTTAATTTGCCTGAATTGTACTGCACGGTTAGCGTATACTTTGTCGTGAAACTATCCGTTTAACAATTCTGATTATTAACTCTTGTTGAAGCTTTGTCGTGGAAACAAGTAGTAGAATCCAGGCTCCGTATCACCTTTGTCGGGATACTCTAGATTATTACCTTTGTCGGGATGATCGCATGTTTGATTAGAATAGCTATCCTTAGAAGTCAATGATAACAGTCACTATTGAATTCCCTGAGCTGAATATTTCTCTCGATTGACATTTGCACTTTTATTACATTCGTTCTTGCGATCATTCACTCAAAACCCCCTTTAGTTCAGTATTTACAGGGAATCGCTTCACATTCAGTTCTCTTGGGTTCGACCCTTGCTTGCCGCTACACTAGCTGGAGCTTGGAAATATAAATACAAGTTTGGCGCGTACAACGACGCGCGTCAATATATTTCCACATCTGCAACACAGCAGAAATTTCACGTACAAATCTTGATGCTTAAGTAATAAATTACAAGGGTCATACCTTAGACGTTTCTTAAAAGCGAAATGCAAATGCCTTACTCATACACATGCGAAAGAACTTACGGAAAAGGCATAAAGTCAAGAATTAAGTGAGTTTATTTTATTTTTTGCTATTATACAAATGCTTTCAAGGGGGAACTTACCTTCCTAACCTTCGGCATTTGTAAAACTTTTCTTTGACAAAAAAAAAACAAATAATATTTTTGTGTTTAAACAAATGCTTTCAAGGGGAAACTTACTTTCCTAACCTTCGGCATTTGTAAAACCTTAAAAATATAATTTTTTTTCTTGCGTCCTTTTTTCTCTTTTCGCAAACACTTTATTTGACTTCACACTTAATACTTAACAATGTGCCTAAGTGATATATAATGAAGCATGAAGTGTGAGCTAAACAAATGCAAAGGCTAAATAGGAATGATAAAGACACCTAAAAGCAAATAAGAACAAGTACGAGGTTTTATACAAAAACTAGTTTTATTTTATTTTTTTTGCTCGCTAAACTTAACTTCATTTTTCATGCACAGAAAGAGCTTAAAAATAAATCGAACTAAGCTAGTCAAAACACCGAATCATGTGAATAACATCATTACAAAGAATGTCAATCAACTTAAAGATATGATTCATGAATTCAAAGCACAACTCATTCCTTTTTTTTTTTTTTTTTTTAAAATGATACTACTTGATCGCTTAGCAAACACTACTTCGTGTGATCAATACTTAAAAGCTAGGATAATAGCAATCATGCGAGTATAATGCGCGCAAAATAAATATGTAGCATAGAATCATGTTGTTAAGCAAATAAAAGCACAGCGCAAACCAAATACCCCACACTTAAAAATTTGCTTAGTCCCTAAGTAATATAAAGTAAAAGAATTAAAGAGAAAGTTTCGAAGGAACTTCACTCTTGTGGAGGTAGCCAAATGCGCACCCGCCAATGTCGACCTGTGTACGATAGTGCTTGAAAAAGGTTTCGAACAAATGCGAGTAAAGCTGCAAAATTTCCAAAGTCAATTAAAGACAGTTTTGCTCAAGACTGCCTGAATCAGAATTGATTCGGGATAACACAAAATGTGATTCGACCAGGCTGTGGTCGAATCAAAGCAATTCAGTAAGGGAGTGGTTCCCCGAATCAATAGTGATTCGGGCAAGGCAAAAAAAGTGATTCGGCCAAGTGGGTCGAATCAAAGCAGTTCAGATATTCGTGGTTCCACGAATCAAAAGTGATTTGGGCAAGACAGAAAAAAGTGATTCGGCCAGGTCGGTTGAATAAACTTTTCAATGGGGAACAGCCTTTGACCGAATCAGCCTTGATTCGTGGAGAGCAGAATTCAATTCGACCAAGGTGGCCGGTGAATAGTAATCGTGAATAGTATTTATGTATTTTCTAAACTCATTTTATTTTCATTATTATTTTAGATGGATAGTAGTAGCTAAACCCTAATTCGGTTTTGGGATTTGTGTTGGAACGAACGGTTTGAGATACTCATGTTTTCATAATTCGATTAAGTGAATTACTATTCTTGAACTTAATGGCATGCTTGTATGATTGATTGGAGGAACTTAGCGGTGATCCAGTTAGACTAGCAGTGTGTGATATTCGATTAGCCCAACATTAGCATAAGCCTAGCGGTGAAACTAGTACTGATAACTAAGAGGATAAATATTATATCTAAATTGAGAACTTAGCGGTTAATAGTAGATAGAACTTGAAGTCGACATTACCTATCAGGATTGTTAGACTAGAATAGTAGTTTTGCTAATTGATGCATGTTTAATCGATGATTACCAGTTGCACGAATCACCTTTGAAGCCTTGCACGAATCAATTTTGATTCGTACAAGAGAAGTCAGCCCGGCCTAGTTTTTTGGACAAAAGTTTTTTGCTTGGACGACAAAGGAGAGACCTGAATTAAAGTGGGAGAAAGACCAGAGCTTGGAGAGGAGAAATCAACGCCGGTGAATTGTAAGCGTGAACAGTTCAGTAATCAGTATTTTCTGAACTTAGTTTATTTTCATTATTTCTTTAGATGGATTGTAGTAGTTAAACCCTAATTTGGTTTGGCGATTTGTGTTGCAATGTACGGTTTGAGATACTTATGTTTTCATAATTCAATTTAGTGAATTCCTATTCTTGAACTTAATGACATGCTTGTATGTTAGATTGGAGGAACTTAGCGGTGATCTAGTTAGACTAGCAGTGCACGATATTCGATTAGTCCAACATTTGCGTAAGCCTAGCGGTGGAACTAGTATTGGTAACTAAGAAGATAAATATTACATCTACTTGAGAACTTAGCGGTTAATAGTAGATATAACTTGAAGTCGACATTACTTTAACAGGATTGTTAGAATAGGAACAGTAGTTTTACTAATTGATGCATGTTTTAATCAATGATTACTAGTTGCAATGCATATCCCTGAAGTGATTTTCTCTAAATTTGATAAATAACAAACATTTTTCTTGCAAACCCCTTTTTTAGTGTGACAAATAATCAATAGAACTTTAGTCTATTTGCTCTCTGGTGGGTTCGACCCTGCTTATCACTAGCTAGTAATTAGGTATTATAAATTTAACTTTGATGCACACAACGACGTGCCGTCACCATTACCTTAACACAATATTATTGAGTTCGACGAAAAGGCCAATGTAGTAATATTATTAATGCATTAGATGTGTTTAAATATAATTATAGACAACGCTTACATTAGCATCGTCAAATCAATTGCTGAAAAGTTTAGGAAAACAAACAAATAATTGGAAATAATTTCCGATCTAAGTTTTTATTCATTTGAATGTTGAATATATACAAGTATAATTTCTAAGTTTGGCTAAGATCGAAATAAAGGCTAACTTATTCAGACTTAATGACAAGAATGAATTTGTAAGGTCTGCTATCAAATTTATGACTGCAATGCTCTCCCTCAAATTGGAGCATGGGGATCAATAATGCCCAACTTGTCCAAAAGAAGGTTGAACCGAACCTTTCCAAGAGCTTTAGTAAACAAATTCGCCGGTTGCTAAGTTGTTGGTATGTAGCTAGTGATGATAGCGTCTGACTGTATATAATCTCGTATAAGGTGACAATCAATTTCGATATGCTTTGTCCGTTCATGGAATACCGGATTAGCGGCAATGTGTAAAGCAGCCTGACTATCGCAGTAAAGACGCATAGGAAAATTGTGACCAACTCCTAACGAATGTAATAATGATTTAAACCATTTTAGCTCGCAGCAAGTTGAAGCCATAGACCTGTATTCTGCTTTGGCAGATGAACGAGAAACAGTTGTTTGCTTTTTAGTTTTCCAAGAGATAGGAGATTTGCCTAGCATAATAAAATAACCAGAGATAGAGCGTCGCGTTATAGGACAAGATGCCCAATCCGAATCACAAAAGGCGGTAAGTTGAAGAGAACTATCATTAGATAGTAATACACCTTGTCTTGGATGACCTTTCAAATAACAAAGAACACGAAGAGCAGCGTGCCAATGATCTAATTTTGGACTTTGCATGAACTGAGCTAAAGTATGCACACAATATGATAATTCGGGGCGTGTAATAGTGAGATAGATGAGTCGACCTACCACACAGCGATACTTCTCAGGATCAGAAAAGGAAGGGCTTGTGTAAACAGCTAGCTGATGATGTTGTTCCATAGGAAAATCACCAGGCTTTGCAGCAAGTAATCCAGTCTCAGATAATATATCCAACGTATATTTTCGTTGAGACGGAAAAAGGCCAGACGGAAAACGTGATATCTCAATTCCAAGAAAATACTTCAGGGAACCAAGATCTTTTATATGAAAACATGATTTGAGATACGTCTTGAATCGAGCAATGAAAATAGGTGTATTACCTGCAATAATTAAGTCGTCGACATACACCAAAACTTACAGCATGATGTTGTGCTTTTCATATGAGAAAAGAGAATAATCAGCCTTGCTTTGAGTGAAACCAAAAGTAAATAAAGCAAAAGAAAGCTTAGCAAACCAATTCCGCGGTGCTTGTTTGAGTCCGTAAATGGATTTATTTAAACGACAAACATTTCCGGGCAGAACACCAACCAAACCAAGAGGAGGTATCATATACACTTCTTCATCAAGATTGCCATGTAAAAATGCATTATGCACATCCATTTGATGAAGTTGCCACCCACGAACGGCAGCAACTGAAAGAAAAACACGAACTGTCGTCATCTTTGCAACCGGTGCGAAGGTTTCAGTTCAATCAACACCTTCAATTTGACGATTTTCAAGCACGACTAAACGCGCCTTGTGTCTCTCAATAGCACCATCAGACTTGTACTTAATACGATACACCCATTTACAACCGATAGGTTTCTTATCCGGAAGTACTGGAGAGAGTGTCCATGTATTAGTTCGGTGTAGTGCCTTTAATTCAGAGTTCACTGCATCCCTCCAAACAACATGTTGCATTGCTTCTTTGATTGAAGATGGTTCAACACCTGCTGTTATAGCAGCAAGAATCGGACATGGGAATCCGAAAAGTTAGTGCATGAGACATATGCGGCGAAAGGATAAAGTATTCCTGAATTTTGTGACTTTGACATGGAAGAAGATGTAGTGGCAGGAGGTCGAACAAGCGGACCAAATTGCATTCATAACCTTGCAATCGAACATTTGATTTTTTATGTCAATTACTACGCTTAACATCAGGCGGGTTCAACACAGAATCTGAAGGCAAACTCTCCCTTACCTCTGAAGAGGAGATGGAAACCAAAGGAGAAGTAGTTGTGGATTGAGGTGAAACATCATCATAGACTGATGGCAAAGAGATTGAGCCTGAAGCCGTAGGATGCTGTACTGAAGATGCAGCAAATGGAAATGATGATTCGAAAAAATCAACATATCTACTAACGCAAATTTATTTTGTCTCCAAGTCATACAGACGCCAGCCACGCTTACCAAAAGGGTAACCAATAAAAACACATTTACGGCTTCTTGGTGCAAACTTGTCACTAATTCGAGGGATTTGAGAAGCAAAACAGAGGCATCCAAAAATTCGAAAAAAAATTGTAAGCTAGGGTACGCTTGTGTAAAAGCTCATACGGAGTGCGGTTCTCTAAATTGGGAGATGGAGTGCGGTTGATAAGGAAAGCAGCCGCCGAAACACACTCTGCCCAAAACTATAAAGGTAAGTGTGCCTGAAAACGTAATGCACGAGCAACATTAAGTAGATGACGATGTTTTCGCTCAACTCTTCCATTTTGTTGGGGTGTTGCAATTCAAGAAGTTTCAAAACTAATTCCTTTTGCATCAAGAAATGGACGTAGAGGTAAAAATTCTGTCCCATTGTCGGCACGAACACGCTGAATTTTTCGGTGGTATTGTGTATCAATAAATGCATAAAAATTCTTAAATATCAATGCAACCTCAGATTTTGCAGCAAAGAAGTATACCCAAACTGCTCGAGAATAATCATCCACAATTGTTAGAAAATAAGAAGCTCCACTAAAAGAAGGTATGCTATATGGTCCCCAAACATCACAGTGAACCAATTGAAACAACTCATGTGCTTTATTTGAATTGAGAGGAAAAGAGTGTATAGAATGTTTAGTTTTCAAACAAGAATCACAAGGCATGATACATGCTAAAGACTCCTTATCCAGCTTAAATTCAGAGATGGATGATAAAATATTTGATGACGGGTGACCAAGACGACCATGCCGTAATTCACGGACATAGCTGAGGTCTTAGAACGCAACTCTTGCAGCCAATACACCCCCTCCCCCCCATGCTGCTTACCCACGCCAATCACTGTCCTCGTACTTATTTCTTGAAGGACAACCAATGTACTGGTGAGAAGCACTAATAAATGTAGATCATGTGTGAGCTGAGCAAAGGATAATAGATTGCAACTCAAATGGGAAACCAATAGAACATGAGAGATGCGGAAGCTGTTCATGTAAAGACATCCTTTCTTCGTGGCATAAGAAACTTTACCATCAGGTAAAGTGATTGCAAGAGGTTGTAATGTTTTTGAGTAATGTTGCATCACCAGTCATATGATAAGAGGCATCAGTTTCAAGAATCCAAGAAGAAATCATACCAGATTTTTTGGTAAAGAATTGCATCGAATGAAACATATTCATCATGGCAGTCCATTGTTCGTCAGATAATGTCAAACCAAAAGCTTGACGATCTGAAGTCGTCAAAGATGATACAACTGCACTTCCTGAGTTGTTGATTGCATTTGCAAATGCTGATGGAGTATCTTTAGAGGAACCACGGTTCAAGTTGGCACTTGACTTAGAAGCTTGTTTCCGAGCACTAATTATTTCTTTGAGCCAAATTTGATAACAAGAAGACTGTCATGGCCTTTCTTGCCACAGTGAGAACATTCGAGAGAGTTTGATTGTGGGATGAAGCTGCTAAAGAAGTAGCTTGATGCGAAGAACGACGAGCGAAAAAAGCCAATGTTCAATCGGAGACTCTCTTGATATGACAACAGTTTTCGACATTCTTCTTGAACTACCAGGGAATAAACTTTATTCATTGGTGGTAATGGATCTTGTGCCATGATATTAGAATGGACAGTCCCAAAGGTAACATCATCGAGACCAATAAGAAACTGATGCAGGAGTTCTTCTTCACGCTCTTTCGACCAGAGAGAATTCAAATTACACACACATTTGTTGCAGGTACAGTTTCGGGTAGGAACATATGTAAGAAGTTCATCACATAACTTCTTCAAAGTGCTATAGTATGCTGCCACTGTTTGGCCTGTTTGTGCAACTGCAACTTACGAGGGCCGTTTCCTATGCTGAAACACTGGCACAAATCATCCCAAATATTTTTGACATTATCAAAATAAGTAATAGAAGAACGAAGAAGAGGATCAATAGATTGCACAATCCAACCTATTAACATGGAATTCACCATGTACCAGTCATTGACCGTAGGAGGAGATGTAGCGGTAGCCGTGGGACAGGATATGGATCCATCAATAAATTTGAGTTTTCTTTTCGCACGAAAAGAATTAAGCATTGCGACCACCCACGCATCATAGTTATCACCTTTGAGAATCACTGGACATATGGAGAGGCCAGGATGATCTGATGGATGAAGATAATAAGGAGATAGCATCATTGGTAGCTGCGCTGGTATTTGTTGTTGTTGACATGAGAACAAAGGGCGAAGCGGAAAAGAAATAGATCTCCGGGGACAAAACTAACGACCAAAGATTGGTTTGTGGCTAGGTCTGAATTTCAGGATCAATTTTGTCAGATACCATGAAAAGTTTAGGAAAACAAACAGAGAATTGGAAATAATTTCCGATCTAAGTTTTTATTCATCTGAATGTTGAATATATACAAGTATAATTTCTAAGTTTGGCGAAGATCGAATTAAAGGCTAACTTATTCAGACTTAATGACAAGAATGAATTTGTAAGGTCTGCTATCAAATTTATGACTGCAATAATTGCCTTATGTCAAAAACATTAGACTATGCGTTCTATAACCGCAGACTAATGTTTCAATATAACTCAACATTTTTATGTAAGTGACGCTTATACTTTTGAACATAAGTCATTGTTTCTTTTGAAAATTATAGTCTATTATCGAACATGGTTTTTTCTAGTAACATCATCTAATGTTCAAACTATTAATGTTGCTTCGTAAAAAGTGTTGTGTATTTGTTTATTCATCATAGACGATACTTTATAAGATAAAAGAATATTTTGAAAAAAACAATGCTTTTTTTATCACTGTGTACAAGCAATATTTTAGACGGTACTTTACAATGTCGTCGTATAGTAACATTCGGTAGTATTTACATGGAGACTTCCATCAAATATAATCCTTAAACGTTGTGATGAGAGGTTCTCGCTAAGGGCCTATTGTTTTGCACTTAAATTTTAAGTAAATAAGTTAAGTTAAGTTAAGTACATTAATTATTATTTGTTATGGTTGTGATGTTAAAGTAGTGGGGTGGTGGTGGTTATTGTGGTGGTAGTGGAGTGGTGGTATTGTTAGTGGTGGTGGTGGTGTGAATGTGTTTTGGTGGTGTGGTGATGGTGGTGGTGGTGGTGATGGTGGTGGTGTGGTAATGGGATGGTAGTGGTGTGGTGGTGGTGTGGATGTGTTGTTGTGGTGGTGGGTTGTTGTGATGGAGGTGGTGATATTGTGGCTGTGTGGTGGTGTTAGTGTTTTTCTGGTGGTGGTGTGGATGTGTTGTTGTGGGGGCGGTGGTAGTGTTGTGGTGGTGGCGGTGATAATGTGGTTCTGTGGTGGTTGTGATGTTAAGGTAGTGGGGTGGTGGTGGTGGTGGTAGTAGTGGAGTGTTGGTGTTGTGGTGGTGGTGATGTTGATTGTGATGTTAAGGTAGTGGGGTGGTGGTGGTAGTGGAATGGTGGTGTTGTTGGTGGTGGTGTGAATGTATTGTGGTGGTGGTGTGGTGTTGTGGTGCTGAATAGTAATTTAATTACTAAAGTTAAGTATTTAAGTTAAGTTAAGTAAGGTTAAATTAAATAAGGTTAAATTAAATTAATATAAATTAAGTTGAGTTGAGTACTTAATAAATAACTTAATATCAAAAGAACAGACCCTAAGTCCCAAATATTAAAAACATTCAACACTGTATAATTTCAGTTCCTGGCTCCATCCCAATTCACATATCCCCTGAATCCCTGGAATTTTGTTGAGATTTGAATCCTCCCCAGGATTCCTGGAAGATGCTGCGATTTTATTTCCTAAAACACAATTTATAAACAACACTTACTTGCCTTCATCCGAGCCTCTGCCGAAGATCTTTCATCAACTTGGAGTCTCCCTAACCGTTGCTACGCCGGCAAAAATCACCCGGACATCCTCCGAGTACCTTCAGATTGTCCGCCTACAAAGATACTCTCTTAAGCTTTAGCAGTGAATCTTCAGGGGGATGCTATAGCCTCTTTTGGTTCTTGTGTTGATCCCTTCTGATCATATGTGCCAGCTTCAACCGTCACAGCATGCTATAACTTCTTCTGACTCTTTTGTTTTGTCAGTCTTCATATGCATGTACTAGCTCCTGGTATCCCATGATGATGTAGCATCTTCTTCTGCTCAATTTCTTCCACTTGGTTTCTTCTGCTCGGCTTTGTTACTGTTTTATCAATCTTCAGACAGTGCTCTAGCTACATTCTTTAGAGAAAGCTGTAGCATCTTCTTGTGCTGTTTTGTCAAGTATGTCATTACCTTAACACAATATTATTCCGTTAGACGAAAATGGCCATTGCAGTAATATTATTAACACATTAGATGTGTTTAAATATAATTATAGACAACGCTTATATTAGCATCGTCGAATCAATTGCCTTATGTCAAAAACATTAGACTATGTGTTCTATAACCGCAGTCTAATGTTTCAATATAACTCTTTATAAAAATGTTGCTTATACTTTTGAATATAAGTCATTGTTTCTTTTGAAAATTAACGTCTATTATCGAACGCAGTTTTTTCTTGTAACATCGTCTAATGTTCAAACTATTGATGTTGCTTCGCAAAAACTGATGTGTGTTTATTCATTCATCATAGACGATACTATATGTGAGTGCATATGGCATGCTTGCACAAAACTGTACAAGAAGTTGTCCAGGCGTCGAAGTTGAACAAACTCATCCTAAACGATCCGGTTGTTTTCTGGTGCACAAAATCCGCGATAAAGATAAGGAGTTAAAGATCATGATAAGGATGACATTGAAGATACTCTTATCTCCAGGATCTCAACAAACAATCGGATAGCAACAAAATCAAAACAAACAACCACGAAGAGATCGTCCTCAACAAACTTAGAGATCATAACAACTTGAGAGATTTGTGCGTCTCCTAGGTTATATATGAGCAAAGAATGCAACTGTGCAATGTGTAAAAAATCTGGAGAAAAATACAGCCTGAGTGCATAGTGGGAAGTGACGGGAGGTCTCACATTCAGGGGGAGCCTGAGTGTCGATCACTAGTAGATGAGTAGAGGTTAGAATAGGGAGGGAGTCCGCTGTTCTGTAACGTCCTTGTACTTGATCGTAAACTAGTGAATCGGTTTCCACGGGCTTGGGATAAGCCCCCAAGACGTAGGCTGGTTTAGCCGAACTGGGTCACCATCTTTGTGTCCTTAGCAGTAGCTTTTATTTCTGTCATTTTATTCCGCTGCGTAACTTGTTCAAGAAACAAGTCCGAACAACAAGTTGGACAAGTTCTCATCATCCTGCGATCAGCAATTTTAATTGGTATCAGAGCAAGCGTGCTCGACGTACAGAGTTAGATCTCGGGAAAAGGCTGCAGGAAAATGAGTATGAGAGAAGGACAGAGCATAGCACGACCCCCACTGTTGGATGAAGACAATTACGGCTACTGGAAAGCAAGGATGAAAGCATACATTCAAACTGTTGATGACCGTGCATGGAGAGCTATTCTGAAGCCCTGGAGTGTCCCAACAAAAACTGACAAGGACGGAAACGTGACCGAGAAACCTGAAGAAAAGTGGACAAAGGATGAAGAATGGGCACGAACTAGCAATGCAAGAGCCTTGAATGCCATATTCTCGGGAGTAGATGAGAAGATCTTCAAGCTCATCTCAAAATGCGAAGTTACCAAAGAAGCGTGGGACATATTGGCTACTCACCATGAAGGAACTGAGAAGGTTAACTTGTCCAGGATGCAGATGATCAACACACAGTTTGAAGAGCTGAAAATGGCAGAAGGCGAGACCATAAGGGAGTTCTTTGCAAAGTTAAGAGATCTGTCAAACCAAGCGTTCAACTTGGGAGAGCCCATGGCTGAGGAGAAGTTGGTTAGAAAAGCTTTGCGTTCTTTTCCTGCCAGGTTCGAAATGAAAGTAACAGCAATCGAGGAGGCACAGGATGTAAAGAATATGCGTCTCGATGATTTGATGGGATCGCTCACGACCTATGAGATGAGGATTACCAGCAACCAGTCAGTGGCTAAGGAGAAAGCTATCGGGCTGAAGGCAGAAACTCAAGGGCATGACAACACTGAGGATATGACAGAAGATATGGCTATCCTAACCAAGCAGTTCGGAAGATTCATGAGTAAGTTGAACAGGAAGATGGTGGGACAGTCTACTCAGTACAATGGTCAGTACAGATCCAGAGGAAACTCTCAGACCAGAGGCAGACAACTCGATCTGAAAGAGCAGAACAGACCAAATCATCCTAAAGGCATTCAGTGTAGAGAATGCGAGGGATACGGACACATTCAAGCAGAATGTGCGAACACACTCAAACGCAACAAAAGATCACTGAATGTGACCTGGAGTGATGAGGAGTCTGATGAAGAGGGATCAGAGGTAGGCTCTGAAAAGATTGTTGCTCTAACCTCTATTGCATCAATGACAGGTTCAGATAGCGAGGGAGAAGAACCAACTGACGAATGCATCATGGAAAAGTTCTCTCTGCTACACTCAAAATGGACTGAAGTTGTCAGTATCAACGCAAAGCTCAACAAAACTCTTAGCAGTTTGAAGAATGAGAATGTTGCACTACAACGTCAGAACAACATGTTGGATAGAGAGAGGACGGAAGATCACAGAGTTATCAGCCAACTACGACACAAACTGTCTGAAGTTACGGAAGAACTGAGCTCATTCAAGAAGGGTCATAGGATGCTCAATTCAGGAACTGAAAAGTTGGAATCAATCTTATCTATGCAGAGGCCGAGTCATGACACACGAGGGATTGGATTCACCGGATCCAAAGCAGCCAACAAACTGGTGTTCGTTCGAGAAACTGAGAAAATCACCCCAGTTGTATCCAGACGCATCAACCGAGCATCAAACTGGAAGGAGAAACGGATATGCTATTACTGTCACCTCACTGGACATATCAGAAGAAATTGTCACATCAGAAGAATGGATTCAGGCACTCGACGGAACAACAAGTGGGTCTGGAGAGCAAAGGAGAAGAGAGACACCTGTCTCGTTGCCCACAACATGACCACACACACAGAAAAAGAGAAGGAGTTTCAGGAGCCAGTAGAGGAAGAGACTCAGAATGTACAAGAAACTGTTCGAACAGACTGTCCAGTACAGATTGAACAAATAACCGAGGAGGAAGAACAACTAGAAGAAAGCAACCCAGAGCGAAGCTCCAAATCAACAACTGATTTATTGGGTGCCACATCAATGAGCTCCAAGAGGTTACTAAAAATGTCCCGGTTGATGTTCCAGCAGCTGCAATACCAGAATAAGAGGCCATCTGAGCCAAGAAAATTCACCGGCTGGGGACTACATCCTCCTTCAAACGCTTAAAGGCTTGAGGCATTTACACCAAAAAGGGGGAGAGAAAAGTATGGACAACTTGCACGAATGCCATTGTGTGTTTTGATTATGATGCTATGTTGCTGCATTGATAATGGTGTGTCCAAGATGGAGTCAATGGAGACAGATGGAGTTTTGATGCAAATGCCAAGGGGGAGATTGTGAGTGCATATGGCATGCTTGCACAAAACTGTACAAGAAGTTGTCCAGGCGTCGAAGTTGAACAAACTCATCCTAAACGATCCGGTTGTTTTCTGGTGCACAAAATCCGCGATAAAGATAAGGAGTTAAAGATCATGATAAGGATGACATTGAAGATACTCTTATCTCCAGGATCTCAACAAACAATCGGATAGCAACAAAATCAAAACAAACAACCACGAAGAGATCGTCCTCAACAAACTTAGAGATCATAACAACTTGAGAGATTTGTGCGTCTCTTAGGTTATATATGAGCAAAGAATGCAGCTGTGCAATGTGTAAAAAATCTGGAGAAAAATACAGCCTGAGTGCATAGTGGGAAGTGATGGGAGGTCTCACATTCAGGGGGAGCCTGAGTGTCGATCACTAGTAGATGAGTAGAGGTTAGAATAGGGAGGGAGTCCGCTGTTCTGTAACGTCCTTGTACTTGATCGTAAACTAGTGAATCGGTTCCCACGGGCTTGGGATAAGCCCCCCAGACGTAGGCTGGTTTAGCCGAACTGGGTCACCATCTTTGTGTCCTTAGCAGTAGCTTTTATTTCTGTCATTTTATTCCGCTGCGTAACTTGTTCAAGAAACAAGTCCGAACAACAAGTTGGACAAGTTCTCATCATCCTGCGATCAGCAATTTCACTATACTAGATAAAAGGCATCCATATTCAGAACAAAACAATGCTTTTTTAAACAACGTCTACAAGCAATATTTAAGACGGTCCTTTATAATGTCGTCGTATAGTAACATTTGGTAGCATTTACACGGAGACTTCCATCAAATATAATCATTAAACATTGTGATGAGAGGTTCTCATTAAGTACCAAATATTAAAAAAATTCAGTGCAGTATACTTTCAGTTTCTGGCTCCATCCCAACACTTTCAACAAAGGGACAACGAATAATTACACACTAATTGGTGGCAATAGGTGCCTCTAGAGAGAATCAAGGTGCTTCCTTCTTAGCCAGTTATCTACTACCTTTCGACTTGGAGAATGAGAAGTCATATGAAAAGATATACCAGAATTAAGAATCTAAAGTGATACAGATGAAGAAGGTGGGATGAGAGTTATTCTGTTAATGCTAGAATAGACGATTGAGGAGCGGAATCAGTAAATCTCGGTGATGAAAAGTAGTCACGATGATTAGCGCGTGAGTGTCATATCCTCCTACGCTCCATGAGAAGAGCCTCTAGAGCTCTTCATAGGGCGACCGATACGACGAACAATCTCCTTTTTCTTCTTGTAGCAGAACTGCGCCAAATGTCCAACCTTGTGTAGTAAGAATGCTCAGTTGTAAAGACTGCACCGAAGAACTAGACGTATTTGGGATTAGTCTTGCACCACGAAGATGATTTTCTCGGTACAAATAGGTGCAAGGGCCTCCAACAAAGTCACACATGGATGAAGAGTCAATATATGAGCAGGAATTTGCTCAAACTCAATTTGAATAGCTTAGGAGGTCGAAGATGCTACAAAGCTCTACGTGAAAGCGCCAACAATGACAACATCACAAGTCTTGCACATGAGAATCAATCTAATGCCACATCGCAAACAGTTTGTGCTACTCCTCACTTACGACAACAAGAACTGCTAACGTTTCGGAACATCAGTTGTGGCTGTGCTTGAAGCCTATATAATAATACTTTTAGTTAGAGAAGTTCTCATGAAATTAGCAAAGACACATGCGTCCTCGGTAATCCACGTCATGTAAGCGGCATACTGTGTGTAAAAAGATTCCATAGCATCATCATAGTCTCCACAAATCTTCTAGCGAACGGCCTCAGTGACATCTGGCAGAATAGGTATAGTAATAATGTCCAAAGAAATAGAAGATGACATCTTTTCCTGTTATTTATTACTTTGAAAACGAATCAACTCACTCAATCTGACCTAGTTCACTCGCTGAAGAACAAAACCCTCGGTACGCTTGGTAGATCGAGCTCGGATGCTGGCGTTTGGCAGGTCGCGCGTGGAGTGAGATGAAGCAGACAGGTTGAATCTGATTCGCGGCCGGTCATCACAGAAGGCGGCGACAGCTACTGGTTCTTCATATATTGAAGAGGTTGGGTCGTGAAGTTGGATTCAAGAGGCTGATATGAACCTTGGGTCAGGTTCCTCGGAGCAGCGCGGACAGGTGCGGAAATGTGCGGAAAAGTGCTGGCGGAACTTGCTGGGCGAGGTCCGGTCGTGGCCTGGGCTTCGGGCGGGCCTCGGATGCGGGCCTCCTGCTGGAATGACCGGGTCTCAGCAGGGCACTTTGCAGAACTTGTGGAATGGATGCGGAAGAGGGTGGAAATGAAGTGTGATGGATTTATGGGTGTTGTGGATGGATGAATGCACTCTGCAGCAAGCTGAGATGCTTGCGGCAGATTGTATGGTGGTGGAAATGATGGATTTGTGAGGTGGGTTGATGGTGTTTGAATGGAGATGGACGAGGGATGAGGGGGATAGTATTTTGTGAGCACAATGAGGATCAAAGTACTCCAAAATCAACAATGCTTTATTGCTAAAACAATGTTGCAAAATGAGGCTACAAGAGATATAAGATGTTCACCCCTTGTAACACAAGATGAACAAATGACTACTTCTACTCTATGCTAAATGACCAAAGGATAACTTGAGCTCTTGGCTGATTTTCTTGGATATTCTTTGATGATTTGGAAATGAGGAAGTGGCTGGCTTTTATAGGGCAAGTCCAGCCGAGGGGTCACCTTGGCCATTACTCCTTTGGTCTTTACTCCGGCTCTTCTCCATATGTGATCCATGGATCTCCTCTCCTTTGTGCTCTCTTGGCTGGCCGGGTGCAATGTATCTTCTTCAAGGCTTTGTGGCTCTTTGACATGTGCATCCTCTCCCTTGATCCTCATAATTCTCTTGTGCTTAATATAGGGTGGGAGGACTTCATTAACTACTTGCCTTAACTCCTTTGGACTCCTTTGCCATGTATTGACCGGCCAAATGCATTTCATCTTGTGGGAAGCTTGTGGAGGCATGTGGCAGGCGTGTGGAGGCATGTGGCAAGCGTGTGGAGGAGTGTGGAGAGCCTTAAGTATTTGCTTAATATAGGTGCTGGCCCTTGGTGCTTGTGCTCTTGGAGTTATAGCCCTTGACACTTCATTAAGTGCTAGCCTTGACTCTTCCGGAAGCTCCCCTTGTTGTGCGTTTTGGGCAGCAAAGGAGTAGGCCTTTGCTGCTGCGTTTTGGGTGGCTAAGAGGTGCATAGCAGCTGCTGTGTTTGGGGTGGGCGCTGCTGCATTTTGGTGGCTCAGCTCCCGTCCTTGCAACTCAGCGTCTTGGTCCTTCCCGGGCTTGTGTAGCGCAAGTGGGCAGATTTCTTCTAAGGACTTGGCTCCTTCGGCGCAATGTTGGGCAGCAATGTGAGTGAGTTGAAGGTCCAAATGCGGATCCATAACAGAGGCGGTTCCTACTGGATTGAAGAGGAGGTTTTTCTTTTTTTCTTTTTTTTTTAAGCCTTCGTTGCTGTCTAAAAGCATCTAGAATGGTATCATGTAAAAGGATTTGCTAAAATATAGTATTACCAAAAAAAATTCAAAATCATCATATTAAAAATCTTAGATGTAAGAGAAATTCTTTGAAAGTTTTTTTCTGCGTCAAATACGGTTGAGAGTCCATATCTTCAGTATCTTCGCGTAGGTCTTCATTAAGAAATTATGTGAACCACTCCTTACAAATGTATCTGAAATAATTTAACAAATAGGTGACAAAAAGTGTGAATTGCTAGAATAAGTGAGTATACTTAGGGCCTGTTTTTTAGCTATTAAATTTTCAGCATTTAAGTTAAGTTAAAGTAAGTTCAGTTCAGTTAAGTTAAGTTAAGTTCAATTAAGTTAAGTTAAATTCAGTTAAGTTAAGGTAAGTTGAGTTAAGTTAAGTTAAATTAAGGACTGAAAATGAACAACCTTTAACAAAATTTCTTATTATTTTCGTTTGTCAAAACAATGTCTCATGCAATGTTCTTTGATTTACAAAGTGTTAGAAAGTAAAACTTTATGATATATAAGAAATGATAAACAAAGTAATATGATAATGAAAGATTTATCATTGTATTGAATGACGTTTGACAATTACACACAAAACGTGTTACATATCCATCTTCGTCCATGATATCTTCAGCTTCATTGTCAGGATGTGCTAACATAATTTCGGATGCTATGAAGTTTCGCACCTGATTCATTTGTTCTTTTCGACTTACATCAAACAGATTCGAATCAGCCGTCCCATGCACCAACTCATGTTCTAAAATAGGTAACCTCAGATTATGCATGCGAATAAAATTATGTAGAGTAAACGCAGCTAGGATTATATCTATTTGACGCACATCTGAAGCTTGAGGCATGTTCTTAAGTATTTTCCAGGTGTTCTTCAAAACACCAAATGCTCTTTCAATGGTCGTCCGCAATGATGAGTGACGGTAATTGAATTTTTCATAAATTCCTTGTGGTGCCTGACCATTCCTGAATGCGGGCATATGGTAACGAACATGCTTGTTTTTGTACGGAGCCAAATAACCCAATGTATTTGGATAACAGGAGTCCACCAAATAATATTTACCTGTCCAAGTGCAATAGACGCAACATTATGATTTGACATCGTGTTTGCTGTAAAATATTTTTAGAAATAGCAAAATAATTTGTATACCTGGTGGAGGATGTGGGAAACAATATTTCGATTGGGTTAATGAGTCTCTCCAAACTGTTTGGTCGTGTACACTTCCTTCCCAACCGATGTGTACGTACGTAAACAGCATATCAAAAGAACAACATGCAAAAACGTTCCATGTTTTGATTCCCTTGCGTCCTCGATACTGGTCTTGACTGTCACCCAGCACCACTTCGATATGAGTGCCGTCAAGAGCGCCAATACAATCCTGCACAATAATGTAATAGTTATCGAAGTGTTTACCCATGAATTATAAATGTCACAAACAATGCAGTTTATAGTAGTTGCGACATCTGCGACGATAAACGTGACGTACCTTGAAAAAAAGGAGAATACAGGCTGCTGTGAGCAATTTTGTGGGGTACCAAATTCAACGATGTATGTGGTCTAACTAGGTCGAATGAGAGGTTATTCAATGCATCCAATGCGAGAATAAAATATTTGTGAATCGTGGACGGCGAATGTTTAAATGTATCAGCAACATCTCTATACGAAGCTCCTTTTGCCAATATATATAGACACATCCCAACCTGTTCCAATACCTTGATGTGTCTGCTGTCTGCTAAAAGTTGTCTGGCCATCATTAAGTTGACCAGTTCCAGTACCATATCCGATGACAACCTTAATTGTTCATGACACAGACGAGGGTGCAAAAAGACTAATCTGTGCATATATTCAGCACCATTCTCACCTCTTGACCGCAAATCATCTCTCGTAGGAGCCACCAATTCTGACAACCGTTCAGGCACGTCCCGCTGATGATTTTGCCGAATTCCATTCATTCTACACATACCAAAGATTCATAAAATTTAAACTTCAAAGTCAGCCAGCAGTACCAAAGATTAACATCATATACACAACACTAGAAATGCAACACAACACCAAATGTCAGCACAACAACATCAAACATATAACACAACAACACCAAACAGGTCACACGACATCATTCAGCAGCTCCCATCGTTCTTCATCATTATCCAACACCAAAAATAGCCGATCAAGCTTCTCACGAACAAGGTATTTCAAACATCGCGCACCAAATGCTCGTCCACGCGCCTGTACTTGTTCCATGCCATGAATGGCAGCCACCAGACTATGCTCATGATCATAAGCATCAAAATCGGCCTTAAGCTTCGCTTTGGATACGGACGACTCGCCAAATTTCCTTTTCTTTGAGCTCCCAGTTCTCGGTGGAGACCTACTCATACGGTCCTCATCTGATAAGATAGCCCTTACATGCGAAAAAGGAGCATCGTCACTATCCCCCGACCCTTCTTCAACTGGATCCACGTCCATATCGACCCGGATCACTTTCCCTCTTTGAGCCTTGGCCAGTGCTGGGGAAATACTTTTGTTACTCGTAGCACATCTCCCACCAAATACTGGATCCCATAGATCCAAATCGAGAAGTCTGTTCTTGCAAACGTAATTTCCGGCACCACCTGTCCTGTGTTTCTGCAACAATAAATGACCATACAATCATATATGTTCATATAAGATCGCTGAAATATTAAACATGTATTTTTATACCTGCAGAAATTCTTGTAGTCTGTCGCTGCGAAGCTCCTCCTCTGTTGGTAAACCATCCTCAGTGAAAGCAATTCCTGTCAGCCGGTTAAATCGGTCCAAGCTAACCATTTTGCTCTGCAACTGTGGTAGTGATTCATCATCTGTTTGAATCTCTTCTGCGATGTTGCTTGGGAATTGTACATGTTTTCGACCTTCATCCAGTCAATCGTGCCAACATTCCCGGCATTTCTCAATTCTAATAAAATTCTAAAAAGGCGTCGACTTTCCTCAGCATTCCACATACTATAATATTTCAAGGACATGGATTTGAACAAATGATGAAACAAATATAAACGCTATCCAAAGCAATTGTACAAAAACCATAAACTGGAATATTTACCTGAATTGTTTGTTGTTCACTGCTGCCTAGCACCACCACAGATGGGATTTTTGCTTCAAATTAAAAACAAGCAAATAACACTGCATCATGAAAAGTTCATTACTTGAGTTGCCGAGCAGCGAGTAAAAAAATCCAAATAAGGGATTTAAGGTGCATAGGCAAACTGATATAAATTCAACCATGTAGATATTTTTGAACTGAAAGAGGAAGGAAATCTAGTGGCATACACTGCCACATGCTGATTACGGGTATTGATTTGTTCCATTGTTAGGTCCAACGTGACCTTTGTTTCCTCTGCCTCAGCCCGCCCGCAAGTGCAATTTTTGCAAGCTTTCTTGGCACTTCCAACTTCACAATCTGAAGCTGCAATTGCAATTGCACGTGTATGTAATAACAGATGAGATATTGGCCAGGGTTTAATAGATACTATTCCAATTCAAATATTATACCAACTGGTAGTTGGGGTTTCTTGAGGTCCTCTTCAGTGAGGAGGCTATCCTCGTCGATCAGATCCGCTTCGTCATCAATCTGAATTTTGGGTAGAGCTTTTGTAGGTTTCTTAAGGGAAAATGACGATCCAATTTTCCAGGAGGGCTTCTTGGACTTGACCTGAACAGGATACCAGCCGTTAGAACTAATTAATTACCATTAGCACCAAACAGGTCCCAATATGTATAGCTATGCCGGAGACGCAGAGACTCACCCCAAAATATAGATCAGATTCAGACGAGACAAGTGCTCGTTGCTCAGTGCTCTCTGGTTCGATGAACCCTGACACCAGCAACTTCCTCGCAAGCGCAGAAGTCTGGATAGGAAAATAGAAGTGGGGAAGGTGCGGCAGACGACCTAATTCGTGATTGGAAATCACAGCAATCGCGGCCGAGGGATTTAAAGATGGTGAAGATGTGTGGAGATGGGAAGATGGGAGAAGGACTGTAGACATTGATGAGAGAAGGATGAATTATTGAAGATGTGTGCAGTGTTAAGGGTTAGGGTGTGCAGTGTTTAGGGTTAGGGTGTGCAGATGGTGCAGCGTGTCGGCAGAAAGAGGAAGGTGAAAATTAAATCGATTCTGTCGGTATATGGTGAAAAATAAAGGGAAGGCGTGGGCTGAAAGTTTTGTATTATGGTTTAATTGAATGGATCATTATAAGGTGCGTGTTAGCAAGCGGTGCACGTTAGCGAGAGAGGGCATCATAGACTCTGATTGAATCGTGTAATATCTTGGTTCGAAGAGAACGATGATGCGGTCCAAAATCATCAGCTTCGCTCATGAACTGTGGCCTTCTGTGCCCATCCGGAGTGTTTTACAATTTTATTTTAATTTTCTATGGTTTTTAGAACGAATTTCGTGCCATAAAAATTAGTTTTCGCCAGATATATTTTTTGTTTCCAAATTACTGGGCTCTGTTTACTATATAAACAGAGCCAGGAAAGTATGGAAAGTTTATACACATAATTAATAAAATTTCAAGGTTCTTTTATTCGTGCCTAGGGGTCGTATTCAGCTATCCAATCCTTTTGCCTACACGTGCTGCATCAAACATCAACTTTATTCATTCACTTGAACCAAAGAGGTGTGAATCTCAACCGAATCAAAATACAATACTTCTAAAATTAAAGTTCTAAATTGTATGCTTTGTGGTGCAATTGCATTATGTGAAAACGAGATATCATTATATTGTTTTTAAGTTAAGTTAAGTTAAGTTAAGTTAAGTAAACTTCAGTTAAGTTAAGTTAAGTTAAATTCAGTTAGGTTAAGGTAAGTTAAGGTAAGTTAAGTTAAGTTAAGCATAAGTTAAGGTCTAAAGAACAGACCCTTACTAAAAAAATAGGTCCTAGCCTAATCATTCTAGTAAGGCCCTGTTCTTTAGCCATTAAATTTTCAGCACTTAAGTTAAGTTAAGCTAAGTTCAGTTAAGTTAAGTTGAGTTCAGTTAAGTTAAGGTAAGTTAAGGTAAGTTAAGTTAAGGTAAGGTAAGTTAAGTTAAGTTAAGTTAAGGTAAGTTAAGTTAAGTTAAGTACTACCCATCACCCCAACCCACCATCACACCCCACCACCACCACTCCAACCTACCACCACCACCACCACCAACCCACCACCCCAACCACACCACCACCATCACAACCACACCAACACCATCCCCCACCCCCACCACCAACACCCCAACCCACCACCCCAACCACACCACCACCACCATCACCACCCCAACCACCCCAACCACACCACCCCCTCACCACCACCCCAACCACACCACCCCCACACCACCACCCCAACCACACCACCACCACCACCCCAACAACACCACCACACTACCACCACCCCAACCCACCACCACCAACACCCCCATCACCACCACCACCAACACCCCCCACCACCACCAACCCACCACCACAACCCCAACCCAGCACCACCAACACCCCCACCACCACAACCCCAACCCACAACCCCCACCACCACCAACACCCCCACCACAACAACCCCAACCCACCACCCCAACTATACCACCACCACCATAAAAATATGTTTGTAAAAGTACTTATGTTAAGTTAAGTTAAGTTCAGTTAAGTTAAGGTAAGTTCAGTTAAGTTAAGTTAAATTCAGTTAAGTTAAGGTAAGTTAAGTTAAGTTAAGCATAAGTTAAGGTCTAAAGAACAGACCCTAAATTAAACTTTAAAAAGAGTATATATTTGAACGTACAAAGCCAAGGGTTGCCCAGGTAAAGCATCAGTATCTCCAAAAGGAAGAAAAGGGAGAGTATTCGCCTAAAAGGAGTTTATAGATAACGAAATCCCAACATATTATACGCATCTAGAGCCAACATTTCTCATATCATAAGAACATATTGCTATAGGATACTCTTCCACCACCTCAGTTCTTCGAAATATTTTTTAAAAGCGTAGAAATAACGGATCAACCATCCCAAAAAAAATTAGGATGATGTGAACAGTATTACATCATCCTAAATTTGTTGAGTGACCTTAAAGGATAGCCCAAACTTACCCAAGCATAATCTAGTTTTGAGTTGAAGCAGACTATATACAAAAATACAAACCAACTTAAACACAAACACGATACATCACTGAAATCAGACACAATTTCCTGTGAATAGCCGAACCTGCAAGTCAACATTCGATTTTTCCAGCTTCAAGAGGTACAATATAACAAAAAAAACATCACTGTCAACATTCGTATCCACAATAAGCCGCCACGAAAATCCCCCAGCCTCGTATTCTCAACTGAACTCCCAGCAACGCCCACAATCACCACCAAAAAAACTAGCCAGCTACGTCTCTGCATAACTTCCATTTTACTCCACTGCTCAGAAATCTTATACAAAAAACCTCAATCCAAATTCAACACTCCTCCCCTCTCCTCTCCTTCACCCATCCGAAACCCTAACCGCTATTTCACATCACATTTCTGCCCCGACACAACAAAATCAAAACTACGCACCGAAATATAAATCAACGAGCTATTATTCTGTAAATCGAAGACAAGTAGAGTCACGGAAAAATGCTTACCCGGTCATCATTCAGAAGACGGTCTCTCCTTCCTTCGCCTTCCACCGAAGATCACAAATTTGTAGCGTCTCAGGAACTTCTGCTTTGAGAAGAATATAACTCTAAACCTGAATCTCATTCGACCAACTGACCTTGATATTGTAAAACTAAACCGGTGAATCGAGGAAAGAAGAGGGGCTGAGTCCTGGAGGAAGAGGGGCTGAGCCCTGGAGGAAGATACTGAGCCGTCTTCGATGCTGTTGCTGCTGACGAAAATCTTTTGCAGATGCTCTAAATCCTCACCTCCAACAGCAAGAAAAATGGGATAGCGACCGGAAGATGGATGACAGATTTGGCGATCGACCGAGTGATTCTCTAAAATTATAGAGAATGTCAGATATGCATTGGAGAAGTAGAAATGTATATTTTTGATATAAATATAGGTAATGGGCCTGTTTAGATAACGGCCTTAGAGATGCTCTAATATGCAAAATTTTTAGATTTGCTCAAAGGGCAAATCTAAAATTTTAAGAATGCTTCGTTTGGGGACATTATTTTTTAAAATATTTAATTTTTAATGAGATCGGTCTTAACAAAATCGATTTTTTAGAATTTTTAATGAGACCGATCTTGTCTTAACAAGATCGATTTCAGGCTAGTCTCATCAAAATTAAGTCAGTCACCTGCCACGTAGAAGAGAGGTCGTACAAAGATTGGTATCTTTCAAGAAACCAGTACCAAGATTGGTCTCGTGAAGCAAAAGATTTAAGGCTATTTTCTTCTCTTCTTCTCTTTCTCTCCCCCTTCCTCTCATCCTCGCCTTAAGTGTCACCATTCATCTCTCCGTCAGCCAGGTTGCTCGACGGGTGCTTCAACTATGAATATGTGGTAAGGAGTGTTTAGGATTAATTTCAGTTGAAGTTATTTGTGTTTAAATTATTTAAGTTTAGGGTTTGTAACTCAATTTTGTGGTGATTGGTTGAAAATAGCTCAAAGAATTGTTTGATGTGTTGAAATAACGATTTGTAGGTTGTATGTGGAATATGAGGTCTATAACATTTGTTGATGTTTAGAAATTGGGGATTAATTGATATAAAATACTTGTTGTCATATATTAAGATGGTGATGGTGAAATTATAGTATTATTGTTGAATTATGTTGAAATGAATTGTTTATATGTTGGAATGTTGTTTTGAAATCATTTAAGTTTATTGTTGTGAATTTGTTACAAATGTTACATTGCATCCATATATTAATATCTTGCACTTATAATTGTTTCTTTATAGAGATGGATATATATATATCATATTGTTTCGTCCGGACCGATAGATGGTTCTATTCTTAGTCAGCAGCTTACACATCGTTCAAAAGAAGTTTGGATTGATCCCATTAGTATACATTTATAATATTTAAAATATACATTATCTAATTAACTTGAAAACTCATTTATGATTTACATCTTTATTATGGATTGTAGACAGGTAAAAATCTAAAGATGGTACATCCCATGATGTGGGAGATGGACTCTCAGATTGTGCTTTATATTACTGGAGCTTGTTTCTATCCCTAGATTCAGGTGCACAATATTGAGTATGATTGGACTTAGTCGCCTCACCTGTTGAGTGATGGAGGAAGGAAACTCATACCTTCCATTTGAGGAATGGAGAGTGTACTATCAACTTTGTAGGACGTGGGCTTCTTACTGGGTTGCCGATAAAAGGAGATGTGGTTACCGACAAAGAGGATGAGGAATGAAAAATATTTGTATTCGATTTGTTGGCGCCTACCCGGAGTGCCCGAGGTCGCCTACCATGGTGAAGAGAAGATGGTTTCATAACAACATGAAAGTGATACCCGCTAATGCATTGGTGAAGTACTTAAGAGATACGCAAGAGCATACATTCTATGTATGTTAGGATCATCGTTGATGCATGATTTGTTCAGAGATAGGAGGTTTGACTTTGACGAGGTGAGACCATATAGTTGGGGGAGTGCAGTTCTCGGGTACTTGTACAGGCAGTTGTGCAGCGCTGTACGGGAGGGATTCAAGCAAATGGGTGGGTAAATCATTCTTTTACAACATGGAGCTGAAAAAGAATATCAATCGATTGTCTACGAGGTTTCAGTAGGACTCTACAGCTGATTGATACTGAACTCGATCCATATTAACTAGGAGCTTGGTCTTACACGTGAGTGGTTCTTATGAGTTTCAGAATTATTGTTGATATTTATATATTGACAATCATTCCTCTTATGCTGTAGGAAATGGTATGGACCTAAGTTCTATTTAGAGACACCACATGGTTCGTTGGTCTTTTATCGAGACCAATTGGATCGCATGAGCAATGGTGATTTAACCTCTTTCAGCTCTTAAACCCGACTTGTACACAAGGTCGATTGAGTTGGTGTACGGTCGCACTGCTAAGCTATAACATTGGTGTGAAAAATGTAACACTATTGTGGTATGTAGCTTAACACTTGCAGCGATATGCATTGTACTACAAGAACGTGAATTGAACAAGAGCACAAATTGGAATGTCTCGTCCACCCTTTAGAATATTATTGAAACATTCACTACCATTTGTTGTCATAGATCCCCATCTTTTACCACCCTCATCATATGCTAATGACCACTTTGACCAAGGGATACAATCCAACTAATTCACAACTTGTGGTAATAATGCAAATGATATTCAATTGATAAAACCTGCCAGAGTGTACAAGCTCACTGTTCAAGCAGTTGCTGCAGCGGGAGCTGTAGCAGCCGAATAGCAGTGATTGGACCGAAGAGAATTCTGCCCAGAGATGAAGTAGCAGTGCAACGGGAGACTTCTAAATGTTCCAAGAATATCTCCAGGCTTCTAAAAATTAGAAGATAGAATCTTGTTGAGATCTTTGAAGGCTTCCTAATTTGACGGTGGCAGAGTTTCTATGGAAGGGGGTAGGCATGCAGAGCAGCGAGGATCTGGATTTTGAGAGAAAAAATACAGAGAGAATCCAAGCACCTGAGATAACTAAGAGATGTTCAGAGAGTCGTGCGGAGATTGGGATCACCACCGTGAGCAGAGCGTGATCACAGAGCAGAGTGGTTGGAGCATCGACCGATCGTAGACTTGTAGAGTCTGGTGAGTGCTTGATCGAAGAGGGCCATTCAGAGCCGGGCTTGCTTGTTGGTTGATCAAGGAAGGCGGCAGAAGAGTTGTCGAGTTAAGGAACTCGAACAATCTGCAAAAGGCCTGTTCTAGCTAGTGACAGGTGGTCACCGAGTGAAGGGGAGCATCAAGGAGTGAGAAGCACTCACGATAGAGTTGGAGCGGCTCAGCAGCAAGCTATGCAACAACGCGGACAAAACCTGCACAAGCTTGTTGCACAAGGGCGTACTATAGCAAACCTACTGAGACATTGTGTTAATTAGAATAGGCTGAGTCTGTGGGATCAGAGGAGTAGCTATTCTGAATTAACTCGAGTGTGTAGGTGAGTAAGACACAAATCAGAGGGTGTTCTGATTGTGTGTGAAGTGCTAGTTGAGGTCGGGTAGCATAGATTGTCGCGGAGTCGAGTCTGTGTTGTACGGAGTACCTTGGAGACTTGGTGAACTATTGTGATAGAATGGTCCCCTCCCTTGACCAATGATCAGAGAGGATTCACCAGGAAAAAACCCGAGAGGGAATGGACTGACGAAGAGGATGCTACAGCAACTGGTAACTCAAAAGCTCTAAATGCTATTTTTACTGCTGTAGATGCTAACAATTTCAAGTTGATTTCCAACTACAACATTGCAAAATGAGCCTGATAGATTTTTCAAACAGCTCATGAAGAATGGATAAAGTAAAGACATCAAGGATGAAGATTATTATTTCTCAGTTTGAGAACATAAAGATGCAAGAAGAGGAGTCCATCACTGAGTTCAATGCCAAGTTGTGCGATTTATCTAATGAAGCTCATGCCCTCGGAGAAACAATTCTAGAAGAGAAGCTGATAAGAAAAGTTCTCAGATCATTATCCACTAGATTTGACATGAAGGTGACAGCCATTGAAGAAGCCCAAAATGTCAAACATATGAGACTAGAAGAACTGATAGGATCTCTCAAGCAATTTGAAATGAAACTAAGCAAGAATGACTCTCCAGCCAAAGTAAAAAATGTAGGTCTGAATGCTGAGACTGAAGAAGAGAAAATCTCGAGGGAAGATTAGATGGTTTGATGATCAAGAACCTTGACAGATTTCTAAAAAAATTGAACTTTGGACCTAATTTATCAAATCAAGTCAGAAGAGGCAGAGGCAGCCAAAGGAAAGAAAAGGAACCTATTCCAGAAGATGATGAAAAGAAGATAAGAAAGAAGGGGCCACAGTGCTGGAGCTGCGAAGAATATGGACATCGAAAGATGAACTGTCCAGATAGACAAAAAGAGAAGATAAAATCCTTCTCGGTCAATTGGAGTGACGATGACACTGACAACAGCGAGAGTGCAACACTGTCAGTTCCAGAACAATAAAAAAATTGGTTAATCACACTGAAAAAGGAGTACACAGAAATATGATCAAGAAGTTGCTACAACAACCCCCTGTACCACCATCCGAAATCTGGAAAAAATCCGAGAAACAAAAAATGAAGATGCTATACATGCGGTCACAAGGGACACATTAAAAGAGTCTGCCCGTCTATCATCGGATTCCTGAAAATAGCTACAGCCCCCGGATCGCAGAGACAAGAAAGAGTTATGCACTATGCTCTTGTCAGCACCTCAAGGTCATCAAGCGAAGAAAGCTTGTATTTTGACAGTGGTTGCTCTGGGCATATGACTGGAGAGAGATCTTTTCTGAAGAACATAACACCCTGCTCAGAACAACTGGTAGAGTTCGGAAAAGGTTTGAATGGAAGAGTTCTGAGAAAAGGAACTATGGCAGTCAAAGGGCTACCCAAGTTAACAAATGTAATGCTAGTAGATGGATTGAAAGCAAATATCATAAGCATCAGCCAGCTCTGTGACGGTACACTTCAGGTAAAATTCACTCAAAACTCTTGTCAAATTTTTAACGAGACTGGAGTGTGCATAATGTAGGGAACCAGATCAAAGAACAACTGCTATCTTCTCAAGGTTGGTACAACCCCTTCGCCAACATGCATGTTAACCAACACAGAAGAAATGACTCTCTGGCACAGAAGAATGGGCCACATCAACTTAAGAACTCAGAAGAAGATTGCAGCTGAAGGATTAGTCCGAGGAGTTTCTGTGATCAAAGGCGAGCTAAGCACCATTTGCGGAGAATGCCAGATAGGAAAACAGAAAATGACTTCTCACCCCAGAAGTGGCAACATCAACACAATTAGACATCTACAACTGTTACATATGGACTTGATGGGACCAATGGAAGTGGAAAGCTATGGTAGAAAGAGGTACGCATTTCTGTGTGTTGATGATTGTACTAGATATACATGGGTTGACTTCATTAGGGAAAAATCAGACACTGTGAGAGTGATAATTACCCTGGTATCTCAGTTAGAGCAAGAAAAGAACCTTAGAATCACTACCATTAGAAGCGATCATGGGAGGAATTCAAGAATGAAGCCGGACAGTTTCTGCAACAAATGTGGAATCACTCATCAGTATTCTTCTCCAATTACTCCTCAATAAAATGGTGTGGTGGAGCGAAAGAATCGAACAATAAAAGAAATGGCCCTGGTCATGATCCATGCAAAGAAGGTTCCCCTGAGGTTTTAGGCTGAAGCAATGAACACAGCATGCTATCATCAACAAAGTCTCCATACGAAAAGGAGCAAACCAGACGTGCTATGAGCTTTGGAATCAGAAGAAGCCCACAGTCAAATATTTTCACATATTTGGGAGTTACTGCTACATTCTGAGGGATCGAGAGTACAGAAAGAAGCTTGATCCGAAAAGTGACGCTGGGATATTTTTGGGCTACTCAGTCAACAGCCAGGCATATCGTATCTTCAACAAGCGAACAAAAACGGTATTGGAGTCCATTAATGTAGTCATCAATGATGTTGAAGAAGAGGCATCCACCAGCTACGAAGATGAAGACTCAGACACAGAAGTTGGTCCTCTGAAGCAGAACAGGAGTGAACAAGAAGTTGCACAAGAGGATGTTGTAGCAGATGCTGAAGCGAACCATTGGATCAACACATTGATAACACTGTCGCAGAATAGAGCAGTGAGGCCCCTCAGACAACATCAAGGCAACCTCCAAAAAAAATTCAGAGGAACCATCCGCTGACAAATGTGATTAGAGATCCCTCGGAAGGAAGACGGACCCGAAGTTCATCATACTTCAGCACCTGTGAGTCTTTCTGCAATTCCTATTTCTTGTCTTGTGCAGAGCCAAAGAACTTAAAGGAGGTTATGGGCGACGAAGATTGGATATTGGCAATGCAAGAGGAATTAGCTAAATTCGAAAGACATGATGTATGTGATCTGGTTGCCAGACCAGAAGGAGTGAACATCATATGAACTACGTGGATCTTCAAGAACAAGACTGATGAGAAAGGAAATATCACAAGGAATAAGGCTAGACTAGTTGCATAGGGGTATACTCAGATTGAAGGCTTGGACTTTGACGAAACATTTGCACCAGTAGCCCGGTTGGAAGCCATCAGACTTCTACTGGCCCTGTCCTGCTAACTCAGATTCAAACTCTAGCAGATGGATGTCAAGAGTGCATTCTTGAATGTTGAACATATAGAGGAGGTATATGTGGCGCAGCCCAAAGGATTTGAAGATCCTCACCATCTGGAGCATGTGTACAAGGTATGAAAGAGGGCTTTGTATGGGTTGAAGCAGGCTCCTAGAGCTTGGTATGATAGATTGATCGTCTTTCCGGAGAAGTATGGCTATGAAAGAGGAGGAGCTGACAAGACACTCTTCATAAAAAGAACCAGGTCAGATCTGATCATTGCACAAATTTATGTTGATGACATTTTTTTTGGCTTCAGATCTCAGTAGTTGGTAAAACAATTCATGGATCACATGAAGAATGAATTCCAGATGAGCATGGAAGGAGAACTAACCTACTTCCTAGGGCTGGAAGTAAATCAAAAGCATGACAGGATCTTCATTTCACAAAGAAAATACAGCCAAAACCTGATAAAGAAGTTCCAGCTAGGTACTACAAGTCACAAACGCACACCAACTGCCACCCATATCAAAGGTGTCAAAGATGAAGCTGGAGTTGAAGTGAATCAAGCTACATACCGAAGCATGATTGGAAGCCTGTTGTACCTGACAACCAGTCGTCCTGATATCTCCTACTCAGTAGGAGTCTGCGCTCGGTTCAAGCCTACCCGAAGGAGAGCCACATGCAACTGGTCAAGAGAATCATTCGGTATATTGGAGGGACCCTGAACTATGGGCTTTGGTACACCAAGGACACTAATGCAAACCTAGTAGGATTCAGTGATGCAGATTGGGCAGGATGCACAGAAGATAGGAAGAGCACATCTGGAGGTGGTTTCTTCATGGGGAATAGCCTGGTATCTTGGTTCGGTAAAAAAAAAAAAAAAATATCTCCCTTTCCACAGCCGAACCAGAGTACATTACTGCAGGAAGTTGCTGTGAATCGGATAGTATGGATGAAGCAGATGTTGACTGAATATGGGATGAATCAAAGTGAAATGGTTCTCTACTGTGACAACATTAGTGTTATCAGCATCTCCAAGAATCCAGTGCAACACTCAAGAACCATACAAATTGACATAAGACACCACTTCATCAGGGAACTGGTAGAAAATAAGATCATCATCCTTGAGCATATTGTAACTGACAAGCAGCTAGCCGACATCTTCACCAAACCTCTGGATGCAGCAAGATTCGAAGCACTGAGATCATCTTTAGGTCTCTGTGTTCCATCTACCTAGCCAGTTCGATAACTCCCCCTCGGCCATTTATAACAAAAAGGGGGAGAGAAAGAAGGTGGAGACAAGGGGGAGATTGATAATGCAGATGACATTCAATTGACAAAACCTGCCGGAGTGTACAAGCTCACTATTCAAGCAGTTGCTGAAGCAGTAGAACAACAGTGATTGGCCCGAAGAGAATTCTGCCCAGAGATGAAGTAGCAGTGCAACGGGAGACTCTTAAATATTCCAAGAATATCTCTAGTGAAGATTCCGTACACAAGCTTGAAGATTTGATTAGGAAATCAAACTTCCTAAAAATTAGGAGATATTATCTTGTTGAGATCTTTGAGGGCTTCCTAATTTTGACGGTGGCAGAGTTTCTATGGAAGGGGCTAGGCGTGCAGAGCAGCGAGGATCTGGATTTTGAGAGAAAAAAAATACAGAGAGAATCCAAGCACCTGAGATAACTGAGAGATATTCAAAGAGTCGTGCGGAGATTGGGATCACCACCGTGAGCAAAGCGTTAGCGCAGAGTAGAGTGGTTGGAGCATCGACTGATCAGGTAAGGCGGAAGGAGAGTTGTCGAGTGGAGGAACTCGGACAATCTGCAAAAGGCCTATTCTAGCTAGTGACAGGTGGTCAGCGATTGAAGGGGACCATCCCGGAGTGAGGAGCACTCACGATAGAGTTCGAGCGGGACAGCAGCAAGCTTTGGAGCAACGCGGACAAAACCTGCACAAGCTTGGTGCACAAGGGTGTGCTATAGCAAATCTACTGAGACATTATGTTAATTAGAATAGGCGAGTCTGTGAGTTCAGAGGAGTAGCTATTCTGAATTAACTCGAGTGTGTAGGTGAGTGAGACACAAATCAGAGGGTGTTCTGATCGTGTGTGAAGTGCTAGTTGAGGTCGGGTAGCATAGATTGTCGCGGAGTCGAGTCTGTGTTGTACGGAGTACCTTGGAGACTAGTGGATTGAGGACTGGAGTATAGTCCTCCCTAGACGTAGGTTGATTGGCCGAACTAGGTGAACAAATCTTTGCTCATTGTTTTACCTTTCTGCACAAGATCCAGCTGAACAAGGAGTTGTTATAGCAACTGCTTGTACACAATCAGTATCCCAGAGGCGCTGCAAATTTCATTGTGGTTTATAATACAACAAGTCGATCAACTCTTTGTATTCTCTATTAAATTTGATCTGCCGTCTCTGATGCACCACGTGCCCTGATTTTTTTCAACATAGAATCCTTCAATTTTACTTTGAAGTTGCTCTGCAAATCTTTACTACATATGTGGTAATAAGCTCGAGGAGTAATTCATTCAGGTTCTTGCATTGCATGTATTATTCCCTTATACCGATTCGAAATTATGCATAGCTCATCACGGTCTGTCACACGCTCTCGCATGCACTTCATAAATCATTTCCAACTTGATTTATTCTCGCTCTCCAACAAAGGAAATGCAATTGAAAATATGTGTTTATTGGCGTCAAGTGCAACATCGACTAGTAATTTTCCATCATACTTCCAGTATAAATTAGTTCCATCAATACACAACATGGTGCATCAGTGCTTGAATGCATCAACTATTAGAACAAATGTCCAGAATACCCGGTTTATGATCATACATTCATTTTCTTCATCTATGCTGCGAGCCCATTTAACAACAGTCCGGGATTAGATTTTTCCAAAGCCTGCATAAACGTGGAAGTTTTCTAAAAGATTCATCCCAATCTCCAGAAACATTGATCAACGCTTGTTGCATGGCCTGCCATGTTTTCAAGTACCAAAATTTATAATTGTAATTCTTGAAGATTCTAGCTCTTATTTCAGCGGGGGGATAATCTCAATCTTTCGCTAATTACATTCTTTATTTCCATCACTTTGAAGTGTTTCGTCAGGTGGACATTCTCCTTTGCAATGCAGTCATTTTTGCTTGTATAATCCACTCAGTACTTTGTAACTTCTCAATACTATGAACTTTTTTTCTTCATTGTGCGAATTCGCCATGGATTGTTACCCACTATTTTCCGACACTGAAGAACCAACAACCGAGAGTCAGACTCCTTCGTTAAATATTCAACACGATTCAATATAGAATACTTCTGAATAGCATAGATTGCATTTGCTTTTTAGTTGAATGTAGCTCCCACCGAATTGTCCCAAACTGTCCATAATTTCTACCTTAAGTACATCAATTGGTTCATTCGCATCTCATGCCGGGACATCATTGAATCCTAGGATATCCCATATATGTTTAGGTTATGGAACCATAAAAATATCCCACCTTATCAAGTTGGTCTCAGAATTCCATCTCATACCTGTCGAACTCATCAACTACGGGCATGTTCGTGTTTCGAATGTCGGCATAATCATCGGGTAGGGTTCGATGTTTTCCATTTTAGTTTACCACTCCTACACAAAAATAATCAAACAATTCAACCAAAATTATCATCAAAACAATCAAAATCAAATTTCCAAATTTATTTCTAATTAACCCTAACATACAAATCATAACCCTAACATATAAAATACTTCCTTACCACAAAATCCACTTCCAAAAGCCTCCAAATTTGGATAAATTGTCTGATTCTGGTGGCCAAAATGTAGAGAAGAATGAATGGAAGGAGAAGAGAGTGGAAGAGAAAGAAGGAGAACGACAGATTTGTTATCTTCATGAGACTGGTCCATAAAGGAAATCGGTCTCATAAAGGAAACCCGTTTTAGTAGGATCGGTCACTTATGTGGCAGGTGATTGATCTTTTCCTTCAATTTTATTGGTGACACATAAGCAAACTCAAGCCAACTCAGCTTAATTTTAATGAGACCGGTTTTAACAAGATAGGTCTCATGTAATTTTGTAAGAGACTGGTCTCATCAAAAAGATTGCATTTGAGAAAGGATTTGCCCATATGGGGTATTCTTAAATTGTAGATTTGCTCAAAGAGAAATTTTATTATTTTTTCCCTATTATGCAGCGAGTAGATTGCAAAAAAAAATTAATCGATTAAAAAATATAAAGGATATGGCAACCAAACTTAAACCTCACCTTTATGTTATGAACTATGAATGTTGTATATTTGTGTTTGAAGAAATGTGTATGTATTCATTCAAAAAAGATAATGTACAAAAAAGACGCTCTACAAAACCTCATGTTCGATCGTTAGTTAGTTATCCCTGTGGGGTAACAGAGTTGTCCTATCCCAACAGATATAGCACCAGCGAGATGTGTTACCCGACAAGTATTACATCAGCGGAAAATTAAATGTTGGAAAATTGAAATTGCTTACTCAGTGGTTTATAGTAGAAACCTCAGTACTTAATCAAGCAACTATTTAAAACCACTACCTTCTAGTATCCTCTGGAAGGGTTTGTGAAAAGATCAGTTTCTGTATTTAAGATAATCTTACTTCGTATGAAAGACTAAGTTTCTCACTAGCACACGCAGTACAAGTTCTAACTTATCTTTATTACTCTAACTCAACCCAACACTCAAACAAATCTATCTCACTCTTGAACTTGATCGTTCAAACTTCTGATGCTCACAACAAGCTTTTTTCCTTTGGCACACGTTTCTTCTTTTTCTCTTTTTCCGCGCAATTCTCTAGCTCGCCCCTCAAGCTTCTTGTAGCACCATGGAAACACCTAGGTTTATTGGATTAGGATTCTTCAATCCAAATCAAATATTCCTCCAATCCGAACATAATTCTTTTTAAATAAATAGGAAGGTTTATCTAATATAATTAGATTTGCTCTCATATTTATTAAGGAGATGTATTCGTCACGTCCAAAATATATCCCACAATATATTTGGACTTGATGACAACTTCTCATAAAGTTTTCATCAAAATATCTTAGGATCTTCTTAGGATATTCTTTAAGATTTATCCGGATATCTTGCTAGAGAACTTGTCTTTTTGATTTGATAACATAATTTGTCCTCAAATATTTTAAGCATATCTTCTTTCCTATTCGCCTTGTTGCATTTAATGAAGTCAAGATATTACCTGCACATTATTTAAATTAGTTAGTTAAGTGTTTGTTATCATCAAAGCTTCAGAAATCAAACACCCCAAACCTGCCAACAAGCTAACTATAGCTCAACAAACTACAACAAAGCACCTGAGCCCAAACCCCTTTCACCTGAAAACCACCCGGAAATAACATGAGCACTATACCAAAAAAACACTCAAAACAACCAAGGAAAAACTTAACTCGACCAACACAAACTAACCTGACACAAAACAACATCAACTAGCTTTAACAGATGTCAAGAATCTACTAATAGCCATGCTTTGGAGCCCCTTCCATTTCTTCTTGTTGCTCATTGTCTCCCACCTACATTACCATGATATTCCAAATCTTCTATTGGATCTTTGCAATTTCCAGCTTTTCCCCTTCGAAAATTGTGTTGTTCCTATTCTTCAAATTTTCAAAAATATATGCATTTATGACACCAACTCTTTTTCTTCCCTACTCTGCCACACTTTAATCCTTCTACAGGTAATGAGATCTGCCCAATTATTCCAATTCACTAACATCCCCAGCTCTTCCAACAGAAGCTTCAACACTTGCATATCTGGACAGTTGAAAAAAAATGTGCTCATTAGTTTCATTATCTTTAGAGCACCAACAACAATTTCTATCAACCACTCTGCCTGGTTGCAGCCTGTCAAGAGGTTGCAGCCTATGATCCAGGAGAAATCGTCAATTCAAATTGAAGAAGAGGGAGCTGACTTATTTGACCTAGGGGCAAATGTGTAATTTTGTATGTTATATAGGCAGTTGTGTAAACTGATAAAACAAGAAGGGTTACTTTGTAATTAGAGGAAATGGATCTGTTGCAAATAACAGAATCCATCCCCTCAATTCGTATGTTTTTTTTTTCTGAATAACAGAATCTTCCTTTCCGATCATTTTTTCCTTTTTTCATCGTTGTTTCGATAACCCGATCTCCACGTTCCACATGGTATTAGAGCCGACGTAGCGATCTGGTACGTTTGCTAGCGCACGTCGTGGTCTCCGTTTTCTTCAATTTGTTGTTGTTTTCTTGAATTGTGACCTGCGAAGATGAATTCAGTTTCTGATGTATCGGATCGAGCCACGCAGTCCACTGTGCATCCATTCGATGATCCTTTGCTTGTTAGTTCCTCTGAAAATGTTAGCGCATGTCTTGTCAGTGAGCCTCTAACAGGTTTGAGTTATTTCATTTCTTGGAAAGTGTCTATGGAGATGGCACTGGGAATCAAGATGAAGTTAGATTTTCTTCAAGGAGATTTTCTATCCAGCAGAGAACCTGATTTGGCTAGTTCTATGTCACCTGTACGAGATACAACAAGTTCAGAAACTCATGCTGATGCAAACCCTGCATTTACCAGGAAATCTACCAGAGTTACCAAACCATCAGTTAAACTTACATATGCTCAAATGTTAGTAAAACGTCTATACCATACCCTATCGCCAGATATGTGGATTATTCATCCTGTTCAAAAGAATTTCAAAGTTTTGCTTTAGAGATAACATCAGAAAAAGAACCCAGTCGCTCCACTCAGGCCAACAAATTTTCAGAATGGAATCAAGCTATGGAAGCATAAATCCAGGCCTTAGAAGAAAATTCAACTTGGACCATTACTGATCTACCACCTCATAAAAATGCCGTGGGATGCAAATGAGTATATAAGATAAAGACGAAATCAGATGGGACAATAGAACGCTACAAAGCACGCCTAGTTGCAAAAGGGTTCAAACAAATGGAAGGATTCGATTATCACGAGACATTTGCACCAGTTGTCAAAATGCCTACTGTAAGAACTCTACTAGCTGTGGGAGCCTCTAAAGGATGATCTTTGTTTAAACTTGATGTAAACAACGCATTTTTACATGGAACACTTTGAGGAGGAAGATACATGACTATCCCCCCTGGATTCTATAAATCAGACAAGGCATCCAACACAGTATGCAAACTACACAAAAGCATTTATGGGCCGAAACAAGCCTCACGTCAATGGTTCAGCAAGTTCAGCTATTCACTGATGGTGTATGGGTTCAAAAGCAGTCTAAACGATTATTCTCTCTTCACATATTCTACTGCAAGTAACTAACTAGCCTTATTAGTCTACGTTGATGATGTTATAATAACGGGCACTTCTGTTTCACTCATCAATGACGTTAAGCAGTTTATTCACTCCAAATTCAGGATAAAGGATTTAGGTACCTTGTGTTACTTTCTTGGCTTAGAGGTTGCTCGCTCCAACTCTGGTATCTTCATCAATCAGCTCAAATATGCACTTGATCTCCTCACTGAAGCAGGACTTCTAGATTATTAGCCATCTAGTGTGCCTATGAACACAAAGTTGAAATTGGCACTATCAAAGGCTGATCCTTTGCCAGATCCCACTCTATACCGTCGTCTGGTTGGTCAATTGATTTACTTAACTGTAACTCGTCCAAATTTGGCATTTCCAGTTCATACTCTCAGCCAATTCCTCCAAAATCCAACACAAGATCATCTCTTAGCTGCTCACAAAGTCCTTCGCTTCATTAAACTAGCTCCAGCACAAGGATTGTTCTACCCCAACAATATGCCTCTGGTACTCACTGCATGTGACGCAGATTGGGGAGCATGTCCTGTTACTAGAAGATCAGTGACAGGCTACAGTGTTCTTCTTGGGAAAAAAATTTAGAAGTACGGCAAAAGCTAATTGAGTTTTAGCTTTTCCCGTGCTTTCATGTTTCATTTCAATTCTACCGTGTTTTTTACACGGCCGGTCATGGTGAGACCGGCAATTTAAAAAAAATTGCTTGGCCGTTTATGCTAAGACCGGCCAGTTAGAAATCCCAACTGGCCGATTTTACTATCAGCGGCCAATATGAAAATTTCATACTGGCCGGTTCGAGCCACCGGCTGCGTCGGTTGGAATTTTAAATGGCCTGTTTTATTTAAACCGGCCACACTGTATTTAGAACCAGCCCCGCGCGGCCGCGGAGGACATGGTTTCTCTCCTGCTTCTCTCTTCTTCGCGTCCGATTCCCCACCCTCCCGACCTCCCAGCGACGCACACGGCCTGTTCAGGTATGTCCAGAATACTTTGATTTGAATTTCTTTAGGGTTAGGGTAAAGTGTAAAATTGATAAAGTTGAATTGTGTGTAGGGTATGTTGTTTAGGTTTTGTTGGAGTGTGAAGCAATATGAATTGGGGGTGGATAGCAGCAGAAATTGGAATTGTGTAGGAGAGATTGTGCCGCGTGTGTTGGTGGACAGTTATGGAATTGTTGTTATTTAGGGTTTGTTTAGGTTTAATTGTGGGATTGTTGGAGAAATAGGAATATTGTTGGATTGTTGTTGGAATTGTTATTGGATTGTTACGAAGTGTAGGATGAATGTGAGAGAAATATGATCGTTGTTGGAAGTGGTATGTTTTTAGATAGTATGTTGGTATTTTTAGATTGGTGTTTTTGTTAGATTTTTATTGGAATGTTGGAGAAATAGGAATATGTTGAATGTGGGAGAAATATGTTGAAAAGTTATGGAATTGTTGTTATTTAGGGTTTGTTTAGGTTTAATTGTGGGATTGTTGGAGAGATAGGAATATTATTGGATTGTTGTTGGAATTGTTATTGTTTTGTAGTTGGAATTGTTATTGGATTGTGGTGGATTGTTACGAAGTGTAGGATGAATGTGGGAGAAATATGATTGTTGGTGGATTAGGTTATATTTTTACATAGTGTTCTTATTTGTAGATTGGTGTTTTTGTTAGATTTTTATTGAAATGTTGGAGATTTGAGATGGAGAAGTTGGATGGATTAAAGAATATTGATGATGGTTTTGTGTACATGTAACTGTCATTGGATTGTGATATGTTTATATATTTTTAATGTTGTTATATTGTGTAGATGGATATTGATGAGATTGATGAGCCTGGTCCTATTGACCACGAACTATTGAGCCAGCAGCAAACACATAGGTCGCAACAAGTTTGGAATGATCCGGTTAGTAAATAGTGACAAAGTGTTTTTAAATTAATTTACCGTATATTTATTTCATTATTTCACATTCTCTCATGTTGGATTGCAGGATGATATGCAAGTTCTGAAGGTGGTCCACCGTCGGATGTGGGACATCGACGATCGGATCCTTCCGTATATTGTCCGAGCTGGATTTTATCCGTGGACCCAAATCCAAAATACAGAAGTGGATTGGGCTATGATGACAGCACTAGTCGAGCGCTGGAGGTAGGAGACCCACACTTTCCATGGGAGGCCACTATCACATTACAAGATGTGGGCCTTCTTACCGGTTTATGATGGAGCGTATTTATACGCTCCATTGAGTTATTTATTCCCATAGTTTTATTACATTTTGCGTGAATCGATTACTCTTTTGTAGTGTTTTCGTATCGCAGGTGTGTTCAAGATCGCATCGGATTTTATCGCGTATTTGAAGCACTCACTCAAGATCAAAAAGTCAACAGCGGTCAAAGTCAATTCTGCTGGTTCAATTACTGGTTCAATGTGGTTCAATCAAGATGGTTCAACCCAAAAAACCCTAAACCTAAAACATGGACTAATTGGGAAAAGAATCATCTCTCTTGAAGTGGACATTTCTGGACAGCACTATTCACGGGACGACACTGTTCACGGCAGGGAGGAGCTCTAGAGAGAAGCTGCTGGAAAAGTGGTCGAAATTCACTGTTCACGGCCGGCTGTTACTGTTCCTTTGTCACTGTTCACTTACTGTTACTGTTCACTATTCACTATTCACGGCCGGAATTACTGTTCACGGCCGGACTTGTTTGAGCTCAGTTTGTTTGTGTATTGTAGTGTGATGAACCTAGTTTCTATTGTATTCATGGATATTATGAGTAGCTAAATCAATATTTCAGTTTGGCGATTTATAGTGCAACAATGGTTTGAGGTCAATGAGTACATGATTTGAGCTATGGATTGCTGCCCTTGTATGAATGAAATCGAATGCTTTGATTGACAATTTAGTGCAGCTTAGCGGTGAGCTAGATTGATATCAATTGCGTTACACTTGACTTGATTGCATTGTTGGGAAAAACCTAGCGGTAGAACCAATTTTGTGGTATAAGTCGAGCAACTATTGCACTTGTTCGAAGGCCTAGCGGTTAAGAATAGGTAGAATTTGATTGTCGACATATCTTTAGCGGGAGTGAGGACTGAGGCAGAATTCACTAGCTTACTCATGTATTCGATCGGTGATAACTAGTTGCATTGTATTCCCCGAACTGATTTTCTCTGAATTGATATTCTTAATCTGTTCCTTTTTGTGACTTTCATTAGAACTCTTACCTACTTGCTCTCTTTGGGTTCGACCCTGCTTACCGCTTGCTAGTGTGTTTACAGGAGTTATAAATTCTAATTTGAGGCGCACGACGACGCGCTGGCAGTTTACCCATAGAGGGTCGTGTGGTAACCGGTAAGGAGGAGGACGAGCGGGTCACGACATGCACCAGACTGTTGGGTGCTTATCCCGAGTGCCCGACACGTCCGGCACTAGCGAAGAGGAGATGGTTTGTGAATAATATGCAGATTGTACCCAAGAACGCGACTGAAGAAGTATTGGAGCAATTTGCACGGGCTTACATATTGTGTATGATTGGTTCCTCCCTAATGCCAGATTTGTCCGGGGATAGGATCCCACTGCACTACCTCCCATTGCTGGGGGATCTCGACGCAGCGAGGTCATATAGCTGGGGTAGTGCATTGCTGGCATATTTGTACAGGCAGTTGTGTAGTTCTTCCCGCGGTGGACACAAGGTGATGGATGGCTGCATTATTTTGCTACAGTTATGGAGTTGGGAGAGGATACCCATCGGTCGGCCACAGGGGTTTAGCAGGACACTCCAGCCCATGGATGAAGAGATTGATCCCTTTGTCAGAGGAGCCTGGTCGTACACGTAAGTTTATGCCTATTCACCTGATACATATTTTAAACAATGCCTTCAACATTATATTACAGCTGATTTAATTTTTACATCGCAGGAAATGGTACGGGCCAAAATCCTACACGATGACACCTCATGGGTCGTTGACATTTTACCGTGATCAGTTAGACCGCATGATGGATGGTGACTTCGAGTGGACACCATATGATGAGCAGGTCCTCCCTTTGCTTAGTCCTTCATGTACTGACGGGGCTAGCAGTTGGTGCGCAGATGTGCCATTACTGTGCTACAACATTGTGGAGTGGCATCATCCGGCCAGAGTGGTGCGACAGTTTGGCATGGTACAGCGTATTCCACCTCCACCCGTGGCGTCCTCCGACCCAAAACATATGATGACACGAAAATGATGTAAGGATTGGTCCGTAGAGCTCAAGTATTACATAGATCTCTGGGCGGACAGGTTGGCTTCTGTTGTGGTTGGCGAGCCCGTTCCATTCGTAGAAGAAGGTAATCTAGATTATATAAATTGGTACACGAATAGAACCCGTCAATTCATTTAACCCCGCGCTGATCACGCTCAACCATATCGACCAAACGCACCCGAGAGGTGAAGAATTGTAAGTGTGTTGGTTTGTACTCATATTATATAGTATATTTATTTATTATCCGTCATTTTGTCTCAGGTACGCACCTTGGTCATGCATGCACGCCGCACGGCAGAGTTGTTCCAAAACCCCCTTCTACATTACTCGCTTAAGGATGCACCGCATAGTATTTTTCATTCATCGTATGCGGAGCTGGAACAGCTAGGAGAGGCGGATGCAATCAGTGTGGACCCGGCTGCAATTCAGTTTGGCATAGGTAAAGATTAAATCCAGATTAATTTAGTAGTTTCTCCATAAATGGCCAATTGTAACCGGATGTGTGTACGTGTAGGACCTGACGACCTCGATGATCGTTTCCATTCGTCATATGATGTGACTAACCTTCATACCCAGCAGGACGCCGGGCCTAGTGCACCATGCCCAGACGAAGCCGGTCCAAGTGGAGGAGACCAGCAGGACGCCGGTCCCAGTGATACGATCCGAGATGACGAGGATCTTAGACGATCAGACAGGTACAGGAGACCCCCACAGCGTCTCTCTTACAGCAATCCCCGAAGATGACGAATGAAAGATTGTTAACCCCCATTAGTTGTATTGGCATCATTTGTTTTTGAATTACATTGGATTACATTGAACAACAACAACAACCTACATTCCATTGAAAAATCACAACAACCTAAATTGCATTTCTAAACAAACAACAATATTAAGTCGAACAAGCATCAAGCTGTGTACTAAATGCCATGTCTATTCGGACACGATCTTCTGTTGTGCCCTGTGTTGTGACACAAACCACATTTCCTTACACTTGTTGCTCCTTGTGAACTTGATTCACCCCGATCCATTTCGTTACGTCTCCGAACAGAAGGTTGACGCCCCAACTTAGTTCGCCTAAATCCGGGTGCCGGAACGTGTTTGAGCCCTTCGTACGGCCTCCACCGTGATTCGTCTCCAATAACATAAAATGTGTAGCTCCATGTCTCATGGAACGTCTCCAGTGTATAGTAACTGCTTACAAACTGAGTGTATGGAATATTCTGAGATTTGCACACAACCATAACATGAGAACACGGATAGTGGAAGGCAACCCATTTACCACAAGTGCATGTACCATCTTCGAGTCGCACTTCATGGATGTGATGTTTCCGGGTGGTTAGCACTTGGAACACACCGTGTGCCATGCCTTCAAATACTTAATTTCGCAACCATAGTCTTTGAAGATTCTCGCTCTAATTTCCCCGACACCTAGTCGCAACCTTTCACTGATAATATCGCCGATCTCTTTAGCTATGAAATGTCGATAGAGGTGCACGTTTTCATTTGTAATCTTGTCGGTGTTGCATATGTGATCCCTTTTGTACTTTCTAACCACCCAGTAGCTTGAATTTTTCTTCATTGCAATCCTTATGCGCCACGGACAGTTTTCCACCCCTTCTCGACATTGAAGAACCAACAAACGCGGTTCTTATTCATTCGTTATGTACTCAACCCGGTTCAGAATTGAATACTTTTGTACAGCATAAATGGCTTCCGCCTTACTGCTAAATGTCAATCCCACGGCAAGTGTCTTTTGTACAGCGTAAATGGCTTCCGCCTTACTGCTAAATGTCAATCCCACGGCAAGTGTAGAAACCCGTCTTCTGCTACCATCAAAATACTCTTGCACAGGATTATTCACATCCCACGCCGACACATCATGGAATGCAGGAATATCCCATACTAATTCGGGTTCTGGAACCCGAAATTCACCTTCATCTTCCAATTCCTCGATCCATTCCATTTCCTCTCTATCATACTCATCCATCACCGACATCTCAAGTGTGTCAAATGTGGACATAATCATAGGGTTAGATTCACTGTTATCCATTTCCTCTCTATCATACGCAACCCTGTCTTCCACGAACGTATGAAGCATGTGGAACTTGATTGCCACTTGATTCGCCAACACGTATCCTCTGGCTTTGAAACGCCCAAATTCACCTCGTCCGCTAAACAACCAGCTGACCTATGCCCGTCGATACACTACTCCGACTATGTACCAAGCTCAACGTTTGTAACCAGCTACATACGTTGAGCTTGTAGAACCCCATCCGCTAGATTCAGGGGAAATCGTCAATTCAAATTGAAGAAGAGGAAGCTGACTTATTTGACTTAGGGGCGAATTTGTAATTTTGTATTTTATATAGGCAGTTGTGTAAACAGATAAAACAAGAAGGGTTACTTTGTAATTAGAGGAAATGGATCTGTTACAAATAAAAGGATCCATCCCCTCCATTCATATGTTTTTTTTTCTGAATAATAGAATCTTACCTTCCAATCATTTTTTTTTTCATTTTTCGTCGCTGTTCCGATCTCCACGTTCCACAATTCTGAATAGCCATCCAGCTGCAAAAGCTATGCTTTGGGGGACATAAATATTCCAAACTAAGTCTGCCCAGATTTTCTCCTCCCCATAAGCCCTTTTAGCCTCGAACATAATACAAGTCCCCATCCACTGGATTGTTTCATCAACACCTATAAGCACACATTTTTGCATCATCCCTTAACCTTAGTAGTCTTTTTAGTGTAAAAAAATAGCTTTTTTCCCTCCATATCACAGAATTAATATTAGGCCAAATGGGCCTCTATATAAGTGGTAAACATAAATCAGAACATATGAGGTCAACAAAAAGCAGTCACTGGCCTAGTTTAAATAAGGAAAACCTTGTCCAAATGTCGTAATTTTCTCCTAGCTGTTTGTAGTTATTATGTGAAGGAAAGATGCTTCTGCTAGGGTTTTTGTTGGACCCTGAGGGTCATGTACCCCATGTGGTTTTGATGATGACAACACTCGCCTAACACTTTAAGTTGAGTGTGTAGGAACCTGTACCAGGATGGTCAGAAAGACTCTAAGTCAGAGAGTCAGGCGAGGGACAAGAACCTGTGTTGGCAGCGGGACGAGAACTTCGGAGGAAGTTGAAGGTCCATGGACTCGACAGTTATTGCACGGAGTAAATATAGACAGTAATTGACAGTAATTGCATGCAATAATTGAACGGAGTAAAAGCATGGATTAAGTGCTAGGCACCCAATAATTGCATGGAGTAAATGCATGGATTAAGTGCTAGTCTTTAAGCTCGGTGAAGGAAAGACACAAGGAGACACACGAGTGAACGAAGACAGTTCAGAGAAGGAAGGCAGAGCAGAAGCTTGAGTAAGACATCCGTGCATCAAGAGCTGACCTTCGGAGTGTTGGAGACGAGTGGACGATTCAGGGAATCGTTGGAGGGACTTGTCTCTGGAAGTCACGATTGGTGATCCGGGATCATCAGGCTTAGGTGACTTGTTTTTGTGATAGTTAGATATACTATTACTTGTGTACGAATAGTGTAAGTATTTGTACAGTCTATAGATTAATAAAATAATCTTTAGACGAATTCCGCTGTGCATTGATACTCTGAGGTACACGTACCTGCCAACTAAGTTTAGGTCCCTAACAGTTCCTATAACTAGTTTTTGAACTAATCACGATCCTATCAGTTTTCTAAATTTTGTTTTTGTCCGCAGCGAGACAGGGCAAGAATCGTTGACGAGATTGTGGAGTATTTAAGGCTGAACAAAACTAGCAATCCAAACACTTCCCATCGTCCTTGGTGTGGGAGGAGTAATCGGAGACATAATGCGGTAAAAGATGCGTTGTTCACTTTTTTTTAGGAAGGTTAATCTGGGCTAAGCTGGAAGTGGCTAGTCTTCTCCTTGGGGAGAATAAAGGAGGGGAAAATCTCGAAGTACGGAGTTGGTTGTTCAGTCAATGAGCTTATGTTCGTACTAGTTATCATGAAATCTTTAGAGATTTTAGAGAGAGAGTGGACCACCTGATTAGGATCGTGGCAGCAAGGTGGGTTGAGGTGAAAAGTATGGAGTCACCGACAGCACTCTCTATCTTGAGGCAGACTACAATTGACTTCTGCTACAAAGTGAGAGATGTTCCGGCTAGTGTTGTTAGTTTCTTTTTTGTTTATGATTTTCTTTATAATTTTCTCATATTAAGTTATAAGAATTAATATATATTAATGATTTTGTGCATGATCAGTTTGAATGAAACAAGTTATGTGGCCGAACTTGTATTTGATGTACCCGTCTGTCATCGGCAAGGTACTAGTTGGATGGCATCACAATTTCATTTATCTTCTGCTCTAGATAAATGATTTGTCAAGTTTCGTGTTTCTGACCTCAGTCTTAAGGGAGCAAACCATCTTGGAAGTAGCTGAATTCATGGAAAAAGATGTTGGGGAAGGAATGCAATTTCTTCAGTCAAAGGCGCTATGCATTATGCTGATTTCATTAACTTCATCCATATTCCACACCTAAAGCTTTTCAATGCTGCTCAAGTCAGCAGAGTCAAATGCCAAAGACGAAACAAATACACTTGTCATATTTTACAAGGACCCAATTCAATCTCGCCATGGAAACATGTAGGCCAAGTGAGAAAAAGAATAAATGCAGCTGTTTCCAATTTCTAATCAGCTTGAAGAGCTGCTGATTCTTGTCAACCGTCGGTCCAAAGCAAGCATTCTAGGGTTAAAAGAAATGACAGGATGTATTTTCACTTGCCCATAAGTTGGAAATATGCTGTAATAAAGTGATACCAGAAATTTCAGTGTTTGGCTGAGAGTGTACAGGTTTCAAAAACTCTAAGACTCGAGTGAAAAAACCCAAGTCTGCTTTTACAACATTTATAATACAAGGTAAGGTATACTGTACAAGGAACTGTCCCAGCCTACAATCAGTACCCGCAATAAAATAGCCATGCTACTCACTTAGGGATCCTTCAATCAAAGTTCGCCTCGTAATTCAATCAAGCAACCTACCCGTCATGTACCTCCTCCTGTGTTTCCGGTAACAACGGCACCTTGCCTTAGCCCCTGAAGACATGTATGCAATGTTCTTTGAATGTTATCAGCAACTACTCGTAGCCTACCTTGGGAGGAATCTACAGTGACGCCTCCACTCATATCTACAGTACGGGAAACACTTTGTTTGCATCTCTCCCAGTCATCCAATCTGACCCAGCATGCTCTGCCTCCATGACTACCTTCCATTCTAATTATCGACACAGTAGGGTTTTCTGCAAACGAGTATCTCAATCTCACTGAAACACAATTAGGTAGCCAAGCTGCCCCACCTGCAGCATTTATATGAGGTATGTAAGCTGGATCAAGGACGACAGTCAGACCAAAATCGACGGAGTTGTTTGGTCTATTATAATGTATGTTGCTCTTGGACATGCTAGAACTGTCAGAATTCCCATCCCTGCAAAACCCAACATGGTTTTCTAAACATAACTCGATACGAGGCTTTTGGGTAGGTGCCATATCTCCCGATTGTGCCTGAACTAGTCCTTTTTTCCATGCAATGAGTTTTAAGAATTCTCTTAGGACTGAAATGGGCAAGGTGAGAAGAGTGATAAATGATGCCACTCGTGAAGCATCATAAGGTTCAGATGCGACTCGTCGGCTGAAGTAGTCACATATTTCACCTATTTCTGCTGAAGTAAGCTCTTCTTGAGAAGGTGCTGCATTTTGCTGCGGCTGCTGTTGTTGATGAAATCTTTTCACACTAAGAACCTGGAGCAGAAGTTGAACTCTGTGAACACTAACAGCAAACACGTAACCCCTGTCAAAACCATAAATCAGAAATAATCAGACAGATTAGAAAATTGGATGACGATGAAAATCAGATAACAGAATCACTGAGAAATCTCACACCTTTCATGACCAATAATAAAGATGACAAAGGGGCTGGGAGAACGCTACTCAAACATACTACTAACAAATTATTTGGATATCATTCGAATGGAACCAGAGATGAAAAGAACATCAAAAATGAACTTCAGGCACCAACGAAGCATAAAATTCCTTATGTTAAAGCAAGGAATGACAGAAACAATGGAAAAGATCAATGGATGCCAGACCTCAACCTACAGCAGCTAGTCACTTACCCAACAAAAAATCGCAAAGCAGGCTGTTCCTGATCCAAATTTAAAAGCGCTCCTTCATTATCACGTAATATTGATCCCAAGATCTCTCTCAAAAGATCTGGTAACTGAGCAAACAGCCATAGTACACCAAGGTACTTGAGTATACCTCTAAGGACCTTTTTAAGAGCAAGAAGAGGAACCCATCCTCCACCATATCCTCCATCGTCTCCTAGTCCAATGATGGCTGTATTCAATTCTCCTCTAACATGAGCTGGTACACCCGTGGCAGGTGATCTCCTCAGAGGCGACCCTAAGCTGGCATTTGCCACATTAGATGGCCCAGAAATAGCATTTCCAGTTCGGCTTACTCCAAAGACCTGATTTCCTTGCCTAGAAAGCCCTGAAGGACTAGCAAGGTGCCCTTTGTTACCATTATTAGTTGATGGTTGCGCAGTAGTTCCTGTAGTCTGGTTACTGGCATGTGCTAAACCCATTGCCAGTTGACCGCCAGCTATGTTAGGATCTAAGCCATTCAACTCCTGCGCTACATGCTCCATGATGAATGGTCGAAACTGTGGACAAGGTAATGATCCTCCGACAGATGGTCCACCTTTTGGTGGGGTGGCTGGTTGCAACCAAACCTGATCCCCAGCAAAGCAGCGCATATCAACTGCAAAGTGTTTACGATATATAATACGAACCCAGTAGGGACCACGAAGAACAACAGACACATCGATTGGAAGCAACGAGCTCGGAACGATGCCAGGACCTCCTCTTCCAGCAGCAGCCATTATTGCAGCGCTATGAAAGCTTGGATTACCAAGGGATCCAGCAGGATCTGACATAACTGGATTCCCCAAAGAACCAGATGCAGTTTGACCAGGCTGTGTTGTTGAAGTGTTCAGTAGTTGCCCTTGCGAAGGCATATGCCCGTTTTGTCTCATCACGGGAGAAGTGACTCCCCCAGCAACACCAGGTACATATGGAACTGGACTAGCTCGAGCAGGCCGTGTTGCAGCAGCAAGAGCATGCAGCGGTCCTGCAGTGAGACGAATGCAATCGAGCAGGGATGCAACCTCAGCTTCATTTATGAAATCTTCTAAGAACTGCATAATATAGGCCACATGAAAAAAAATCCAAATGTACATTGTAAATATAAAGCTTGGAAAAAGATTAGGATGTCAAACGAGTTCAAGAAGAGTTAGTTATGCAAATACATGTCTCATCAAGAACTGCATAAATTATGCTTGCTCTTCTAACACTGCAATCCACAACTTGGGTTAAAAAACAGTACTCTCAAAGGGGCCATTTATGGAAAAACAGGTAAATTAAACAACAATAACAAAACACAACAGCATGATTGAGTCCTTAGTCAATCAAATAATCTTGGCAACTCGAGCTTATGTGAGGATCAGTAAAATAAAGCAGTTTAAGGAATACAATAACAAACCTTAGTGTGAGGCCAGATTTGTTCAGGAGAAACATGCATGGTGCATCCCTCTTTAGCTACTTCCCACTCCACCACAAAGCGAGCAAGAATACCTGAACCAAAACTGAACCACATGCTCGTTAGCCCAACAGCCTCAATGCGGAATGCTCTCCGTAACTGCTCAGATAATTTATCAGAACCCTCAATAAGAGTCTTCACCCTGGAAAGTGGTTTAAATTCAGAAGTTATACCACCTTCACCAGTCTTTTCGTCAAATCTAACTCCAAGCAACTTTCTCATTCCAAGGGAAAACATTCTCGCATGAGAAAGCCTACGGATGTCTGCAACTAATTTTTTAATACTATCTGATTCAACAGATTGATAACTCAACACAACACCCTCAGCATCAAATCGAATGTGAGAATCCACATCAGAAGTATTGGCAATACGAACACCGCAACCCCATGGTGTATTGCTGCTTTCCTTCTGCAGTTCCCACAAGTCTTGAAAATACTTATCAGTAATTTTGACGTCCCAGTGCATGCTTCCAGGCTTTCCAAGTCCCAAACATATCTTTGGCCATGAGTCACTTCTAGCAAATGGGAGTCGGAACCATAAATTAAAAGATGGATCTCGGAGACCACTTTCCTCAACAAAGGGAATTTCAAGAGCCTTCATTTGGCTTGTCAATTGAGCGTGTTTGATAGAAAGAGAGCAGTGCTTAACCACGTGTAAAAGAGCTGATATATAGATGCTCGATGGTGCATTCCCTTTGTTTGCTTCCTCTATAACTTTGCTGTAACTATGTCCATCTGATTTATTGACCAGCTTCAGGGAAACTGGCTCCCCGGAATCATCACAGACATCACCTGGTTGGGATACTTTTCTTCGTTTAGCTAACAATGTATCGGGCTCATTATTGAGAAGTGATGGAACCAGCTTCAATAAATCTGAAATAGTTCGTTTTTTCTTGTTACAGCCATCTGTAAAATTAGCCTCATGAGTGGCTATATCACTGTTTGTCAATTCTGGAGCTGGACCTGAAAACAAAAGCTCACAGTTATCATTTGCAGTACATTTAAAAAAAGCAGTCTGAGAAAAAGATTAAAAGACGATAAAATAAAGAGCATAAGTTACTCCATAACTGTCAACAGTAGGTTCCTTACATATGGAGGTTGAAACCCACATGCTAGAATCACTGACACAAACAGGTCTAGAGTGTAAACTCTTTACACCAGTTGGTTTTGTATTGGGTCCGAACACTTGCAGACTTGAAGGCTGTGATGGTGACAGCAGTACTGCTGAATTACCCATGACAGAAGCTTCCTTTGAACATGCACGAACTATCCTTAAGTGATCGTCATCCAACGAAGAGCAAGTACTGACCTCAAGTTGGCGAGGAGATTTCAGGGAAGCCAAATCCTGATCTGATTTTGATGCAGATAGTTTTTTAGGAGCATCCCTTCCCTGACTTGACAGAGATGAGCCTATCACACTACTAGATGAATTTGAGAGACCAACATATTTGAGAGATGCACCTGAGAGTGCGTCTTCACTTACTTGAGGAAGATACTTGTTCCACTGATAAGATAATCTACCAGGCTTGGAATTTTTAGAAGGTAAAGGCCCAAACTGAGAACCATGAGATTTTTCGAAGGATGAGGGGGCACTCTGAACAGCAAGGTAACTTGGAGATACCCCTTTCTCAAAGTCAAATACATCATCAACAGCAAATGAAAAACTTGATGAATGAAATCCAAGAGTTTGAGAAGAACCTTGAAGGCCTAAGTCTGAAAGAAGAGACTGCTCGGAATCATGCTTAGAAATGTCTGAATTCTTTGAACTAGAGAGCACTTTTCCTATGTCAGGTAAGCTCAAATTGACTTCGTCTTCCAGCAATTGTATTTGTGCGAGATCAATCTTCTTGGTGCGGATTACATCACTGAAGTCACCAGAAGCGTGATCTTTTCCTGACGGTTCAGGCAGAGTCTCCAATAATTGAAAAAGTGGTCTGAAATCTTTGTCAAGTTCGACAAGTAAATAGTATGCCCAGCCAAAATTGGGGAAGCCAAGTAGTAAGGAAGTGGATCCTATAGGCTTGGGCACCTTAACTGGAGTGGAAACTTGTTCGAACACCTGTGAAATCAAAGTTCAAGTGTCAATACTTCGAATCTATAAGAATTAAATCCTTTGGTCGTTTGTCATTTTTCATTTACATAGGTGGGATGACTAATTTTTTGATCATACACGATTCCGATAAAAGTGAGGTAATGCATGGAAAAAGAAGCACTATTTGAAGTAGGCAAGTGTATGAAATGAGTACAATATTATTAATACATAGTAGGCACATTAAATCAATTATTAATCACTGAGATTATTTTTGGTGGTATTCCAACAAATGTGTGTGCCAATATCGAAAATATTTCTTTAAATAAATAAAGAAATACATCTTTTATTGAAGTCAAAATACAAAACCGGAGTAAGGAAATCATTGAGCGAGTTGAAGCTCGTTCGGCGATTCCTTAAAGCGTGATTGGCCTCCTTTTGGTGTTGGGATTCTATGATCAACCGCTTCCTAGGATACAACAACTCTAGAGCTACCCTTCGTGCACCAAGATTAGCTTCACAAACCTCGTGTACCTTCCTCTATCACCGAAAAAGACCTACGAAGAGTTGAAAACTCAAAAATCACACTTGAAGCCGTCTTCGAACCTTCAATGGAGGACTGTTGGAAACTCTCTCAAGAGTGTACGGTGTGCAGGTTTCATTCAATGTGTCAAATGAAGAGAAAAGCTTCTCTTTTTATGGGCAGCCGAGTTGTAACGCTTCACGCGTCGCCTCAGATTAAGCCCAGGCGACGGCTCACTTAAAGCGTCGCCTCTTCTTTGATCAGGCGTCGCCAGGGTACTCTTAAAAGCCATTAAACAGGCTCAAGCGTCGCCACAACTTATAAACCAGACGACGCCTCGGTTCTTAAAGGACCTTAAATGTTCTTAAAAACTTCTCAGGCATCGCCTCAAGTTGGTTTAGGCGACGCCCCAATCCAGGTGTCGCCTCAACTTGGTGTTATGCGACGCCTCAATACAGGCGTCACTTCAATTTGGCGCCAGGTGACGCTTGAGTCATTAAAGGACCTTAAATGTCTTTAAATAACTCTCAAGTGTCGCCCTACTTAAGCCCATATTCCAAGCGTCGCCTCCCTATGGACTACCATTTTCTTCACATATTCTCACAAAATTTCCAACAATTATGACACATAAAATGACATAACTTTACATGGTTCTCCAAAGCTAGGAACAATTCCTTCGACCACAAAGGATATTTTGACAAGGTAGGAAAAAATAACACAAATTTTGTAACTCACAATTTGCCTGAAGTCCTAAATTAGGAAGCGTTTAGATGGAGCATTTAATGTTGTGTTCTTTTCAACCAAATCGAGTTGAATTTAACTGAAACGGAGATTCCCATGAGACATTAAGGGAGAGGCTGAGTTAACTAGTCCAAAATATGAAATAAAACATTCAGATCAGAATCCCAGGAGAACACCTTAATGTTCCATATCCCCACACAACCTTGAGATATAAATACTACGCAGTATAGTTTTGAATTTGATAAAACATTAACCATATGAGGGTGTAAAATTTAAATAACCATTCATCTATATTGGCCAGATTGTGCTTTGTCAAATATATAATACTAGAATAAAATAAGGACAAACATTATCTGGGGAGACAAGTATGTCATTGATACGAGTGACCGCATGTATAGATACAATACACCATTCATACCCATGCTATATAAGCAAAAATTTACTGCAACCCCTAGCGCAGAAAGATCCAACAACTCCTGATGTTATTATATATTATGACATGCCACAACCAGGTTTTAGTGCGTGCATCAGTTTCGGACACTCAACATTTAAGCTCAACAGGTAGTTCAAGCCGAAAACAAATCTAGATATTATTGAAATGTGGAGAGAAACAATGGTTGACAATTACGAAGTAAGGCTCCCATCTTAAACATAATCAATAGTGGATTACCTAAAGCAGGTTAGACCAGAATATGTACAAAAAGAATTATATGAAATGGAACTCCCAAGTCAGACAGTGTGTACGCGCGTGCGCTACACACATAGGAATAGAGAACCTATCTCAGAAAAAAAGGTAGGCAACAGGAGCCATCAATAGCTCCATTTCAGCATCAAGATTTGTGTTCAATGTTAACTTAATTGGCAAAAGGTGGGAAACCCACTTAACATTGAAGGAGATACATCGACTCCTTATTCTTGATACTTGTTGACTAGAGATAGTTCCACCCAAAGGATCAATAATGGAAGTCCAAATATTAGTTCGCAAAGCTTGGTTTTATAACGTCCAAACACAGTTCTATAAAAGCTCAATATTTAATTTCAGATTTCAGGATCCCATCACCTATCGATGAAGTTCCCTACTTCAAAGTAAGTTCAAATGCAGCATTACATTATAATATCTGCGATTTGCCAAAGACTTTCTAAACCATTAGCAAGTGTATGTCATACACCAATTATTTGTTATATTTTAGACTATGACATGATTGTAAAGACATTATGTAAGATGTGAAATAAATCAAATCAGAATCAATATGATTTCCGGTTTTTTTACTTTTATGTTATGCCTGGCTCAAGCCTCAAATGATAACACTTAGACTTCAGACCTTTGGTTTCACATCACCTGGTACTATATACTATTGTTTTAGAGAATGTATCTTCCATAAGGGAATTGAACTACAAACAGGTGATGGGAAAACTGCTTGCAACCTGAAGGACTAAACATACAGTTCATAACATAACTTCAAAAATACCTCCAATCCTAAGAATCTGCCGATAGAAGCAAAACAGTGCAGTATGCTTCTACATCTCAAGCTACTGAAAATATCACCAATTGTCGTATTTGCTTGATTTAAAGCCTCTTCACTTTCCAATAAAATGGAAGGTGCAAAAACATCCCTGGATGATTGAAGGAGAAATCGACCATTCCTGTATACAATTGCTAGCAATTAGATAAAGATAATAAGGTACCTTTCATTTGCTTAATAAATTCTCCACATACAGAAATAGGTTTCACTGGAACACATTTTTAGTTGATATTCTTACATAAAAATGTATCTTCATTCAACCGAAATATAAAAGAAGAAATGGAGGAATCAAAATAGGGGTTCCGATTCTCGCAATCCTATTTTCTGCTGCTCTTCCATGCTATATATTAGATTATCAATTGAATTTCAAGTCGTGTTAAATATATAGGAAGATATTATAAAACAAAATACACCAAAAGAAACAGAAACTGAAATTAATGGGTGAACCTTTTGGGCTGGGAGGCAAACAATTAAATTTTTTTAATGATGAACTTTGGTTCTCAATGATGCAAGAATGATCACTGAGCATTAATATGATGATTATACCCCTATCATGAATAGCTAAAAGTCAATGAAAAACTATGCCCAAAATTTTCTTTCCACTAGGCAACAAAAAGTAAAAAAAAAAACATCCATCACATTGTTGTAAAAAATGATCAAATACAGCGGATAAAAAAAGGGGCCACAGTTTAATCTTCCCCGTAAAGCTTCATGAGTAAATTAAAGACTGCTTGCTGGTCCGCTTTGAAATATTTCAGTGCACAAAGAGCTGAAGTTCATATCCGTCAGTCTACTTGATATTTGGCCCAACTACAACCCATTTGTGTAGCAGAGCTCAAGGATGAACCAAACCCAGAAACACAACAAAATGGTATGCGAAGCACAAACCAATGACTGAGTTTAGGTTCTTTTCGCTGACATATTTTCTAGATAATGTTTAAGACTGAATTCCTCTCCAAATCGTAAATTGAGGCATTAAAGAAAAAACATAGGCAAGAATATCACAGAAAAATAGATTTCTACACAATCCAATCGTAGAAAGCATAAATGTGATTACTTGTATCTACGAGAATGATTGGAAGAAATGCAGTATATTGGGCAGAGATCAAAACCTTATATTTATATTGAGGGTGAAAAATAGGGAGCCATATGCACGCACACGTAGCACTTCCTTACGTTTATTTTCTTTCGCCTTGCTATCTTGCTGCGTAGGGGAGGGGTTGTGAAACAAAGAAAATTTTATTAAGATAAATAAGTCACACAAACATATGTAACAAACCAAATAATGTATAAGATAATTATCAGGTGATAAAACAGTAGATAAAATACGTAGAGAAAAAGTATACAGGACATCATACCATTGGGAAATTTGTACTTCTTTTAGTCCGAATAAGAAAATTAGGAGCCTAATTGTTGAGATTCCAACGGTAATATGTAAAGGACAATGTCTAGTAACCAACAAACGCAGTGCTAAACTTACCTGTTCATTGTCCAAGCTGAGATCATCCCTGAGGGTCTGAAGCACTACATCACCAGGAGCTTGACAAATCTGACCATTCCTTGTCAGCTGTTTGTATATCTCGAGTAGTCGAGTATATTTATTACAGCATATGGCTTCTAACAACATCTTTTCAACATCTATACAACCATGGTCAAGAGTGAAAACTGCCTCCTTGTCAGTTGATGGGTCTACAATAAATGAGCTGTGCGAGCACTTGATCTGAAGACCACTTCCTGGCTCGATCATTATAAAAGGGGTTGACCCTGAGTCAGATGAATTAGAACTTCTATTAAAATCAATCCAGTACATGAGTTTCAAGCCAGGAGTACGTAGACCAACATATTCGGTGTCTGCATCCTGGTTCATCTGTGTGGATGTTGAACTCCGTCCTCGACTAGTACCATCTGATAAAAGCTCAAAGTGAATAGCACCTTTCCATCTTCCTTGTCGAAGAGCTTGTACTTGCCTTATGACAGTATCCATAACAAGAGCCAGACAAAGTTCATGCAAAACAGAGTATAAAGTCCTAAATGGGTCTTTGGATTCGGCCATTCTGCGTTCTAGATCATCTCCAAGAACATGCTTTCTGGTTTTTTCCAACTGTATAAGTCCACTTTTCTCACCTACTAATAGCTCTAAGTTCAATATTCTCCACAATGTCAAGTGGCCACGGTAGCCAAGAGTAACTATCACCTTAAATTCGCCATCGACTTGAATTGATGCAGTCCCATCGGAGACTGATACACAAGAAAATTCTTTCGGAAGTGGTGTTTCAAGCAATTTAGACCTCACCAGTGTGTCTAACTTTCTCAAAGCTGACTTCTGTTGATCCTCATTTAAGCAGCTCTGCATCCCTACATCTTCAACACATTTTGGAAACTTCTCATAGGTTCCAGTAAGAAGAATTTCAATGGCGGATGAAACATCATACATAGGAGCACGAGCTTTCTGTAGACCCTCGTGCATGAAATAAATTGAATCCGCTGCCTGGGTGAAGCATGTATCATGGAAAGACAGTGTAGATCCCAGCTGTTGACAGTACTGTGTCAAAGGGATCTGCAGACAACAGAGATAATTATGTACCTCTAGTAATAATCGAAGAAATATCAAACAGGGTCCATATATCCATTCTTTAATTACGTGAACCTAGAAATTAAGAATTCTCCACTCGTTGAGCGGTAATGCAAAAATGGCTCTCAACTAATTATGATGAATAAAAAATGTGACTAGAGATCCGCCAGCTGGGCTCTGGCTTTGATTGCAAATTTCCATCTCAAGAAAGAGAAATTGTATGTTCTATAAAAGAATTCAAAAAAGAAAACCTCAGTAGATAGGATGAAACTAATGCTGCCATAATTTCATAAAACAACTAACTCAACCATAGGTGATAGGAGTTGATGGCAAAGCTATACGCAACCAAAAAGGTGAATTTATTAAACTGATGGGAAAGCCGTAAAATTGCATAAATCAAACGAAGTCACCTATGGATTAATGAAGTCCAAGAGACGATCAATCAACCCAAAACTTCTAGTAAATTTTTATTGACTATAGTTCTTAACCGTTTCTAGATTGCTGAATACAGATGTGAGTATGTATAACATAAATTCACTAGCTTAAGCTCCTACACTGGAAGGCACAATCAAGCGAGTTGTTAAGGGAATATAACCCAACATTCAAAAGTTTCATTGTCATTTAGCTGTGGGCAGCTTTGGTAGGCAAAAAGCATCATCCTTGCAGCAAGATGCTAGTAGTGCCAAGACAGAGGGAAAAAAACAATATGGTAATGGCATCGAATTTGAATTGACCAGCCAGGGTGAATTGTTGGGCAGAATTAGGAACTTTGTATAAACTCAATATACTGATGCTTCCCGAAACTGGACCTTAAACAGTATTGAATAACTGAAAGAGGCAATAAGAGGGAGAGAGCTAACCTGGCGGCACCATTTGGAGAGAACATTGAGGCGGAGCATTCGTTGCTGGGTCATGTGAATGAACTTGAGCAATCCAATTTTCTTCTGAGCATCGGACTGGTCGGACCTGGAGTGGTCGACCAGGTCCTTGAGCGACTGATACGAGTCCTCGGCAGCACGAGTGACCAGAGTGGCGAAGTCGACCGTTTGTTGCCCTAATTCTTTGGCCATTTTGGGGCGCAACTGGCCGGAATCGCAGTCAGAGAGGAGCAAGATGTGCGTAATCAAATTATGTAACCGGAGAAGCGAGCAGATTTGTATACATAGAGAGAGAGAGAGAGGTTGATTGAATTATGAAGATGTTTCCGGTCAAGATCCAAATATTCTTCTTTTTCTTTTCTTTTTTCAAATAATAAAACAACAAATTTAATTCTGAAGAAATACGGCTGGGGACAAATTATCATTGTTTTACGCCAACTTTAAAATTTTTAATTAGGATGTAAACTAAAAGATTTTGGGTGATTTTTTCATAACTAAGGGTTACCTCCATCAACCGGGTCCATTTAAAAATCTTAATTTGGGTGATTTGATATATTTTAATGTATTTGTGCATCAAAGATCACTGGTTTGGTGTGCTCTTATATCTCAGCCGTATTTGAAGTGTTTAAAGAGGAATTGAGCTAAAAAAGTCATTTAATGGTATACATTGTCACAAAACACATCAAAAGCTTGCTGGTAGGCATGGGTGATCCGATGTAAGCATGCCACTTACCGTTTCCAAACTGAATCAAAAGTATACAACTTTCAAATTTACACCAAGGGCAACTACAATGGTCAAAAACAGAACTCATCAAGGAACAAATTAGTTAATTGCACATTGTGAGTGGAGCTAATTTGTACACAGAGGACAAGTTTCACTGAGATGACGTCATGATATAATTTCCAAATTTTCGAAAGTTGAATTTGGTTCTGGTATGCTTCAAAAGGTTCCAACTCAAGAAGATTACCGTCTTTTGGAATTACTAAAAGAGCATGATACACCAAAATTAAAATATAATTTCAATACTATATAGTCCTACGCAGACTGGAAATGTCAAAACCACAACACTATTTAAGGAAGACCTCTACTTCATACCTAATCATCAAATAATCCAAGAACTTAAGCCAAGTCTCAACGAGACCGCAGGCTAAAGAGCTAGATATGAGGAGTTGAGACAGATGATAAGTCTTGGCGTACTTCAAGCGACATCATTATTCTTTTTCTACTCCTTTTTCTTTTATCAATGATGTTTAGTTATGAGTAGCTAAGCTTTTAGTTTTGGTTTGAAATAAGAATGTGTGATGTTATGTTCTGAGACTTAATCTGTTTCCAATTTCTAGTGTCTTACATTAATTCTCTACTCTTAATTTATTATTTTGAATCGCTAGATTAGTGGTTATGTGAGTACAATCGTCTTCTAAGTTATTCAATTCACACGGTTAACACTTACACTTTGTCATAGAAAATGTTAAGGTATTTGGCATTCTTGACAAAATACGTAAAAGGTGATTTAGTAAGATGCTACAACAGACTGTGAAGATAGCAGCTAGAGCATCGTAAAGACCAACATCCGTAGACTTTCGGGAGCCTTCCAAATTAAAAGGATTTGCTTTTGGTGATTGTTTCCTATTGTTTTAGGAAATTCCAACACCAACATATTGCTCAAACAACTCAACAAACCCAAGTTAAAGATATGGTTTCAAAAAAGATTTTTGGAAAGAAGGTTATTACAACCATATCTCAACAAACTCGTAAAATTTTGGGATAGATCTTGGACTACTCAAAGGAGTTTGGAAAGTGCCTAAATCCTAGTGGGACTAGGACTATGATTTCTGTAATCCTTCATAGGTCGCCAGTATATAAGGGCAGCGCTTCTACGAAAGAAAGGGAGTTAACACACACAGAAAAAAGAGAGACGCACAGCTAGAGCAAGAGTAAAAGCTAGAGAGCATAGTTGAGAGTTGTGAGCGTATGAGCAGAGAGAGATCAGGATTAGCATAGTCTGATCAAAGATTGATCGACAGAGTACAACTGAAGCGGAGCCTCGTTAAAAGATCAAGTATAGTTTGTAAAGAATCGTCGCGCATGAGGTAGTCACAGACGATCGGACTGTAGAGCCACGTCCCCTTACGCTGAGTGGAGGTCACCGATCAAGGGGGAGCGTCACCGGACTTGTGAGAACTAGGTGAACAAAGTGCTTGTGTCTTTCAGGTTCGAACTAAGCAAGATAATTCCGCAAGTGACCCAGAGGTTGCTATAACAATCTTTTGATAATAGACACCAGCAGCGCTCGTAATTTTAATTGGTATCAGAGCTGATCACTCGTCTCACAAAGTGAGATCCGGGCAAGAGTTGATGACTTCTACCGCGAACATGAAGGAAGGACAAAGCACAATCAGACCACTGTTGCTTGAACAAGAAAATTATGGCTATTGGAAAGCACGCATGAAAGTCTTCTTGAAGGCCGGAGATGAGAAAGTTTGGAAAGTTGTGGTCTTAGGATGGACGCATCCTCTGGTGAAAGACAATGCGGGAGTAGCTCAGAAGAAACCTGAGGATAGATGGACTACTAAATAAGAAGCTATAGCGTCCGAGAACTCAAAGGCTCTCAACGCCATATTTGCTGCAGTAGATGCCAACAATTTCAGGCTGCTCTCAAACTACGATGTTGCTTGAAATTTGCTACGCGCTGTTGGTGATGAGTTATAGCGGTTGTTATAGCACTCTCTAAGTCACTTTGCGAAATTTGTTTCTCCAGCCAAACCTGAAAGTACTCGAAGACTTTGGTTACCCAGTTCGGGGAGGAAAACTCTCGGTCCTCAAGGTTTCACTATTCACGGTTATAGTACAATGGATTCTAGAAACACAGCCAACGCTTGTTTCAACCACTACTTCTAACCTAGCTAAACATTTTCTCAACCTAATCATACAGATTAGCTCGCAGCTTGATCCCACAGACTCGCTTCGTCCTACCTACACACTTCAAGTAAAGAACAGCTACAGACCTGACGCATAGACTTAGCCTATCCTATTACAATGTGTAGTAGACGGTATGCTATAGCATTCTTTATAGCAGAATTGCTGTAACTTCTCGGCGACTTCTGCAACACCCTCTGCCAAGCCGTTAGACTCTCACTGGGTTCTTCCAACTCAGATAATACTCCCCCTTGATCAATGCCCACTGGTCACTATCAAGGAGAGACGTTCAGCTCTCTAACAATCTGCGATACGACCTGTCCGCAACTGTTCTCCGAAGCAACTGATTGATCTTTCAACGAACTATGCTCCAGTTGAGTTTTGTGGATCAATACTAGATCAAACTCTACGAGTTCTGATCTCGTCTATGCTCAACACAACTCTGTCATTTCAACCTTCTATTACTAAGTCTAGTTGTGTATTCTTTATGCTTTGATTGTTTATCAATTTTTCCGCCTCGACATTGCTCTTATAGCTTCATCAACGATCTGCGATGAAAACCCTAGATGCCTTAGGATTCGTAGTGCAACACAACATCTTTTGAATCTTCTCCTAGATTCTTGTGGAGTTGTTGAGATTTGGTTTCCTAAATCGGAATTTAGAAACCTTATTGATAGAGCCTATTTATATGCGCTATTTAGATCTTAATGCTTGTTTGCATTATTTTGTGTATAAGATTACTGGATTTTGGGTATTTTTGTATTGCAGGATAAAACAGGAGCATAAGTCAGATGTGCGCTAACGGACGTTTTAGAGCGCAATGCACGACTGCGCGAAGCTAGCAGCACAAAAGGAGATAGCTGTTTCGGACTACAGTGCGCAAAGCGAGTAGCGCAAGCAGCGTGCGCAGAATGGCAGAGTTTCTAAATATTGATCTCCTAGATTTGGGAAGTTGCTAAAAGTCTCTCGGGCCAAATCTAAGCATTCCTTGGGCTTCAAGACCACTATATAAGAGGAGGGAAGCTAGGGTTAGATAGAGAGAGAAAGCAGATAGAGAGAAGGACACTCGACAGAAAAATACACGAGCTTCTTCAGCCAGACTCTGCGCGAACCACCTGCGCCAGCCGAGAACAGCAATGCGCTATTGCGCCAACCTGCTACGTTTCTCTTGCTACTTTAGTATTTACTTATTATTGCTATGATGTTTGTTTCTAGCATGTCTAGCTAAACACATTGTATCGGTTGGGCATGATTCTATGAAGTATTTCCTTTGAGACTTGTTCTTAATGCTTGGTACATCTACTTATATTAATTCTATGCATATGGGTGATAATTATTTGTGCGAATAAGGGAAGCCTTGAACCGCAATCTTATTCTAATTGCTAGTTATTGTATGTTAAACTAGTTGATAGCTTGACGGTGACAACAAGAGTAACACACTAGGATACTCAGCTGCTACTGTGATAGGATTCGTGGCTGTTTATACTAGTTTCAGGAATTAATAGCTCATGAACTTTGATCGGAACATGCGCACACGTTAGGAAGCCTTGACCGGACACTAACTTAAGTAGAACTGCACTATAGATGTTTAGAGTCGATGATAAGGGATACATTCATAGAGGATTGTCTGTACCGATACTCTTCATAGTCATAGTACTTAAACTCTACTGCCTGCGCACGTATCGTGCAACTCTGCTTACACACTGTTCATTCGCGCACCTATGCAACCCAATCACTCACAACCCCAATTTCGTAAGTTGTAGGTTGCTAGCTAAAACGAGTCTGCTTGCTCCTTGTGGGATCGACCTTGACTTAGCCGCTATACTAAGTGGAGAAGGAAGGATTAATTTGACGCGTACAACGACGCGCGATCAAATTTTGGTGCCGTTGCTGGGGAGCAACACAGATAAGTTTTAACTGGTTCAAGTTTTCTTTTACAGTAGCTAGTTATTTCTTTTTTATTTTCGTTGGTGTTTCTGCCAGTACGCAATCAACATCCGCCTGCGCAACCTTGAAACAGTTGTGCTGCGCAGATCATAGCTGCGCACAGACAGGGGCAACAACCTAGTTTCTTTTAATTCCGTTTGCTTGAAGCTAGAACAGGACATCGAGGACAACAGTGTCATTGGCGATAACTTAGGGGACAGAACCCCAGAGGGACCTAACAATGCAAGGGCAGATAACCGCGCAGCTCGGTTCAGAGAGGAAGTGCAGCGCGAAGTTGAAGCAAGGATGGCCGCTGAAGTATTTAATGCGCAACCCGCGCAACAGATTGTGCGACGCAGAATAGTGCGCGAGATGTCAGCTCCAATCACAGTCAACCAACCGTGGTGCATAGTGCTTCCACCCGATGGGCATTTTGAACTACGGAGCTCATTCATTCATCATATGCCGAAGTTCCATGGGATGAACAACGAGAACCCAGTCAAGCATGTGCGCGAATTCCTAGTTATCTGCGAGAACATGAAGACCGACGGGGAGAGTGAAGAAGCGCTGAAGCTGAAGGCGTTCCCTTTTTCATTGTGTGATACAGCCAGGCATTGGCTGATGAGCTTGCCAGCAGGATCTATTCGCACATGGGAGCAGCTCCAGAAGAAGTTCTTGGACAAGTTCTAGCCCGCAGCAAAGATTGCGCTACTCAGGAGGGAATTGGCCGCACCTAGACAGGGCATAGAAGAGTCACTATCAGAGTACTATGAGCGTTTCAGGGAGCTGGAGGCCAACTGCTACAATCATGGCCTGCCCCAACATGTGCTGATAGAGAATTTCCTGAACGGGCTACAACCGATGGAACTTAGACTGCTGAACGCATGCGCAGGTGGTGATATATGCAACATGTACCCGGAGGATGTATGGCAGATGATCGAGGACTCTGCTGGACAGGTAAGGCATCAATTGACGCTTGAGAACAGTCGTGCCCAAGCTATGCACCAGGTGGATTCCAGCGCTGAAATTAGGGAAATGAAAGCCATGCTGCAGAAACTGATGAGGGCGCAAGGCGCGCAACCAGTTGCGCCAAAGGTATGCGAGTTCTGTACGTCCACTGAGCACAAAACCGACGCATGTCCCACACGTTTCGAGGAATCAGGAGATGTCAATGCTCTAGGAGGATGGGACAATAGAGGACCGCAGAGGCAGAATCAACCGCGCTTTGGATTGGCCGCAAATGGATTCAGATGGAGGGAGGACAGCAATCCCCAAAGGCAGCCCGCGGAATATCGTGCACCACAGCAAGCGCAGCAAGCATACAACAAACCGCACCGCCGCAATGACGCACCAGCACAGAATAATCAGCAACCACGGCGCTCCTTAGAAGACATAGTGGGTCAGTTGGCAGACACCGTGCGCAAGAACGATGAAAAATATGACAAGAGGTTCGAGTCAATTGAGAAGCAGCTGTCGCAGATTGCTACCACGGTCTATGAGCTGAAAAAGAGCGATGGCAACTTGCCTTCGCAAGTGATCCAAAACCCTAAGGGAGGAGTTAACGCCGTAACACTAAGGACTGGGCTCATAGTAGGGACAGCTCCAACCGCAAAGGAGCCAGCGCCGCCAGTTGCGCAACCTCCAGAGCCAGAACAGCCGGATGCGCAACCAGCCGCGCCAGCTACAAACCAGCAGGGGATGGCGCCAGGTATGATACAATCAGAAAAAAAGAGTACTAATGCACCTGCACCTTTTCCTGTGCAGGCATCTTTAGCAAGGAAGGAGGCGCTGGACAAGGAGTTATACGAGTTATTCAGCAAGGTGGAAATAAACATTCCCCTGATTGAGGCAGTTCGGCAGATTCCCAGATATGCCAAGTTCTTGAAGGAGCTGTGCACAAACAAGAGAAGGAAAGGCGAGTACGCACAAGTAATGCTTAACGCACATGCATCAGCAATTGTGCAACACAAGGTACCACCTAAATGTCGGGATCCAGGTACGTTCACCATACCGTGCACCCTAGGTAAGACCACAGTAAGCAACTGCATGATTGATCTCGGTGCATCTATAAATGTGCTTCCTTACTCCTTGTATGTGTCATTGCACCTTGGTCCACTAAAGCCTGCAGGTCTCACCATCCAATTAGTAGATCGGTCGTGCAAACAACCAACGAGCATGATAGAGGACGTTCTTGTCCGAGTAGGAGAGCTGGTGTTCCCAGCAGATTTCTACGTCCTGGAGATGGAGGGTGAGCCGAGCAAGGGAAGCGCGCAAATCCTACTGGGCAGACCATTTCTGATGACAGCGCGCACAAAGATAGACGTGTGGAAAGGCACGCTCTCAATGGAGGTAGATGGCCAGGAGATTCACTTCAACATTTTCAAGGGGATGCAACACCCTCATGAGGACGCCACAGTGCACGCATTAGACAGTATGGACGACTTGGTTGCGCACGCGCAGTGTGCAAGCGCAACAGGGGAGCCTGCGCCATTGGCACAGACAGAGTTGGAGGATTAAGATGATAAGCTGAGCAGCACAGAACCAGTGTCCCGACAGGTATGTGATCTGGTTAATGTTTGCGTTACTAATAAAATCCTGCCTTTTATTGAACAGGCACCCAAGGTTGAGCTAAAGCAATTGCCCGAGCACTTAAAGTACATCTTCCTGGGCAACGAGGACACCCTGCCTGTCATTATAAAGAAAGGATTAAAGGAGGAGCAGGAAGCACGATTACAGGAGGTGCTGTGCAAGAACCAGCGCGCCATAGGATGGACATTGGCTGACCTGCGCGGAGTAAGCCCTGATGTGTGCATGCACAGAATGCTGGAAAATGATGCCCTGACATATCGTCTCGCAGGAAGGAATTAAGGTCGATAAAGCGAAAATTGATCTTATCTCAAAACTGCCTTATTCCACCAATGTGCGCGACGTTAAGTCATTTCTTGGGCATGTAGGGTTCTATAGGCGCTTTATTAAAGATTTTTCTAAAATATGTATCCCATTGTCTAACCTCCTTCAAAAGGATGTGTGCTTTGAGTTCACTGATGAGTGCAGGAATGCTTTTGACAAGTTAAAGAATGCGCTGACCAGTGCGCCAGTAATGCGCGCACCAGACTGGAACCTACCATTTGAGCTGATGTGCGATGTCAGTGACTACGCTGTAGGCGCAGTACTTGGCCAGCGTGTGGATAAGAGGCCGCATGCTATCTATTATGCGTCGCACACACTGGACACTGCGCAAAGGAACTACACCACCACCGAGAAGGAACTTCTGGCAATCGTATTTGCGCTGGAGAAGTTCCGCGCATATGTTCTGGGCGCTAAGGTCACTGTCTACACTGACCACGCTGCTATCCGCTACCTGATGTCCAAGAAAGAGACTAAGCCGCGTCTGATGCGTTGGTTGCTGCTGCTCCAAGAGTTCGACCTAGAAATCAAGGATAAGAAGGGAACGGAGAACACTGTTGCTGATCACCTAAGCAGGATAGTGAAGGAAGAGGAGCCAGGGCAGATCACGGAGACATTCCCTGATGAACACCTGATGGCGCTAAACGGTAAGGTACCATGGTATGCGCATATTGCAAATTATCTGGTCACAGGTGCGCTTCCTCCTCATTTCACTAAAACTCAATGCATGAGGTTAAAACATGAGTCTAAATATTACATTTGGGATGATCCATGACGTTGAGTTGGAGCACAAGGCATACTGGGCAATGCGCACTTGCAATCTGAACCTTGATGAGGCTGGTAAAGAGCGCACATTTGAGTTAAGCGAGCTAGAGAAGCTGCGCTTGGATGCATATGAGGGGTTGCGCGACTACAAAGCGCGCACGAAAGCATTTCACGATAAGAACATCCTCAGACGCACCTTCGAGCCAGGAGACAGAGTGCTGTTATTCTCATCGCGCCTAAAACTAATGCCTGGAAAGCTGCGCAGCAAGTGGACGGGACCTTACACGGTCACAAAGGTTTTCCCGTATGGAACTATCGAGTTAGAGAACGAGCGCAAGCATCGCTTTCAGGTTAATGGGCAAAGAGTCAAGAAATACCTGGGAGAACCGTGGGATGAGGCCACACGCGAAGTTGAGTTGGCGGAACCCGAAATAGAAGATGCGCAAGCTGCTGCGCCAGAGATACAACCTGCTGCACCGGAGGGAGAACTAGGAGCAACTGATTATATATCGTCTCCCTCACTGATTAACCTCGTTACTTATGATGTGCCACACAATTTTGGCCACACTAACCACCTATCTGTTCCTTTGCGCAGGACTAAGGAGGACCTAGCACACAATGACGCACCAGAGCGCGCAGGAGCAAGTGTGGGGGTGGTCCGGAGCACGAACTTGAGCAAGTAACGAGGTACTGTCGAGCCAACGACGTTAAACAAAGGCACTTGTCGGGAGGTAACCCGACACATTTCCATGTTTTATTATTTTTTTTACACTTTTTAGGATTTGCATTTTAGCTAGTTTAGCACTTGCATTTTTTTGAGTCACGTAGCAATGCGCGAGTCAGTGTGCAGGACAGATGCGCAAATCAGGGGGGTATATAAGGGCAGATACTTAGAAAAATCCGGACATTCTGCAATTTTGACGGTTAAACCACTCCGCACTGCTGCCGTCGATTTCTGCCGTCCGCCCACCATTTCCCGTGTTCTCTAGAGAGATTTGAGGCGCACGACACCACCAACACACTAGGTAACCTCTCCTTCCTCGATTTCAGACATTTTAGTGAGGGTTTGGTGAAGGTACCCGACTGCATACGTAACCCTAGGATCACAACTGCACCTAGGTAGCTAGCTCCGTTTGGTGATTTCTTTGCTGGGGTTTGTTGACGCGAGTGAGGCACCCTTCTGGTAGGAATTTGAGGGTTTGATTTGAAGTTTTGATTTTGGGTGGAGAGTTGACTACAGTTGACCGTTGCAGCTATGAGGCCAGCTGAGGACCAGGACACCCGAGCCTTGTTCACACGGAAGTATGATGCCTTCTGGAGGCTGGACATGTATGGCACACCGAGCATCAGCAGGGACTTCCTGCGCGAGATGGGCTTAGAGGAATTGGTCACCGAAAAGCTCGCGCAGGCCGGCTGGGAAGCGCTAATGGACTTAGAAAGCGCGGCCGACAAAGAGGACACCTGTGAGTTCCTAGCGTCCCTGCAGATCCAAAACTTAGAGATCCGGTACCGACACCGTGGGGTGTGGTACATTGCATCGGCCAAGAGATTGAAGAGCATCCTGCGCTGTGACAAGGTGCGCGAGCACGAGGTGGATACGCACACCAATTAGGAGGCGTGGCGCGAGATGGCGCTGGGCAAACTGTTTGCTGCTAGGCGCAGTCGAGGGCGTGAGTTGCGCGACCCCTGGATGTATTACTTGTGGCGCATGGTCGCGTACACAGTTATTGGACGCTACAACGGTGCGCCGAAGGTCAGCCTGCTTGATATGGATGTGCTGAAGGGGTTATATTATGGGAAGAAGGTGAGGTTCGTGTCGGACATGGTAGTACACTAGGAGCGGCTCAGCACCAAGGGCCCGCTCACTTGTGGAGGTGTGATTACGCATTTGCTGCGTGGGCTGCACGGAGAGCCAGAGGTGCCTGAGCACACAGTTATTCCAGCCGTTCCTCTTGACCGTGCTCAGATGCTGCAGTACCGAGCAGTTACTGCTAAGGGAGACGGGTCCCTGGAATGGTGCTACCGGCTGCAAGCTGCTAGGGCACCAAGGCACGCGGCAATCAGAGGAGCGCTCGCAGAGAGTAGTGCGCGGCAAGAGGAAGCTGCTGCTGAGGAGGAAATGAAGAATGTGGAGGCACCAGTCGTGCCGCCGGCTCGGCGCATGAGGACACGCGCTCAGACTGGAGCGCGCGCGCGGGCGAGTGGACCGCCAGGGGAAGTTGTCACCATTGACATTAGAGATTCTCCCCCGCGCGCCAGCAAAGCGGCACAGACAGGATTCTGAGGAGGCGCCAGCAGAGCAGCGCATGTTGTTCAACGTCATGCGCGTGCTGGAGTACTTGGCGCCTGAGGGGGCAGATTTGAGCATCAATCCACCAGCATGGTGGCAATTTGGAGACCCCATTCTCCCTCTCCTCAGTCTGCGCAGGCCACCTCCAGGGTCACCTTCAGAGCAGCGCCAGCCAGCCAGTTCTCCTGTGCAATCACCAGCCCAATCTTCAGTGCGCACCCCAGTCATGGACCCACAGCCGATGCCATCAGAGCACCCTCAGCAACCCGCTGCCCAGATAATCCGATCGCCCTCTGCAGTCTCCCCCGCCAAAGAATTAAGTTCAGATTCCATATGGGAGACCGACTCGGACGAGGAGCCCGCAGCCCAGCCCGCAGCAGTATCAGTTGCGCCGCCATCCTCCAGCTCAGAATATGAGACAGAGACAGAGTCCATGGACGAGGAGGCACAAGGGTCTGCTCAGGACTCCAGCTCAGACGACGTTTAGGGCGCAGTAGGGGGCTAGGCGCATATCATCTCGGGTTGTCATCATTACTGCTTTTGAAAAACTATCATTACTATTCTGTTCCTATTTTGTGTGACTATTTTGTGAACCCCTGACCATGTTTCATGTGCTGCATTGACTCCGTTTTTTTCATTTTCATGATGCATTTCATTTTTTAGTTCTTCGTTGCTTGCATGCGTGCACTCTCAGTTGCGCTTGAGCTTGAGTCGTGGGGACACGTCTCTGTTTAAGTGTGGGGAGGGGGGGCATACATTACATTTACATTCATATTTATCATTGTAGTTTAGCTTAGTAGCGTAGTATAGGAAATAGTAGCGGTTGTGCGCTTATGTGCGGATTGCGCACACCTTTCGACTTGTTTTGCCCTATTCATCCTATATGCACTGCCTTTAACCATTTTAGTATATTTTTTTCGTTTTTGTTGTCTTTTTAGTCGGGATATTCAGGGGATGTGGAGTTGAAAGAAAAAGCTCTAGAGAGGCGGTTAGTCGTTTTTGCTTCGAGAGTAAGGTACATGGCTAAAAGCGCTAGTGAAGGCCGGTGCTTCGCAACCTTCGGAACAATAGAGCGCGCTCAGCCACGCAGATGCCAAAGGAAAATACCCATAGCGTGGTGAGGTGGGAAAACAGACCACCTTTCCTCTGGAAGTCGAGTGTAGGAAAGTAGGCGCGGGTGTAAACGCGTGCGTTGACCTGCGCAAGTAGACCAAGGAGGGAGAGCGGGGCGTTGTTCCATAGCTGCTATCCGAAGGCCGAGACTGGAACCGTTCTGGGAAAATCAGAAGAATGGATGAAGCCGTATAAAAATAAGTAATCAGTTGATGATATGCGCAAGAAAAAGAAGAATCAGCGTGCGCACACAACTCCATACTAGCGCATACGCAATTCCAAAGAAAAAAATCGCCAAGGACGAAAGGCTTGAGTTCCCAGAAGCGCGCGAATGAATCATGCACCTGAAGATACCTGCGCAAGTATCCATGTACCAGAAATCGGAGTAGAGACCGACAACCAGGAGAGCTATCTCTGAATCATCCGAATTAAATTGCATCCTGGCTGAGAGGTAACAAATTTCGAAATTATTATATTAGAATTGTTAAGGGTTTGTGCGCGTAGGTGATAGAGCAGCGCAAGGTGAATCGCTGTGCGGATCGCGCATGAGTATGAGGCTGTGCCCTAGACTTCAGAGAGGTAAAAGTATCTGTGCTTCAGTACTTGTTCGGGACTAACAAGGGCAAGTGTGGGGGATTTGATAGAGCCTATTTATATGCGCTATTTAGATCTTAACATTGTGCTTGTTTGCATTATTTTGTGTATAAGATTACTGGTTTTTCTGTATTTTTGTATTGCAGGATAAAACAGGAGCATAACTCAGATGTGCGCTAACGGACATTTTAGAGCGCAATGCACGACTGCGCGAAGCTAGCAGCGCAAAAGGAGATAGCTGTTTCGGACTGCAGTGCGCAAACCGACTGCGCAAAGCGAGTAGCGCAAGCAGCGTGCGCAGAATGGCAGAGTTTCTAAATATTGATCTCCTAGATTTGGGAAGTTGCTAAAAGTCTCTCGGGCCAAATCTAAGCATTCCTTGGGCTTCAAGACCACTATATAAGAGGAGGGAAGCTAGGGTTAGAGAGAGAGAAAGCAGATAGAGAGAAGGACACTCGGCAGAAAAACACACGAGCTTCTTCAGCCAGACTCTGCGCGAACCACCTGCGCCAGCCGCAACGCGCTATTGCGCCAACCTGCTACGTTTCTCTTGCTACTTTAGTATTTACTTATTATTGCTATGATGTTTGTTTCTAGCATGTCTAGCTAAACACACTGTATCGGTTGGGCATGATTCTATGAAGTACTTCCTTTGAGACTTGTTCTTAATGCTTGGTACATCTACTTATATTAATTCTATGCATATGGGTGATAATTAGTTGTGCGAATAAGGGAAGCCTTGAACCGCAATCTTATTCTAATTGCTAGTTATTGTATGTTAAACTAGTTGATAGCTTGACGGTGACAACTAGGAGTAACACACTAGGATACTCAGCTGCTACTGTGATAGGATTCGTGGCTGTTTAGACTAGTTTCAGGAATTAATAGCTCATGAACTTTGATCGGAACATGTGCACACGTTAGGAAGCCTTGACCGGACACTAACTTAAGTAGAACTGCACTATAGATGTTTAGAGTCGATGATAAGGGATACATTCATAGAGGATTGTCTGTACCGATACTCTTCATAGTCATAGTACTTAAACTCTACTACCTGCGCACGTATCGTGTAACTCTGCTTACACATTGTTCATTCGCGCACCTGCGCAACCCAATCACTCACAACCCCAATTTCGTAAGTTGTAGGTTGCTAGCTAAAACGAGTCTGCTTGCTCCTTGTGGGATCGACCCTAACTTAGCCGCTATACTAAGTGGAGAAGGAAGGATTAATTTGACGCGTACAATGACGCGCGATCACTTATCTTTCTGGATCACTTCTGGCCGAGTGATGACGTCTGCTGATCACTTGATGACGTTTACAAAGCTCATTAAATCTCTGCGACACTGGTAGTACCTCTTTGGACTCTCTTTGTGCAACTTCAAGTTGTCCGGGAGTGCTGTAGCATCTTCTTGTTGTGTTTTGTCAAGAATGCCATACCTCAACAATCTCCCCATTGACATTTTGACAAAACTACAACAACACTATTAATGTCTACCTTGCGTAGTAACTAGCTATCTATGTTGGGCAACTGCTTCTAAATATTACACTTGAGTTTATAGATAGAATGTCCTAGGAGCATGTCAATGTTTAGCTATTACAATCTTCTCACCCTTTTTTTCACAAATGACAAGGGCTTCTCTGATTCTCGGGCTGCTAGGGCTGAGTTGCTAGCATCTGGGTACTACAAGTCAAGGAGGAGGCTTCTGATCTGCGTTCTCCGCATAGTGTTCTTCTTGGCCTCCGATGTCAGATAGCGGAGCTCAGACTTGAGGTGGCTGATCATCCTGGCTCGCAGAGAAGCATCCAGAGCCAGGGCTTGAGCGTTAGGGAGTGCTTTAGCCTCCTCTGGATCCAGTAGGAACATTTGAGGAGCTTCAGATAAACCTTCAGAGATAATTTTCAACTCCTTGTGCTGGCTGATCATGATCTCATATATCAGGGAGGGGAATCTAATGCTCAAGTTAGATTTTGGATAGTCAGCATGAGTAGCGTTCTGATGGAAGATGATCTGACCCAGGTTGATTTCTTTCTTTTACCCTATGCCGAACAGCAGCTGGCCCATTGCATTGCTCACCTCTCCCCTGTGTGAGTTGGGCATCCAATTCCTTATAACAAAGGAGTAGAGGATTGAGTACTTGGTTGTCAGATCAGTAACTCCTAAATGGTGAGAGACCCAGCTTTTGCACAATCCACCAGTGAGCGTCGCAGCTAATGTATCTTACCTCACTTCTAAAGATGGGCTGGCATCCTCATTGATCCCCATAAATTTGTTAATCACCAACGGCGTGATCACAACTCTTAGCTTCCTCACAAAGCTTACCCCATATAATAAACTCCCTACTCTTCCATAGTTCGCAATAATATTTACCAAAAATTCCTTAACCAAATGTAGATTGTAACGTTTGGCAGTAGTCAAGGAATACAGTAGATTTACCTCTCTCAATAGGGTTATCACCTCCAAGACACTGATACTCCCATGCTCCAGTAGCTTCTCCGGGGCCAGAGTTCTGCATTTGATCTTCCATGACCCGGCGACATTCTTGTTTCTGAACCAAATGCCCCTTTGTTCAATTCTAGATATAGTTGATTTGGTGGGCGGAGAAGGTGCAGACTTGGCCATGGAAGACTCTGGCTGAGGGTTCTGATGGTTTGGGGCAACTCTGAAGTCTGACTCAGTGTCTTCTATTTCATCTCCTTCTTCATCCTGGAAGAGTCAATATCAATTGACTCATTCCCTTTGTCCATTGGTTTCCTTGAGGATTCTTGTTCCTCCTTCTTTGCCTCTTCTTCGGCACTACTGGAGGCTGCTGAGGGATCGTCTTCTGATGGAGGAGTGGTATTACAGCAACCTGCTTGTCTAAAGACCCTTTTGATCTTGTCTCGGGGAAGGTTTCTTCTGTGTTAGAATCTGCTGGGGTGTGAGCAACATCGGATGCTTCAGCATTCCCTGGAGCAGATGGGCTGTTGCTCTTGCTGGTGGACAGGAGGTCCTCATCCACTTCTGTAGACAAATACTCATTGATGTAGACTGCCCTTTTTGTTGCCGACGGTCCTGCCTCAGACTGACCGGCAAGTGGGTTCCAGGTCAGGCGCGGGACTTCTTCTTGGTTTCTGATTTGAAGGGCGAAGTTTGTTTTTGGGATTTTGGTTGCAAGAGGTTGTTTCAGGGGAACCTCACCGCCCTTCCACTTTCTGGACCCTTCCTTGAAAATGTGTACCTTGCCTCCCCTTGTTCTGACCATTGTCGAAGATTAATGGGAGATGAGAGTTTCTGGAGGTTGACGGCGCCGGTCATAAACAGTTAACTCGAAACTTCCCCCTTTCTTCCTTTTTCTTTCCCCTTTTTTTAAATTTTGGACACGTGTCGACTTCTCTATGCATGATCAACTTTAGGCGCCAACCATAATTTCATAGATGACGAAGATCGATTCAGACCAATCACTTATGAATTATGTTTATCATTGACACTAATAATCAATCATGTATTAATGCATCCTGTTCGGGAAAAAGTAATATTCATGCATATATCCAGGCAAAATTGATATGCTTACTAGCTCTCCTAGGTTTGCACACTCCGGCAAAAGTAGTGTTAAGACTTAGGTGTTACTACTTGTTATTACGGAAAAGTATCAAACAAGTGTTAACTGATGATAATGACTCACAAGAGAAAGATGTTGTCGACAAAAACTCATTTAATATAGCAATTCAATTTCGTAACGTGAAATAGAGAGCAAGTAAAAGAATACATCAAAGCAATATGAACAAGTCTCAAAACATTTCTTTACAAGTTCATGATCCAAATCGAACGAATAGTTTAGCTAGACATGCTAGCTAGAGTAAACATCATAAATAGGAATTGAGAAAGGAAAGATAAATGTCGAATGCGAAACCAAAAACTTATCGTAGTCACTTCCGCCTTCTTCCTTGCGATTGGATTATATGTGTGTATCCGTGTTGATAATGCAAGTATGGCAGTGTTTGACAAAACCAGCATGAGTGAACAAGGAGCTGCTGCAGCTCAATCAATCAAGGAGGCCAGCAGAAGTATACAGCAGAAGTAAACCAGCAACAGATGCAGCAGGGGATGCTGCAGCAGGTGCTGGTTCAACTGTCCGAATAACAGTTTTGTGCTGGGTGAATTTTGAAGGCTTGGCAGCTTTGTGAAAGTGCTTAGAAGAATTTCTAAAATGCTGCTGAGCATATTTCAGCAAGGATTATCAGTCAGAAGGAGATATGCTTCAAGATATTAATCAAATCTAATCTCCTAGATTTTAGGAGATAATTGATCTTGTGGGTCAATGGCCTAAACCTGGAAATTGCTTAAAGTGGTGACGGTATTTAAGCAGAAGGTTCGAGGGCTGAAGAGTGTGATCGAAGCTGAGTGATACACGAGAGTAGACACGAAATTCAGAGAGAGGATTTTTCTGGGTGTGCTACGGAAGTTGTTCTTCGATCAACATACACGGGCAGAGCGTTGAGCGCAGAGCTGTGGTGCGTATTACAGAAGAGAATCAGGTCTTGCAGAGACTGATTCGTGCTTTGATCTGGAAGCCAATTTAGAGCTGTGGAGCTTGTTGGTTGATCAAAGGCAGCCGCGGGAGAGCTGACGGGTGGAAGGCTCGGTCGAGGTTCGTGCGGAAGAACTCACTAGTGGCAGGTGGTCACTGAGTGAGGGGGAGTTACTCAGAGTGTGCAGCGCTCTTGGAGTGGTTTGATCGGCTCGGCAGGAGGCCTTGGAGCGACGCGGACAGAGTGCTTCAGCTGGTGTTACAGCTGTTGCTGCAGCAACCCTGCTGAGTAGTGTAGGCTAGAATAGGCTGAGTTCTTGAAGAGGATTGTAGCTATTCTAGACTGACATATTGTAGAGGGTGTGCTGGCACAAATCAGAGCTTGTTCTGATTGTGATTGAGTAGTCCACACGGGGTTAAAGTAGCATAGGTTGCGTGCGTTGTAACCTAGTGTGATCTGAACCTTTGGTTGAGTGGATTGAGGACTGGAGAATAGTCCTCCCCAGACGTAGGCAGATTGGCCGAACTGGGTGAACAAATCTGTGTCCTATTCATTGTCTGTTGTGCCTACATTTAAGTGAACAAGAGTGTGCTGCAGCAACTGCTAGTTCACAAATCTGCATAAGTAGAGACACTTGAAATTTCACGTGTGTTTGAACCCTAGACTGATCTCATGTATTTATACTGCTCAGTGGGGATCAGATGAGGAAGGTTGCATTTTCTCAAAATTGGGAAAGGTGAATATTCGGTTGTGATGTCATGTTGATGTCACGTTGACGTCATCCGCGAGTGATGCTTTAAGAATTCCCGCGATAGGCTAAGGCGCTCGCGTTTGTAAAATAAGCCTTGATCGCGGGATGGTCAGAGCCCAATTCTTCTAGTTTCGGCTGAGTCTGCTGTGTGGCTCGATTTTAATGCCCTTCGGATGCGAATTAGTGCTCGGCATAAACAGTTGAGTTGTAGCTTCTTGAGTTAGCTTCGCAAAGTCATGTATCTCGTTTTCATCGGACAAGTCTCGAGTGCGCAGCAAGTGCTTGAATCGTCATAGGTCCAGACTGCCCCTTTTATATCTAAAGAATCCTTCTTTTTCTGTATTTTCTTCTAAAGCATCTTCAGAACACCTGAAATACAAAACCATGCAAAGAGAGTAATCTTGGACATTAAAGGATATGCAAATGCATTTTGTTAGTTGATTCAATGGTCATATAAATACGATCCATCAAAGAGCTCACGAAGGAATGCCTCGCTAAAAACTTTGCCCTAATGCATCAGAAGTGGCTAGAAGTGATTGAAGTTAATGAGAACCGAATGCATAACTGTCTTGGCTGGAAGAGGAAAAAGAAGATTTCAGGAAACGGTGGATGCTCTGAAGAATGAGTAGAATTGCCTAAGTCAGACCGTCACCTGCCTGACGAATCAAGCCAAACAACATGAGGAAGGATATGTTGTTATGTTGGAAGAGCTGAGTCAAAACGAAAGAATGGTGAAGATGCTAAATAGTGGATCTAGCAAACTCGATGCCGTTCTAGCATGTCAAAGGTATGGTGGAGGAAAGACTGGCCTTGGCTACACAGATGAAGTTGGTTATGGAAAGACTCAAGTGAATAGGCCAGCCAAACTTCAAACACAAGTGAAGTTTATTACGCGCTGCTATAAGACTCTCTGTATCACTTTTGCCAAACTTGTTTCTCTGGCCAAAATTGACAGACACAAGGCACTTTGTTTACCCAGTTCGGCAACTGCTTACATCTAAGGAGCGCAACTCCTGGTCCTCAAGGTTTCACTATATCTGTTACAGTACAATGGATTCCAAAACTAAGCCACGCTAGTTTAACCACTACTACTAACCTAGATCCACCTCAGCTCAATCTGATCACATAGATTAGCATGCAGTCTGATCCCACAGACTCACTTCGTACTACTTACACACTTTCAGTATCAAATAGCTACAGACCTGATTCACAAACTTAGCCTATTCTATTACAATGTGCAGTAGACAGAATTTATAGCAATCTCTGTACTGGAATTACTGTAACTTCTGTAGACGAGTTCTGTAGCACTCTTTGCCAATCTGTCAGTCTCTCTCTGAGTTACTCGAACTCAGAATCTGCTCCCTTTTGATTGATGCCCAGCTGTCACTACCAAGGAGAGTCACTCAGCTCCTCAGCACACTGCAACAGCACCTATTTTCCGAAGACGCTGATTGATCCTTCAACGAGCCGCGCTCCAGTTGAGTTTGGTAGATCAATGCTCGATCAAACTCAGCGAGTTCTGATCTCTCTCTAAGCTCAACACAACTTTACAACTCAGCCTTCTGTGATTGTCTCTCGTTGTGTGTATTCTGTCTTCGATTTTTTTCAATTGAGCTGCCTCTGCACTGTTCTTATACATTCATCAATGATCAGCTTTTGGAAATCCTAATTGCCTTAGGATTCTTAGATCAGCTCAACATCACTTGAACCTTCTCCTAGATTCTTGCATCCAAATGCTTCATTAACATGAACTTTTGATGGCTGGCCACTTCCATCTCGACGTCATTGTCTATGAATTCCTTGGTTGCCCCCGATTCTCTTGCTGCTAAGCTTTCTTGTTGTGAAATCTGATTTTCCAGCATTCGGTTCTTAATAGCAAGCCTGCTCCACTGACTTTGTCAAGTTGGCAAGTTTTGTGTCAATTTCTTGATGATGCTTGCTCTGATGTGCCAAAAAATCAGCGAGCATGGACTCCACTCTTGATGTCCCAATGTTCTGAGGTTGGGTCTGCTGATATTGTGCGTCTCCACAGTAGTGCTCTCTCAACAGTGGATGATGGTTGCTTTCCCAATTTTGCTCATAACATTGAATCCATTATCGATCATTGTTCCAAGATAGAGTATAATGAGGTGTTGAAAAGTGTTGCTCCTCCTATGAGCTTTCTCCACTCGGATAAATGCCTTATTGATTGTATGGGTACATCCTCGCAATTCAAGATAAACATATGTGATGATGTAGTATGGCAGTGTTTGACAAAACCAGCACAAGTGAATAAGGAGCAGCTACAGCAGGGGATGCTATAGCAGGAGCTTGTTCAAGTGGCTGCATCATCTGTCCGAGAAGCAGCAGCGACCTGGGCTTGACTAGAAGGCCTGGCAGCTCTGCGGAGAACATCAGAAGAATTTCCAAGTTACTGCCAAGAATATTCCAGTGGGGTTTCCTAGCAAGACAAGGAGATTTGTGTTGGAGATCAAAAACAAATCTAATCTCCTAAAAAATTAGGAGATAATTGTTCTTTTTGGGACATAGCTAAATTATGGTCTTGCTTAAAGCTGGTGCTGCTATTTAAGAGAGAGGAGTTCAGAGCTGAGAGGTTGATCGAAGCTGAGGGATACACGAGTGCATACACAGAAATCAAAGAGGGCAATTTTGGTGCGACGGACGAGTTCTTCGATCATCACCCGAAAGCAGAGCATGAGCGCAGAGCTGTGGTGACAGAAGGAGAAGGAGATCAGGACTTGCGTAGTCTGATCCGAGCTTGATCAGGGAAGCCAATTCAGAGCAGTGGTGCTTGTTGGTTGATCAAGGGCAGCCGCGGAAGACCTGACGAGTGAGTGGCTCGGTCGAGAGTCTTAGCGGCAGTTCTCGCTAGTGGCATGAGGTCACTGAGTGAGGGGGAGTATTCCAGAGTGTGCAGCGCTCGTGGAATCGTTCGATCGGCTCGGCAGAAGGCCTTGGAGCGACGCGGACAATTGTGCATCAGCTGTGTGCTACAGCAGTTGCTTCAGCAACCCTGCAGAGTGAGTGTAGTTTAGAATAGGCTGAGTTTCGGGGAGACAGTAGCTATTCTAGATTGACATTTGGAGAGGGTGTGCAGACACAAGTCAGAGCCTGTTCTGATTGTGTCCAGTGATCCACACAAGGTTGAGTAGCATAGGTTGCGTGGAGTTGTAACCGAGTGTACTTGGAGACCTTTTTGTTTAGTGGATTGAGGACTGGAGAATAGTCCTCCCCAGACGTAGGCAGTTGGCCGAACTAGGTGAACAAACTTCTGTCTTGTTCATTATTTGCTGAGACAATTTCCGAGTGAGCAAGAGTGTGCTGTAGCAACTGCTTGTTCATAAATCTGTCTGACTGAGACACTACGAATTTCAGTTGGTATCAGAGTGGGAGCTCAGCACACAGAGTAAAAGATCCTACAGTGTCTCTGAAGAAGCCACGACAATGAAGGAAGGACAGAGCACAAGCAGACCTCCGTTGTTGGAAGAAAGCAACTATGGATATTGGAAGGCTAGGATGAAAGCCTTTCTCAAGGCCATCGATGAGAAGACCTGGAGAGCTATCGTGGTCTAGTGGTCTCCCCCAATCACCATGGATGAACAGGGAGTCACACGGATAAAGCCTGAAGAACAATGGACTGCTGAAGAGGGAGCTGCAGCAACTGGTAATTCAAAGGCTCTGAATGTAATTTTTGCTGCAGTTGATGCTAACAATTTCAGGTTGATATCAAATTATGACATGGCCAAACAAGCGTGGGAAATTCTGCAAACTGCACATGAAGGAACTGATAGAGTAAAGCTGTCAAGACTCCAGATCATTGCCACACGGTTTGAGAATCTGAGAATGCTGGAAGAGGAGACTGTCACTGATTTTAATGCTAAACTCTGTGATCTGGCAAATGAAGCCCATGCGCTTAGTGAACCTATCCCTGAAGAGAAGCTGATCAGGAAGGTCCTCAGATCGTTGCCCACGAGATTTGACATGAAAGTGACGGCCATTGAAGAAGCTCAATATGTCAGATTCATGAAGCTGGAAGAGTTGATGGGATCCCTCAAACAATTTGAGATGAAACTGGGTAAAGAAAATCTCACTCCTAAGGACAAGAATGTTGGACTAAAGGCTGAAACAGAAGTCAAGAAACCAGTTCCAGATGATCAGCTGAGTATGCTAGTCAAGAACCTTGGAAAGCTCCTGAAGAACATGGACTCAAGAACTGGGCAAAGCTCATCCTCACGAAAACAATTCAGAAGAGGTGGAGAAAATAAAAGGAAAGGGAAGGAACCGGCTCAGAATGAAGATGAGAAGAAAGAAATGAAAAAGGGAGTCCAATGCTGGAACTGTGAAGGGTATGGACATATTGAGGCTGACTGTCCGAGCAAACCCCTCAAAAACTCAGAGAAAAAGAACAGCAAGTCCATGACAGCAAAATGGAGTGACTCTGAGGAAAGTGATGAAGAAAACTGTGTTGTGCTAACCAGTGTATCAGATTTCAACCTCAAAGAGCTAAAGAAGGATGAATTTCACTATGGGATTGAAGTATCCGAAAGTGAAGATGAAGAGGACTCATCTGGCAGCCTTATTGACTATCTGGGGAAGATACTCAAACAGTGTGAGGCAGTCCTTCAGACGAATCAAGCATTGACTGACAGAGTCAATCTTCTGGAAGAAGAACGAAGGAAATTTCTCCCCTCATCCAACAGTCAAGTTACCATTCTGAAAAGGGAAGACATAGGAAGCCAAGTCACTGACTTTGGTGTCTCACCAGCAAAGGCCAAGGAAGCTGATTCTCAGAAAAATATTTTGGATGAAATTTTGTCTTATCAAAGACTTGGAAAAGGGAGAACGGGGCTTGGATACACTGGTGAAGAAAGCTCTAGAGGAACAGTTTTCATTAAAGCCTCAGATGCTATGATATATGAAAAGAATAATACAGATGATTTTCCAAAACCTGCAGGGAAAGATGGAACTAGACACGTGAACAAGAGGATGCTGCAGCACCTGGCGCATCATCCTTCTAAAACAAAGCCAAAGCCTCAGAATAAAAGGAGTTCTTGCACAAGTATTGGGAATCAGAAGATATCCTCCAACCTGAAGCGACAGCAGAAAACCTCCTCAGCTGGAAAAGGGGGAACGAAATCCAGAGCCAACACATGCTGCATAAAGACTCCTTGCCCAGTAGTTTCGGGAAATGCTTATTACTGGAATGAATCACAGAGGAAGATCTCTAAGATCGCTGCACCAGGGCACTGGAAAGCTAAAGACAGGAGAAAGCATAGGTAATACAGGTGTGGAAACCCAAATATGACAAACAAAGAGACATGAGTCTTGAGGATCGGAAGAGGAGGAACTCTAGACAAACCAAGGTATGAGTGAAGAAATCATCATCAGAACCTCACAAGGATCCGCCAAACAAAGCAGTCATCCGGAATGAGCAGGTGAACTAGCTCGCATCTGCTATAGCAACCTGATCAGAATAAGCTTGTTCACGTATTTTGGTGGCTAAAGCTGGGAGAAGGCACATGTGTGGCACGTGATCCAGAAGCTTCAAATTGGAAAAGAAAATAACGGGTAAATCAATTTCTAGGGCAAAGACAAGTTGAAGGCGCTTCCCAAAATCGTTGCTGATCATCCTCACGGTGCGTTCCTCAAACCCTCTTCAATCCAGCAACAATGGTGAAGACTCGAGGTTTGAAGAAGAATTTGGCAGCAGATCGACAAGGCAGGTCTGAAAGGAGGTCTAAGTCGCGCAATGAAGCCCCTGCTCAGCGTCTAGACGTGGTGGTGTGGGAGCCAGCACCTCTCCCTGTGTCGCACAACGCTCCTTCTTCACAAGAAGGAACTCCGCAGAAAAGGAGGCGCTTGGTTCGTGACGGGGAGCCTGTATCCAGTGCAGCAGTGTTAACTGAAGAGGCTGTGCTTGAAGAAGTCTCGGGAGAAGAACAAGCTACAGAGGATGCTGTAGTAGGTTCTGCTGAAGAGAGATGCAGAAAACTTGTCATGTCTCCTGGCATTGTAGGTGAAGGGGAGGAGATAGAAGCTGAGTCCCCTGAACAAGAACCTGCTGCAGCACATCCTCCTCCACCCTCAGACAAAGGAAAAGCCCATATCCTAATTCCTGTCTCCAGCAGTGAAGAAGAGGAATCAAGTGAAGAAGATGAAGGTGCTATTGGTGAACCGTCTGAGAGAGAACCTGCATTGGCAGACACAACTGCAATCACAGTGGGGGGATTTGGTTCAGAAATAGGAATGCCTCTCAATCATGGAGTGCTGTTGAGAGAAAGCACATTGTGTCAGAAAAGAGGCTGGACCTGGACAAGTACAAATCAGCAGCCATCATCCAGCTTCTCACTGAGGTAAACCTTCTCAGATCCCTGACTTACCCATTCAGATTCAATATTGCCCTTGTTAGGGAATTTATTGTAAATATGGAAGAAAAGTTTGGTGAGGAAGGAGGAGATGAGTTTGGAAAGAGTTGGGTGCGGGGTAAGACAGTTCTTATTACCCCTGAAAAAATTGATGAGTTTCTTGACATCCATGAAAATGCCAGAGCGCCCACGGATGTTCAGCCAGAGATGCTGGCTAAGGTTCTGACAGGGGGAGTGTGCCTGTCTTGGGGTGGTCCAAACCTTAGTGCTGCTGAACTCACCTCCAAAAATGCCCTGCTGTATCATCTGGGCATTAGAGACTGGATCCCCAGCTCTCACAGGGGGAAGGTTAGCAGAGCCTTTGCTAACCTTCTCTACTCTATTGGGAAAAGGAGGAAAATCAGCCTGGGTAGTGTGATGTTTCCTCAGCTGGCTACTCATGCCGGCAGCGCTTCCTCCAGCAAGCCCATCGTGCTACCCTCCCTCATCTATGGGATGATGGTCTCACAGCATCCGGAGCTTGGTGAGATTTCTGAAGGTTTATCTGAGGAGCTGCAGGTCTTTACAGTAGACCACAAATTGTTCAAAGGGAAACATGCAGTGGACATAGCCTATGAGGATCCACTCTTGGTTGGTGCTTCAGCCCCAGCTCCTCTGGAGGAATCCCTTACCCCTGCTGCAATGATTCAATCAGCTCTCCGTGCCAGAATTGTGAGCCATCTCAGATCTGAGCTGCTCACTCTTGAAGCCGAAGCCAAAAGGAGGGATGCTAGGCGCGGCCAGATCAGAAGTCTGCTCAGAGACCTGGAGTTCCCGGCGGATGAGGAGAAGGCCCCTTGAGCATCTGTGACAAAAAGGGAGAGAGTAAAATGCTGCTACTGATGAACTGATGATTTTTTTTGGTTGACCCTGCGTGGTCGTGCTATGGCCGAGTGTGGCCACCTATTACTATCTTACTCTCTTGTTGAATTCCTTTTTTCATTTAGAGTATTTACTGGTTCATGGAAGTGTTCTAGGGTTTTGTCAAAATGTCAAGGGGGAGATTGATGATGTAGTATGGCAGTGTTTGACAAAACCAGCACAAGTGAACAAGGAGCAGCTACAGCACAAGTGAACAAGGAGCAGCTACAGCTGGGGATGCTATAGCAGGAGTTTGTTCAAGTGGCTGCATCATCTGTTCGAGAAGCAGCAGCGACCTGGGCTTGACTAGAAGGCCTGGCAGCTCTGCGGAGAACATCAGAAGAATTTCCAAGTTGCTGCTAAGAATATTCCAGTGGGGTTTCCTAGCAAGACAAGGAGATTTGTGTTGGAGATCAAAAACAAATCTAATCTCCTAAAAATTAGGAGATAATTGTTCTTTTTGGGACATAGCTAAATTCTGGTCTTGCTTAAAGCTGGTGCTGCTATTTAAGAGAGGGGAGTTTAGAGCTGAGAGGTTGATCGAAGCTGAGGGATACACGAGTGCATACACAGAATTCAAAGAGGGCAATTTTGGTGTGTGACGGACGAGTTCTTCGATCATCACCCGAAAGCAGAGCATGAGCGCAGAGCTGTGGTGACAGAAGGAGAAGGAGATCAGGACTTGCGTAGTCTGATCCGAGCTTGATCAGGGAAGCCAATTCAGAGCAGTGGTGCTTGTTGGTTGATCAAGGGTAGCCGCGGAAGAACTGACGAGTGAGTGGCTCGGTCGAGAGTCTAAGCGGCAGTTCTTGCTAGTAGCAGGAGGTCACTGAGTGAGGGGGAGTATTACAGAGTGTGCAGCGCTCGTGGAATCGTTCGATCGGCTCGGCAGAAGGCCTTGAAGCGACGCGGATAATTGTGCATCAGCTGTGTGCTACAGCAGTTGCTTCAACAACCCTGCAGAGTGAGTGTAGTTTAGAATAGGCTGAGTTTCAGGGAGACAGTAGCTATTCTAGATTGACATTTGGAGAGGGTGTGCAGACACAAGTCAGAGCCTGTTCTGATTGTGTCCAGTGATCCACACAAGGTTGAGTAGCATAGGTTGAGTGGAGTTGTAACCGAGTGTACTTGGAGACCTTTGTGTTTAGTGGATTGAGGACTGAAGAATAGTCCTCCCCAGACGTAGGCAGTTGGCCGAACTGGGTGAACAAACTTCTGTCTTGTTCATTGTTTGCTGAGACAATTTCCGAGTGAACAAGAGTGTGCTGCAGCAACTGCTTGTTCACAAATCTGTCTGACTGAGACACTGCGAATTTCAATATGATTAGTGAAGGATAAAATTAAAATAAAAAATGGAATAGTCCTGAACTATGTATGCTAAAAACTAATAACACACTTAGACGCTGTTCCCTGGCTACGGCGCCATTTTGACAATCGTATTTTTAACCCTTTATAGTTGTCAGATATAAGTTTCAGGGGTTAAATTGTAGTCAAAAATAATTTATAGACCTTGGTAAGACAAGGGTCGATCCTAAGAACAGACGCGTGTATATACTAGTTAGCACTCAATGAGTACAGCTACTCCTCATGAAAATATGGGTTTGTTCTAACTATCCTAATTTTCCTAATTAATATAACTAACGGTTTATTCGATCAGAGAAAGTAATTCCAAGATAGAACTTCACCCATGCTCGCAACACGATTCATGCAATCAGTCACACCATATAGTCATGCAAAATAGCTTTGGAAATAACCTAAACTGACATCAGATGAGCCGCCCATTCACGGATCATCACCTGAATTAATCTACACTATTGAACGCCGCCCAATCACGGATTATCAACAGTTTCGATTTATTAGACACAAAGGTTTCCAGACAAAATATGTCAACTCTCCTATCGATTCATGTACTAACAATATAGCTACCATGTCTTGACATCAATCCTATTTGTTCCAGTTAACTGCCTCAGACCCATTCATCTTTTTGACATCTAACCTAGTTTCGTTCTAACATGCAGTCATCCCAATCAATGATCAACAATGGTAAAACGATAGATGAAGCATAATAGAATTGAAAACATAAACTTGCATTAGACTAAAACTGATGTTTGTACAAATCACATGAAATCAGGTTACAAGCATGGGATCCGTAGGATCCCAGAACTAAATAAACTACTCGCTACTCATCTGGATTACTACCAATACAAGAATGAAGAGAATAAAGAACGAAGAACCCGTGATGACGATCTTCACTCCAAGCTATCCTCTTCTCTCTTGCGTTCCTTCTCCAAAATCGTTTAACCTCTCTGAACGAGCCCTCGATTTCTATTTATATGAAAATCAATTGGGCTGATTTTCAAAATTGATCTGCGGCCCGATTTGGTGCCAAACTGGCGGTTTCAATGTTCAAACCCCGGTTTAACTTATAAACCCCCGGTTCTATGTTGAACCGGCCCTTTTCAGTGAATCATGAAAGTTTGCCTTTGGGGCCGGTTTAACCAGTAAACCGCCAGTTTGATCAGTGAACCGGCGGTTCTTAGTTGAACCGGGCTACTGTTCACTCAGCACTGTAAATCTGACTTGTCTTGCGTTTTTGACAATCTAAACCTTCGAAATATGTCTTGCTATAAACTACAATGTTGTAGCCCTTTGAGTTAGCTTTCCAACAAGATATAGGACGTCTGAATCAGATAAGAATCATGTTCTCGGCAAGCCTTTGATGACGAATAGATCAATCTGCCCAGATTTGGTCTGTATCTGTATGAATCTTTGTGTTTTGTCTTATTTTGCTTCAAACGAACTACAAATCCTCAATTTAATATAACTTGACCTGAAATGAGAGTAGAGTGGTGAAAACACAATGAAAAGTTCGGGAGAAAAGTGAAATTCATCATCGAATGAAGCGAATAATCGGTAAGAAATCAACCGATCAGTGGTTAAGTTTCTAAAATTGGTTTTTGGAAATAAATTTCAACAAATCTGCAAGAATCTAGGAGAGTATTCTCTGGTGCTGAGTTCTTCGATTCCTAATAGGAGTAGGAGTCCTATGGTTGGTCGATGTCTACAGCTATATAAGGGAGGACAGTACATCAACAACAGACTCTGAAAAGCTAGAGCGCCGTTTTGTGAATTGTGTGGTTGAGAGAAGATCAGAACTAGTGTCGTCTGATCTACACTTGATCGAGAAAACTCAACTGGAGCTCTGGCTCGTTGATAAATCAAGTACAAGCTTTGAAGCAGAGTGCGGAGAGGAGCTGTCGCTGTCTGTTGAAGATCCAAGCCGAGCTCCCTGATATTGACAAAAGTTCATTGATCAAGGGGGAGCGTTGCCAGAGTCAGAAGTATTCTTGGAAATCCGACACCATAGTAGAGAGCCTGTGTTGAGTCGCGACCAGAAGCTACAACAGCTTGACTTGTAAATTTCAATATATTGTTGCACATTGTAATAACATAGGCTGTGTCTGAGTAGTCAGGTCTGTTGTTATCTGTTACTGAAGTGTGTAGACAGTAGAACCTAGTCTGTATGTGATCAGACTAAGCTGAGATTTTGGCTAGGTGTGAAGTAGAGGATAAACTAGCGTAAGCTTAGTTTTGGAATCCTTTGTATTTTAAACCGTGATAGTGGAATCTCGAGGATTGGAGAAAAATCCTCCCCAGACGTAGGCAGCTGCCGAACTGGGTGAAAAAATTAATTGTGTCTTTCATGTTCGGATGACGATTAAGCAATTCCGCAAAGTGACCCAGAGGTTGCTATTGTAACCTGCTGATACAAGCTACCAGCAGTGCCTGTAATTTAAGTTAAGGTATTTGACACCCTTGACAAAATAAAAGGTGATCAAGTAAGATGCTATAGCAATCTGTGAGGATAGCAGCTCGAGCATCGTGAAGGCCAGCATCCGCAGACTTTCAGGAGCCTTCTTAATTAAAAGGATCAGCTTTTGGCGATTGTTTTCTAGTCGTTTAAGGAAATTCCAGCACCCCTAGATTGCTCAAACAACTCAGCAAACCCAAGTTAAAGATATGGTTCCAAAAAGTATTTTTGGAAAGAAGGTTGTTACAACCACATCTCAACAAACTCTTAAGATCTTGGGATAAATCTTGGACTACTAAAAGGAGTTTGGAAAGCGCCTAAATCCTAGTGGGACTAGGACTAGGATTTATCGAATCCTTCAAGGGTTGCCAATATATAAGGACAGTGCCTCTACGGAAGAAAGGGAGCTCACACACATAGAAAAAAGAGAGACGCACAACTAGAGCAAGAGCTAAAAGCTAGAGAGCGTAGTTTAGAGTTGTGAGCAGAGAGAGATGAAGACTAGCATAGTCTGATCAAAGCTTTATCGATAGAGTTCAACTAGAGCGGAGCCTCGTTGAAAGATCAAGTACAGCCTGTGAAGAATTGTCACGGGTGAGGTAGTCATGGACGATCGGGGTATAGAGCAACGTCCCCTTACGCTGAGTGGAGGTCATTGATCAAGAGGGAGCATCACCGGAGTTGTGAGAACTTGCGAAAGGTAGATTGAAGCAACTGGGAGAGCTCGTAGAATCTGAGGTAGAGCAACTTGGTTCAGAAGTTGCTATAGCATCCTGTCGTAACACATTGTTTTAGAATGGACAAAGTCTGTGAGATCAGAGCTGTAACGTTCTATTAGTGGAGTGTGTTAACAATGTACGTACGCTAGTCTGTGTGACCAGACTGAGCAGAGATTCTTGCTAGATTAGAAGTAGAGGTTATTCTAGCATAGGTTGGGATTTATAGCCTTTGTACTTTAATCTGTATTAGTGGAATCTTGAGGTCTGAGAGTACTCCTCTCCAGACGTAGTCATTGGCCGAACTGGGCGAATAAAATGCTTGTGTCTTTCAGGTTCGGACTTAGCAAGATAATTTTGCAAGTGACCCAGAGGTTGCTAGAGCAACCTGTTGATACTAGTCATTAGTAGCGCTCGTAATTTCAGAAACAAGTAGTAACAGCTAGGCCAATTATTATCTATGTATGTCTAGGAAAAGTAAATATATTACGTTTTCTGGAGTAGAGTAAGATGTATATAATTGAATATTTAGTGTCCATGATAAACACAAATCCTAAGTAATTATTCTAAACTAATATTTATTGTTATTAACTCTTTGCTATGGTTTCTTCTTGTAGAACATCACAAACCCCCCTAATATTTTATTTTTTTCTTTTTATAATACCTCTATTGGAATCCGTTCCTCGTGGGGTCGACATCCACTTGTTGCTTACTATTGTTGAGTTAGACAATTAAATAGGGCGCATACATGCTAGCATGTTCTCGATTAAACATCAATTTTGAAAATATTATATATTTTTAATTCACAATCCTTTAATTCTAAACAATAACCAAATGACCTAATCAGAAGGGAAGAGGGTGCAAATGAATAACCAGACAATAATTTTTTCAAATCTTCCTACTAAACTTACATAAGTTGAGCCTTAAGCTGACACTTCATGCAAAATAAGCCAATGAGTATTTGAACTGTGTTAGCATCGTTAATAAGTTACCATAATGTTTTTATATTTGATATGAACCATTATGATTTAAGGATTTTGAACATTGTTTGAAAGTTGGGTGTGGGATACAAGAAGGTATTAAAAATTAATGAATGGATGTATTGATAATTGATGTATGTGGAACCGTCGTTTTGAGGTTTAGGTGTTAAATTGCAGTTTTTAAATCAAGAGGATGATAAATAAAATACAAAATAAGTTACCATTGTCAAAAGCGGCTCTTTAAACAGCCCACTTCTCGAAAAGGAGTCTTGTTTAGTTTCAAAGATACAGAGGGCCTAATTATGTTATGTTTGGAAATCAAGACAAGTCATCGTTGTCTAAGGCAATTTTATCATTAAACCACTTTTGGCAAAGATATCTTTCTGTGACTGCATCACGTCATTGTTGAGCGGGCGAGTTGTGGCTATTTTAATTGTAAACCGCCTTTATCAAAAGCGATTCATGTCAAAAATGATAAATCCAAAAGAAACATGAGGAATGTGACATTCTTGAAACTCAATTTGGAATTATTGGTATTTAAAATAATAAAATAATGGATTTGATTATGTCGAATCACAATTCACACGTATTCCCACTAGCCACGCGGTAAATGAAGATTTCATTTATCAAGCTTGAAGTTGTGTTCTAGGTAATCCTTAATACTTTATTGTATTTATAATGATACGCAGATGGAGCTAATTAAATTAATTATTATGTCCATACTTGTATACAACAAGCAAAGAAAGGTATATAAATCTACAGAAAGGGAGTTGATCAAATAAGTAAAAACTAACAACCATTTAAACTATATTATTTTTTACGAGTTCATCAGTATACTTATAAATTTCATCGTTGATTCATCAATATACTGTCAACATTCATAAGCTTTTATCATGCTTTTCGCCCGGTTCATCAATATACTATTGAAGTTCATCTATTTTTTTCCTTCTTACAATTAATCATGGTGCTTTTATTGGTCAAATTCTTATTTTAAGAAATGGTACTTACCCAAGCCCGACCCTTTGCAAAGATAAATTTGCCGCTACAAAATTATATTGAATTAGAAAAGCTAGTCCATTGTTGTTTTTATTTAACATTGGCGTCAGAGTGTGGAAATAAATATGTTGGTTATGATATTGCTGCAAAAAATATCATCACAAAAAAGTGCCATAGTCAACCGACTAATTATGGCGGTCGACGGCTAAGGAGCTACAATAGCATTATGGCATTTCACTAATTGTCATACGAACAATCCCTTTGGAGGCGCATGATCATTGCAAATAATGAAATAAGAATACACCATTTTTGGATTTTTTTTGATGGTATAGCCAATGCATTTTCCACACTAGAGCTGACTGAAGCTAGAGGAAAGTTATACTTGGGCAGCTCTACCACCTCTGAAATCAAGAGGAAATGGACGGTGGTTTTGAAGCTAACCTCAGGTCAGGAGCTAAAGCTGTTAGAGGTTTTGTTTGTCCCGACATTTGGAAGAAATTATTTCTGATACACTATTAGATAGACATGATTCAAGATGGTATTCGGGTCCCAGAAAAATATTCTTACAAAGAATGGAATGTATGTGAATAGAGGGTATGTTAAAAACGGTGTTGAAGTATGGCATCCCTTGACAAAACTGCACAAACTTCTGCTTCAGCAATCCCTGAAGATTTGAAGCTGGAGCAAAATCTGAAGAACTGGCGAGATACAACAACCAAGCATAAGGATCTGCTACAGCACTTTGTGGACCACAAATGCTGAGGCAAAAGGCAAAAGACAGATTCTGCTACATCAACCCGTGTTGATCTGAAGCTAGAGCTAACTGGGCAAGTATCCTGAAGATTCATGGAGTGTCCTCGGCAAGGTGTTACATGAGTCGAGGAAGTTCAGGATGCGCATTAAACGTCATCAAGTGTCTTGTATATGTCAGTACACGGTTGAAGGAAAAACTTAAAAGATAAGGATCCTAAAGTCAGATTTGGAAAATGAAATCTTCAACAACCTTGCACGAATCTAGGAAGGGATTCAGATAACGATGTGCTGCCCTACGAATACTAAGGCAACCAAGTTTCCGTCGCTGTCAATCCACGAAGCTATAAGAGCAAGGCAGAGGCAGTCCCTTGAAGATATATCGAACGAAGAAACCGAAGCAGAGAATACTCACAACTAGAGTTTAAAGCAGAAGGCTGACAACTGGAGGGTGGCTAGTTGAAGGATCAAACAAAAGCTTCGGAGGACAGCTGCAGACTAACCTATCGCAGGCTGTTGAAGCCGAGTGTCTCTTCTTGATATTGTCAGGTGGGCATTGATCAAGGGTGAGCAGATTCTAAGTTGGAGAAACTCAGAGAGAGACGGACTGATTGGCAGAGTGTGCTGGAGAAGTCATCTACAGAAGTTACAGCTACTCTGAGATAGAGTGTGCTGAAGCATTTCGTATACTGCACATTGTAATAGGGTAGGGAAAGTCTGAGTGTCAGGTCTGTAGCTATTCTTTAATGATAGTGTGTAGGTAGCACGAAAAGAGTCTCTGTGATCAGACTGCTAGCTAGTCTAGGGGGTTAGACTGAGCAAAATATTTCGACTAGGTGAGAAGTAGAGGTGAGTCTTTTGTACTTTAAACCGTGATAGTGGAGTCTTGAGTATCAGAGAGTGATCCTCCTCAGACATAGGCAAGTTTCCGAACTGGGTGAACAAATTATCCTTGTCTTTCTTATTCGTCAGAAGAATAATTTCTACGGGAAGATACAGAGAGTGCTACAGCATAAACTGTTACTCGATTTCAGCAGCGCAGTCGAATTGCAAACGACATGTGGAAAATTAATGTAATGGCTATCATACTCAAGACTATAAATAAAAAATACTTTTTTATATTTGCTTGAGTCTTCTAATTTATCCATACAAGATTAGATCAACTAAATTATGATATAATAAGGATAATAATGAATTTGGAGTGTATACTCAATTCTCATATAGATTCTAAACACAAGTGTGGATCTTGTCTAGAAGCAAAATGAACGAGAACCTGCTTTCACAATGTTGAAAAAAAAGACTGAACCCCTTAACTTTATCCATAATGTCCCATGCGACTTAAAATTAATGACAACGAGAGGTGGTAATAATCATTTTATGACTTTGATATATGATAGTACAAAATATGGTTATATGTATTTGCTTAAAAGCAAAGATGAGTCAATTGAAAAAGTTTGTCATGCACAAACTAGATTTGAAAATAAACTCAATAGAAAGATAAATAGGTTCAGAAGTGACTATAAAGTGAATACATAGAATCGTTTGTGGCATTTTGTTCACAACTCCACTGTACTTGCCTCAATTAAACAGCGTTGTCAAATAGAAGAATCCACTCTGAAAGGAAAGATGAGTGATGTTGTTAAGCTCTGGGTTACTCCAAAGAATGTGGGGGGGGGGGGGGGGGGGGGATTACCATTTAAATAAGCTACCTCTTAAGCACGATGAAAAGCCTCCTTCTGAGCTTTTTAAGGGAACTAACCTTCCTATAAATACTTGTGAGTGTGGGGGGTGTATAGCTAAATTAATGACACATGGTCCTAAGAGAATGCGGACAAGACAAAAACAATTGATTTTGGTATTCATTGGTTATGAACATAATAGTAATGCATATAGATTTCTTTGTGTATGGATCAAAAAACAACGATATACACAAGAATGTTATAATTGAATCATAGAACGCTTCGTTCTTCAAAGAGGTTGTTGAGGATATGGCATCCTTGACAAAACTGGTCAAGAGAATGCTGAAGCACTCCCTGAAGATTGGTGGCTAAAACACAATCTAAAGACTGACAAAACAACAACAACAAAGAGGGAGAGTCTACTTCAGCAACTTCTGAAGACTTGAAGCTACGACACTATCTGAAGAATGGGCAAGAGACAGAGTCTGCTTCATCACTCTCAGAGCTAGAGCAGAATTCCAGCGATGCACGGTGAGGCTCCGGCTTGATATGAATGACATTGGGGAAGCTCCGGGAGGTATGTAGACATCATCCAGAAACCAGCAGTCGCCAGCACAAGCACAAAAAGATAAAGATCCAAGGGGTTCATATTTGGCAATGAAATCTTAACAAACTTGCTAAAATCTAGGAGTAAGATTCTGATATTGATGCTCTGCGCTTTTGGGGGGTGCGACGGCTTGAAAAGCAACGAAGAGGACACAAGCAAGAGAGATGATCACAGAGCGCAAGAGAAGAACACACGGAGAGACTAACTCACGGTAGCAATGTTTTATACACTGAGTTAGAGGCTTGTGTTGCGTAGTAGAATCAGAACTCGTGGACTTGATTCTGGACTAGCTCCGAGTTCAACTGGAGTGCTGCTCGTTGGTGGAACAGTCTGAAGCTCAGTGATCAGCCGCGGATAGGCATTGTCGTGGGCTGCGGAGCAGTGATCGAGGCTACTCAATATTGGCTGAGTGAGTCATTGATTGAGAGGGAGTCGACTAAGTTTAAAGAACTCAGAGGGTCCGACTACTTGGCAGGAGAGCTTGGAGTGTCGTGGACAGAAGATACAGCAACTCTGTTGAAGAGTGTGCTGAAGCATTCCTTGAATTATAAACTGTAATAGAATAGGCTGAGTTTGAGAGGTAGAAATGTACTATTTATTATTGAGAGTCTGTAGGCTGCACGAAGAGAGTCTGTGTGATCAGACTGCTTGCTAGTCTAGGAGTTTAGAATGAGCTTTAGATTCGCTAGGTGAGAAGTAGAGGTGTGAGTCCTTGTACTTCGACTGTGATAGTGAAATCTTAAGGATTGGAGCATCCTCCCCAGATGTAGGCAAGTTGCCGAACTGGGTGAACAAACGTACTGTGTCTTTCGTATTCTGCAGTAGAGTAGTTCCGTAGAAAGATAGAGAGAGTGCTTAAGCAGAAGCTATATCTCTGCATCAGCAACGCAGCAAAAATTTCAATTGGTATCAGAGCGGTTCGCTCATTAATGGCCGACAGTCAAAGTTCAATTCTGCACGAAAAGGAGGAAAAGGAATACCTGGGCCAACACTATAGACCAATGATCGACAAATGTCTGAAAGTGGTAAAAATGAATGAAGGTCTGATTGCCAAAATGACTGAACAAAATGCCGAGAAAAGGGAGTTACTGAATGTTATATCAAGATTAAACAAACAAATTGGTCAGCTTGAATGGAGAAACAAGAAGGTGCTTCAGCAAACCGTTTAGCATTCATCCAGAACTCGACGAGACAAAAGATGCTGCTATCTTTGCAATCAGCTTGGCCACATCCAAAGGCACTGTCCGCACTCAGAAAAAAATCTGAAAATAGGAGTGAACCATATCAGTCAAGTGTGATTTAACTCGACTAAATCTCCGAAGAAGGGAAACTGGTATTTTGACAGTGGATCGGCTGGACACATGGTAGGAGACAGATCCTATCTTACAGATATCCAGCCCTGTAGAAACCAAGACGTAACCTTTGGAAATGGGTTGAAAGGAAGAGTCCTTGGGAAGGGAACACTGGAAGTTTCCGGGCTACCCAAGCCCCAAAATGTATTGTTAGTGGAATGACTAAAGGCGAATCTCATCAGCATCAGTCAACTATGTGACGGTACTCATGTTGTAAATTTCTCACAAAAATAAATGTCAAGTGTTTGATGCAGAGGGAAAGTGCATTATTAAGGGTGCAAGATCTGCCAACAACTACTATTTACTAGAGAATGCTGAAGCAATCTCTTCATCATCCTTCCTGCTGATCAAAGCTGAGGAAATAAATGTATGGCATCAAAGACTGGGACATCTCAATCTGAGGACTTTAAAAAGACTTGCAGCTGATCAATTGGTACGTGGTATACCTGAGATCAAAGGAGAGATAAACTCAGTGTGTGGAGAATGCCAGATTGGAAAACAGACAAGGGTTCCTCATCCTAGAGTCACTATAATGAGCTCCAACAGACCGCTTCAGTTGCTGCATATGGATCTTATGGGACCAATGGAGGTAGAAAGCCGTGGAAGAAAAAGATACGCGTTTGTATGTGTGGATGATTACTCTAGCTACTCATGGATCGAATTTTTACGTGAAAAGGCAGAAAATGTGAAAGTGGTAATAGCCTTACTAACACGGCTGGAGCAAGAAAAAGGCTTGAAAGCAGCTACCATTCGAAGTGATCATGGGAAAGAATTTGAGAATGAGCCATGAATGAATTATATAGAAACCGAGGGATGACCCATCAATACTCATCACCCATTACTCCACAACAAAATGGGATAGTGGAACGAAAGAACAGAACTATACAGAAGATGGCTCGATTTATGATCCATTCAAGAGAAGTTCCTCTAAAGTTCTGGGCAAAAGCTATGAACACATCCTGCTATATCATTAACCGAGTGTCTATCAGAAGATGTACGAACAAAACTTGTTATGAATTATGGAAGGAGAAGAAACCCACTGTGAAGTACTTTCATACTTTTGGAAGTGAGTGCTACATTCTTAGAGACTGTGAGTACAGGATAAAAAGTGACCCAGGCATATTTCTGGGCTACTCAACGAACAACAGAGCATATCGAGTCTTCAATAACAAAACTGGAACTGTGATTGAATCCATCAATGTTGTTGTGAATGACCCAGGAGAGGAGTGCAAACACTCTGAGGATAAAGAAGATTCTGACTCTGAAGACCAACATCAGTCTCAAATCAGAAGAACAGCCAAACAAGAAGCACCAGAGAATGCTTCAACAGAACCTGACGATTCTTAGACTTCAAACGAGGAGTCTAGCTCAGATGATACATCAGTTGAGAACCCACCGACTACACCAAGCACTGCTAGACTTTACCCTAGAAAAATCCAAAAATATCATTGATAAGCGGATAAATGACCTTACATTTGTCCGTATTTTCCCTTTACTTCTTGTTTATTCCGTTATTTTATAAAGTCGTTTGATGCTTTCTTTGTCTATTTCAGGTTTAAAATGTGTATTACATGATATGAAGTGAACCAAAAAAATCTGGTTGAATTCCGATCAATCGAGAGCAAAAACGAGCAAAATTGAGCAAAAGGCAAAAATGAGTCTGCCACTCTTGGCAGAATGACCTGTTCCTATTCAAATGCTTTCCGAGCACGTGATGCTTATCCGAGCGAGGCGTGCTATAGCTTGTTGGAAAGCTACTTCAGAGGGCTACAACTTTGTAGTCATCAAGACGTAATTCTAATGTTCAGAGGGTCAAAAAAGCGAGATTTTAGCACTGCAAAAGCGATTCGCCCGGATCAGTTTGGCTCTACAAGAGTTTGACCGAATCAATTGAAGGTTTGACCGATATAAAAGTGATTCGGCCAGCCATGAAACAGCACTGAGGTATTGATTCGGCCGAATCAACTCAAGGCCTTCCCGAATCACTTGATTCGGGGAGAGTTCGCTTGAAGATCAAATCTTGGCAGAATGACCTGTTCATCATCGAAGGCTTGCCCAACACGCGCTTCTTATTCGATTGAGGCGTGCAATAGCTTGTTGGAAAGCTAATTTAAAGATCTACAACTTACTAGTTTACATTAGGACGTGATTCAAAGGTTTAAAGGGTCAAACGAGCGAGTTTATAACACTGCAGAAGTGATTCGCCCAAATAGTGGGCGAATCAAAAGTGATTCGGCCAAGGAGAAGGATTTCATCTCATGGACCAAGGTTTGACTGAATCAAATAGAGGGTTGACCGAATCAAAAAGTGATTCGGCTAGGAAAAGTGATTCGGGCAGATCCGAAACAATACTGAGTGTACTCATTAACCCTTGCCCGAATCACTTTTGATTCAGGCACGGCGGGTCAATATAAATAGAAAAGGATGGGAAAAATCAGATTGGAGCCTGGGTGTGCCTAGGTTTCCTATCATGGGACGAAACCCTAATTGGAGAACATGAAGAATTGTCAAGAATTCGGAGAAAACATCATCAATTGAAGACTCTACATCAACCCTTTACTCATTCTGTAAACCATACTTCTCTACCTCTTTACTTTTCCTTGTTGAACTATTTCATTAAGTTTTGATTTAAACTCACCATGAGTGATACATGAGTGAGTAGTTGTTTAGTAGTTGGGATTCTTATGGATCCTTTAGGTTTGATTGTAATGCAAGACTTGTCTTTTTATCTATATGAATGAAGTTTGGTTGAAAATTCTCATGCTTTCTCTTCATATCAATTTTGTGCACACCAAGTATTTGACGAAACGCATGAATGAGTACGAATTGGTAGAACGCCTAGGGATGGAATGAGAGTTGAACCTAGGTTGTTTAGAAGATTGAGCATGTTAATTTTTGGTTGCGTTTGTGTGCGAGAGTGACATACGCATTCCACTAGGCTAAGTATTGAGCGACTTTAGTTAACTATCAATAGACCGAGAGGTTGAGATTAGGAGACTTTAGTTATACGCGGTTTAATAGAGCGAGAGTTTGAGGACCGTACTATTTAGGTATTAGTCCCATTCTAGAGAAGGAGCGAGAGTTGAATTTAGAATGTGTGATACCTTAGCCTAGAACCATCACTCGAAATTACTCATGATTTAGACAAGTTTTGTGTTGCTAATCGCATGATCTAGGGGTGAAGTAGGATTCCGACTACGCTCTCTCTATTATTTTCTCTTAGACCATATTTCATCGTCTCTTCAGTATTCACTAGAGAAACCTCACCTAAAGAAAAGACCCCTCTTTATTTAGTAGACTTGCAGTAGGCATTACTAGCTAGCCTTTAGACTAATCTAGGCTTTTCTCTTGGCTCAAAAAGGCGAGATTTTAACACTACAAAAGCAATTCGCCTGGATCAGTTTGGCTCTACAAGGGTTTGACCGAATCAATTGAAGTTTTGACCGAATTAAAAGTGATTCGGCAAGGACAAAGTGATTCGGCCAGCCATGAAACAGCACTAAGGTATTGATTCAGCCGAATCAACTCAAGGCCTTCCCGAATCACTTGATTCGGGGAGAGTTCGCCTGAAGATCAAATCCTGGCAGAATGACCTGTTCATCATTGAAGGCTTACCGAGCGCGCGATTCTTATTCGATTGAGACGTGCCATAGCTTGTTGGAAAGCTAATTTAAAGATCTACAACTTACTAATTTACGTCAAGACGTGATTCAAAGGTTTAAAGGGTCAAACAAGCGAGTTTATAACGCTGCAGAAATGATTCGCCCAAGTAGTGGGCGAATCAAAAGTGATTCGGCCAAGGAGAAGAATTTCATCTCATGGACCAAGGTTTGACTGAATCAAATAGAGGGTTGACCGAATCAAAAAGTGATTCGGCCTGGAAAAGTGATTCAGGCAGATCCGAAACAACACTGAGTGTTTGATTCGGACACTCTGTCCGAATCAACTCCTTAAGCCTTGCCCGAATCACTTTTGATTCTGGCATGGCGGGTCAATATAAATAGAAAAGGATGGAAAAATCAGATTGGAGCATGGGGGTGCCTAGGTTTCCTATCATGGGACGAAACCCTAATTTGGAGAACATGAAGAATTGTCAAGAATTCGGAGAAGACATCATCAATTGAAGACTCTACATCAACCCTTTACTCATTCTGTAAACCATACTTCTCTACCTCTTTACTTTTCCTTGTTGAACTATTTCATTAAGTTTTGTTTCAAACTCACCATGAGTGACACATGAGTGAGTAGTTGTTTAATAGTTGGGATTCTTATGGATCCTCTAGGTTTGATTGTAATGCAAGACTTGTCTTTTTATCTATATGAATGAAGTTTGGTTGAAAATTCTCATGCTTTCTCTTCATATCAATTTTGTGCACACTAAGTGTTTGACGAAAAGCATGAATGAGTACAAATTGGTAGAACGCCTAGGGATGGAATGAGAGTTGAACCTAGGTTGTTTAGAAGATTGAGCATGTTAATTTTAGGTTGCGTTTGTGTGCGAGAGTGACATACGCATTCCACTAGGCTAAGTATTGAGCGACTTTAGTTAACTATCAATAGACCGAGAGGTTGAGATTAGGAGACTTTAGTTCTACGCGGTTCAATAGAGCGAGAGTTTGAGGGCCGTACTATTTAGGTATTATTCCCATTCTAGAGAAGGAGCGAGAGTTGAATTTAGAATGTGTGATACCTTAGCCTAGAACCATCACTCGAAATTACTCATGATTTAGACATGTTTTGTGTTGCTAATCGCATGACCTAGGGGTAAAGTAGGATTCCGACTACGCTTTCTCTATTATTTTCTCTTAGACCATATTTCATCTTGTCTTTAGTATTCACTAGAGATACCTTACCTAAAGGAAAAACCCCCCCTTTATTTAGTAGACTTGCATTTGGCATTACTAGCTAGCCTTTAGACTAATCTAGGCTTTTCTCTTGGGTCAAAAAGGCGAGATTCTAGCACTGCAAAAGCGATTCGCCAGGATCAGTTTGGCTCTACAAGGGTTTGACCGAATCAATTGAAGGTTTGACCGATTTAAAAGTGATTCGGCAAGGACAAAGTGATTCGGCCAGCCATGAAACAGCACTGAGGTATTGATTCGGCCGAATCAACTCAAGGCCTTCCCGAATCACTTGATTCGGGGAGAGTTCGCCTGAAGATCAAATCTTGGCAGAACGACCTGTTCATCATCGAAGGCTTTCCGAGCGCGCGATTCTTATTCGATTGAGACGTGTCATAGCTTGTTGGAAAGCTAATTTAAAGATCTACAACTTACTAGTTTACGTCAAGATGTGATTCGACGGTTTAAAGGGTCAAACGGGCGAGTTTATAACGCTGCAGAAGTGATTCGCCCAAGTAGTGGGCGAATTAAAAGTGATTCGGCAAAGGAGAAGGATTTCATCTCATGGACCAAGGTTTGACTGAGTCAAATATAGGGTTGACCGAATCAAAAAGTGATTCGGCCAGGAAAAGTGATTCAGGCAGATCCGAAACAACACTGAGTGTTTGATTCGGACACTCTGTCCGAATCAACTCGTTAAGCCTTGCTCGAATCACTTTTGATTCGGGCACGGCGGGTCAATATAAATAGAAATGGATGGGAAAAATCAGATTGGTGGCTAAAACGCAATCTGAAGACTGACAAAACTACAACAACAAAGAGCCAGAGTCTGCTTCAGCAACCCCTGAAGGCTTGAAGCTGAGATACTATCTGTGGTGTCTCAAAGCTAGAGCAGAATTCCGGCGTTGCAAGGTGAGGCTTTGGCTTGATATGGCTGACATTGAGGAAGCTCCGGGAGGTATATAGAAGTCATTAGGAAAGCAGCAGTCGCCAGCATGTGCTCAAAAAGATAAAGATCCAAGGGGTTCATATTTGGCAGTGGAATCTTAACAAACTTGCTAGAATCTAAGAATAAGATTCTGATATTGATGCTCTGCGCTTTTGGGGGCTGCGACGGCTTGAAAACACAAAGCGCAAGAGAAGAACACACGGAGAGATTAGCTCACGGTAGCAGGGTTTTATACACTGAGTTAGAGGCTTGGGTTGCATAGAGAAATCAGAACTCGTGGAGTTTGATTCTGGACTAGTTCTGAGTTCAACTGGAGTGCTGCTTGTTGGTGGAACAGTTTGAAGCTCAGTGATCAGTCGCGGACAGGCATTGTCCCGGGCTGCGAAGCAGTGATCGAGGCTACTCAATAGGGGGATCCGAGGCTGAGTTTGAAGAACTCAGAGGGTCCAACTACTTGGCAGGAGAGCTTGGAGTGTGGTGGATAGAAGATACAGCAACTCTGGTGAAGAGTGTGCTGAAGCATTCCGTGAGCTATACATTGTAAGAGAATAGGCTGAGTTTGAGAGGTAGATCTGTAGCTATTTATTACTAAGAGTGTGTAGGCTGCACGAAGAGAGTCTGTGTGATCAGAATGCTTGCTAGTCTAGGAGTTACACTGAGCTTTAGATTTCAGCTAGGTGAGAAGTAGAGGTGTGAGTCCTTGTACTTTGAACTGTGATAGTGAAATCTTGAGGATCAGAGCATCCTCCCTAGACTTAGAAAAGTTGCCGGACTAGGTGAACAAACATACTGTGTCTTTCTTATTCTTCAGTAGAGTAGTTCTGTAGAAAGATAGAGAGAGTGCTTAAGCAAAAGCTATATCTCCGCATCAGCAACACAACCGAAATTTCAGAGGTATTTCCTTGTAAGTCTTAAGAAATTTAACCTTGTTCATTTCATCAGTTACCGAAGGATATTGAGTAATTAACTCAACAACTGGAGGAAGGATCTGAAAATGATAACCAGAAGAACTGAGATAAAGTAAGCGAGTTAGGATTGAGAAATCATTTTTTAATGATTTTCTAACATATGCTTAAAATTGAACCTCAAACGTATACAAAGCCTATTAGTTCAGAAGAGGTTCCCTTATGGAAATAAGTCATTAAGAAGACTTATCGTCAAAGAGTATAGACAAAAGGAAGTCCTTTGATATGTATTGTCCGGTAATGAGAAGAACATCAATTAAGATGATAATAGCAACTGTAGCTTTGCGCAATTTGGAAATTCATCAAATGGATTTGAAGATAGCCTTCCTCATTGAAGATCTCGTGGAAGAAATCTGTATGGACCAACCTGAAGGTTGTATAGTATTGGGTCTAGAGAGAAAGTTTTTAAACTTATAAAATCTCTCAATGGCTTAAAACAAGCGCCAAAGCAGTGACATGCAAATTTTGACAGCACGATGATGTCAAATGGTTTTCAAATCAACGAGTGTGACAAATGTGTATACATTGAGAGCACTAAATACGGTTATGTGATTCTGTGTTTATATGTTGATGACATGCTCATTGAAGAAAGCAATGATCTCTTTCTACAAGTTTGATATGAAAGATTTGGGATTGTCCAATGTAATTTTGGGTATCAAAATTACACAATCATCAACATACAATAACAGAATTAAGTAGCCATTGTCTTTTCTCTTAAAGTAATAGCAATGATCAGCTTCACTTCTGATGAACTCAATCTCATGCATGAATCCATCAAACTTCTTGTACCACTGCCTCGGAACCTGTTTTAACCCATACAAGCTCTTCTTCAGCTTACATACAAGAGATTCACTACCTTTCTGTTCATAGCCTTCTGGTTGTCTCATGTAAATATCCTCCTCCAAATCACCATGAAGGAACGCCGTTTTCACATCCAACTGCTCCAGTTCAAGATTCTCAACTGCAACCATACCAAACATAAGACGTATAGTAGTCATCTTGACAATAGGAGTGAAAACATCAGTAATCAATATCGTATTTCTGATGAAATCCTTTCACCACCAGCCTAGCCTTGTAGGGTTTGCTACCATCTACTTCCTCTTTGATTCTGTAAACCCGCTTGTTGTGCAGAGCTTTCTTACCATCAGGAAGTTTAGCCAACTCCCAGGTTTCATTAGCCATAAGTGATTCCATCTCATCATCCATTGCAAGTTTCCTCTTACTCCCCTGTTCTACTCGAGATGCCTCTTCATAACACTCTGGTTCACCACAGTGAGTCATAGCAAGTAATTATTTGATGGCGAGTACCTGACAGGCGGACCACAGAGTCTACTGGATCTCCGCAACACTTGTTCCGGTGTTCTTGATTGTTCCTATTCTTCAGTCTCATCAGAAACTACCATGCTCCCACCCGAGTTAGAAATGTCTAACTCCACTACCTCAGCTTCTGAGCTTTTCTGTTCTGATGCACTTGCAAAATCTTTGTCTAACACATGTTCATTGAACACAACATCCCTGCTGCGAAATACCTTTCTACTCTTATCATCCCAAAGACAATATCCAAAGTCATCACCGCCATAGCCAACAAACATGCATTTAACAGACTTTGCATCAAGCTTACTTCTTTCAACATCAACAATATGAGAAAAGGCTACGCAATCAAAAATACATAGAAATGACAGATTTATCTTCTTACCACTCCAAGCTTCATGTGGAATTCCATTATCCAGTGCGCTTGATGGCCCTCGGTTAATCAGAAACGCTGTAGTGTTAACTGCTTCTACCCAAAGCATCTTTTTTAAACCGGACTTCAATCTCATGCTCCTTGCCCGCTCATTCAACGTCCTGTTCGTATGCTCAACCACACTATTTTGTTGAGGAGACCCTGTCACAGTTTTCTCCATCCAAATTCCATTCTCAGCACAATATTCTTTGAACTCTCTCAGTTCATACTCTCCACCATTATCAGACCTCAGATATTTCACCTTCAAACCTGTCTCAGTCTCTACCAGAGTTTTCCACTTCCTGAAAGCATCAAACGCATCAGATTTACGTTTCAAAAAATAAACCCATACCTTTCTTGGTACAACGCTCCACCAAGTGATGCTACCGGTGCTGGACCCCACAGATCAGAGTGTACTAGCTCAAGCTTCTGCTTCCTCAAGGCTCTACCACTCTTTGAGAAACTGACTCTCTTCTGCTTCACAAATATACAGTCCTCACAAACTCCGACTTCAACGAATTTGAGACTAGGTAAAAGACCCCTAGAGTAAAGCACCTTCATGCCTTTCTCACTCATATGACCAAGGCGACAATGCCAAAGGTCTACAGTACACTCGTCTCTAGCAATAGCAATGCTATTCTGAACATTGCTCGTCATGTACAAGGTACCCTCTTTGCTTCCTTGAGCTATGACATTACCTCCCTTGGTTATCTTCCAGCTATTGCAACCAAATGTCACAACGTAACCCTCATCATCAAGCTGACCAACTGAATAGAAAATTTCTCTTCAATCCTGGAATGTGTCTGACTCTATGAAAATTCAGTAGCGAACCATTAGGCGCTTGTATCACAGCATCATCCTTGTCCACTACATCTAACGACTCATCATCCGCAAGGTAGACCTTCCAGAAATTTCCTGACTCATAATGCTGCATCAGTTCGGCACTACTGCATGAATGGAATGATGCTCCTGAATCTAACACCCATGAGTCCAGCAGACAGCTCACACTCAAAATCAGTGCTTCCTCAGCATCTCAGAAGCCATATTCGCGGTCGGCACCTTGCACTCGCTCTTAAAATGTCCGAATTCGTTGCACTGCTAACACTTAATCTTACTTTTATCCTTCTTGTCCCTGTCTGATCCTCCTCTGGATTTTGACCTGCTACGCTGCCCTTTAGACTTGGACTTTGATTCTGACCTGCCTCTGCTTCCAGCATTCAAAGCCACACCAGAACTAGAAGTAGGACTTGATTTCTTCCTGCAAATCTCTTCACTAACCATCAAATCCCTGAACTAATCTAGTCTCAGCTTTGTCTTCCCAGCTGAAGCACTCGCTGCAGTGACTATTTCATTCCAACCTTCAGGCAACGATGACAATAGAATCAACGCCAGTATCTCATCATCAAAATCAATGTTAATAGAACATAACTGACCAATAATCATATTGTACTCACTGAGATGCTTCGCCACCGCTGTGCTCTCTGTCATCCTCAGATTAAACATTCGCCGAATCAAATGAACCTTTTTCACTATAGACGGCTTCTCGTACAGTCCAGATAGCGTCTCAAGCAACTCCTTTGTTGATTTTGACTTTACTGTGTGGTGTGCTACCTCCCTTGATAACGACAGACGAATCACACTCATCCCCTTCCTGTCCATCAAGGTCCACTCTTCATTCGTCATGTCTATCAGCTTTTCTCCTATCGCTGGTAAAAACAGATCTTTACCGTACAGGTAATCTTCAATCTGCATCTTCCAAAATCCAAAATCCGATCTATCGAACTTCTCAACAGGATGCTTTCTGTCCATAATCAACCACGCTCTGATACCAGTTGTTAGGATCGAAACAACAATATGGATAAACACCCAAATAGAATAAGAGAAACGAAATACCACAACACGATAATTTGTTTACCCAGTTCGTCACAGAATATGACTTTGGGGGCACTACCAAGCCAGGAGAGATTCACTATGATGAGTTTAGAGTTTTCTTCTGTGTGTCTAGGTTACAAGTTATTGTTTCTATTTATAAGAAAATATGAGAAACCCTAGCTACCCACTGGGTATGGGCCTCTATTAGTCTTCATAGCCTAACACGATCAGCTGTTCCTGCCTTCAGCTAATCATCTGAAATGGTGAAAATAAGGGGCGCCAAGGTTTACAAACGTAGGGGTGAGCCCAGCAAAAGAAAGAGGAATGACGTTCCCGTGAGTGATTCGCCACCAGCAAAAAGAAGCCCCTCGTTTGGAATCGTTAAACCCACAGACGTTCCACGGCTAACCTGAATTCTGACTACTGACAAGGGTGAAGCTGGCCCGTCCTCGTCCGCAGACATTGTGCCTTCCGACGTGGATAAGGATCAGAGGGTCCGCTAGCAAAAGCGACAGTCAGAGTGTTGAAGAGAGCGGCTCAGCTTCTATAATGGACTGCTGAAGCCAACTCGAGAAATTTCAGAGACTGCTGAAGCAATCTCTGATGCTCCAGCTTCTGCAATAGACTCTTGTCTGAGGGCCGTGTTGATCAGCCTGCTAAAGTCCGAACATGCTCATCTAACAGAAGTGATCAAGAAGAGCTCTATTAAAAGATCCCAGATTAGTAGCGTCCTCAGAGATTTAGTGTACCTCGCAGCCAGCAGCGCCGCCTCTAGTCAGCCCAGCGAATGAAGGAAGCCTCGACATTTGTGCCAAAAAGGGGGAGAAAAATTGTAATAGACATTAGACTATGATTCTCACGTGATCTGACATTATTCGTTTGATTTTGAATAGCTCGTAGAACTATTAGAACACTTTTGATGTTTAGCATACATTGAGGAACTCTAAACTCAAGTGTAATAGTTAGTAAAATTATCTAGCATAGCTGTTAGTTGTTACTAGAGTTTCCGGATCAGTAGTCTAGTTGTATTAGATTTTAGTATTGTCAAAATGCCAAGGGAAAAATTGTTGATGATATGGCATCCTTGACAAAACTGCTGAAGCACTCCCTTAAGATTGGTGGCTGGAGCAGAATCTGAAGACTGACAAAACAACAACAACAAAGAGCTAGAGTATGCCTTAGCAATCCCTGAAGATTTGAAGCTGAGACACTATTTGAAGAATGGGCAAGAGATAGGTATGAAGAGATAGAGTCTGCTTCAGCACTTTATGATGATCCAGAGCTAGAGCAGAATAGGCCGGCAATGCACGGTGGGGATCTGGCTTGATACATCTGGCATCAGGGAAGGACAGCAAGGTTGCAGATGTCATCAAGAGCTCAGTAATTGCCAGCACGTGCTCTAAAAAGATAAAGAGCCAAGAGTCCAAATTTGGCAACGGAATCTTCAACAAACTTGTTAGAATCTAGGAGAAGATTCTGTAATGATCCTCGGCGATTTTCAGGGTGCTAGAAAGCTTGAAAAGGGTGGAGAAGACGTAGAGCAGAGACACACAATCAGAGAGAAAACACAGAGCGTAAAAGAAGAGAACACTGAGAGATTAACTCACGGTAGCAGAGTTTTAAACACTAAGTTAAAGGCTTGTGTTACGCAGAGGAATCAGAACTCGTGGAGTTTGATTCTGGACTGGTTCTGAATTCAACTGGAGCGTACTCGTTGGAGGAACAGTCAGGAGCTCTGTGGTCAGCTACGGATAGGCAGTGTCGTGGGCTGAGAAGCAATGATCGAGACTACCCAATATTGAAAGAGTGTGTCATTGATTGATGGTGAGTTTGAAGAACTCAGAGGGTCCGAGTACTTGACGGGACAACTTGGAGTATCGCGGACTAAAGATATAACAACTCTGAGTGTGCTTAAGAATTCTATGAGCTATACACTGTAATAGAATAGGTTGAATTTGAGAGGTAGAACTGTAGCTATTTTTATTGAGAGTGTGTAGAGTACACGAAGAGAGTCTGTGAGATCAGACTGCTTGGTAGTCTAGGAGATTAGACTGAGCTTTAGATTTTGGCTAGTGAGAAATATAGGTGTGAGTCCTTATACTTAGAGTTGTGATAGTGGCATCTTGAGGATCGGAGCATCCTCCCCTGAAGTAAGCAAGTTGTCGTACTGGGTGAACAAATGTACTGTGTCTTTCTTATTCTTCAGTAAAGTAGTTTCGCAAAAAGATACAAGGAGTGGTTAGGCAGAAGCTATATCTTCGCTTCAGCAACGTATAATAAATTACATAGGTGTGGAGGGCAGTCATATGAGAATGGTCTCACCCACTAACCGTCCACAGCGCAGGAGTTGCATGAAAAAAATCTGAAGCCAAGTGGACTGCTGAAGAGGAAGTTGTAGCATCCGGCAACTCCAAAGCTGTAAATGCTCTATATTTGCTGTTGTCGATGCTAACAATTTCAGGTTGATCTCCAATTGTGATGTGACCAAGCAAGAATGGGAGATCCTCAAAATAGCTCATAAGGGAACGGACAAAGAGAAGATTTCTAGAATGAAGATGATCACTTCAAGATTTGAAAGCCTGAAGATGCTGGAAGAAGAGACCATCTCAAAATTCAACGCAAGATTATGTGATATATCAAACGAGGCCTATGATCTCGTAGAACCAATTCTTGAGGAGAAGCTGGTGAGGACAGTTCTCAGATCTCTCAACTCAAAGTTTGATATGAAGGTCACAGCCAAATAAGAAGCCCAAAATGTCAAGAACATGAGGCTGAAGGCACTTGATGATGCAGTATGGCAGTGTTTGACAAAACCAGCACAAGTGAACAAGGAGCAGCTACAGCAGGGGATGCTATAGCAGGAGCTTGTTCAAGTTGCCGCAGCATCTGTCCGAGTAGCAGCAGCAACCTGGGCGATTGGCTAGAAGGCCTGGCAGCTCTGCGGAGAGCATCAGAAGAATTTTTTAAAATGCTGCGGAGAATATTCCAGTGGGGAATTTCTAGCTAGAGAAGGAGTTTTGTTTTGGAGATCAAAACAAATCTAATCTCCTAAAAATTAGGAGATAATTGTTTCTTTATGGGATATTGCTAAATTCTATTCTTGATTGAAGCGGGCGTTGCTACTTAAGGGAGAACAAGTCAGAGCAGAAAGTTTGATCGAAGCTGAAGGATACACGAGTGCATACGCAGAATTCAGAGAGAGTAATTTTGGTGTGCGACGAGTTCTTCGATCATCATCCGAAAGCAGAGCGTGAGCGCAGACAGAAGCAGAAGGAGATCAGGACTTGCGTAGTCTGATCTGAGCTTGATCTGGAAGCCAATTCAGAGCAGTGGTGCTTGTTGGTTGATCAAGGAAGGCCGCGGAAGAACTGACGGGTGTGTGGCTCGGTCGAGTGTCTAAATGGCAGTTCTCGCTAGTGGCAGGAGGTCACTGAGCAAGGGGGAGTATTCCAGAGTGTGCAGCGCTCGTGGAATCGTTCGATCGGCTCGGCAGAAGGCCTTAAAGCGACACAGACAATTGTGCATCAGCTGTGTGCTACAGCAGATGCTGCAGCAACCCTGCAGAGTTGAGTGTAGTTTAGAATAGGCTGAGTTTCGAGGAGACTATAGCTATTCTAGATTGACATTTGTAGAGGGTGTGCAGACACAAGTCAGAGCCTGTTCTGATTGTGTCCAGTGTTCCATACAAGGTTGAGTAGCATAGGTTGCGTGGAGTTGTAACCGAGTGTACTTGGAGACCTCTGTGATTAGTGGATTGAGGACTGGAGAATAGTCCTCCCCAGACGTAGGCAGTTGGCCGAACTGGGTGAACAAACTTCTGTCTTGTTCATTGTTTGCAGAGACAATTTCCGAGTGAACAAGTGCGTGCTGCAGCAATTGCTTGTTCACAAATCTGTCTGTCAGAGACGCTGCGAATTTCAGCACTGTTTGGTTCGCTGAGATAGTTTGAGATGAAAGTTACAGAAGATGCTACACCAATCTCTAGGAAAAACCTTGGGCTAAAAGCTGAGACAAAGGAGAAAAAGACTGTCCCAGATGATGTAGGGCAACAACTGTCCCTGCTGGTCAAAAACTTTGACAAGTTCATGAAGAGAATGAACCAGAAACCTTCGTACGCAGATCAGACTTCTAGGGGGAGAAACAGAAGAGGAGAAATATCCCAGAGAAGAAACAAGGATGCTGACCAAAGTAATGAAGAAAGTAAAGGTGAACAAAAAGGGATCCAATGCTGGGAGTGCGAAGGATATGGCCGTATACAGACTGAATGCCCAAGCTACCAGAAGAAAAACAATAAGTCGCTGACTTCCAACTGGAGTGATGGAGACAGTGAAGATGATACTGATCACAAAGGGAATTTAGCCTTGACCACTGTACTTAATTATGATTACTCAAATCCAATAAATTCAGATATTGTTTATGGAATTGTAGAATCTGACAGTAGTGATGACGAAGACATCTCAGAAGAGTCAATTGTTGGACAGTTCAAACTAATACAAGAGAAATGCCTCCAAGTCATCGAAATTAACAAAGAACTGCTGTCAAAGTCTACGTATCGAACGTATTCAGAAAAAGATGCCAATGAAAAAGAATAAGAAAATGCTACATCAACCTCTTGATCAATCTCCTGCTCGAAAGCCTAGAACAAAGAAGGGGTGATGCTACATCTGTGATCAGGCAGAACACTTCCAGAGACACTGTCCAAACCTGACCAAGTACTGGAAGCCTCAAAGAGCAACAAATGCCAGTAACCTAAGAACAAACACAAGAAACCCATCTATGAATACTACAACACGCAGATGCCAGTGAACAAGGAATACCATTTTACTAGGCAGGAAACCTTCAGAAGTATTGGAGGGACACTAACCCGAGGTGGCATAGAGGGAAAAGAAATGTGAACTACTCATCCATAACCAGAAAAGGAGCAAAACACCAAAAACAATGGAAGTGTCAAATGCACTGGGTACAGGTGACAAAGGACACAAATGTGGATAAGCAGCCGCCCATATCCCCACTGAAGCACAAGACAAGGGTCAGGCTTATGCTCCAAAGTCCACTCTGGATTCAGATGAGGCAGTTGAATAGAGTGCTACAGCACTCTCTAGTAACTTGAGGCTGTAACTTGAATTATAATTGGCGCCAAAGTTGCTAGTGCACAGAGAAGTCGACAAGTGTCCAAATCTTTAAAAGAAATGAAGAAGGAAAGAAGGGGGAAAATTCGATTTAACCATTCTGATCTAGGGTGTGTGAGCTCTCCGCCTCCTTCAACCTCCAAAAGATCTCGTCTATGGCTAATCGACAACAATGGTCCAAACAAGAGGAGCCAAGGTGTACAACCCCAAGGAAGGGTCCAGAAAGCGAAATGGTAGTGAGGAATCCCTAAGCCAACCTCCTACAATAGAATTCCCAAAAAGGAGCTCGGCCCTTCAAATCAGAGAACTGGAGAAGGTCCCGCGCTTGACCTGGAACCCACCAGCCGGTCAATCCGAGGCAGGACCTTCAGCAACAAAGAGGGCTGCAACATCAATAAGAGTTTTATGAGGAGCTCATGACCACCAACAAGAGCAATAACCCATTTGCTTAAGAGAATGCTACAACATCCGGTGTTGCTCGCACCTCTATAGACTCTGATATGGAAGAGACCTCCCACAATACTAGATCAAAGAGGGCCTTAGATAGGCAGGTTGCTGTGGTACCCACTCCTCCATCAGAAGACGATCCCTCAGTAGTGAAGATAAAGTGGCAGAGGAGGAGGAACAAGCACCTCCATGAAACCAGTGGACAAAGGTAAGGAGCCAATAGATATTGACTTCTCCAGTCAGGAAGAAGGAGCTAAAACTTAAGACACTGAATCTGATCACTTCAAGGTTTCCCCAACCCCTCAGAACCCCTGACCAGAGCCTTTCATGGCCAAGTCTGCACCTCCTCCGCCCACCAAATCAGCCGTTTAAGGGATTGACCATTAGAGCATTTGGTTTAGAAACAAAAATTTTGCCGGATCATGGGAAGTTGTCAACCGCAGAACTGTGGTCCGGGAAAAGCTGCTAGAGACTGGAAGGTTTAGAGTCCCTGAGGTGATTACCTTGCTGAGAGAGGTAAACCTGCTGCATTCCTTGACTGCTGTCAAGAGTTACAATTTACATTTGGTGAAGGAATTCCTCGTAAATATTCTTGAGGATTTTGGAAAAGTAGAAAGCTTAATGTATGGGGTAAGCTTAGTGAGAAAACTAATAGTAGTGATCACACCGTCGGTGTTCAACAAAATTTTGGGGATCAATGAGGATGCCAGTCCACCAGCAAAAGCGAGCTCAGACACACTCGCTGCGACACACACTGGTGGTCTGTGTAAAAGCTTGGTCTCTCACAATCTAGGAGCTACTGATTTGACAACCAAGTACTCCATTCTGTACACCTTTTCCGTGAGGAATTGGATGCCCAACTCACACAGAGGGAAGGTGAGCAAAGCCATGGGCCAACTACTCTTCAACATAGAACAAAGGAAAGAAGTCAACCTTGGGCAGATCATCTTCCATCAAATTGCTTCTCATGCTGTCAATCCAAAATCCAACTTGAGCATTGGATTCCCATCCCTTATTTATGAGATCCTCATCAGCCAGCACAAGGAGTTGCAAGCTATTTTTGAAGGCTTATCTGAAGCTTCTTAATTGTTCCTATTGGAGCACTAGGTGTTCAAAGGTAGACATATAGTCGATGTGATAGAGGGAGAACCAGCCCTGGTACCAACTCAAGAAGATCTAGAGGATGTTGAAGCACAAGCTCCAGCTTTGGATACTGCTCTGCGAGCCTGGATGATCAGCCATCTCAATTCTGAGCGTGTATATTCAACAGCGTACCCCAAGAAGAACACAATGCGGAGAACACATATTAGAAGCCTCCTTTTAGAGTTGGCGTACCCTGAAGCAAGCAGCTAAGCCCCAACAGCCCGTGAATCATAGAAGCCCTTATCATCTGTGAAAAAAGGGAGATAAGATTTTACTAGTTGAACGCTGTTGTTTTACTTTTGAGGTTTAGCTTTGACAAACTCTAAACTCAATTGTAATATTTAGAATAGCTAGTTATGCCAGGGAATCCTTAATAATGTGGCTATAGTTTTGTCAAATGGATGCATGGCATCCTTGACAAAACTGCACAAGAAGATGCTACACCACTCCCTGAAGATCGTAGCTAAAGCACAATCTGAAGATTGACAAAACAGCAACAGAGTACAATGATAAGCTTAAGAAAGTGGTAATGCACTCCGTAGACCACAAAAGCTGAGGCCAGTTGGGCAAAAGACAGATGATAAAACTGCTATAGAAATCCGTAATGATTTGAAGCTAGAGAAAAATGAGCAATCTTCTTGAAGCTGCACGGAGAGAGTCTGGAGAGATGCTGCCGGTGTCGCAAAGGTTTAGAGAGCATTGCAATCGTCCTCAAGTGATCAGCAGACATCATCACAAGGTTGGAAGCAATCAAGAAAGATAAGGTTTCTAAATTCCGATTTAGGAAACCAAATCTCAACAACTCCTCAAGAATCTAGGAGAAGTTTCAAGAGATGTTGCTATCCTAGGAATTCGAAGGCAACGAGGATTTCAAAAATCTGATCCAGCAGAAACCTATAAGAGGAGTGCAGAGGGGTATCAATGGACGTATCAACGTAGAGAATACACAACGAGTGAAAAACCCATGCGCGAAGAGCAAAGACTACGAAGTAATTTGCAAGTTGTGTAGAGCGTAGAGGAGATCAGAACTCGCTGAGTTTGATCTCGTACTGATCCACATAACTCAACTGGAGCGTAGCTTGTTGAAGGATCAATCAGTTACTTTGGAGAACAGCTGCGGACAGATGTTGTTGCATGTTGTTGGAGAGCTGAACGCTTCTACCTGATAGTGACAAGTAGTCATTGATCAAGGGGGGGGGGGGGGGGAGGGTAAGGTCTGGATTTGAAGAACTCAGCGGGAGTCCGACCTTTTGGCAAAGCGTGCTAGAAGAGTCGTTGACTGGAGTTACAGTAATTCTACTACAGAAGTTGCTATAGCATTCCGTCTACTACACATTGTAATAGGATATGCTAACTCTGTGCGTCAGGTATATAGCTATTCCTTACTAGAAGTGTGTAGGTAGTATCAAGCGAGTCTGTGGGATCAGGCTGCGAGCTAATATGTGTGATCAGATTGAGCTCAGGTGGATCTAGGTTAGTAGTAGTGGCTAAACTAGCGTGGCCGAGTTTTGGAATCCATTGTGAAAATTACAGAGCCTCCGAGTTATTGAGCAAGCAGTTGCTATAACAACCTCTTGTACAGTCTGATCTTGATGAACAGTGATTTGGCCACCCAGTTTAGTCAACTGCCTACGTCTGGGGAGGACTATACTCCATTCCTCAATCCGCTAGTCTCCAAGGTGCTCCGTACAGCACAGATTCGACACATGGCCAACCGTTGCTACCCAACCTCAACTAGTAGATCACACAAAATCAGAACACCCTCTGATTTGTGTTACACACATTTACTCAATTGATGTAACCCAGAATAGCTACAACTCTGCTCTCCAAACTTAGCCTATCCTAATTAAACAATCTCACTGTAGGTTGCTATAGCACACGCTTATGCAACTAGCTAGTGCAGGTTCTGTCCGGGTCGCTCCAAAGCCTTCCGCTGAGCCGTTCGAACTCTATCGTGAGTGATCCACACTCCGGGATGCTCCTCCTCACTCAGTGACCGCCTGCCACTAGCGAGAACAGGCCTTATGCAGATTGTCCGAGTTCCTCCGCTCGACAACTCTCCTGTCGCCTACCTTGATCGGTGAACAAGCAAGTCCTGCTCTGAATTGGCCTTCTCCGATCAAGCTCTGATCAGACTCTACAAGTCTTCGATCAGCCTCTACTTTAACCACTTAGCTCTACGCTCACGCTCTGCTCTCGGTGGTGATCCAATCTCTCTGCTCGGCACTCTGAATCTCTCTCAGTGTTTGCTCGATATCTTGGTGCTTGGATTCTATATTGGATCGATCCTTTGCTACTCTGCCCAGCTTCCTTTAAAAAGGAACTACATGCTCCATCAATATCAAATTTAGGAAGTTCCTAAAAGATCTCAACAAGATCCTATCTGCTACTTTTTAGGAGATTTGATTTCCCAATCAAATCTTCAAGCTGTGGCATGATATCTTTACTAGGGATATTCCGAGAATATTTGAAAGCCTCCGGTTGCACTACTACTTCATATCTGGGCAGATTGTCCGTTTCGCCAAAACTGATGTTCTGCTGCTACAGCTCCCTGCTACTGCTCCTGCTGTAGCAACTACTTGTACACTCTGGAAGGTTTTGCACCAGATGCTGTCTTGACACGGGCAGCTGTATCATCTTACTTTCAATCTTCAGTATACTCTACCGACATGTTGCATACTCTACCGACATGTTGCAATGCTGGCAGCAACCCTCCGTACGTTCTTTGGGCTGCTCTAAGTTGATCGGCATGCTGTTGGTTGCTCCAAGCTAATCAGCGTGATGCTGGCTGCTCCAAGTCTTCATGTTATGCTATAACATCTTCAGGATATTGTCTTCAGAAAGCTTGCTCCAGCTTGCTGCAGCGGAATGCTATAGCATCTTGCTAGATCATCTTCAACTGAATTTGTCAATGATGCCACATACTTTAATACATTGTACTCTAACTGATATAGTGAAACCTTGAGGACCAGGAGTGTGCTCCACTGATGTAGGCAGTTGCCGAACTGGGTGAACAAGATGATTGGTGTCTTTCAGATTCGGCCAGAGAAACAAATTCTACAAAGTGATATAGAGAGTGCTACAGTGATTTATTCCCATCATTTAGTTGCATTTTGCCTGTGAAAGATTACTTCTCTGTAGTGTTTCGCATCGCAGGTGTATCAAGACCGCTTTGGAACTTTATTGCGCATTTGGACGAATACAAACCAAATCAGGGCAGACTGCCCTGTTCATCATCGAAGGCTTGCGGATCACATGATTCTTATCCGATTGCTGTATGCCATATCGTGTTGGAAAGCTAACTCAAAGGGCTACAATTTCTTAGTTTACTTCAAGATGTAATTCGAAGGTTTAAGGGTCAAATGAGCAAGATTCTAACACTGCATAAGTGATTCGCCGAAGAGGAATTGACTCGCTAAGTCCCATTGCACACTGCCACTTTGATTTGACCAAGACTGCACGAATCAACTTGGGTGCAGCTAGAATCAAAAGTGATTCGACCAGCTTTGGGACACACTTTGATTCGTCCAAGCTTGCACGACTCACCTTGGAGCTTGCCCGAATCAACTTGATTCGCTCAGTAGGGAAACGGCACTGCCACTTTGAATTGTCCAGCCCTGGGCAAATCACTTGCTAAGCCTTGCACGAATCAAATGTGAAGAAAAGAAGAAAAAAACCCCGGAGGCGTGCCATATCTTGTTGGAAAGCTAATTCAAAGGGCTACAACTTCTTAGTTCACGACAAGACGTATTTCGAAGGTTTTGATAATGCAAATGTCATTCATTTGACAAAACCTGCCAGAGTGTACAAGCTCAGTGAACAAGCAGTTGCTACAGTAGGAGCTGTAGCAGGGAGCTGGAGCAGCAGAGCAACAGTTTTGGCCCGATTAAAAATCTGCCTAGATATGAAGTAGCAGTGCAACTGGAGGCTTCCAAATATTTTCAGAATATCCCAATACAGATTTCTATGTCTCAAGCTAGAAGATTTGGTTAGGAAATCAAATCTTCTAAAAATAAGGAGATATGATCTTGTTTAGATCTTTGAGGGCTTCCTATTTTTGATGGCGGTAGAGTTCCTTTAGAATGGGGTTGGGCAGAGCATGAAGGGCATCTAAACTGAGAGAAAAACACAGAGAGAGCATCAGAGCACCTGAGATTGCAAAGCAAAGATTAGTGGAGTTGTGCGGAGGATCGACTCACCACCGTGAGCAGAGTGTGAGCGCAAATCAGTGTGGCTTCTGTATCGACTGAATGCAGACTAGCAGTGTCTGATCAATGCTTGATCAGGAGAACCAATTCAGAGCAGGGCATGCTTGTTGGTTGATCAAGGAAGGCAGCAGGAGAGTTGTCGAGTGGTGGAACTCGGACAATCTCCAAAAGATCTATTCTCGCTAGTGACAGGAGGTCACTGAGTGAGGGGGAGCAATCCAGTGTGAGGAGCACTCACGACAGAGTTCAAGCAGCTCAGTGGAAGGCTTTGGAGCGAGACGTCAGAATCTGCACAAGCGTGTGCTATAGCAAACCAACTGAGACTTATGTTAATTAGAATAGGCTGAGTTTGTGTGATCAGAGGAGTAGCTATTCTGAATTAATTCGAGTGTGTAGGCAAACGAGACACAAATCAGAGGGTGTTCTTATTGTGTGTGAGCTGCTAGTTGAGGTCAAGTAGCATAGATTGTCGCTGAGTCGAGTTTGTGTTGTACGGAGTACCTTGAAGACTAGTGGATTGAGGACTGGAGTATAGTCTTCCTCAGACGTAGGGAGATTGGCCGAATCGGGTGAACCAATCGTTGTTCACTGTTTTGTTTCTTGTTACACCAGATCCGGCTGAACAAGGAGTTGTTATAGCAACTGCTTGTACACTATCAGTAACTCAGGGACGCTGCGAATTTCAATTTGTATCAGAGAGGGAACTCGACACACAGAGTAAAGATCCTGAGCGCCTAGCTGAGACGAGCAAGAAACAATGAAGGAAGGTCAGAGTATAAGTCGGCTACCTCTGTTGGAAGAAAGCAACTACGGGTATTGGAAGGCTAGAATGAAAGCATTCCTCAAAGCTATTGACGAGAAGACTTGGAGAGCTGTTGTGACAGAATGGTCCCCTCCGTTGACCATGGATCAGAGGGGAGTCACCAGGATAAAACCTGAGGGGGAATGAACTGACGAAGAGAATGCTAGAGCAACTGGTAACTCAAAAGCTCTAAATGCTATTTTTGTTGCTGTAGATGCTAACAATTTCAGGCTGATTTCCAATTGCGACATTGCAAAACGTTCCTGGGAGATTCTCCAAACAACTCATGAAGGAACTCTCAGTTTGAAAGCCTAACGATGCAAGAAGAGGAATCCATCACTGAGTTCAATGTCAAGCTATGTGATTTATCAAATGAAGCTCATGCCCTTGGAGAACCAATTCCAGAAGTGAAGCTGCTAAGGAAAGTTCTCAGGTCTCTGCCCTCCAGATTTGACATGAAGGTGACAGCCATTGAAGAAGCTTAGAATATCAAACATATGAGGCTGGAGGAACTAATTGGATCCCTTAAACAATTTTAGATGAAGCTGACCAAGGATGATACTCTAGACAAAAGCAGGAGTGTTGGTCTAAAAGCTGAAACAAAGAAGAAGAAGCTCTCCATTGATGATCAGCTAGGGCTGCTGGTAAAGAACTTTGGGAGACTCTTGAAAAACATGGAAGCAAAAGCCGGCCAGAACTCAAATTCTCGAAGACAGAATCAGGACGAGGATGAGAAGAAAGAGTAAAAGAAGGGGCCACGGTGCTGGAGCTGTGGAGAATATGGTCATCGAAAGGTGAACTGTCCAAATAAACAAAAAGGAAAGACAAAATCCCTCTCGGTAAATTGGAATGATGATGATACTGACAACAGCGAAGACGAGTGCAACATGGTCAGAACTAGAATAATCAGAAAATTGGTTAATCTCACTGAAAAAGGAGTTCACGGAAAGATGATCAAAAAGTTGCTACAACAACCCCGGACCACCATCAGAAATCTGGAAAAAATCTGAGAATTAGAAATTGAAGATGCTATGGTTGCGGTCACAAGGGACACATTAAAAGACTCTGCCCGTCTATCATCGGATTCCTGAAAACAGCTACTGATCCCAAATCGCAAAGAGTCAAGAAAGAGTTGAGAACTATGCCCTTGTCAGCATCTTAAGATCATCAAGCGAAGGTAACTGGTATTTTGACAGTGGTTGCTCTGGGCATATGACTGGAGAGAGATCCTTTCTGAAGAACATAACACTCTGCCCAAAACAACTGGTCAAGTTCGGAAACGGTTTGAAGGGGAGAGTTTTGGGAAAAGGTACTTTGGCAATTAAAGGGTTGTCCAAGTTAACCAATGTAATGCTCGTAGATGGATTGAAAGCAAATATCATAAGCATCAGCCAGCTCTGTGACGGTACACTTCAGGTAAAGTTCACTCAAAACTCTTGTCAGGTTTTTAACAAGACTGGAGTGTGCATAATGCAGGGAATCGGATCAAAGAACAACTGCTACCTACTCAAGGTTGGTACAGCAACCCCTTCACCAACTTGCATGTTAACCAACACAGAAGAAATGAATCTCTGGCACAGAAGAATGGGCCACATCAACTTAAGACCTCTAAAGAAGATTGCAGCTGAAGGATTAGTCAGAGGAGTTCCTGTGATCAAAGGCGAGCTAAACACCATTTGTGGGGAATGCCAGATAGGAAAACAGAAAAAACTTCTCATCCTAGAATTGGCAACATTAACACAATCAGACCTCTACAACTGTTACACATGGACTTGATGGGACCAATGGAAGTGGAAAGCTATGGAAAAAAGAGGTATGCATTTGTGTCCGTTGATGATTATACTAGATATAAATGGGTTGACTTCATCAGGGAAAAATCAGACACTTTGAGGGTGTTAGTCACCCTGGTATCTCGCTTAGAGCAAGAAAAGAACCGCAGAATCACCGCCATTAGAAGCGATCATGGGAGGGAATTTGAGAATGAAGCCGTGGACAGTTTCTGCAGCAAACATGGAATCACTCATTAGTATTCTTCTCTAATTACTCCTCAACAGAATGGCGTGATGGAGAGGAAGAATTGAACAATACAAGAAATGGCCCGGGTCCTGATCCATGCAAAGAAGGTTCCCATGAGGTTTTGGGCTGAAGCAATGAACACAGCCTGTTATATCATCAACAGAGTCTCCATAAGCAAAGGGAAAAACCAGACGTGCTATGAGCTTTGGAACAGAAGAAGCCCACAGTCAAATATTTCCACATATTTTGGAGTGATTGTTACATTCTGAGGGACCGAGAGTACAGAAAGAAACTTGATCCAAAAAGTGACGTTGGGATATTTGTGGGCTATTCAATCAACAACCGAGCATATCGTATCTACAATAAGCGAATAGAAACCCTGATGGAATCAATAAATGTAGTCATCGATGATGTTGAAGAAGAGGCATCCACCAGCTACGAAGATGAAGATTCAGACACAGAGGTTGGTCCTTTGAAGGAGAACAGGAGTGAACAAGAGGATGCTATAGCAGATGCTGAAGCAGAACCTGTGGATCAACAAATGGATAACACTGTCATAGAACAGAATAGTGAGGCCCCTCAAACATCATCAAGGCAACTTCCAAAGAAGATTCAAAGAAACAAATGTGATTGGAGATCCTACAGAGGGGAGAAGGACACGAAGTTCATCGCACTTAAGTATCTGCGAATCTTTCTGCAGTTCCTGCTTCTTGTCCTGTGCAGAGACAAAGAACTTCAAGGAGGCTATGAAAGACGAATATTGGATATTGGCGATGCAAGAGGAATTAACTGAATTCGAAAGACATGATGTATGGGTGATAGAGCCTAGTTATATGCGCTATTTAGATCTTAACACTGTGCTTGTTTGCATTATTTTGTGTGCAAGATTACTGGTTTTCGGTATTTTTGTATTTCAGGATAAAACAGGAGCATAAGTCAGATGTGCGCTAACGGGTGCTTTTAAAGAGCGCAATGCACGACCTGCGGAGCTAGCAGCGCAAAAGGAGATAGGAGATAGCTGATTCAGATTGCAGTGCGCAAACCGACTGTGCGAAGCGAGTAGCGCAATCAACGTGCGCAGCGAGCCATGCGCAGGATAACAGAGTTTCTAAATTTTGATCATCATTATCTCTTAGATTTGGGAAGTAGTTAAGATTCTTTCGGGCCAAATCTAAGCATTCCTTGGGCTTCAAGACGAGTATATAAGAGGAGGGAAGCTAGGGTTTGGATGATTGATCGCGCGTCGTTGTACGCGTCAAATATAATCCTTCCTCTTCCACTAGTACATCGGTTAAGTAAGGGTCGATCTCCACAGGGAGCAAGTAGTTCAGTTTTAGCCAGTGACCTACACTTACAAAGATGGGGGGGTGAGTGATTGGTTTGCGCGATGCGCAAGTAACAGTGGTATCGTAACGCAGGAATTGCACTAGACGTGCGCAGACAATAGAGATTAAGTACTATGACTTATGAGAAGTATCGGCGCAGACAATCCTCTATGAGTGTATTCCTTATCATCGACTCTAAATGTCTATAGCTCAATTTGCTAATGTTAGTGTCCGATCAAGGCTTCCTAACATGTGCGCATGTTCCGATCAAAGTTCATGTGCTATTAATTCTTACACTAGACTAAACAACTACGAATCCGATCAAGGTAGTAATTGCCTAACCTAGCGCGTTACTCCTAGTTGGCACCGTCAGGCTATTCAACTAGTTTAACAAACAACAACAAGCAACAAGAGTAAGATTGCGGTTCAAGGCTTCCCCTACTGATGTAACAAGCTGCCAGTGATGTGCACAGAATTAATATAAGCAAGCAAGCTATGCATTAAGCGCAAGTCTCAAAGGTTCATGCCCAACCGATACTAAGCGTTTAGCTAGACATGCTAGTGATAAACATCATAGAAATAGTAAATAATAACTAAAGTGTCCAAGAAAACAATAGCAAACAGTGCGTGCAGGTTGCAGTCTTGGCTGGCGCAGTCGGCTGGCGCAGGTCCTCTCAACAAGCTCGTGTGTTTTCCAGTTCTGCCGCTTTCTCCTCTGATCTGACGAAGATGGATGGTGTAATATCGATTAATGAATGAATACTCAAACCCTAGCCTTTTTCTTCTTTATATACTGCTCAGCGGCTCATCCTTGGCAACTTCCTAATCTGGTCATGTCAGGATTTGGAAATACCATCATCTACGCCTGGCGCACGGCATCTGCTTAGCGCAATTGGTTAGCGCACCGTTGTCGACTCTGCCGATTCTTCTGTTTGCGCCGCTAGCTCCGCAGGCTGTGTGATGCGCGTCCTAAACGCTGCCTGTTAGCGCGTATCCGACTTAGGCCTTCGTTTTGCCCTGAAATACAAAAACACTGGAAACCAGTAATCTTGTACATAAAATATCGCAAATAAGCATAGGGTTGTGATCTAAATAATGCGTATAAATAGGCTCTATCAAACCCCCCACACTTGCCCCTTGTTCATCCTCGAACAAGCACTCAAGCACGGATACTACTACCTCTCTGGAGTCTAGCGCACAGTCTTGCACTCTGGCGCGATCTGCACTACTGATCATCTTGCGCTGCTCTACCACCTGCGCACAACTGCTGTCAACAGTTTAAGTATAGTGATTTCGAAATTCATTACCTCTCAGCTGGGATGAAGATCATTTCGGATGGCTGGGAGATAGCTCTTTATAGGCGCCAGGTTGTCAGCTCTAACTCCGAGGATGGGTATATGGTTAACAGCGCAAGCTCCTTCCCGCGCGTGATTCTTCCGCGCACTTCCTGGGAACTCAAGCCTTTTGATGATTTTCTGTGGATTTTGCGCTCGCTGGTACTTGTGCGCATGCTGATTCTTTTGTAGCGCATATCATCTGCTGGTATTTTTTCCTTTTGTACAGCTTTGTCTTTGATTCCTATCTTTCCCAGAACGGTTCCAATCTCGGCCTCCGGATAACAACTATGGAACACCGCCCCGCTCTCCCTCCTTGGTCTGTCTGCGCAGGTCGGCGCATGCGTTTACACCCGCGCCCGCCTTCCTTGGCTCAACTTCCAGAGGGAAGGTGGTCTGTTTTCCTACCTCGCCACGCTTTTGGGTATGTGCCTTCGGCATCTGCGTGACTGAGCGCACTTTCTTGTTCCGAAGGTCGCGAAGCACAGGCCTCCACTCGCGCTCTCGACCATATACCTCTCCTCTGAAGCGCGAACGACTAACCGCCTCTCTAGAGTGTTTCTGTCAACTCCACATCCCCTGTATATCCCAACTAACAGGAGCAGAAAAACGAAAAAAAATATACTAAAAACAGTTGATAGCGCACGGCGCAAAATGGATAGCGCAAACAAGCTGATTAGTGCGCGCAACCCGCACTCAAGCGCACTACTGCTACTGTTTCCTTCAATTAAACTAAGCTACACTAAAAATGCTAAAAAAAACGCGAAATATAAGTGTAACGCTCCCCCCCCCCACACTTAAACAGAGACGTGTCCCCACGACTCAAGCTCAAGCGCACGGAGGACGCGCACATGCATGCAAGCAAAACAAAGAACAATATAAAGAAAAACGTGTAAAAGGAAAGCGTGTCGGGTTACCTCCCGACAAGTGCCTTTGTTTAACGTCGTTGGTTCGACTGTACCTCGTTACGTGGCCAAATGTGTGCCAGCGACCTCCCCCACTCTTGCTCCTGAGTGATCCTGCGCTTGTGCATGGGTTGTGCTCTTCTTGGTCCTGCGCAAAGGATAAAAAGGGTAGTCAGCATGGATAATATGTGAGAAGTCTGCAGTAACGAGGGTAGATGAAGAGGAAGAAGAAATGTGAGCAATAGTTTCCAGTTCTCCCTCTGGTGCATCTGGTGGTGCCTCGGGCGCAGCAGCTGGCGCATCTGCTATCTCAGGTTCTGCCAAGTCAATGTCGCGCACCGTGTCGTCCCATGGTTCTCCTAGATACCGTTTGACTCTCTGCCCATTGACCTGAAAACGATGCCGGTGCTCGTTTTCTAACTCGATTGTTCCATAGGGGAAAACCTTGGTGACTGTGTACGGTCCCGTCCATTTGCTGCACAGCTTTCCAGGCATGAGCTTCAGGCGTGATGAGAACAATAATACCTGGTTTCCTGGCTCAAAAGTGCGTCTGAGGATATGCTTGTCATGAAACGCCTTTGTGCGCTCCTTGTAATCGCGCAGTCCCTCATAGGCATCCAGGCGCAGCTCTTCTAATTCGCTCAGCTCAAACGCGCGCTCCTTTCCAGCCTCGTCTAGGTTCAGGTTGCAAATGCGTAGGGCCCAATATGCTTTGTGTTCTAGCTCTACTGGCAGGTGGCATGCTTTTCCGTAGACCAACCGAAACGGTGAAGTTCCGATTGGTGTCTTATGCGCAGTGCGGTATGCCCACAGCGCATCGTCCAGGCGCTGGCTCCAATCCTTGCGCGATGGTCTCACAGTCTTCTCCAGGATGCGCTTGATCTCTCTGTTGCAGACCTCGGCCTGTCCATTTGTCTGAGGATGATAAGCAGTGGACGTCTTGTGGCGCACCCCATAATGCTAGAAAACTTGCGCCACGATCCTGTTGCAAAAGTGCGTCCCCTGGTCGCTGATAATTGCCTTAGGCACCCCGTACCTGCAAAAGATGTTAGTTTTCAGAAACTCAGCGACCGTCTTACCATCATCCTTCCGTGTGGCCTTAGCTTCGACCCATTTGGAGACATAGTCCACCGCGACCAATATGTACTCGTATCCTGCAGACGGAGGAAATGGCCCCATGAAGTCAATTCCCCATATATCAAATACTTCATCCACTAGAATTGGCGTCTGCGGCATCTCGTTTCGCGCTGATATGCCTCCTGTGCGCTGGCACCTGTCACAATTCCTGCAATAGTCATATGTGTCTCTAAACAGGTGCGGCCAATAAAATCCGCAATCCAGGACCTTTCTGCTTGTGCGCTTGGGACCAAAGTGTCCTCCACATGCGTGCGCATGACAAAACATCAAAACAGAGTTAAATTCATGGTCAGGCACGCAGCGCCTCAATATCTGATCTGGTCCTATTCTAAGCATATAAGGATCATCCCAAATATAATGCTTGGACTCATGTTTCAATCTCATGCACTGGGTGTTATTGAAATGCGGAGGAAACGTACCTGTGACCAGGTAATTCGCAATGTGCGCATACCATGGTACCTTACCTGTCAGCGCCATCAGATGCTCGTCAGGAAAAGTCTCAGTTATCTGCCCTGGCTCCTCCTCCTTCACGATCCTGCTCAGGTGGTCCGCAACTGTGTTCTCCGTGCCCTTCTTATCCTTGATCTCCAGGTCGAATTCCTGCAGTAGGAGCACCCAGCGCATCAGGCGCGACTTAGTTTCTTTCTTGGACATTAGGTAGCGGATGGCTGCATGGTCTGTGTATATGATGACCCTGGCGCCTAGAACATATGCACGGAACTTCTCTAGCGCAAACACAATTGCCAGAAGCTCCTTCTCCGTGGTGGTGTAGATGCTCCGCGTCCAGTGTGCGCGATGCATAATAGATGGCGTGCGGTTTCTTGTCCACTCGCTGCCCCAGAACTGCACCAACTACATAGTCGCTTGCGTCGCACATCAGTTCAAATGGCAGGTTCCAGTCTGGTGCGCGCATCACTGGCGTACTGGTCAGCGCTTCCTTCAGCTTATCAAACGCGGCCCTGCACTCATCAGTAAAATTGAAGCACACATCCTTTTGCAAGAGGTTAGACAGGGGTATACAAATTTTAGAAAAATCCTTTATGAAGCGCCTGTAAAACCCAGCATGCCCGAGGAATGACTTCACATCGCGCACGCTAGTGGCATAAGGTAGATTAGAAATAAGGTCTATCTTAGCTTTGTCTACCTTGATCCCCTCCTCTGAGATGATGTGTCCTAGCACTACACCATGCGTTACCATGAAATGGCATTTTTCATAATTAAGCACTAGGTTCTTAGAAATGCAGCGCGCTAAGACCTTATCTAGATGAGTTAAGCACGCATCAAAGGTACCTCCATATACAGTAAAATCATCCATGAACACTTCTATGCATATACCAATCATATCAGAGAAAATGCTCATGACAAGGCGTTGGAACGTACCTGGCGCGTTACACAGCCCAAATGACATGCGCCGAAACGCAAACGTACCGAACGGGCAGGTGAACGTGGTCTTCTCCTGATCCTCCGCAGCTATGGGTATCTGGTTGTACCCTGAATATCCGTCCAAGAAACAAAAATAGGGCTTACCTGCTAATCGATCCAGCATCTGATCCATAAAGGGTAGCGGGAAATGGTCCTTCCTGTAGTCGATGCACATGCGCCATCCAGTCTGAATGCGCTTAGGAACTAGCTCGCCCTGCGCATTCTCTTCCACTGTGATTCCTCCCTTCTTAGGCACAACGTGCACTGGACTGACCCATTTGCTGTCCGAGATGGGGTAAATGACTCCTGCGTCAAGCAACTTTAGAATTTCCTTCTGTACTACCTCCATCATATTTGGGTTCAATCTGCGCTGAGCCTCTCTGGATGGTTTGGCACCATCTTCCAATAGGATTCTATGCATGCATACGTCTGGGCTCACTCCACGCAGATCTGCCAGTGTCCATCCTATAGCGCGCTGGTTCCTGTGCAGCACCTGCTGTAAACGCACTTCCTGCTCCTCATCTAATCCTTTCTTTATGATCACTAGCAGGGTGTCCTCATTTCCCAAGAAAATGTATTTGAGGTGTTCTGGAAGTTGCTTCAGCTCGACCTTGGGTGCCTGTTCAATAGAGGGCAAGATTTTATTGGCAGTGCAAATATGAACTATGTCGTGTACCTGTTTGGATTCTGGTTCAGCACTGCTCAGCTCCTCGTCCTGCTCCTCCAACTCTGCCTGTGCCAGTGGCTCTGGTTCTATTGTTGCGCTTGCACATTGCGCATTTGAGACTAAATCGTCAATGCTGTCCATCGCGTGCACTGTGGCGTCCTCGTGTGGGTGTTGCATCCCCTTGAATATATTGAAATGGATTTCTTCGCCATCAACCTCCATGGAGAGCGTGCCCCTCCATACGTCTATCTTCGTGCGCGCGATCATCAGGAAAGGTCTGCCCAGTAGGATCTGCGCACTGCTGGTGCTTGATTCACCCTCCATTTCTAACACATAAAAATCTGCTGGGAACACCAGCTCTCCTACTCGCACAAGAACATCCTCTATCATGCCTGCAGGTTGTTTGCAAGACCGATCTGCTAGCTGAATAGTGAGACCTGTAGGCTTTAGTGGTCCAAGGCGCAATGTCGCATATAGGGAATAAGGTAACAAATTGATGGATGCGCCTAAATCAATCATGCAGTTGCTCACTGTGGTCTTACCTAAAGTGCAAGGGATAGTGAACGTACCTGGGTCTCGGCACTTAGGTGGTACCTTATATTGCACGATCGCTGAGGCCTGCGCATTGAGCATTACCTGTGCGCATTCGCCTTTCCTCCTCTTGTTTGTGCACAGCTCCTTTAAAAACTTGGCATACCTGGGAATCTGCCGAACTGCTTCGATAAGGGGAATGTTAATTTCCACCTTGCTGAATAACTCGTACAGCTCTTTGTCCAGCGCTTCCTTTCTAGCCGATGGTGCCTGCACAGGAAAAGGTGCAGGTATATTAGTACGATTCGTGCCCTTGTCGTTTATTTGTGTGATACCTGGCGCTTCGCCCTACTGGCTTGTGGCTGGCACTTCTGGTTGCGCATCTTGCTCTGGTTGCGCATTCTGTTCTGCTGGATCCGGGACTTGCGCAGCTGGTTGCGCGGGCACCTTCGTGGTCTGCTCTGCTCCTATTGTGCGCCCAGTCCTTAGTGTTACTGCATTGACTCCTCCTTTGGGGTTCTGAATCACTTGCGAAGGCAGGTTGCCATCGCTCTTTTTCAGCTCATATACCGTGGTAGCGATCTGTGATAGCTGCTTTTCAATGGACTCGAACCTCTTGTCATACTTCTCGTCATTCTTGCGCACTGTGTCTGCTAGCTGCCCCACGATATCTTCCAAAGATCGCCTCGGTTGCTGGTTGTTATGCGCTAGTGCGTCAGTGCGGCGATGCAACGGATTGTAGAGCGCAGCTTGTTGCGTCTGCTGTGGCGCGCTGATCTGTGGACTGCCTCTGGAAATTGTTTTCCTCCTTCCATCTAAACCCATTTGCAGCAAGTCCAAAGCGCGGCTGATTCTGCCTCTGTGGTCCTCTGTTATCCCATCCTCCAAGACTATTGACATCTCCAGATTCCTCGAAAAGTGTGGGACATTCATCAGTCTTGTGTTCGGTTGACCTGCAGAATTCACATACCTTTGGCGTAACTGGTTGTGCGCTTTGCGCACTCATCAACTTCTGCAGCATGGCCTTCATTTCCTTGATCTCAGCGCTTGTTTCTACCTGATGCACAGAACGCGTACGACTATTTTCAAGTGTTAGCTGATGTCTTACCTGACCAGCAGAGTCTTCTATCAGCTGCCACGCGTCTTCTGGATACATGTTGCAAATGTCGCCTCCTGCGCATGCGTTCAATAACCTCAGCTCCATGGGTAGTAGTCCATTTAGGAAGTTCTCTATCAGCACATTCTGGGGCAGGCCATGATTGTAGCAGTTGGCCTCTAGCTCCCTGAAACGCTCGTAATACTCTGACAGTGACTCTCCTGCGCTCTGCCTCGGCGCGGCCAGTTCTCTCCTTAGTAGCGCGATCTTTGCTGCGGGATAAAATTTGTCCAGGAACTTCTTCTGTAGCTGCTCCCATGTGTGAATTGATCCGGCTGGTAAGTTCATCAACCAATGTCGGGTTGTATCACATAGTGAAAATGGGAATGCCTTCATCTTCAGCGCCTCATCGCTCTCCCCTTCGGTCTTCATGTTCTCGCAAATGACTAGGAACTCTCGCACATGCTTGACTGGATTTTCGTTGTTCATCCCGTGGAACTTGGGCATGTGATGAATGAGCGAGCTTCTTAGTTCAAAATGACCGCCTGGCGGAAGCACGATGCACCATGGCTGGTTAACTGTGAGTAGGGCTGACATCTCGCGCACTGTTTTGCGTCGCGCGGCCTGTTGCACGGGTGGCGCATGATACACTTCAGCGGCCCTCCTTGCTTCAACCTCGCGCTGCACTTCCTCTCTGAACAGGGCTGCGCGGTTATGTGCTCTTGCTTCCTCTGGGGTTCTGTCCCCTAAGTTGTCCCCAACGACACTGTTATCCTCCATGACCTGTTCTAAATCTCAAAGAAAACGAAATTAAAAGAAAACTAATGCTGCTACGTCTGTCAGTGCGCAACTAGAATCTGCGCAGCGCAACTGTTTCAAGGTTGCGCAGGCTAATGGTGATTGCGCGCTGTCAGAACCAACAACGAGAAAACAAAACAAACTGAAAATAACTAGTTACTAAAAAGGAAAAAAAAACGTAAACTAGCTAAAACTTAGCTGTGTTGCTCCCCGGCAACGGCGCCAAAATTTGATCGCGCGTCGTTGTACGCGTCAAATATAATGCTTCCTCTTCCACTAGTACAGCGGTTAAGTAAGGGTCGATCTCCACAGGGAGCAAGTAGTTCAGTTTTAGCGAGTGACCTACACTTACGAAGATGGGGGGGTGAGTGATTGGTTTGCGCGATGCGCAAGTAACAGTGGTATCGTAACGCAGGAATTGCACTAGACGTGCGCAGGCAATAGAGATTAAGTACTATGACTTATGAGAAGTATCGGCGCAGACAATCCTCTATGAGTATATTCCTTATCATCGACTCTAAATGTCTATAGCTCGATTTGCTAATGTTAGTGTCCGATCAAGGCTTCCTAACATGTGCGCATGTTCCGATCAAAGTTCATGTGCTATTAATTCTTACACTAGACTAAACAACTACGAATCCGATCAAGGTAGTAATTGTCTAACCTAGCGCGTTACTCCTAGTTGGCACCGTCAGGCTATTCAACTAGTTTAACAAACAACAACAAGTAACAAGAGTAAGATTGCGGTTCAAGGCTTCCCCTACTCATGTAACAAGCTGCCAGTGATGTGCACAGAATTAATATAAGCAAGCAAGCTATGCATTAAGCGCAAGTCTCAAAGAGAAATACTCATAGATTCATGCCCAACCGATACTAAGCGTTTAGCTAGACATGCTAGTGATAAACATCGTAGAAATAGTAAATAATAACTAAAGTGTCTAAGAAAACAATAGCAAACAGTGCGTGCAGGTTGCAGTCTTGGCTGGCGCAGGTCCTCTCAACAAGCTCGTGTGTTTTCCAGTTCTGCCGCTTTCTCCTCTGATCTGACGAAGATGGATGGTGTAATATCGATTAATGAATGAATACTCAAACCCTAGCCTTCTTCTTCTTTATATACTGCTCAGCGGCTCATCCTTGGCAACTTCCTAATCTGGTCATGTCAGGATTTGGAAATACCATCATCTGCGCCTGGCGCACGGCATCTGCTTAGCGCAATTGGTTAGCGCACCGTTGTCGACTCTGCCGATCCTTCTGTTTGTGCCGCTAGCTCCGCAGGCTGTGTGATGCGCGTCCTAAACGCTGCCTGTTAGCGCGTATCCGACTTAGGCCTTCGTTTTGCCCTGAAATATAAAAACACTGGAAACCAGTAATCTTGTACATAAAATATCGCAAACAAGCATAGGGTTGTGATCTAAATAATGCGTATAAATAGGCTCTATCAAGGATATATAGGACATAGAGAGAGAGAGACACATAGCAGGAAAAACACAAGAGCTCCAGCCGAGACTCTGCGCGAACCACCTACGCCAGCCAAAAACAGCAACCTGCAATTGCGCCGACCTGCTACTTTTCCTTGGCTGCTTTAGTTTTATTTATTATTTCTATGATGTTTGTTTCTAGCATGTCTAGCTAAACACTTTGTATCGGTTGGGCATGATTCTATGAAGTATATCCTTTGAGACTTGTGTTTAATGCTTAGTTCGTCTACTTATATTAATTCTATGCACATGGGTGATAATTAGTTGTGCGGATAAGAGAAGCCTTGAACCGCAATCTTATTCTAACTGCTCGTTATTTTATGTTAAACTAGTTGATAACTTGACGGTGACAACTAGGAGTAACACACTAGGGTAATCAGCTACTACTGTGATAGGATTCGTAGTTGCTTAGACTAGTTTCAGGAATTAATAGCTCATGGACTTTGATCGGAACATGCGCGCACGTTAGGAAGCCTTGATCGGACACTAACTTAAGTAGAACTAAACTATAGACGTTTAGCGTCGATGATAAGGGATACATTCATAGAGGATTGTCTTTACCGATACTTTTCATAGTCATAGTACTTAATATCTACTGCCTGCGCACGTATAGTGCAATTCTGCTTTCACTATTGTTCATTCGCGCACCTGCGCAACCCAAATCACTCACAACCCCAATTTCGTAAGTTGTAGGTTGCTAGCTAAGACGAGTCTGCACGCTCCTTGTGGGATCGACCCTGACTTAGCCGTTGTACTAAGTGGAGAAGGAAGGATTAATTTGACGCGTACAGCGACGCGCGATCAAATTTTGGCGCCTTTGCCGGGGAGCAACACAGATAAGTTTTAACTAGTTCAAGTTTTCTTTTACAGTAGTTAGTTATTTCTTCTTTATTTTTCGTTTGTGTTTCTGCCAGTACGCAATCAACATCAGCCTGCGCAACCTTGAAACAGTTGCGCTGCGCAGATTGTAGTTGCGCACCGACAGGGGCAACAACCTAGTTGTCTTTTAATTTCGTTTTCTTTAAGTTTAGAACAGGGCATGGAGAATAATAGTGTCACCGGCGATAACTTAGGGGACAGAACCCCAGAGGGACCTAACAATGCAAGGGCAGATAACCGCGCAGCTCGGTTCAGAGAGGAAGTACAGCGCGAAGTTGAAGGTCGGATGGCCGCTGATGGAGTGTATAATGCGCAACCCGCGCAACAGATCGTGCGACGCAGAACAGTGCGCGAAATGTCGGCTCCAATCACAGTCAACCAACCTTGGTGCATAGTACTCCAATCATTCATTAATCATATGCCTAAGTTTCATGGGATGAACAACGAGAACCCGGTCAAGCATGTGCGCGAATTCCTAGTTATCTGTGAGAACATGAAGACCGACGGGGAAATTTAAGAAGCGCTGAAGCTAAAGGCGTTCCCTTTTTCATTGTGTGATACAGCCAAGCATTGGCTGATGAGCTTAGCAGCAGGATCTATTCGCACATGGGAGCAGCTCTAGAAGAAGTTCTTGGATAAGTTCTACCCCGCAGCTAAGATCGCGCTACTCAGGAAGGAATTGGCCGTGCCTAGGCAGGGCGTAGGAGAGTCACTATCAGAGTACTATGAGCGTTTCAGGGAGCTGGAAGCCAACTGCTATAATCATGGCTTGCCCCAAAATGTGCTGATAGAGAATTTCCTGAACGGGCTACAACCGATGGAACTTAGATTATTGAATGCATGCGCAGGCGGTGACATATGCAACATGTACCCGGAGGATGTATGACAGATGATAGAGGATTCTACTAGACAGGTGAGGCATCAATTGACGCTCGAGAACAGTCGTGCGCGTGTTGTGCATCAGGTGGATTTCAGTGCTGAAATAAAGGAGATGAAAGCCATGCTACAGAAGCTGATGAGTGCGCAAGGCACGCAACCGGTTGCGCCGAAGGCATGCGAGTTTTGTACGTCCACTGAGCACAAAACTGATGCATGTCCCACACTTTTCGAGGAATCAGGAGATGTAAATGCTCTAGGAGGATGGGATAATAGAGGACCGCAGAGGCAGAATCAGCCGCGCTTTGGACTAGCCGCAAATGGATTCAGATGGAGGGAAGACAGCAATCTCCAAAGGTAGCCCGCGGAATATCGCACACCACAGCAGGCGTAGCAGGTATACAACCCACTGCACCGCCGCAATGACGCACCAGCACAGAATAACCAGCAACCGCGGAGCTCCTTAGAAGACATAGTGGGTCGGTTAGCAGACACTGTGCGCAAGAATGATGAAAAGTACGACAAGAGGTTCGAGTCAATTGAGAAGCAGTTGTCGCAGATTGCTACCACGGTTTATGAGCTGAAAAAGACCGATGGCAACCTACCTTCGCAAGTGATTCAAAACCCTAAGGGAGGAGTTAACGCCGTAACGCTGAGGACTGGGCGCACAGTTGGAACAGCCCCGACCGCGAAAGTGCCCGCGTAGCCAGTTGCGCAACCTCCAGAGCTAGCACAGCCGGATGCGCAACCAGCCGCGCAAGCTACAAACCAACAGGGGGTGGCGCCAGGTATGATACCATTAGGAGAAAAGGGTAACAATCATACTAACGCACCTGCACCTTTTCCTGTGCAGGCACCTTTAGCAAGGAAGGAGGCGCTAGACAAGGAGCTGTATGAGTTATTCAGTAAGGTGGAAATAAACATTCCCCTTATTGAGGCAGTTCGGCAGATCCCCAGATACGCCAAGTTCTTGAAGGAGCTGTGCACAAACAAAAGGAGGAAAGGCGAGTGCGCACAAGTAATGCTTAACGCGCATGCATCAGCAATTGTGCAACACAAGGTACCACCTAAATGCCGGGATCCAGGTACGTTCACCATACCGTGCACCTTAGGTAAGACCACGGTAAGCAACTGCATGATTGATCTCGGTGCATCTATAAATGTGCTTCCTTACTCCTTGTATGTTTCATTACACCTTGGTCCACTAAAGCCTGCAGGTCTCACCATCTAATTAGCAGATTGGTCGTGCAAACAACCAACGGGCATGATAGAGGACGTTCTCGTCCAAGTGAGAGACTGGTTTTCCCCGCAGATTTCTACGTCTTGGAAATGGAGGGTGAGCCGAGCAAGGGAAGCGCGCAAATCCTACTGGGCAGACCATTTCTGATGACAGTGCGCACAAAGATAGACGTGTGGAAAGGCACGCTCTCAATGGAGGTACATGGCGAGGAGATTCACTTTAACATTTTTAAGGGGATGTAGCATCCTCATGAGGACGCCACAGTGCACGCGTTGGATAGTATGGACTATTTGGTTGCGCATGCGTAGTGGGCATGCGCAACAGGGGAGCCTGCGCCACTGACACAGACAGAGATGGAAGCACATGATGATGAGTTGAGCAGCACAAAACCAGTGTCCAGGCAGGTATATGATCTGGTTAATGTTTGCGCTACTAATAAAATCCTGCCTTCTATTGAAAAGGCACCCAAAGTTGAGCTGAAGCAATTGCCCGAGCACTTAAAGTACATCTTCCTGGGCAATAAGGACACCCTACCTGTCATTATAAAGAAAGGATTAGAGGAGGAGCAGGAGGCACGATTACAGGAGGTGTTGTGCAAGAACCAGTGCGCTATATGGTGGACATTAGCTGACCTGCGCGGAGTAAGCCTTGATGTGTGCATGCACAGAATTTTGCTGGAAAATGATGCCAAACCATCCAGGGAACCTCAGCGCAGACTGAATCCGATTATGATGGAGGTAGTGCAGAAGGAGGTCCTGAAGCTGCTTGATGCAGGAGTAATATACCCGATCTCAGACAGTAAGTGGGTAAGTCCAGTGCACGTTGTGCCAAAGAAAGGAGGCATCACAGTGGAGGAAAATGCGCAGGGCGAGCTAGTTCCCAAGCGCATACAGACTGGATGGCGCATGTGCATTGACTACAGGAAGCTAAACGCAGTCAGGCGCAAGGATCACTTCCCGCTACCATTCATGGACCTGATGCTCGACCATTTGGCAGGGAAACCGCACTTCTGCTTCCTGGACGGTTACTCAGGGTACAATCAGATACCTATAGCTGCGAAGGATCAGGAGAAGACAACCTTTACCTGCCCATTCGGTACCTTTGCGTTCCGGCGCATGTCGTTTGGGCTGTGTAATGCGGCAGGTACGTTCCAACGCTTAGTCATGAGCATTTTCTCTGATATGATTAGTTTATGTATAGAGGTGTTCATGGATGACTTTACTGTGCATGGTGAGACTTTTGATGCATGTTTGGATAATCTTGATAGGGTATTAGCGCGCTGCATTACCAAGAACCTAGTTCTCAATTATGAAAAATGTCACTTTATGGTATCACATGGAGTAGTACTAGGACATATTATCTCACAGGAGGGAATTAAGGTTGATAAAGAAAAAATAGATCTTATCTCAAATCTGCCTTATTCCACTAAGGTGCGCGATGTTAAGTCGTTTCTCGGGCATGCAGGGTTCTACAGGCTTTTTATAAAAGATTTTTCTAAAATATGTATTCCCTTGTCTAACCTCCTTCAAAAGAATGTGTGCTTTGAGTTCACTGATGAGTGCAGGAATGCTTTTGATAAGCTGAAGGATGCGCTGACCAGTGCGCCAGTGATGCGCGCACCAGACTGGAACTTACCCTTTGAGCTGATGTGTGATGCAAGTGACTACGCCGTAGGTGCAGTATTGGGTCAGCGCGTGGATAAGAGGCCGAACGTTATCTATTATGCGTCGCGCACACTGGACACTGCGCAGAGGAACTACACCACGACTGGGAAGGAACTTCTGGCAATCGTATTTGGGCTGGAGAAGTTCCGCGCATATGTTCTTGGCGCTAGAGTCATTGTCTACACTGACCACGGCGGTATCCGTTACCTGATGTCCAAGAAAGAGACTAAGCCGCGCCTGATGTGCTGGTTGCTTCTGCTCCAAGAATTTGATTTAGAGATCAAGGATAAGAAGGGAACGGAAAACACTGTTGCTGATCACTTAAGCAGGATAGTGAAAGAAGAGGAGCCAGGGCAGATCACGGAGACATTCCTTGACGAGCACCTGATGGCGCTGAACGGTAAGGTACCATGGTATGCGCATATTGCAAATTACCTGGTCACAGGTGTGTTTCCCCCTCAGTTCACTAAAGCTCAATGCATGAGGTTGAAACATGAGTCTAAATATTACGTTTGGGATGATCCGTACATGCTTAGAATAGGCCCTGATCAGATCTTGAGGCGATGTGTGCCTGATCATGAGATGACCTCTGTTTTGAGGTTTTGTCATGCGCACGCGTGCGGAGGACACTTTGGTCCAAAGCGCACGAGCAGGAAAATCCTAGATTGCGATTTTTATTGGCCGCAATTATTTCGTGACTCATATAATCACTACAGGGCTTGTGAAAATTGTCAGCGCATAGGAAATATATCAGCGCGCAACGAGATGCCACAGACGCCTATATTGGTAGACGAAGTGTTCGACTTGTGGGGGATTGACTTCATGGGGCCGTTTCTTCCATCTTGTGGATACGAGTACATACTAGTAGCGGTGGATTTTGTCTCGAAGTGGGTCGAAGCTAAGGCCACGCGCAAGGATGATGGTAAAACGGTTGTTGAGTTTTTAAGGACTAATATTTTCTGCAGGTACGAAGTGCCTAAGGCAATAATCAGCGACCAGGGGACGCACTTCTGCAACAGAATAGTGGCGCAGGTACTAAAGCATTATGGAGTGCACCACAAGACGTCCACTGCATACCATCCTCAAACGAATTGCCAAGCCGAGGTTTCCAACAGAGAGATTAAGCGCATTCTGGAGAAAACCATGAGACCTACGCGCAAAGACTGGAGCCAGCGGCTGGATGATGCACTTTGCGCATATAGGACTGCGCACAAGACACCGATTGGGACTTCACCATTTTGGTTGGTGTATGGAAAAGCGTGCCACCTACCGGTTGAGTTGGAACACAAGGCATACTGGGCCTTGCGCACTTGCAATCTGAACCTCGACGAGGCTGGTAAGGAGCGCGCATTTGAATTGAGCGAGCTAGAGGAGCTGCGCCTAGATGCATATGAGGGGCTGCGCGACTACAAAGCGCGCACGAAAGCATTTCACGATAAGTACATCCTCAGACGCACCTTCGAGCTAGGAGACCGGGTGCTTTTGTTCTCCTCGTGCTTAAAGCTGATGCCCGGGAAGCTGCGCAGCAAGTGGACGAGACCATACACAGTCACAAAGGTTTTCCCATATGGAAAAATCGAGTTAGAGAACGAGCGCAAGCATCGTTTTCAGGTTAATGGGCAAAGAGTAAAGAAATACTTAGGAGAACCTTGGGATGAGGCCACGCGCGAAGTTGATTTGGCGGAACCAGAGATAGAGGATGCGCAAGTTGCTGCGCCAGAGATACAACCTGATGCACCGGAGGGAGAACTGGGAGCTACTGCTTATATATCTTCTCCCTCACTGATTAACCTCGTTACTTATGATGTGTCACATGATTTTGGCCACGCTGACCACCTGTCTGTTCCTTTGCGCAGAACTAAGGAAGACATAGCACGCGCGGATGCGCAGGGACGCGCAGGAGCAAGTGTGGGGTGGTCAAGTGCGCAAACTTGAGCAAGTAACGAGGTACTGTCGAGCCAACGACGTTAAACAAAGGCACTTGTCGGGAGGTAACCCGACACGTTTTAATTTTTTACACGTTTTTATTTTTACACGTTTTTTTAGGATTTGAATTTTTAGCTAGTAGCATGCATGAGTGCGCTCTCCGTTGCGCTTGAGCGTGGGTCGTGGGTCGTGGGGACACGTCTCTGTTTAAGTGTGAGAGGGGGGGGCGCTACATTTACATTTCATATTTATCATTGTAGTTTAGCTTAGTTAATGTAGTTGAAGGAAATAGTAGCGGTTGTACGCTTGTGTGCGGATTGCGCACACCTTTCGACTTGTTTTGTCTTATTCATCCTACATGCGCTACTATAAACCGTTTTAGTATAATTTTTTTTGGATTTTTGTCTTTTTAGTTGGGATATACAAGGGATGTGGAGTTGACAGAAAAAGCTCTAGAGAGGCGGTTAGTCGTTTTTACTTCGAGATTAAGGTACATGGCTAAAAGCGCGAGTGGAGGCCGGTGCTTCGCGACCTTCGGAACAAAAGAGCGCGCTCAGCCACGCAGATGCCAAAGGCGAATACCCAAAACGTGGCGAGGTGGGAAAACAGACCACCTTTCCTCTGGAAGTCGAGTGTAGGAAAGTGGGCGCGGGTGTAAACGCGTGCGTAGACCTACGCAAGTAGACCAAGGAGGGAGAGCGGAGCATTGTTCCATAGCTGCTATCCGAAGGCCGAGACTGGAACCGTTCTAGGAATATAAGAAAAGTGGACGAAGCTGTATAAAAGGAAAAAAACTAGTTGACGATATACGCAAGGAAAAGAAACCAGCATGCGCACACAACTCCATATTAGCGCATGCGCAAGTCCAAGAGTATGAAAGGCTGAGTTCCCAAGAAGCGTGCGAATGAATCACGCACCTGAAGAAGCTCGCGATTAACCATGTAACAGAAATCGGAGTAGAGACTGACAACCAGGAGCCTGTGGAGAGCTATCTCCCAATCATCCAAATTAAATTGCATCCTAGCTGAGAGGTAACGAATTTCGAAGTCATTATATTAAAATTGTTGAGGGTATGTGCGCGAAGGTGATAGAGCAACACAGGGTGAACTGATGTGCAGATCACGCATGAGAGTAAGGCTGTGCGCTAGGCTTTACAGAGGTAATTGTATCTGTGCTTAAGTACTTGTTCGGGACGAACAAGGGCAAGTGTGGGGGATTTGATAGAGCCTAGTTATATGCGCTATTTAGATCTTAACACTGTGCTTGTTTGCATTATTTTGTGTACAAGATTCCTGTTTTCAGTATTTTTGTATTTCAGGATGAAATAGGAGCATAAGTCAGATGCGCGCTAACGGGCGCTTTTAAAGAGCGCAATGCACGACCTGTGGAGCTAGCAGCGCAAAAGGCTCTAACTGCTCGTTATTGTATGTTAAACTAGTTGATAACTTGACGGTGACAACTAGGAGTAACACACTAGGATAATCGGCTACTACTGTGATAGGATTCGTAGTTGCTTAGACTAGTTTCAGGAATTAATAGCTCATGGACTTTGATCGGAACATGCGCGCACGTTAGGAAGCCTTGATCGGACACTAACTTAAGTAGAACTGCACTATAGATGTTTAGAGTCGATGATAAGGGATACATTCATAGAGGATTGTCTTTACCGATACTTTTCATAGTCATAGTACTTAATATCTACTGCCTGCGCACGTATAGTGCAATTCTGCTTTCACTACTGTTCATTCGCGCACCTGCGCAACCCAATCACTCACAACCCCCAATTTCGTAAGTTGTAGGTTGCTAGCGAAGACGAGTCTGCACGCTCCTTGTGGGATCGACCCTGACTTAGCCGCTGTACTAAGTGGAGAAGGAAGGATTAATTTGACGCGTACAATGACGCGCGATCAGATACCACGTACCATTGGACAGCACCATCCGCATTTGCCTTAGAGCGGCGAGATCCAAAACCGGCATCATGCCCTGGGCGGCCGGTGGAAGGTCATAGCCAAAAGCTTCCGCTATCGCAGTAATGAAGCCGCCACCACCAATAACATATTTCTGATCATTGCTTTGGAACTCTTCAAAGCGGGAGGTCAAGAAGGATATAACGTCAAACTCCACGCCTTTGTCCATAGCAATTAGGAGGTCCAAATCAAGCTGAGACACTTTCGTCCCACCTTCAACGCGCGGGTTGATTGATGTTGCGATGCATATACTTTCGCCATTCCCCATCTCTAATGCATGATGAGGGTGGGCTAGGGGTGAAGACCGCGTCTTGTCCGGATAACTTTCGCCAAAATTATGTCCGCTCAATGTCATTAACCGTTGGAATAGTGCCCTCCAATGGGAATTATAAAATGTCATTGAGGTACTCTCTAGATAGGTGGCGCTCTTCGTTTCCCAGTTGGAATTTCCAGGCAGTCACTCTTTGCCCTTCGACCACAGCTTCAAAGAAAGCAATAAACTCATGCACCATATTTTTGTGGGTCGGCCATTTTGCCCCCCACAAGCATCCCAAGACCGAACTGCTTCAGCCGGCTGTTAAATGAGTCAAAGATGGAGAACCTGTGCATTGTCATTAAGTCAGGCATAGAGGTGGGCACAATTTCCTTCTTTCTGTCGACGATGCGCTGAAGCTGCTCCACAGACCTTGGATTGATGAACTTGTATGTCTTAGGGAATGGAGGGGACAAATCGGTGCGGCGGACAAAGTTCTTTTTTCTTCCAATCGTGGGCTTCTTTGTGGGCGGCATTGTGATTTTCGTGGCTGGTTGAACGTTATTGAAATTGCGGTAGTAAAAATACTAGTCCAATCATGGTGTTCAAACAATATTTATATCCGAGTGACCTCGAGTCGAACCCAAGAGAAAAGCCTAGATTAGTCTAAAGCTAGCTAGTAATGCCTAATGCAAGTCTACTAAATAAAGGGGGGTTTTTCTCTAGGTGAGGTATCTCTAGTGAATACTAATGACAAGATGAAATATGGTCTAAGAGAAAATAATAGAGAAAGCATAGTCGGAATTCTACTTCACCCCTAGGTCATGCCATTAGCAACACAAAACTTGTCTTAATCATGAGTAATTTCGAGTGATGGTTCTAGGCTAAAGTATCACACATTCTAAATTGAACTCTCGCTACTTCTCTAGAATGGGAATAATACCTAAATAGTACGGTTCTCAAACTTTCGCTCTATTGAACCGCGTAGAACTAAAGTCCCCCAATCTCAACCTCTCAGTCTATTGATAGTTAACTAAAGCGCTCAATACTTAGCCTAGTGGAATGCGTATGTCACTCTCGCACACAAACTCAACCTAAAATAATCATGTTTGATCTTCTAAACAACCTAGGTTCAACTCTCATTCCATCCCTAGGTGTTCTACCAGTTCGTACTCACTTAGGTATTTCGTCAAACATTTGGTATGCACAAAATTAATATGAAGAACAAGCAAGAGAATTTTCAACCAAACTTCATTCATATAGATAAAAAGACAAGTCTTGCATTATAACCAAACCTAAGGGATCCATAAGGATCCCAACTACAATGGGACTACTCAATCATGATGAGTTTGAAACAAAACATGATATTCAAATTGAAATTGTTCACCAATTGGATGCAAAAGAGTAGTGGATGAGTAGAGGGTTGATGTAGGATCTCCAATTTCGTATCTCTTCCTTCAATCCTTGACAATTCTCCAACTTCTCCAAGAGCCAATCGCCTAGGGTTTCGACTTCTGGAAGAGAGAGATTCTAATTTTGCATCTCATTCTGTTTATACCCTTTCAAAATTTCCAAATTTTACCCGCAGTGCCCGAATCACATGATACGGGCAAGGCTTAAAGAAACTGATTCAGACAGGGTGTCCGAATCATTTACTCAGGGTCTGTTCTTTAGACCTTAACTTATGCTTAACTTAACTTAACTTAACTTAACTTAACTTAACTTAACTTACCTTACTTAACTTAACTTACCTTAACTTAACTTAACTGAATTTAACTTAACTTAACTGAACTTACCTTAACTTAACTGAACTTAACTTAACTGAACTTACCTTAACTTAACTAAACTTAAGTACTTTTACAAACATATTTTTATGGTGGTGGTGGTGTGGTTGGGGTGGTGGTGTGGGGGTGTGGGGGTGGTGGTGTGGGGATGGTGTGGTTGGGGTGGTGGTGGTGTGGTTGGGGTGGTGGGTTGGTGGTGGTGGGTTGGGGTGTTGGTGGTGGGGGTGGGGGGTGGTGTTGGTGTGGTTGTGATGGTGGTGGTGTGGTTGGGGTGGTGGGTTGGTGGGTTGGTGGTGGTGGGTTGGGGTGTTGGTGGTGGGGGTGGGGTGGGGGGGTAGGTTGGAGTGGTGGTGGTGGGGTGTGATGGTGGGTTGGGGTGATGGGTAGTACTTAACTTAACTTAACTTAACTTAACTTAACTTAACTTACCTTAACTTAACTGAACTTACCTTAACTTAACTTAACTTAACTTAGCTTAACTTAACTTAAGTGCTGAAAATTTAATGTCTAAAGAACAGGGCCTGACAGTGCTATTTCGGGATGGGCGAATCACTTTGTTCTGGCCGAATCACTTTTTGATTCGGTCAGCCCTTATTTGATTCGGTCAAGATCCTTGTAGAGCTGAGGTGATTCGGGCACCTGGGCGAATCACTTTCTGATTCGGCCGTATCATATACTCAGTGATGTCTTCTGCTTGGGCAAATCACTTTTCTTGGCCGAATCACTTTCTGATTCGGTCAACCTCACATTTGATTCGGTCAAACCACTCAAGTTCTCCTCGAGTCAATTTGATTCGTGCAGATGAGGTGATTCGGCCTTGCTGGTGGGCGAATCACTTCTGCAGTCTTGCCCAATTTTGCTGTTTTTGATCTCGATCGACCGGAATTCATCCAGATTTTCTTCGGGCCACTTCGTATCATGTAGTACACATTTTGAACTTGAAATGGACAAAGAAAACATCAAATGACTTTATAAAATAACGGAACAAACCAGAAGTAAGGGGAAAATTATGGAAAATATAAGGTCAGTTGTCCGCTCATCAAAGCACCCCACACTTAAGTCTTGCTCGTCCCGAACAAGTATATGCATAAGTCAAGCGGAGAGTAAGATGCTAAATCATATATGACAATATCAAAGCATGTAGCACAACTTACGCACATATAACACATCCACCCCCTACTCATGTAACTTAACCTAAAAGTAACTAAACGAAAGGAAATTAAAATCTACTCGTAACTCACTGTCGTAGGAATCACGGATGCCTTTAAACCCCTAGGCTACCCTAGTGGACGAGTTATAGTCTCGTGAGAGTTTTCAGAATAGGAATACTCACAAATCCTACTTGCAATCATCCATAAGAGTTCAAAATGCAAATATAGTTCGCTAAGCAAGTAGTTTTTTTATCAGCCCACATAATAATGGAGTTGTGCAAATCATTCATTTCAAGCAAACTCTAAGGATCATTCACTTCATTGTGACAACAAATATTCATAGAATCGATATCAAAACTAGCATTCGTCGAATTCAAATTAACGCTCAATTTCCTATGCAAGTAGTATGAAGAAAAGCGTCGCTTACACAAGAATTTTGTCGAGTCAATCACACATGCTTGCTAAGGGCAAGTCCATAAGCTCATGACAACAAACTCATTCTCAAGTTTTAGACTATACGTCATAATCCGTAAGAGAAGAGGAGTTTCAACATTGAAAAATTTAAATTCACTCGTACAAATCTTAATGCTTAAGTAATAAATTACGAGGGTCATTGATCGCGCGTCGTTGTGCGCGTCAAATATAATTCCTTCCTCTTCCACTAGTACAGCGGTTAAGTAAGGGTCGATCTCCACAGGGAGCAAGCAGTTCAGTTTTAGCCAGTGACCTACACTTACAAAGATTGGGGGGGTGAGTGATTGGTTGGCGCGATGCGCGAGTAAACAGTCGTAAAACGCAGGGAATTGCACTAGACGTGCGCAGGCAGTAGAGATTAAGTACTATGACTATGAGAAGTATCGGCGCAGACAATCCTATATGAGTGTATTCCTTATCATCGACTCTAAATGTCTATAGCTCGAGTTGCTAATGTTAGTGTCCGATCAAGGCTTCCTAACATGTGCGCATGTTCCGATCAAAGTTCATGTGCTATTAATTCTTACACCAGACTTAAACAACTACGAATCCGATCAAGGTAGTAATTGCCTATCCTAGCGCGTTACTCCTAGTTGGCACCGTCAGGCTATTCAACTAGTTTAACAAACAACAACAAGCAACAAGAGTAAGATTGCGGTTCAAGGCTTCCCCTACTCATGCAACAAGCTGCCAGTAATGTGCACAGAATTAATATAAGCAAGCAAGTTATGCATTAAGCGGAAGTCTTAAAGGAAATACTCATAGATTCATGTCCAACCGATACTAAGCGTTTAGCTAGACATGCTAGTGATAAACATCATAGAAACAGTAAATAATAACTAGAGTATCTAAGAGAGCAATAGCAAACAGTGCGTGCAGGGTGTAGTCTTGGCGGGCGCAGTCGGCTAGCGCAGATCCTCTCAGCAAGCTCGTGTGTTTTCCAGTCCTGGTGCGCAGTGCCTCCTTGGTGTACGAACTGTGCCGCGGTGTCGAAATGTATGAATATCCTCTCTAACCCTAGCCTCCTCCTCTTCTTTATATACTGCTCAGAGGCTCACTCTTGGCAACTTCCAAATCTGGTTGTGTCAGGATTTGGAAACACCATCATCTGCGCCTGGCGCACGGCATACTGCTTAGCGCATTGGTCGGCGCAACTCTGCTGTCTCTCGCCATTTCTTCTGTTTGCGCCGCTAGCTCCGCAGGCTGTGTGCTGTGCGTCCTAAACGCTGCCTGTTAGCGCATATCCGACTTAGGCCCTTGTTTTGTCCTGAAATACAAAAACACTGGAAACCAGTAATCTTGTACATAAAATAATGCAAACAAGCACGGGGATATGATCTAAATAATGCGTATAAATAGGCTCTATCAAACCCCCCACACTTGCCCCTTGTTCGTCCTCGAACAAGCACTCAAACACGGATACCATTACCTCTCTGGAGTCTAGCGCACAGTCTCGCACTCTGGCGCGGTCTGCACTACTGATCACCTTGTGCTGCACTTCCTCCTGCGCACATCTGCTGTCAACAGTTTAAGTATAGTGATTTCGAAATTCATTACCTCTCAGCTGGGATGAAGATCATTTCGGATGCCTGGGAGATAGCTCTTTATAGGCGCCAGGTTGTCATCTCTCACTCCGAGGATGGGTATATGGTTAACAGCGCAAGCTTCTTCCCGAGCGTGATTCTTCCGCGCACTTCCTGGGAACTTGAGCCTTTTGATGATTTTCTGTGGTTTTTGCGCCCGCTGGTACTTGTGCGCACGCTGATTCTTTTTTTGTAGCGCATATCATCTGCTGGTATTTTTTCTTTTTTTGTACAGCTTTGTCTATGATTCCTATCTTTCCCTGAAGGGTTCCAGTCTCGGCCTCCAGATAACAGCTATGGAACAACGCCTCGCTCTCTGTCCTTGGTCTGTCTGCGCAGGTCGGCGCACGCGTTTACACCCGCGCCCGCCTTCCTTGGCTCGACTTCCAGAGGGAAGGTGGTCTGTTTTCCCACCTCGCCACGCTTTGGGTATTTCGCCTTTGGCATCTGCGTGACTGAGCGCGCTCTCTTGTTCCGAAGGTCGCGAAGCACAGGCCTCCACCCGCGCTCTCGACCATATACCTCTCCTCTGAAGCGTGAACGACTAACCGCCTCTCTAGAGCGTTTCTGTCAACTCCACATCCCCTGTATATCCCAACTAACAGGAGCAGAAAAACAAAAAAAACATACTAAACACTGTTTGATAGCGCACGGCGCAAAATGGGTAGCGCAAACAAGCTGAACAGTGCGCGCAGCCCGCACTCAAGCGCACTACTGCTATTGTTTCCTTCAATTAAACTAAGCTACACTAAAGATGCTAAAAAACGTGAAATGTACATGTAACGCTCCCCCCCCCCCCACACTTAAACAGAACCGTGTCCCCACGACTCAAGCTCAAGCGCACGGAGAACGCGCACATGCAGAACATAGGCATGCAAGCAAAATAAAGAACATAAAAAACTAAGAACATAAAGTCAAAGGAGCGCAAATATAGCATAGCTTCTAACTCGCTGAGCTCAAACGCGTGCTCCTTGCCAGCCTCGTCCAGGTTCAGGTTGCAAATGCGTAAGGCCCAATATGCTTTGTGCTCTAGCTCTATTGGCAGGTGGCATGCTTTTCCGTAGACCAACCGAAACGGTGAAGTCCCGATCGGTGTCTTATGCGCAGTGCGGTATGCCCACAGCGCGTCGTCCAGGCGTTGGCTCCAATCCTTGCGCGATGGTCTCACAGTCTTCTCCAGGATGCGCTTGATCTCTCTGTTGGAGACCTCGGCCTGTCCATTTGTCTGAGGGTGATAAGCGGTGGACGTCTTGTGGCGCACTCCGTAATGCTTGAAAACTTGCGCCACGATCCTGTTGCAAAAGTGCGTCCCCTGGTCGCTGATGATTGCCTTAGGCACCCCGTACCTGCAAAAGATGTTAGTTTTCAGAAACTCAGCGACCGTCTTACCATCATCCTTCCGTGTGGCCTTAGCTTCGACCCATTTGGAGACATAATCCACTGCGACCAATATGTACTCGTATCCTGCAGACGGAGGAAATGGCCCCATGAAATCAATTCCCCATATATCAAACACTTCATCCACTAGAATTGGCGTCTGCGGCATCTCGTTGCGCGCTGATATGCCTCCTGTGCGCTGGCACCTGTCACAATTCCTGCAATAGTCATATGCGTCTCTAAACAGGTGCGGCCAATAAAATCCGCAGTCCAGGACCTTCCTGCTGGTGCGCTTGGGACCAAAGTGTCCTTCACAGGCGTGCGCATGACAAAACATCAAAACAGAGTTAAATTCATGGTCAGGCACGCAACGCCTCAATATCTGATCTGGTCCTATTCTAAGCATATAAGGATCATCCCACATATAATGTTTGGACTCATGTTTCAATCTCATGCACTGCGTTTTATTGAAATGCGGAGGAAACGTACCTGTGACCAGGTAATTCGCAATGTGCGCATACCATGGTACCTTACCTGTCAGCGCCATCAGATGCTCGTCAGGAAATGTCTCAGTGATCTGCCCTGGCTCCTCCTGCTTCATGATCCTGCTCAGGTGGTCCGCAACTGTGTTCTCCGTGCCCTTCTTGTCTTTGATCTCCAGGTCGAATTCCTGCAGTAGGAGCACCCAGCGCATCAGGCGCGGCTTAGTTTCCTTCTTGGACATCAGGTAACGGATGGCTGCGTGGTCTGTGTATATGATGACCCTGGCGCCTAGAACGTATGCACGGAACTTCTCTAACGCAAACACAATTGCCAGAAGCTCCTTCTCCGTGGTGGTGTAGTTCCTCTGCGCAGCGTCCAGTGTGCGCGATGCATAATAGATGGCGTGCGGTTTCTTATCCACTCGCTACCCCAGGACTGCACCTACTGCATAATCGCTTGCGTCGCACATCAGTTCAAATGGCAGGTTCCAGTCTGGTGCGCGCATCACTGGCGCACTGGTCAGCGCCTCCTTAAGCTTATCAAATGCGGCCCTGCACTCATCAGTAAAATCGAAGCACACATCTTTTTGCAAGAGGTTAGACAGGGGAATACAAATTTTAGAGAAGTCTTTGATAAAACGCCTGTAAAACCCAGCGTGTCCCAAGAATGACTTCACGTCGCGCACGCTAGTGGCATAAGGTAGATTAGAAATAAGGTCTATCTTAGCCTTGTCTACCTTGATCCCGTCCTCTGAGATGATGTGTCCTAGCACTACACCATGCGTTACCATGCAATGACATTTTTCATAATTAAGTACTAGGTTCTTAGAAATGCAGCGCGCCAAGACCTTATCTAGATGAGTTAAACACGCATCAAAGGTACCTCCATATACAGTAAAGTCATCCATGAAAACTTCTATGCATATACCAATCATATCAGAAAAAATGCTCATGACAAGGCGTTGGAACGTACCTGGCGCGTTGCACAGCCCAAATGACATGCGCCGAAACGCAAATGTACCGAACGGGCAGGTGAACGTGGTCTTCTCCTGATCCTCCGCAGCTATGTGTATCTGGTTGTACCCTGAATATCCGTCCAAGAAACAAAAATAAGGCTTACCTGCTAGTCGATCCAGCATCTGATCTATGAACGGTAGCGGGAAATGGTCTTTGCGCGTGACTGCGTTAAGCTTCTTGTAGTCGATGCACATGCGCCATCCAGTCTGAATGCGCTTGGGAACTAGCTCGCCCTGCGCATTCTCCTCCACTGTGATTCCTCCCTTCTTAGGCACAATGTGCACTGGACTGACCCATTTGCTGTCCGAGATGGGGTAAATGACTCCTGCGTCAAGAAACTTTAAGATCTCCTTCTGCACTACCTCCATCATATTTGGGTTCAATCTGCGCTGAGCCTCCCTGGATGGTTTGGCACCATCTTCCAATAGTATTCTGTGCATGCACACGTCTGGGCTCACTCAACGCAGATCTGCCAGTGTCCATCCTATAGCGCGCTGGTTCCTGCGCAGCAACTGCTGTAAACGCACTTCCTGCTCCTCTTCTAATCCTTTCTTTATGATTACTGGCAGGGTGTCCTCATTTCCCAAGAAAATGTATTTGAGGTGCTCTGGCAGCTGCTTCAGCTCGACCTTGGGTGCCTGTTCAATAGAGGGCAAGATTTTATTGGCAGTGCAAATATGAACTATATCGTGTACCTGTTTGAGCTCTGGTTCAGCACTGCTCAGCTCCTCGTCCTGCTCCTCCAACTCTGTCTGTGCCAGTGGCTCTGGTCCTATTGTTGCGCTTGCGCATTGCGCATCTGTGACTAAATCATCTAAGCTGTCCATTGCGTGCACTGTGGCGTCCTCGTGTGGGTGCTGCATCCCCTTGAATATATTGAAATGGATCTCTTCGCCATCTACCTCCATGGAAAGCGTGCCCCTCCACACGTCTATCTTTGTGCGCGCGGTCATCAAAAAAGGTCTACCCAGTAGGATTTGCGCACTGCTGGTGCTCGATTCTCCCTCCATTTCTAGCACATAAAAATCTGCTGGAAACACCAGCTCTCCTACTCGTACAAGGACATCCTCTATCATGCCTGCAGGTTGTTTACAAGATCGATCTGCTAGCTGAATAGTGAGACCTGCAGGCTTTAGTGGTCCAAGGCGCAATGTCGCATATAGGGAATAAGGTAACAAATTGATGGATGCGCCTAAATCAATCATGCAGTTGCTCACTGTGGTTTTCCCTAGAGTGCATGGAATAGTGAACGTACCTGGGTCTCGGCACTTAGGTGGTACCTTATGTTGCACGATGGCTGAGGCCTGCGCATTTAGCATTACCTGTGCGCATTCGCCTTTCCTTCTCTTGTTTGTGCACAGCTCCTTTAAAAACTTGGCGTACCTAGGGATCTGCCGAACTGCTTCAATAAGGGGAATGTTGATTTCCACCTTGCTGAATAACTCGTATAGCTCTTTGTCCAGCGCTTCCTTTCTAGCCGATGGTGCCTGCACAGGAAAAGGTGCAGAAATATTAGTACGTTTCGTGCCCGTGTCATTTATTTGTGTTATACCTGGCGCTTCGCCCTACTGGCTTGTGGCTGGCACTTCTGATTGCGCATCTTGCTCTGGTTGCGCATTCTGTTCTGCTGGATCCGGGACTTGCGCAACTGGTTGCGCGGGCGCCTTTACGGTCTGCTCTGCTCCTATTGTGCGCCCAGTCCTCAGTGTCACTGCATTGACTCCTCCCTTGGGGTTCTGAATCACTTGCGAAGGCAGGTTGCCATCGCTCTTTTTTAGCTCATATACCGTGGTAGCGATCTGTGATAGCTGCTTTTCAATGGATTCGAACCTCTTGTCATACTTCTCGTCATTTTTGCGTACTGTGTCTGCTAGCTGCCCCACGATATCTTCCAAAGATCGCCTCGGTTGCTGGTTGTTATGTGCTGGTGCGTCAGTGCGTCGATGCGGTGGATTGTAGGGCGCAGCTTGTTGCGTCAGCTGTGGCGCGCTGATCTGTGGATTGCCTCTGGAAATTGTTCTCCTCCTTCCATCTGAATCCATTTGCTGCCAGTCCAAAGCGCGGCTGATTCTGCCTTGGCATTGACATCTCCAGATTTCTCCAAGAGCATTGACATCTCCAGATTCCTCAAATAGCGCGGGACATTCATCAGTCTTGTGTTCGGTGGACCTGCAGAATTCACATACCTTTGGCGCAACTGGTTGTGCGCTTTGCGCACTCATCAACTTCTGCAGCATGGCCTTCATTTCCTTGATCTCAGTGCTTGTTTCTACCTGATGCACAGAACGAGTACGACTATTTTCAAGTATTAGCTGATGTCGTACCTGACCAGCAGAGTCTTCTATCAGCTGCCACGCGTCTTCTGGATACATGTTGCAAATGTCGCCTCCTGCGCATGTGATCGCGCGTCGTTGTGCGCGTCAAATATAATCCTTCCTCTTCCACCAGTACAGCGGTTAAGTAAGGGTCGATCTCCACAGGGAGCAAGTAGTTCAGTCTTCAATCCTGTCGTCTACACTAAAAATGGGGGTTGTGTGAGATTGGGATGCGCGATGCGCAAATGAACAGTAGCTAGCGTAACGCAGGAAATTGCACTAGACGTGCGCAAGCAGTAGAGATTAGATACTATGACTATGAGAAGTATTGGGCAGACAATCCTCTATGCGTGCATTCCTTATCATCGACTCTAAACGTCTATAGTTTGTGTTTTACTCGGGTTAGTGTCAGGTAAAGGCTTCCTAACACGTGCGCATGTTCCGTTCAAAGTTCATGTGCTATTAATCCTAGAACTAGACTAAAACAGCTGCGAATCCTGTCACAGTAGCAACTGCTTACCCTAGCTCGTTACTCCTAGTCGTCACCGTAAGATTGCGGTTCAAGGCTTCCCCTACTCATGCAACTAGTTTAACATACGACAAGCAAGCAACACAAGTAAGATTGCGGTTCAAGGCTTCCCCTACTTATGCAACTAACTGTCTCAGTGTGCACAGAATTAATACAAGTAAATAAACTATGCATTAAGCTCAAGTCTCAAAGGTAATACTTCATAGATTCATGCCCGACCAACACTAAGAGTTTAGCTAGACATGCTAGTAATAAACATCATAGAATAGTAAATAAGGTCTAATATGTCTGAGAAACACAGTAGCAACAGTGCGTGCAGATTGTCTTCTCGGCTGGCGCAGTTGGCTGGCGCAAATCCTCTCAACAAGTCCGTGTGTTTTCCAGTGTTGCCGCTCTCTCTGATGTGCGTTGTCCAATGACGGCTGTGATGTCTCTCTCTTGAAACCCTAGACTTACTTTGTTTATATATTGCCCAGGAAGTTCTCCTTTGGCAACTTCCAAATCTGGTCACTGGATTTTTGCGCCTGGCGCATGGCATTCGGCTAGCACATCGGCTAGCGCACCGCTACCGACTCTCACCAACTTCTCTTCTGCTTGTGCTGCTATCTCCGCAGGCGGATCTCTCACTCCTAGGACGCTGCCTGTTAGCGCGTATCCGACTCAAGGACTCGTTTTGCCCTGTAATACAAAAACACTAGAAACGAGTAGTCCTGCTCATAAAATATTGCAAACAAGCATAGGGTTATGATCTAAATAATGCGTACAAATAGCCTCTATCAGCATGTGTTCAATAACCTCAGCTCCATGGGCAGCAGTCCATTCAGGAAGTTCTCTATCAGCACATTCTGGGGGACGCCATGATTGTAGCAGTTGGCCTCTAGCTCCCTGAAACGCTCGTAATATTCTGACAGTGACTCCCCTGCGCTCTGTCTTGGCGCGGCCAGTTCCCTCCTGAGTAGCGCGATCTTTGCTGCGGGATAGAATTTGTCCAGGAATTTCTTTTGCAGCTACTCCCATGTGTGAATTGATCCTGCGGGTAAGTTCATCAACCAATGTCTGGCTGTATCACATAGTGAAAATGGGAATGCCTTCATCTTCAGCGCCTCATCGCTCTCCCCTTCGGTCTTCATGTTCTCGCATATGACTAGGAACTCTCGCACATGCTTGACTGGATTTTCATTGTGCATCCCGTGAAACTTGGGCATGTGATGAATGAGCGAGCTTCTTAGTTCAAAATGACCGCCTGGCGGAAGCACGATGCACCATGGCTGGTTAACTGTGAGTGGGGCTGACATCTCGCGCACTGTTCTGCGTCGCGCGGCCTGTTGCACGGGTGGCGCATGATACACTTCAGCGGCCCTCCTTGCTTCAACCTCGCGCTGCACTTCCTCTCTGAACAGGGCTGCGCGGTTATGTGCTCTTGCTTCCTCTGGGGTTCTGTCCCCTAAGTTGTCCACAACGACACTGTTATCCTCCATAACCTGTTTTATATCTCAAAGAAAACGAAATTAAAAGATAACTAATGCTGCTGCGTCTGTCAGTGCGCAACTAGAATCTGCGCAGCGCAACTGTTTCAAGGTTGCGCAGGCTGATGGTGAGTGCGCGCTGTCAGAAACAACAACGACAAAACAAAAACAAATTGAAATAGCTAGTTACTAAAAAGGAAAAACGTAAACTAACTAGAACTTAGCTGTGTTGCTCCCCGGCAACGGCCCCAAAATTTGATCGCGCGTCGTTGTGCGCGTCAAATATAATTCCTTCCTCTTCCACTAGTACAGCGGTTAAGTAAGGGTCGATCTCCACAGGGAGCAAGCAGTTCAGTTTTAACCAGTGACCTACACTTACGAAGATTGGGGGGGTGAGTGATTGGTTGGCGCGATGCGCGAGTAAACAGTCGTAAAACGCAGGGAATTGCACTAGACGTGCGCAGGCAGTAGAGATTAAGTACTATGACTATGAGAAGTATCGGCGCAGACAATCCTCTATGAGTGTATTCCTTATCATCGACTCTAAATGTCTATAGCTCGAGTTGCTAATGTTAGTGTCCGATCAAGGCTTCCTAACATGTGCGCATGTTCCGATCAAAGTTCATGTGCTATTAATTCTTACACCAGACTTAAACAACTACGAATCCGATCAAGGTAGTAATTGCCTATCCTAGCGCGTTACTCCTAGTTGGCACCGTCAGGCTATTCAACTAGTTTAACAAAAAACAACAAGCAACAAGAGTAAGATTGTGGTTCAAGGCTTCCCCTACTCATGCAACAAGCTGCCAGTAATGTGCACAGAATTAATATAAGCAAGCAAGTTATGCATTAAGCGGAAGTCTCAAAGGAAATACTCATAGATTCATGTCCAACCGATACTAAGCGTTTAGCTAGACATGCTCGTGATAAACATCATAGAAATAGTAAATAATAACTAGAGTATCTAAGAGAGCAATAGCAAACAGTGCGTGCAGGTTGTAGTCTTGGCGGGCGCAGTCGGCTAGCGCAGATCCTCTCAGCAAGCTCGTGTGTTTTCCAGTCCTGGTGAGCAGTGCCTCCTTGGTGTACGAACTGTGCCGCGGTGTCGAAATGTATGAATATCCTCTCTAACCCTAGCCTCCTCCTCTTCTTTATATACCGCTCAGAGGCTCACTCTTGGCAACTTCCAAATCTGGTTGTGTCAGGATTTGGAAACACCATCATCTGCGCACGGCATACTGCTTAGCGCATTGGTCGGCGCAACTCTGCTGTCTCTAGCCATTTCTTCTGTTTGCGCCGCTAGCTCCGCAGGCTGTGTGCTGTGCGTCCTAAACGCTGCCTGTTAGCGCGTATCCGACTTAGGCCCTTGTTTTGTCCTGAAATACAAAAACACTGGAAACCAGTAATCTTGTACATAAAATAATGCAAACAAGCACGGGGATATGATCTAAATAATGCGTATAAATAGGCTCTATCAGTCATACTTTAGACGTTTCCTAAAAACCAAATGCAAATGCTCTACTCCCACTCAAGCGAAAGAAATTGCGGAATAGGCACAAAGTCAAGAATTAAGTGTGCTTATTTTTTTTTTTACTTGCGTTTATACAAATGCTTTCGAGGGGGAACTTACCTTCCTAACACTCGGCATTTGTAAAACCTTAAAAATAAGTTTTTTTTTCTTTTCTTGTGCCTCTCTTTTTTTTCTTTTTTTTTTGCGTTTATACAAATGCTTTCAAGGGAGAACTTACCTTCCTAACCTTCGGCATTTGTAAAACCTTCAAAATAAGATTTTTTTTCTTTTCTTGTGCCTGTTTTTTTTTTTTCTTTTCGCAAACACTTCAAAAGCAAAGGCTAAGTGAGATATAATGGAGCATGAAGTGTGAGCTAAACAAAAGCAAAGGCTAAATAGGAAAGCTAAAGTCACCTAAAAGCAAACAAGAACAAGTACAAGGTTTGTGTATGAAAACTGTTTTTATTTTATTCTTGTGCTCGCTAAACTTCAATTCATTTTTCATGCACGGAAGGGCTTAAAAATGAATCAAGTTAAGCTAGTCAAGATACCGAACCATGAGAATAAAATCATCACAAAGAATGTCAATCGACTTAAAGATACGATTCACGAATTCAAAGCACAACTCATCCCAAAAATTTTTTGATACTACTTAATTGCTTAGCAAATATTACTACGTGTGATCAATATTTAAAGTTAGGATGAAAGCAATCATGTGAGTATAATGTTCTCAAAGTAAATGTGTAGCATAGAATCATGTCGTTAAGAAAATAAAAGTGAAAGCGCAAAACACCCCACACTTAAAAATTTGCTTAGTCCCTAAGCAATCTAAAGAATAAAGAATAGTAAAGAGAAAGTTGCGAAGCAACTTCTCTCGTGTGGAGGTAGCCAAATGCACATCCGCCCGGGTCCGTGAATGATGTTCCAATCCGTTGTAATAAATCTGAAACTCAAGAAAAAGGTTAGCGCAACACCTGAATTCCCAAAGGAAAAACAGCTAGCTATGACATATATAGCAATGCGAAACATATAGCTAGGCAAAAGATTTGGAAAAACAAGTGTGAGACAATTCATACGATGAGTTCACTTAGATATGTCCGTGTGCATCAAAACTCATGAACTAGTGTATTATAGTGCTTGCAGAAGGTTTTGAACAAATGCAAATAAGTGGTAGAAATTTCCAAAGTGAACTGAGAAAAGTGCTGCTCAAGACTGACCGAATCACTTTCTGATTTGGGGAAGGCAAAATATGTGATTCGGCCACACCCTGGTCGAATCAGTACAGTTCGAATAATATGTGCTTGCTCGAATCAAAATTTGATTCGGGAAAGGAAAAACAATGTGATTTGGCCAGGGTGTCTAAATCAAATGAGCTAGGATAGCATGGTTCCCAGAATCACAGGTGATTCGGACAAGGCCAAAAAGGGTGATGCGTCCAGTTTGTCCGAATCAATTTACCAGGGCAGTTCAAAATGTTGTTCTAAGGAGAAATCTGCCAAATGAAAGAAACATACAAGTAGGAAAACCATCTGTCATGCAAAAAATATCGCGGCGAAGCACGTCAAAGTACAAATTCGACAAGTCAAGCAAATCACATAGTAATAAAAGCACCACAAGTCATGACAAACATAAAAATAATCTAAACATCATTCCTACGCTTCGTGCGCCTCTCAAGACTGGAGTCTTCACTTTCTTCAGTGGCTGTCCCCTCGTCTAAATGTCGCGCCCCACTGCCTACACTGGTAGCTCCCTCACCATTTTCCAGCAACTCTGTCTTCAACCATGGCTGAAATGGAGTCATCGCTCGCGGCTGCTGGCTGCATAGTTGGTTGAGGTGGTGGCTGAGAAAATGGTGCTGGCCGTGATGGAATGTCTGCAATACCCATGTGCGCTGCCATACGCACCACGACACCTCCTTGCCATGTGACAAAATCGTGGACCTGTGTGGATAATACCTCGTGAGAGCGAATGAGCATCGTGTGAGAATCTGAAAGTGAGCCCAATCATGCGCTCATCAATCTCAGGTCCTCGTGTGCAAGTGGCTTGGTCTCAGTAGGAGGAGGGGCAGTGGAAGATGGCCTGAATTCTGGAGTATGTGCTAAGACGGGGGCAGGGGAAGATTCATGTGCTGGAAGCTGCTCGCTGGCTGCTCTAGGTGGTGTTGGAAGTCGAGGAGCCCCATGTTCTTTTCTATTCTTTGCTATCCGTTTCTCTAGCTGTTTCGGGACTTCCTTGCGAACAATCCATTCTTTCGTCTTTATGTCTATCATGTGCATCTTGCGAAGCCCTTCCATGTCAAGCACCTTCTTGGGCAGAGGCGTGCCCGGGTCCAATGTGAAGCCCAAGTGCTTCGCGAGAAGCGTAATGAACGATCCTCCACTTAAGGAACGCCCCTTGTATTGGGGATTCTGATAAGACACGAACTGGAGAGTTAAAGCGTGGACAATGCAAACCGGCCAGCCAGAACGAATTTGAAGCAGGAGGTCCATATCTGCGTTGTTCACATACCGGCCACCATCTTTGCGGATGTGAATAAATGTCGCTATAAAGCGATGGATCAGCCGCCAAACTGGGGACTGAATCATCGATGCTGGCTGAGGTGGGGTGAAGAAAATGTCCTGCCCAGTAATTTCCTTCCAGAACTTGTACCGTTCGCTTTCCCTGAATGTCGTACATTCCCCATACTTAGTGCACCCAAATGCCTTTCTGATATCAACGCTTGGCATGTCAAAGGTCTGGTCGCCAAACGGAAGTTCCAAAAATGCATAAAGCGCTTCCTCTTGCCTTTGCAATTTGAATCATATTGACGATCTTCCCAAGTCGCTGAAAACGAGGCCATAAATTCCTTAACCAGGCTCGGGTAAGTATCCGGATCACTCATCAAGATATAGTGAAGATCACTAACACTTAGATAATGACTGATTTCATCAAAGATTTTGAGCTCATTTAGTGTGGGACGATGCGCGTAAATGGGAGCTAGTACCTCATAGCTGTTGTGCTGCGCCAACAGGGCCTTCATCTGAGCATCGGCGGCGTTAATTTCTCCATTAAAAGGAAAGGGTGTCCTTGCCCTTTTTGCACTCGAACGTGGGACGATGGCTAAGCTGGTTCGTGCACGGGATGATTCTCCCACAGGTCTATATTCCTCGGAGGAGGATGATGATGATGTACTGGCTGGAGACGGCTGGGGAGAGGAGCGGAAGACAATGCCGCCAGCAGCTCGCCTCGGCTTTGGCTTGGTTTTGGCTGGGGCTTTAGGTTTAGCAAGTCCCTTCCCTTTCTGAGCTGCGGACAGTTTCTTAGTGGGCGGCTGTGTTGGTTTCCCAGCTGTGTTCGTATTGGTGCGAGCCATGGGAGCAAGGCAGATAGAGAGTGAGTCGGTCGGATTAAAGCTGAGATGGGCATGGGCGAAGCGGCTGGAGCGAGTGTTTCGGGCGAAGCAGGACGGGTGCGGCTAGGTCGGACGGATGCTGCGTTTTAGGTTCTCTCGGGAGGGAAGTGTTGGCGATGGAAAGCTAGGTCGGAAGGAAGGAGACTGGCAACGAACGGGATCAGATGGAATGGGAGAGATTTTAGGGTTTGCGGTTCGGGAGAAAAACGAGAGGAAACAAAGGCTGATTCGGGATATAAGCCCGAATAAAATTTGATTCGAGCAAGGGTGAGTGAAGGGTTGTTGCCCGAATCAGACTTGATTCGGCCGAATCATTTACTCAGTGCTGCTTTGAGAAGTTTCAGGCTGCACGAGTCAACTGATTCGGGCAAGCCAGAAAATTGATTTAGCTGAATCAACTGCTGTGTGTTAACAGCCACTCTGCCTAAAAAAAATTTCACAGAAATGCACCAGATGCCACAATCACTTAAATATCCCTAATACTCACTCAAAACATCCCACTTAAAAATTTCTACACATAGATAATTAAACCAAAATGGATAATTCGAGTGCACTCAAACACAAAATCCCTAAAACCTCTTACTCAATATAGGCACGGCGCACCACAATGTCAAAAATAACTCTACACTACCAACAAGTAGAAGCAAAGGCACAAATACTCACCAGCCTAGTTTAAAGTCTTGGCTAAGACGTAGCCGATTCCCTTCTTCATAAGAAACACACTTGAGAAGTCCTTTGTGAGGATCCCCTCTCAAGTGGCATGCAATAATTTGGGAATTAGGTAGAATCATCAAGCTTGAAGTCTCCAAGCTCCAAGCTTTGCTCGTCTCCATAGTACGCTTTAATTCGATGGCCATTCACTTTGAAAGTTTCGCCTTCTTTGTTCATCAATTCGAAGTGGCCATCTTCGTACACTTTTTCGACCTTGAAAGGTCCCGACCACCTTGATTTCAGCTTTCCCGGGAATAGTTTAAGTCTAGATTTGAAAAGTAACACGCTATCTCCCTTCGAGAAAGTTCTCCTCTAAATTTTCTTGTCGTGCCACAGCTTGGTCTTCTCCTAATAAATTTTGGCATTTTCATACGAGTCAAGTCTGATTTCATCTAGCTCATTAAGCTGGAGTAGCCTCTTTTCCCCTGCTCATTTCAAGTCGAAATTCAGCTTCTTTATAGCCCACATGGCTTTATATTCGAGTTCCACGGGGATATGGCAAGGTTTCCCCTACACGAGTCTATAAGGGGACATACTGATTGGTGTCTTAAACGCCGTTCGGTAAGCCCATAATGCTTCATCAAGCTTTGACGACCAATCCTTGCGAGAACTACTAACCGTTTTCTCCAATATTGCCTTGATCTCGCGATTAGAGACTTCAACTTGCCTGCTGGTTTGAGGGTGATACGGCGTCGCTATCTTGTGGTAGACACCATATTTTTGGAGTAATGCCTCGAACTGTTTTTCTTTAAAGTGCGATCCATTATCGCTAATCACTGTCCTTTGCGCACCGAACCTTGGAAATATTATTTAGGTGAAAAGTATCTTTACCACATTAGCATCACGAGAAGGGGCAGCGACGGCTTCCACCCATTTGGTGACATAATCGACGGCAACCAAAATATATTTGTTCCCATTTGATGATGGGAATGGTCCCATGAAGTCTATCCCCCAAACATCAAATATTTCAACCTCAAGGATTCCCTTTTATGGCATCCGGCACAAGATTTACAAATTCATACGCGTCCTTAGACAACGTAGGCTAATAAAAACCGCATTGTAGAACCTTCGCGGCTGTTTTGGAGCTAGAGCCATGTCCACCATATGGGGAAGTGTGGCAACTTCACAAAATCCCCTTTTGATCCTCCCCCGCGATGCATGACCGATATAACCCATCAGCGCATAGCCTATAAAGAAATGGCTCATCCTAATAATAACGGTTCACGTCATGGAGAAATTTCTTCCTTTGATTTTGATTTGCCCCTTCCGATAGAATACCACAAGCAAGAAAATTTATGAAATCAGCATACCAAGGGGCTTGCGTCGTCTCAATGCTCAGCAAATATTCGCCAATAAAAGAGTCTTCAATCGGCACACTCTTGGCATCATCACCACTGATTTGCTCAAGCCTCGATAGGTGATTGATGGAGCGTACTCCATTGAGTTGTTTATTCCCATAGTTTTATTACATTTTATGTGAATCGATTACTCTTTTGTAGTGTTTTCATATCGCAGGTGTGTTCAAGATCGCATTGGATTTTATCACTCGAAGCATTCATCCAAGATCAAGAAGTCAATAGCAGTCAAAGTCAACAACAGTCAACCGAAGACCTGCTGGCTCAATCAGAAATCAGAACCAGTTCAAGCAGATGTGGTTCATTCTGGTTCAACCCCAAAACCCTAAACCTAAAAGATGGACAAAAGAGGAAAAGAAGGACAACTACTATTCACGAGCTACAGTGACGGCAGTGGGGGAGAAGACTAAAGCTAGAGAGAGGAGAGCTGCCGGAAAGTACTGTTCACAACGGTTACTGTTCATTTTAATGTTCATTTACTGTTCACCACTGTTACTACTACTATTCACGGCATGAAAACACTATTCACCGAGTTTTATTTTAGCTCAATTTCTTGTTCTTTAACTTATTGCAGTGTAATGACTCAGTTTTATTGTATTCCATGGATAATATGAGTAGCTAAATCAATATTTCAATTTGCGGTTTGTATTGCAACAATTGGTTTGAGGTCAATGACAACATGATTTGAGCTATTGATTTGCTGCCCTTGTACGAATGAAACGAATGCTTTAATGACCAATTTAGTGCACCTTAGCGGTGAGCTAGATTGATGTCAATTGTGTTAACTTGACTGAATTGCGTTATTGGGGAAAACCTAGCGGTAGAACCAATTTGTGGTATTAGTCGAGTAACTATTGAACTTGTTCGAGAGCCTAGCGGTTAAGAATGGGTAGAATATAGTGGTCGACATATCTTTAGCGGGAATGTTAGACTAGGGCAGTATTCATTAGTTGTTGCATGTTGTTCGGTCTATGATAACTAGTTGCATTGCATTCCCCGAACTGATATTCTCTGAATTGATATCCTCAGTATTGTTCTTTTTTCTGCGACTCTCATTAGAACTCTATCCTATCTGCTCTCTTTGGGTTCGACCCTGCTTACCGCTTGCTAGTGTGTTAATAGGAGTTATAAATACAAATTTGAGGCGCACGACGACGCGCTGTCAAATTTTGGCGCCGTTGCCGGGGAGGGCAACATTCAGTTTTGAGTTCTAAACTTTGTCTTTCCTGTTTTTCTTGGTTTTTCTTGCTGCGGTGCAGATTTAAAAAAAAAAATTCTAAACCCTGATGAATAGTGCTTCCGGCCAAGGTTGTGAATAGTGTCACCGGAGTCCGATTGGAGATCCGAAGACCTTTTTCTGAGCGGAACGGGCACCCGGTCAAGACTATCGTGAGCTGTGAGGTTTTTTAGCCATCTGAGATCGTTTACATTTTCTTTTTGAATTGTTTAGTTTTTTAAAATTTTGCATTTTGTGCTTTTGCATTGTTTGGTAGTTTGTCTTGCATTTCACTTGGCTTTCTAGTATGTCTCATGCAGAAGGTTCCCATGGAAGTGTCCATGGCAACAACGAACCTGATCCCATCAACAATCCAACAATACCCCCTATTATGATGAGTCGGAGAGAGTCTTTAATCAAAGACAGAGAGCAGCTCGTTACAATAGAGGAGATAGGAGGGAGGAACAAGATTATTATGCCTATGCACCTCCTCCTCAACAACAACAACAATAATATGCAGCTCCTCAGCAACAACAATATGCACCTCATCCTCAACAACGAAGGAACATACCACCTACACTTAGAGAGCTACCAGCTCCAACCTTCAACAACCAACCGTGGTGTATAAACAATGATCAAGATGAAGATGACTTTGAAGTGAAAACCGCAGTGATCCATCATCTTCCCAAATTTGGAGGGCTCCCAGAAGAAGTTGCATCGAGGCACTTACAAGAATTCAATGGGATATGTCGGAATTTAAGGCCGTATGCTGCCACCGAAGAAAGGTTCAATTTAAAAGTGTTTCCATTAAGTTTGACTGACCTTGCAAAAACTTGGTTTCTCTCTTTGCCATCAGGAAGTATCAGATCATGGGAGCAAATGCAAAGGAAGTTTCTCGACAAGTATTATCCCCCTGCCAAGGCTGCCCAAGTAAGGAGAGAGCTGTCCAATATAAAACAAGGCCCAAGTGAGTCAATGTATGAATATTTGGAAAGATTTAGAGCCTTGGAACACAGCTGTTGTAATTTGAATATGAGAAAGGAGATGCTCGTGGAATATCTATTGGATGGATTAAGGCCCTTGGAGAGGATGCTGTTGGATGCAGCAGCTGGAGGAACAGTTTTGAATTTAACACCGGCTGAGGTGCGAGAACTGATCAATGAAAACGCCGAGAGTGCCAGATTATGAGATGATACCGGGAGAGCAAGGAATGTCTCACAAATGGATTCCAATGTAAATCACATGGCCACTGAAATTAAGGAGCTTAAGCAGATGGTGCAGAAGCTTATGGTTGGGCAAGTCAGTGGAGTTAAAGCGTGTGGACTTTGTGATACTGCAAGCCACAAAACTGATGAATGTCCTAGCCTACATGATGAAGAGTCGGTTGATGTCAATGCTATGGGAGGATTCCAGCAATTCAACAATAGGCAAGCACCAAGGCAATTTGGACTTGCAGCTAACGGTTAGAGAAATGAAGGCGGATTCAATCAAGGGCAGAATCAGAACCAAGGACAAGGACAAGCCTACCGCCCACCATTTCACCAACAAGAGAGATACAATGGAAGTGGAAATGGTAATTCTTATGGGCAGCAACAAAGGCGCAACTACAACCAAGCTGGCCCGAGCAATGTAACTCAAGGGAAGTCAATAGAAGAAGTCGTTAAGGAGATGGCGATGACTATGCAAAATAATCAAGCCAAGACCGATAGCACCCTAGCTGAGTTGTCGAAGCAAATGTCCCAATTGGCTGCCACCGTCTCCGAGTTGAAGAATGAAAAGGATAAGGGAAAGCTTCCCTCACAAACAATTCCCAACCCAAGAGGGATGTTAGTGCAGTGACGTTAAGAAGTGGGAAGAGAATTGTAGAAGAGGCGAGACAAGAAACCGAAACGAAAAGTACCGCTGATAGAGCCTATTTATACGCACTATTTAGATCTTAACACTGTGCTTGTTTGTATTATTTTGTGTACAAGATTACTGGTTTCCGGTATTTTTGTATTCCAGGACAAAACAAGGGCCTAAGTCGGATACACGCTAATAGGCGCGTTTAAGGAGCCCAACACACAGCCTGCGGAGCTAGCAGCGCAAACAGGATAGGAAGTGGCAGATTCAGACAGCGGTGCGCTAACCAACTACGCGAACCAACGTGCGCAGTGAGCCATGCGCAGGATAGTGGTGTTTCCAAATCTTGAACACCATAGGATTTGGAAGTTGCCAAGACTGTCCTCGGGCCTCACAAGCAGTATATAAAGAGAGGAAGGCTAGGGTTTGAGAGAGACACACAACAACACACGAGAGAGAGCCTGAACTGAAAACACACGAGCTGCTGCGAGGACCTGCGCCAGCCGACTGCGCGAACCGAGACACAGCAACCTGCACGCACCTGCTTGTTACTGTTTCCTTGGACACTTTAGCTTTTATTTACTATTTCTATGATGTTTACTACTAGCATGTCTAGCTAAACGCTTTGTATCGGTTGGGCATGATTCTATGAGTATTTCCTTTGAGACTTGTGCTTAATGCATAGTTAGTTTGCTTATATTAATTCTGTGCACACGGTTGACACCTAGTTGCATGAGTAGGGGAAGCCTTGAACCGCAATCTTACTCTTACTACTTGTTGTTATATGTTAAACTAGTTGGTAGCTTGACGGTGACAACTAGGAGTAACGCGCTAGGATAATCAGTTGCTACTGTGACAGGATTCGCAGCTGCTTAGACTAGTTTCAAGAATTAATAGCTCACGGACTTTGATCGGAACATGCGCATATGTTAGGAAGCCTTGATCGGACACTAACTTCAGTAAATCGAACTATAGACGTTTAGAGTCAATGATAAGGAATACATTCATAGAGGATTGTCTGCACCGATACTTTTCATAGTCATAGTACTTAATCTCTACTGCCTGCGCACGTCTAGTGCAAATTCTGCTTTCAACTACTGTTCATTCACGCACCTGCGCAACCCAATTACTCACAACCCCAATTTCGTAAGTTGTAGGTTGCTAGCTAGAACGAGTCTGCTTGCTCCTTGTGGGATCGACCCTGACTTAGCCGCTATACTAAGTGGAGAAGGAAGGATTAATTTGACGCGTACAACGACACGCGATCAAATTTTGCTTTAAGTGGAGAAGGAAGGATTAATTTGACGCGTACAACGACGCGCGTACAACGACGTAGCCGGGGAGCAACACAGATATGTTTTAACTAGTTTAAGTTCTCTTTTACAGTAGTTAGTTATTTCTGTTTGCTTTATTTTCCTCGTTGTTGTTTCTGACAGCGCGCAATCACAACAGCCTACGCAACCTTGAAACAGTTGCGCTGTGCAGGTTATAGTTGCGCACTGACAGACGCGACAGCTTAGTTATCTTTTAATTTCGTTTTCTTTGAGATTTAGAACAGGTCATGGAGGATAACAGTGTCATTGGAGATAACTTAGGGGACAAAACCCCAGAGAATGCGAGGGCAGATAACCGCGCAGCCCTATTCAGAGAGGAAGTGCAGCGCGAAGTTGAAGCGAGGATGGCTGCTGAAATGTATAATGCGCCACCCGCGCGACAGGTCGCGCGACGCAGAACAGGTCGCGCGACAGGTCAGCTCCAATCACGGTTAACCAGCCATGGTGCATAGTGCTTCCACCAGACGGTCATTTTGAGCTAAGGAGCTCACTCATTCATCACATGCCCAAGTTTCACGGGATGAACAACGAGAACCCAGTCAAGCATGTGCGAGAATTCCTAGTTATTTGCGAGAACATGAAGGCCGAAGGGGAGAGCGACGAAGCGCTGAAGATGAAGGCGTTCCCTTTTTCATTGTGTGATACGGCCAGGCATTGACTGATGAGCTTACCAGCAGGATCTATTCACACATGGGAGCAGCTTCAGAAGAAGTTCTTGGACAAATTCTATCCTGCAGCCAAAATCACGCTACTCAGGAGGGAGTTGGCCGCACCTAGGCAGGGCGCAGGAGAATGACTATCGGAGTATTATGAGCGTTTCAGGGAGCTGGAGGCTAACTGCTACAATCACGGCCTGCCCCAGAATGTGCTGATAGAGAATTTCCTGAACGGATTGCTACCAATGGAGCTGAGATTATTGAATGCATGCGCAAGAGGCGACATTTGCAACATGTACCCAGAGGACGCGTGGCAGCTGATAGAAAACTCTGCTGGACAGGTAAGACATCAGCTAACACTTGAGAATAGTCGTGCTCGTTCTGTGCATCAGGTAGAAACAAGCGCTGAGATAAAGGAGATGAAGGCCATGCTGCAGAAGTTGATGAACGCGCAAGGGGCGCAACCAGCTGCGCCAAAGGCATGCGAGTTCTGTGCGTCCACTGAGCACAAAACCGATGCATGTCCCACACTTTTCGAGGAATCAGGAGATGTCAATGCTCTAGGAGGATGGGACAATAGAGGACCGTAGAGGCAGAATCAGCCGCGTTTTGGACTAGCCGCAAATGGGTTCAGGTGGAAGGAGGACAACAATTTCCAGAGGCAGTCCGCGGAGCAGCGTGCACCACAGCAGACGCAACAAGCTGCGCCCTACAATCCACTGCATCGCCGCACTGAAGCGCCAGCGCAAAATAACCAGCAGCCGCGGCGATCCCTAGAAGATATCGTGGGGCAGCTAGCAGACACAGTGGCAAGAATGATGAGAAGTATGACAAGAGGTTCGAGTCCATTGAAAAGTAGCTGTCACAGATAGCTACCACGGTGTATGAGCTGAAAAAGAGCGATGGCAACTTGCCTTCGCAAGTGATTCAGAATCCCAAGGGAGGAGTCAACGCAGTGACACTGAGGACTGGGCGCACAGTAGGAACAGAACGGACCGCAGAGGCGCCCGCGCAATCAGTTGCGCAAGCTCCAGCGCCATCAGAGCCGGATGCGCAGCCAGCAGCGCAAGCCACAAACCAGCAGGGCGAGGCGCCAGGTATGGCGCAATCGAAAGACAAAGACATGAATCGTACTAACATACCTGCACCTTTTCCTGTGCAGGCACCATTGGCTAGGAAAGAAGTGCTTGATAAGGAGCTCTACGAGTTATTCAGTAAGGTGGAAATAAATATTCCCTTTATTGAAGCAGTTCGGCAGATCCCTAGGTACGCCAAGTTTTTAAAGGAGCTATGCACAAACAAGAGGAGGAAAAGTAATGCTAAATGTTCAGGCCTCAGCAATCGTGCAACATAAGGTACCACCTAAATGCCGGGATCCAGGTACGTTCACCATTCCATGCACTTTAGGTAAGACCACAGTAAGTAACTGCATGATTGACTTAGGCGCATCCATAAATGTGCTTCTCTATTCCTTGTATGCGTCACTGCGCCTTGGTCCACTAAAGCCTGCAGGTCTCACCATTCAACTAGCCGATCGGTCGTGCAAACAACCGACGGGAATGATAGAGGACGTCCTCGTCCGAGTAGGAGAGCTGGTGTTCCCAGCGGATTTCTACGTCTTAGAGATGGAGGAGGGTGAGTCGAGCAAGGGAAGTGCGTAGATCCTATTGGGCAGGCCATTTCTGATGACAGCGCGCACAAAGATTGATGTGTGGAGGGGTACGCTCTCAATGGAAGTCGATGGCGAGGAAATTCACTTTAACATATTTAAAGGGATGCAGCACCCTCATGAGGACGCCACAGTGAACGCGCTGGACAGCATAGATGACTTGGTTGCAGATGCGCAATGTACGAGCACAACAGAAGGACCTGAGCCGCTGACCCAGGCAGAGATGGAGGTGCATGAGGATGAGCTGAGTAGTGCTGAACCAATATCCAAACAGGTACACGATATAGTTAATGTCTGCACTGCTAATAAAATCTTGCCCTCTATTGAACAGGCACCCAAGGTCGAGCTGAAGCAACTCCCCGAGCACCACAAGTACATATTCTTGGGAAATGAGGACACCCTGCCGGTAATCATACAGAAAGGATTAGAAGAGGAGCAGGAGGCACGGTTACAAGAGGTGCTGCGCAAGAACCAGCGCGCTATAAGATGGACACTTGCTGACCTGCGCGGAGTGAGCCCGGACGTATGCATGCACAGGATTCTATTGGAAGATGGTGCTAAACCATCCAGGGAACCTCAGCGCAGATTGAATCCGAATATGATGGAGGTGGTACAGAAGGAGATCCTGAAGCTGCTTGACGCAAGAGTCATTTACCCAATCTCGGACAGCAAGTGGGTGAGTCCAGTGCACGTTATGCCGAAGAAAGGAGGAATCACAGTAGAGGAGAATGCGCAGGGCGAGCTAGTTCCCAAGCGCATGCAAACTGGATGGCGCATGTGCATCGACTACAGAAAGCTTAACGCAGTCACGCGCAAGGATCATTTTCCGCTGCCCTTCATGGACCAGATGCTAGATCGATTAGCGGGGAAGCCATACTTTTTCTTCCTAGACGGGTACTCAGGGTACAATCAGATACCCACAGCTGCGGAGGATCAAGAGAAAACTACGTTTACCTGCCCATTCGGTACGTTTGCGTTTCGACGCATGTCATTTGGGCTGTGTAACGTGCCAGGTACGTTCCAACGTCTAGTCATGAGCATCTTTTCTGATATGATTGGTATATGCATAAAGGTGTTCATGGATGATTTTACTGTGTACGGAGGTACCTTTGACGCATGCTTAATTAATCTTGATAAGGTCTTAGCGCGCTGTATTTCAAAAAACCTAGTGCTCAATTATGAAAAATGTCATTTTATGGTATCAGATGGAGTAGTACTAGGACATATTATCTCGCAGGAGGGAGATCTGATTTCAAATCTGCCTTATTCCACTAACGTGCGCGATGTGAAATCATTCCTTGGGCATGCAGGGTTTTACAGGCGTTTCATAAAAGATTTTTCTAAGATTTGTATACCCCTGTCTAACCTCTTGCAAAAGGAGGTGTGTTTCAAATTCACTGATGAGTGCAGGGCTGCTTTTGATAAGCTGAAGGAGGCGCTGACGAGTGCGCCAGTGATGCGTGCGCCAGACTGGAGCCTGCCGTTCGAACTGATATGCGACGCAAGTGACTATGCAGTAGGTGCAGTCCTGGGACAGCGCGTGGATAAGAAGCCACATGCCATCTATTATGCATCGCGCACACTGGACGCTGCGCAGAGGAACTACACCACCACGGAGAAGGAACTTCTGGCAATCGTGCTTGCACTGGAGAAGTTCCGCGCAGATGTTCTAGGTGCTAGAGTCATCGTCTACACAGACCACGCAGCAATTCATTACCTGATGTCCAAGAAGGAGACTAAGCCGCGCCTGATGCGCTGGGTGCTCCTACTTCAGGAGTTTGACTTGGAAATCAAGGATAAGAAGGGAACGGAGAACATAGTCGCTGACCACCTGAGCAGGATCGTGAAAGAGGAGGAGCCAGAGTGGATCACGGAGACATTCCCTGACGAGCATCTGATGGCGCTGACAGGTAAGGTACCATGGTATGTGCACATTGCGAATTACCTGGTCACAGGTACGTTTCCTCCTTATTTCACTAAAACCCAATGCATGAGATTAAAGCATGAGTGCAGGTATTACATTTGGGATGATCCGTATATGCTCAGAATAGGACCTGATCAGATTTTGAGGCGATGCGTGCCTGACCATGAAATTAACTCGGTTTTAATGTTTTGTCATGCGCACGCATGTGGAGGACACTTTGGTCCAAAGCGCACGAGCAGAAAGATCCTGGATTGCGGATTTTATTGGCCACACTTGTTTAGTGACTCGTATAACCATTGCAGGAATTGTGACAGGTGTCAGCGCACAGGGGGAATTTCAGCGCGCAATGAGATGCCGCAGACGCCCATACTAGTGGATGAAGTATTCGATATTTGGGGGATTGACTTCATGGGGCCATTTCCTCCATCTTCCGGATATGAGTATATATTGGTCGCGGTGGATTATGTCTCCAAATGGGTTGAGGCTAAGGCCACCCGGAAGGATGATGGTAAGACGGTCGCTGACTTTTTGAGAACTAACATCTTTTGCAGGTACGGGGTGCCTAAGGCAATCATAAGCGACCAGGGGACGCATTTTTGTAATAGGATTGTGGCGCAGGTATTCAAGCATTATGGAGTGCGCCACAAGACGTCCACCGCCTACCACCCTCAGACGAATGGCCAGGCCGAGGTTTCCAACTGAGAGATCAAGCGCATCCTGGAGAAAACTGTGAGACCGTCACGCAAAGACTGGAGCCAGCGCCTTGACGATGCGCTATGGGCATACAGAACTGCACATAAGACACCGATCGGGACTTCACCGTTTCGGTTGGTTTATGGAAAAGCGTGCCATCAGCCAGTGGAGTTGGAACACAAGGCATACTGGGCATTGCTCGTTTGCAATCTGAACCTAGACGAGGCTGGTAAGGAGCGCGCATTTGAGCTAATCGAGTTAGAGGAGCTGCGCCTAGATGCATATGAGGGGCTGCGCGACTACAAGGCGCGCGCAAACGCATTTCACGATAAAAACATCCTCAGACGCACCTTTGAGCCAGAAGACTAGGTACTATTGTTTTCCTCGCGCCTTAAGCTAATGCCTGGGAAGCTGCGCAACAAATGGACAGGACCATACACGGTTACCAAGGTTTTTCCCTACGGAACAATCGAGTTAGAAAACGAGCACCAGCATCATTTTCAGGTCAATGGGCAGAGAGTCAAAAAGTATTTAGGAGAACCTTGGGATGATACAGCGCGCGAAGTTGACTTGGCAGAGCCAGAAATAGAAGATGCGCAGGTTGCTGCGCCAGAGTCGCCACCAGATGCACCTGAAGGAGAACTGGGAACTATTGCTCATATTTCTTCTCCCTCATTAACTAACCTCGTTACTTATGATTTGTTACATGATATTAACCCGCTGACCACCCTTCAGATCCTTTGCACAGGACTAAGAAGAACGCAACGCGCACACGAGCACGGGGTCATTCAGGAGCAAGAGTGGGGGGGGGGGGGGGGTCACTGACACACTTTTAAGCAAGTAACGAGGTACGGTCGAGCCCACGACGTTAAACAAAGGCACTTGTCGGGAGGTAACCCGACACGTTTTCCTTTTACACGTTTTTTATAGTTTTTTAGTGTTTTTAGCTAGTTTAGGACTTGTAGTTTTTTAGTCACGCAGCAGTGCGCAAATTTCAGTGCGCAGAACAGATGCGCCAAACAGGGGGTATAAAAGGCAAGGACTTAGAAAAATTTCAGCATTTTCACATTCGACCGTTGCAAGAAAGCTCCTGCCCTCAGCCTCCGCTCACCGTCCGACAATCAACCAGGCTTCCATTCAGAAAGATTTGAGGAGCTTACCATCGCACATACACCAGGTAACCCTTCCCTTTAGTTTGAGCCGATTCAGTTAGGGTTTTGTGCGATAGAGGAGTTGCCCTAGGTTTGAAATCGCACCTAGTTCGTCCGCACCATTTGGAGTTTTGGGTAGTGGGTTTTGTTGGCGAAGGATAGGCGACCTTTAGGTGACAGTTTGGGGGCGTAATTCGGAGTTTGAATTTTTGGACATTTGTTGAGCTTGACCGTAGTTGACCCGACCATGAGGCCCGCAGAGGATCAAGAGACCCCAGCGTCGTTCGCCAGAAAATACGACGCCTTCATGAGACTGGAGATGTACGGGGCCCCGTACATCAGCAGGGACTTCCTGCGCGAAGTCGGGATGGAGGAGCTGATTGTGGAGAAGCTCGTGCTGGCGGGCTGGGAAGCACTGTTGGAGGTCAACAGCGCAGCTGATAAGGAGGATACATGCGAGTTCTTGGCGTCGCTGGAGACTGCTGACTTGGAGATCAGATACCGGCACCGGGGGGTGTGGTATATAGCCTCGGCCAGGAAGCTGAAGCGCACGCTGAGGTGCGCCAAGGTGCGTGAGGAGGATGTGGACACGCACACAAATCAAGAGGCATGGCGTGAGATGGCGACCGGCCAAGTTTTTGCAGCGGGGCGCAGCCGAGGACGTGAGCTACTCGACCCGTGGATGTTCTACCTCTGGCGCATGGTCGCCTATGCAATCATCGGGCGCTTTAATGGTGCGCCAAAGATCAGCCTGCTAGACATGGATATACTGAAGGGATTCTACTACGGGAAGAAGGTGATGTTTGTATCAAACATGGTGGTACAATGGAGTCGGGTCAGCACCGCAGGAGGGCGAGTGTGCCGCAAGGGGAGCTAGTAACCATAGCCATTGATAATTCTCCCCCGCGTGCACAGGGAAAGCGCCCCAGGACAGAGGCAGAGGAGGCGCCTGAGGAGGTGTCAGAGGAGCAGCGCATGATGTTCAACGTCATGCGCGTGCTAGAGTATTTAGCGCCAGAGGGGGTAGACCTGAGCGTAAGTCCACCATCAGGGTGGAAATTTGGAGATTCTATCCCGCCTCTTTTCAGTCTGCGTAGGCCGCCTCCAGGGTCTCCCAGCGAGCCGCGCAAGTCAGCCAGCCCTCCTGCCCAATCACCGGTCCATTCAGCAGTGCCCACCCCAGTAGTAGACCCGGTACCAGCACCTGCAGAGCCCCCTGCGTAGCCCTCTGTACAGAGGTCCTCCTCTGAAGGCAATCCCATCATAGGTACCAGCTCGGACTCGATATGGGACCCTATCTCGGAGGACGATCTCGTGCCTCAGCTCGTCGCAGTTTTCGTCGTGCCGCCAGCCTCCAGTTCAGAATATGAGACAGATTCCACAGATGAGGATCCGCGGCTGAGTCCAGCTCCGAAGATGTCTAGGGACGCAGGGAGGGCGCTCATTATTTTTGGGTGGTTTCTTATCTTTTTGACAACTATTGCTCACTGTTATTTTGCTATTTTGTGCTGAACATTTCGTGAAACTCCTGATTATGTCTTTGCTGCGATGACTATATGTTTTTCTTTCTTATGTTCTTTGCTTTGATTGCATGCATGTGTGCGCTCTCCGTTGCGCTTGAGCATGAGTCGTGAGGACACGTCTCTGTTTAAGTGTGGGGGGGGGGGGGGGGGGGGGGAGCGTTACATTTACATTTCACGTTTTTTTGAGCTTTGTAGTGTAGCTTAGTTTAGTTGAAGGGAATAGTAGCAGTGGTGCGCTTGTGTGCGGGTTGCGCACACTTTTCGACTTGTATTGCCCTATTCATCTTGCATGCGCTGCTATCAACTGTTTAGTATATTTTTTTAGATTTTTTTATGCTCCTTTTAGTGGGATATACAGGGGATGTGGAGTTGACAGAAAAGCTCTAGAGACGACCGATACGGACATATCCTAGTCAATACAACCTCAGGAAAAAATCTCGAAGATTCGTCGCGGTCGATACGACCGTGTCGACCGTACCGCCCGTATGGATACGGGTGGTACGGGCAATAAGGGGTTGGGGCAATTTGACATATTTGTCGGCTCTTTTGCACGCAATAGCTTCTAACTTTGCTCTTCACGGCGCATGAGCTGAGTAGTCCTAAAATAAGAAAGAGAGAGTGCGTAAAGATCAATAATACTCCAAAAACGAACAAAAAGAATCAATAAACGCACTCGAGAATCGGTCGAGAATCCGACCGATTAGAGCGAAGCGTCAGAATCTGTACAAGCTAGTTGCACAAGCGTGTGTAGCAAACCTACTGAGATATTGTGTTAATTATAATAGGCTGAGTCTGTGTGATCAGAGGAGTAGATATTCTGAATAAATTCCATTGTGTAGGTGAGTGAGACACAAATCAGAGGATGTTCTAATTGTGGGTGAGCTGCTAGTTCAGGTCTAGTAGCATAGATTGTCGCTGAGTCGAGTCTGTGTTGTACGGAGTACCTTGGAGACTAGTGGATTGAGGGGGGGAGCGTTACATTTACATTTCACGTTTTTTTGAGCTTTGTAGTGTAGCTTAGTTTAGTTGAAGGGAATAGTAGCAGTGGTGCGCTTGTGTGCGGGTTGCGCACACTTTTCGACTTGTATTGCCCTATTCATCTTGCATGCGCTGCTATCAACTGTTTAGTATATTTTTTTAGATTTTTTTATGCTCCTTTTAGTGGGATATACAAGGGATGTGGAGTTGACAGAAAAGCTCTAGAGACGACCGATACGGACATATCCTAGTCAATACAACCTCAGGAAAAAATCTCGAAGATTCGTCGCGGTCGATACGACCGTGTCGACCGTACCGCCCGTATGGATACGGGGGGTACGGGCAATAAGGGGTTAGGGCAATTTGACATATTTGTCGGCTCTTTTGCACGCAATAGCTTCTAACTTTGCTCTTCACGGCGCATGAGCTGAGTAGTCCTAAAATAAGAAAGAGAGAGTGCGTAAAGATCAATAATACTCCAAAAACGAACAAAAAGAATCAATAAACGCACTCGAGAATCGGTCGAGAATCCGACCGATTAGAGCGAAGCGTCAGAATCTGTACAAGCTAGTTGCACAAGCGTGTGTAGCAAACCTACTGAGATATTGTGTTAATTATAATAGGCTGAGTCTGTGTGATCAGAGGAGTAGATATTCTGAATAAATTCCATTGTGTAGGTGAGTGAGACACAAATCAGAGGATGTTCTAATTGTGGGTGAGCTGCTAGTTCAGGTCTAGTAGCATAGATTGTCGCTGAGTCGAGTCTGTGTTGTACGGAGTACCTTGGAGACTAGTGGATTGAGGACTGGAGTATAGTCCTCCCCAGACGTAGGCAGATTGGCCGAACTAGGTGAACAAATCGATGTTCACTATTTTGTTTCTTGTTGCACCAGATCCGGCTGAACAAGGAGTTGTTATAGCAACTACTTATACATTATCAGTAACTCAAGGGAGCTGCGAATTTCAGGTTTGAAGGGTCAAACAAGCAAGATTCTAACACTGCAGAAGTGATTCGTCCAAGCAGTGGGCGAGCCAAAAGTGATCCTCCCAAAAGAAATTGATTCGCCCAGTCCCATTGCACACTGCCACTTTGACTCGACCAAGACTGCACGAATCACTTTGGAGCCAGCCCGAATCACTATTGATTTGCCCAAGTCCTGCACGAGCCACCTTGGAGTTTGCCCGAATTAACCTGATTCGCTCAGCAGGGGAACGGTACTGCCACTTGGATTCGCCCAGTCCTGGGCGAATCACTTGCCAACCCTTGCACGAATCACTTTTGATTCGTGCAAGAAAGTTGGCCCGGCCCACTTCAAAGGGAATAAATAGAACATGAGGGAAAAAACCCTAAAGGCTTTTTTTTTGGACAGTTTTTTGGCTGCCATTCTGGGAAGAACCTGGAGAGGAGAAGTGAGCAGCTGCATTTCGGAACGTTCTTTAGTATATTTCAGAACTATTTATTTTCATTGTTATTAGATGGATTGTAGTAGCTAAACCCTAATTCGGTTTGGAGATTTGTGTTGCAACGTACGGTTTGAGATATTTATGTTTCATCATTCGATTTAGTGAATAATGTTCTTTATATGAATTGCATGCTCTGATTATCAAGTTAGCATAGCCTAGCGTTGAACTGAATCGATATCTATTGCGTGACAGTTGACTTCCCTATTATCTAAGCCTGGCGGTACAACCTAAATGGTGTTGTTTGTCAAGTAATAGTTTACCTATTTGATAACTTACCGGTTAAGAGTAGGTAGAACATTGAAACGACATTACCCTAGCAGGATTGTTAGACTAGGAACAGTAGTTTTACTAATTGATGCATGTTTCAATCAATGATTATCAGTTGCAATGCACATCCTTGAACTGATTCTTTCTGAATTTGATAACAAACATTCTCTTTGAAAACAAACCCCCCTTTTGTGATAATTGTAATAGAACTTTATAACTGATTGATCTCTTTGGGTTCAACCCTGCTTACTGCTTGCTAGCATAGTAGGAGAATATAAATTTAATTTCGACGCACATAACGACATGCCGTCATAAAGCAACCGCTGTAACTCTTTATCAGCAGCGCGCAGTAAATTTCAGAAAGTGTAACTATGGAATATAATACCAACTTCTTATATACTTTTCTTGATATATTGATATTATATATGGTGTCATTGTTTGGAGCATTTCATTGGAGAAATAGTGATGTAGCGTGCGTCTCTAATGCAAGAGAACGATAAATCAAACCTCGTTGATTTAGGCTCTGTTCTTTAGAGCTTAAATTTTCAGCACTTAAATTAAGTTAAGTTAAGTTCAGTTAAGTTAAATTAAGTTAAGCATATTTTTTGAATATGCAATAAAAATATTGGACATTTTTTTTCCTTTCTCAATACAATGCTGCTTGAAATATTATTTGACTTTTAAGAAGTGGTGTAAAGTATAATTTTATGATATATAATATTAATGATGAACAATAGTATGATAAAGAAAGAAATCATTTTACTGAATGAAGTTTGATAATTTACATACAATACGTGTTACATATCAACATCTTCGTTCATCGTATTTTCAGGTTCATTGTCGGGATGTGCTAGCATAATTTCAGATGCTATGAAGTTTCGCACATGATTCATCTGTTCTTTTCGAATTACAACGAACAGATCAGAATCAGCTGTCCCCTGCACCAACTCATGTTCTAAAATACGTATCCTCAGATTATGCATGCGAATAAAGTTATGTAGAGTAAAAGCAGCTAGAATTATATCTATTTGGCGCACATCTGAAGCTTGTGGCATGTTTCTAAGTATTCTCCAGGTGTTTTTCAGAACACCAAATGCTCTTTCGATGGTCATCCGCAATGAAGAATGACGGTAATTGAATTTATGAACATGTGGTGCCTGACCATTCCTGAATGCGGACATATGATAACGAACATGTCTGTTCTTGTGCGGAGCTAAATATCCCAATATATTTGGATAACCGGAGTCCACCAAATAATATTTGCCTGTAATTTTAAGTGCAATGAGTAAATTGTATACCGCAATGAATTTTAATAACATGCTGAGTAATTTGTATACCTGATGGAGGATGTGGGAAACAATATTTCGATTGGGTTAATGAGTCTCTCCAAACTGTTTGGTCGTGCACACTTCCTTCCCAACCGACGTGTACGTATGTAAAAAGCATATCAAAAGAACAACATGCAAAAACGTTCCATGTTTTTATTCCCTTACGTCCTCGATACTGAACATCTTGACTTTCACCCAACACCGCTTCGATATGAGTGCCGTCAAGAGCACCTATGCAATCCTGCACAATATACATCCTAGTTATCAAATATTACACACGAGTTGTATCCATATAAATAATGAAATGATTATTAGGTGCGACATATACCACGATAAATGTGACGTACCTTAAAAAAAGGTGAATACAGACTGTTGTTTGCAATTTTATCGGGTACTATATTCAACGATGTATGTGGTCTAACTATGTCAGATGACAGTACCTTCAATGCATCTAATACGAGAAGAAAATACTTGTGAATCGCCGACGGCGAATGTTTAAATGTATCAGCAACATCTCGATATGAAGCTCCTTTTGCCAATATATAAAGACACATCCCAACTTGTTCCAATACCTTGATATGCCTGTTATCTACTAAAAGTTGTCTCGCCGACGTCAAATTGACCAATTGCATTACCATATCAGCTGTTAACCTTAGTTGTTCATGACACAGACCAGGATGAAAAAAGGCCAATCTATGCATATATTCAGCACCATTTTCACCTCCTGAACGCAAATCATCTCTCGTTGGCTTATCAGACACCAATTCTGACAACCTTTCGTGCGCAACTTGCCGATGTTGTTGACGAAATCCATCCATTCTACACATAAATTTAAACATATAAAATACTTGGGCAATTTTGTAGTGTTTCAAGTACACTGAATTCAAGCACAAACATCAACATGATAATGTTAAATAACAACAACAAATGTCAGACAACATCACTAATCAGCTTCCATCTTTCTTCATCACTATCCATATACATAAAGACCCTTTCATTTCACGATAAAAGTATTTCACACATCGCGCAGCAAATGCTTGTCCACGCGCCTTCACTTGATCCATACTATGAATGGCTGCCACCAGTCCAGTCTCTTGAGCATAAGGTTCTGATTCCACTCCCAATTTTTGTTTTTTTGAGCTCCCAGTTCTTGGGGGAGACCTACTACAACAATCCTTATCTACTAACATTGCCGCTCCACGCGACAAATAAACATCATCACTGTCCCCTGACCCTTCTTCAACGGGATCCATATCCATACGGGAAAGCTTCGCTTTGCCTCTTTGAGCCTTGGCCAGTGCGGGGGAAATGCTTATGTTACCGGTGGCACATCTTCCACCAAAAACCTGGTTCCATAGATCCAAATCAGGCAGTCTATTCTTACAAACGAAATTCCCGACACTACCTGATCGCGCGTCGTTGTGCGCGTCAAATATAATTCCTTCCTCTCCCACTAGTACAGCGGTTAAGTAAGGGTCGATCTCCACAGGGAGCAAGCAGTGAGTCTCAGCTAGTAACCTACACTTAAGAAAACGGGGGTTTGCGTGAGTGATTGGGGGTTTTGCGCGATGCGCGAATAACAGCGAATATCGTAACTCAGGGAATTGCACTAGACGTGCGCAAGCAGTAGAGATGAAGTACTATATTTATGAGAAGTATTGGGCAGACAATCCTCTATGAATGCATTCCTTATCATCGACTCTAAACATCTATAGCTTGTGGTTTACTTGGGTTAGTGTCCGGTAAAGGCTTCCTAACACGTGCGCATGTTCCGTTCAAAGTTCATGTGCTATTAATCCTTAGAACTAGACTAAACAGCTGCGAATCCTGTCACAGTAGCAGCTGCCTACCCTAACTCGTTACTCCTAGTTGTCACGGTAAGTTTGCGGTTCAAGGCTTCCCCTACGCATGCAACTAGTTTAACATGCGACAAGCGAGCTACACAAGTAAGTTTGCGGTTCAAGGCTTCCCCTACTCATGCAACTAACTGTCTCAGTACGCGCAGGATTAATACAAATAAATAAACTATGCATTAAGCTCAAGTCTCAAAGGTAATACATCATAGATTCATGCCCGACCAACACTAAGTGTTTAGCTAGACATGCTAGTGGTAAACATCATAAAATAGTAAGTAACAACTACTGAATCCAAGAAAACGGTAGCAAACAGTGCGTGCAGTGTCTTCTCTCGGCTGGCGCAGTCGGCTGGCGCAGATCTCCTCAATAAGTCCGTGTGTTTTCCAGTTCTGCCGCGCAGTGCCTCCTCTGAGGCCGTGGTGCTGCCTCTCCTTGTTGTTGTGAAACCCTAGACCTCCTCTCCTTTATATACTGCCCAGGAAGTTCACCTTTGGCAACTTCCAAATCTGGTCACTGGATTTTGCGCCTGGCGCACGGCATCGGCTAGCGCATATGGTTAGCGCACCTCTGCTGTCTTTCGCCATTTCTTCTTCTGTTTGCGCCGCTAGCTCCTCAGGCTGATCTTTCACTCCTAGAACACTGCCTGTTAGCGCGTATCCGACTTAAGGACTCGTTTTGACCTGATATACAAAAACATTGGAAACGAGTAATCTTGCTCATAAAATATTGCAAACAAGCATAGGGTTATGACCTAAATAATGTGCATAACTAGGCTCTATCACTACCTGTCCTGTGTTTCTGCAAAAATAAATAACAAAACTTTCATAAATGTGAACATGAGCAAATAACACACAGTCTGATCATCTATACTAGATAGCTATCATTTTATACCTGGATAAATTCTTGGAGTCTGTCACTGCGAAACTCATCCTGTGTCGGTAAGCCATCCTCAGTGAAAGCAATTCTGGTCAGCCTGTTTAAATCTGTCCAAGCTGACCATTTTGCTTTGCAACTATTGTAGTGATTCATCATTTGTTTAAATCTTCTCTGCTGGGACGATTGTGAATTGTACATATGTAGCAGCTCTTTCTACTGCCAATCAATGGTTCCACTGCCAAAATAACCGCTAGCAGCTCTTTCTCATATGTAGACAATGACTTATGTTTATCTGCTAATGCTTTACTGATATAAGCAATGGGATGATCTCTTTGTGACAGGGCAGCTCCAATGCCAAAATCAGACGCGTCTGTTTCAACCACAAAAGGAATTAAGAAATCAGGTAAAGCCAATACTGGAGTCGTACTCATACTGAGTTTCAGTTGCTTAAAAGCTTCATCAGCCTCTGATCCCCAGATGAAACTATTTTTCTTAAGTAAAGTAGTCAAAGGTTTACTGATCACGCCATAGCCTTTCATAAATTTTTTGTAGTAACCTATCAGTCCGAGAAATCCCCTTAACTGCTTTACATTCTTTGGTGTAGGCCAGGAAAGCATAGCCTCAATCTTACTAGGGTCTGTTGCCACACCGGCAGATGAAATAAAATGACCCAGGTAATCCACACTTCAGACTGCAAAAGAGCATTTACTTCGCTTAGCGAACAATGTATTTTGTCTAAGAATTTGCAATGCCTTTTGCAGATGTATGGTATGGTTGTTTATGTCTGGGCTATAGATGAGGATTTCGTCAAAGAAAACCAAAATGAACTTCAGCAGGTACTCTTTGAATAATGAATTCATAAGTCCCTGAAATGTTGAAGGGACATTTGTCAAACCGAAAGGCATGACAGTAAATTCATAGTGACCTTCGTGTGTTCTGAATGCTATTTTCCTGATATTAGGTGGATACATTCTGATCTGCCAGTAGCCCGACCTTAAATCTATTTTGGAAAACACTGCTGCGCCATACAACTCATCCAGAAGCTCATCAATAACAGGTATGGGAAACTTGTCCTTAACAGTATTCTTGTTAAGTTCTCTATAATTAACACAAAATCTCCAAGAGCCATCTTTTTTCCTAACCATCACCACAGGAGAAGAGAATGGGCTATGATTGTCTCTTATAACCCCAGATTCCAGCATTTCTTTGGTTATCTTCTCAATAGCTTCTTTTTGTATCACAGGGTAATGGTAAGGTCTCACATTAACAGGAGGCACACGAGGATTCAAATGGATTCTATGATCATAAGATCTCTGTGGAGGTAAGCCCTTTGGTTCTGCAAAAACATCAGTAAAGTCTTGCAAAATAGGGTGTACAGAATCAAGAACAGTGCTGGCTTCCTCTGAATTTATATTTCCTTGTTGAACTTGCACAGCAAATAATTGCCCATAAGTGTTCTTTGTGTGCTTTCCTACCTCATGATTGAATTTTCTTCCAGAAATCCAGTGCAAACTGCTAGTTGTAGCTCCCCTCAAAACTACCTTTACCATTATGCATAAATTCCATCTTTAGTTTGGCAAAATCTCAAATAACAGGTCCTAGCGTTGTTAACCACTGAACCCCTAGCACCATTTCACATCCCCCTAGGGAAACCACCATAGCATCAATTAGGAATTCCACGCCATGTAGTGTACATGTAATTCCTTTACATCTTTTTGTGGTAGTAAGTGTATCGTCGTTGGCCACATGAACTTCCAAGGGATAAGTGTTTGTAATCCTGCAGCCAATCTCCTTAGCTACCTTTTCATCAAGAAAATTGTGGGTACTCCCAGAATCTATCAGGATGTGTATAGGTCGATTTCCTGTTTTGCCTTGTATCCCCATGGTCTGATATGAGTTATGTCCAGCTAAAGCGTTTAAGGAAATCAACGGTTGTTCTTCCTGACAGTTTAACACATTCATTTCTGTAGGATCTAATTCATCCTCATAACTCTGTTCAGGTTGAATATCCTCAAATGGAAGACCACTGTCCTCAATTCCTCCCTCAACCAGAATCAAAACCATCTGATAAAGCTTCCCTTTGCATCTGTGACCAGGTATGTATGGCTCATCGCACTGAAAACAAAGGTTTTTCTTTCTCTTATCCTCAATCTCTGCTGGGGATAGTTTCTTGTAAGTACTTAGATGATTCCCTCCTTGAGGGTGCTCCTGTTTAGGAAATGGTTGGGTAAATCTTGTGTTGTTTTGTTGGGGCTTATTTGCTGGATATCTGTTCACCTAATAAGTGCTTTGAACTGGTTTATCCATTACTGCTCGGAGCACACCTTTACTCTCTTGAAGACTATCAGTTTGGCATCTAGCTAGCTCCATAGCCTCTGAAATGCTGCAGGGTTTCAAGGCACGCACAAATGGTTTAATCTCAGGTTTTAGCCCTCCAACAAAACTGTTCAAGAAGTAGGAATCAGGCAGTAGGCCATTTCTCTGTAACATCAGGCTCCTCAGATTCTCAAACTCATCCAGATAAGTTTCAAAAGAACCAGATTGTTGAAGTTTGTTAAATTCTTCAACTAAGCTACTGCCCAAGTTTTCTTTGAATCTGACGCATAAGTCTAACACAAAATCTTCCCATTCGATATTAGGTCTCATGCTCAGATAACTCTGAATCCAAGATTCGGCCTTATTCACCATTGACAAGGATGCTAAATTCAGTCCCTGATTCTCAGGTATTCTACACAACTCAAAGTATCTTTTGCACTTACGAACCCAATTTCTAGGGTTGGTTCCATCAAATATAGGAAACTCAAGTTTTGGTGTGAAAGTGAATGGTCGAGGGTTAGGAATACCTTCGTGAGTGAGTCGTCCAATGTCCCCAACATCCTGGATCCTGATTCCATGCTGGTGTTGCGGTCCTGGAAATCGTGCTAACAACTCTTGCATCTGAGTCGCCAGTGCTGCGATCTGTTGATGTTGTTGCTGTTGATCATGTTGTTGCGCTTCTTGTTGTGCTTTAAACTGCTGTTCCATGGCTTCAAGTCGTTCATCCATTGCAGCGGACAAATCCTTGATCGTCAAGCGCGCCAGTGCGGAATTTGAAATTCAGGTGATCGGCTGGAAAACTGATACCAATTGTGATGATTCTAGGGCGTCGCCGGAGAATTCAATCACGGAAACACGAACAAGATGAAGATTGCAGGGAATTCACAGAACTCCAGACAATGAATTCAATTGTGGAAGATTACACAGTAAGGTTTTCTGATCAAATTGGAATACATTGGATGATTACAACTATTCACTATTTATATCCTGAGCAATTGTAACTAACTTTTCCTCCAGCTGGCATTGACTGGCAAACGCTCCCCTTCATCTAGGTTTAGCTCCTCGAACCGTAACAGGGCGAAGGTTGGTCGTGGGTGGTGGGCTGCTGTTGGTGGAATGTTTAGGGTTGTTTAGGGATTTTAGAGTTAATAAGGGTTGTTTAGGGTGTTAATATGTTTGTTTAGGGTTTAGTTCTTAACCTATTTGATAAATTAATTTTAATTTTAGGGTTTAGTGGATTTGATGAATTGATTTTAATCCGGACATTTAATCTAATGTGATGTTGTTAGTATGAACTAAATTTAATATGTTTGTGAGGATTTTTGTTGTTGTTAAAAACTATGCATACTTGTTCTAATAGTTGAGTGATTAATTTGGCACATCTTTGATTTTTTAATAGTAAAAAGCAACTACAAGTAATGAAGTTGACGGGATGCCGAAGTCTAAGTTTGACATTTTTGTTTTGGATGAATGTAATCGAGATGAGATCAAACTAATGGAAATAACACTCATCAAGTTGGTTTGGATGTTCACATCAATACGAAAATAGTTAATGAATCTCTACAGAAATTTCTGGCATTCAATGATGTCTCTGAATTGATTAACGCTTCATTGATGCTCAGATGTTCGAGGTAATTATTTTAATACGAAAGAACTTTCTAATGGAATTAAGTTTGTGTGTGAATAATCGATTACTTAAGCAATTCTATTAATAATCATGCACAATTACCAAAACATGATGAAGATTGGTCTGTAAATGCCATGAAGGTAAAGGCAAATATGATTGGCATCTTCGATCGGTGAAAAAGAAGATTGTATGTTCAAAATCACAAGATACAAAGGAGGTCACACTTGTGAGGTTGAGATTATTCCACAAGATAATATTCATTTCAACAAACATTTTATTGCTACGGAAATAAAAGTCTTGATTCAAAAACGGTTTAGATTTTCTCCAAGAGCCATAAAATAAATGATGTGCTTAAAGTATGGATATTATATATCTTATATGAAAGGTTGGAAATCGACACAAAAGGCATTAGAGTATTTATATGGTAACAATCTATCAAAATTGGGAACAACTTCCAAAATTGCCGGCTTATATGGATATAGTACAAGAGTCAAATCTCGACACCGTTGTCTTTTGGAACAAATCTAGGATTGACGATTCAAAAGAAACTTTTGATATGGTTTTTTGGGCATTTGGCCTCGACAGTGAAGCTTTTTCTCATTATCATCCCGTTACTTCTATTGATGGGGCACATTCATATGACAAATATATGAGTGTATTATTGATTGCGGTCAGCTTTGATACAAATTATCATACAGTTCCGCTTGCTAAAAATATTCAAATTGGAAGTGGTTCATATCATTTATTCGAGTAAGCGTAACTCAACGTGAAGAGCTATGTGTGATATTAGACCGACATATTTTGTATATTGAATGGAGTGAAAGTTATGAGTGGGCGCTACCTAAAAGCTTTCACCTTGTGTGCATTCGACATTTTGCAAGTAATTTTAATCAGATAGTGAAATATCGGGACTACAAAGACTCACTTGCTAAGATGACTCGTGAAAATTAAAAAAATCATCAATGTGTATGAGCAACTACGGGAGTCTTTAAAAGAAAATGGCAGTGCAGTAAAATGATTGGACGATCATAGTATAGAGAAATGAGCGTTGGCATACAATGGTAAAGGAAGGAGATGGGTGCATGACGAATAATGATTCAAAATGTTTGTCTATTACCGTATTAGTTCATTTTACGTACAAGCAAGTGAATGCATAGTTGGTTACGCATCGGGATTCATATGAGAATCACACCAAGTTGTTTTCTCCAAACATTAAAAGAAAAGTAAGTGCAAATATAAAAAAATTCGGGGTCATTTGGCTGACAGAGCAACAATAAAGGGAGACACAGCGAAATGGATGAGAGAAGTCGGCAATAGAAGACGGGAGAACCAAGCCAATCACGACCACTATGCCAAAATTAAAAAAGAGTTATGAAGTGTTTGATATTAGGTGGAAGTGGTCACAACAAGAAGTTTTCTAATACACAAAGCTAGAAATGTTTAGGGATGTGCTTTGAAAACTTTTTGGATGTAAGGAACATTTTTTGATTGTAATGATTTAGTTAAATGTGTTTTGAACACTTTTTTTTTATGTAATAAACATTTTGGTTGTAATGATTTAGTTCAATGTGTTTCGGATATTATTTGGATGTAATGAACATTTGGTTGTAACGATTTTGTTAAATATTTTTTGAATACTTTTTGGTTGTACATATTTCGTTAAATATGTTATATGTTTTTTATATGGAAGCAGAAATGAGCCGAGGTAGACGTAGTCAGATGCAGCATAATATTCCATGTATCATTGATTCAGCATTAAAGGCCCATTACTAAAACATTACTGGAATTAATCGGTTAGTGTCAATTTTATTGTTCACCATCACTATTTTTTTTTTTTTTGCATGACATTTTATAAACATTTACATAATATTGAACATGAAGGACGATGTTGGCTTAGTGGTGCTTCACCGTAATATGTGGGAGGTTGATCAACGAAAATGCACGTACATCATTAAAGCAAGATTTGGGTGTCGTATCCAGAATTATCAGGTTGATCTTCTCTTATCATGACTTTTCAAATGCATCATTGGTGAGATGACCATAACACTACAGAATAATAGGGTTTTACCGGGCCACCCATGTATGGACATGCAGTGATAGGATCAGAGGAGATCGAGAATTGGGATAATCTAATCTATGTATGTTCACATTGAATGTCATTCCAATACGTAGTAGAACACGAACTTGAGTTTACTGGGCATGGTATAGAAATAACCTGATTGTTATTCCACCAAACGCATTAGAGGAGGTTTCACAAAGAATTTCAAGAGCATAAATTTTATGTATGTTAGGATCGTCATTAATGTCTGACACATTTGGGAGTGACCTATTCCTTTACTACTAAACTTTTTTGGTTGACCTTGATACTATAAGTTAGGGTAGTGCAATATAGCCTTTATGTGTCGTTGTTTGTGCTACGCTTGTGAGGGTGGCAGCAAACAATTGAATGGGCGTGCCATTCTACTCCTATAATTCGGTCACACGTAGGCGCATTCAACCAGTATTATACCATCCACCATACCACCTAAATGAACCTGAGCGGAACTCATTTGTAAGTTTTTTTTTTTTTCATTTTTTCGTTTAACTAAAAATTATTTTGTTGCATGTTTACGTGTAACTAAAATCTATATTTCTATTTACAAGATGCTTGTTAGTGCGTACATGCAAAGTAATTGTTGAAGTTCTTGCTATGGAATCACATCTGAGATCAAAAAATCCTCCGTGACTTATTTTCATGCAAGTCGATCGGATTAAATCAAGCTTGGAGAAGAGTGATCTTTAGATATTGATCTGTCTCATATTACACTCCCTACTCTGTATACTCGCCACAATCAATCTAATCATCCTGACTTTGTCTAGAACATTATTGTATAACCTTTTATTAATGTGCATGTAGAGTCCGATGAAGATGATGATCCGCCATTGAGTTGAAATCATCGGTCGAGGGATTTTATGAACGGCATGTTTCAACGAACACAATAAGAATCTCAAGTGAGTATTGATTGTAGAGTTTCTTCTCGTTCAAAAGAGCGACACATCATTACACCTCGACACCTAAATTGATGTTATTTTCTATGTTTAGATATTTATCATGCATTTTTGTGTGAAGTTCTTTTTAGCATTTGTAAGACTATTACCTTCATTGTGTGTGTTGATGTGTGATGATTGTAATAGATTTGGCAGAGTTGTTGATATTTAGGGTTTTGGGGATTCAAAGTGTAAATATGACTGTTGGCAAGATATAAGGTGCAAAGCGCCGTTATTATTGGGGCTTGTTTACATTACAGTACAAGGAGCGTATACAGACAAAGCTTTTGTTTAAAGTGCTCTTTATAGGCGGATTTTATAGCTAATTCATTTGGCAGAGACACCGAGCTTTATATTTAACTAAAGGCATTGAAAATTGCTTGTCTCATTTATAATACAAATTTTTTAGAAGTCAGACATATTTCTTTATAACTATTATAACATCATGAGGTGGATAATTTAGCATGGTAATAGTCAAAAACACCACACTTGAGATTCGCTAGTAGGTCCATATATAGATACGCATGGCTCTTAAGATACTATTCACATTTAACATTTTGTTTCCCAACCTTCACAAAAAAGTAATTAATCTTATTTGGGATAAACCGTAAGCATTTCACTAGCCCAAGTAGATTATAGCTTCATTATGATAAAAAAATTTAAAGCTTATGAGTCATTGTTCTATAATCCAATATAAGTTAGTTCATTCTAGCTTCACTAACCAATGTGGAACAATATCACCAAGTGCTCATCCAAACAATCTCCCTCGCACTTGGGAAAATTCAACATGCTCCCCTAATCAATACATTGTTACTACTAGTAGCAATCTCGTAAGGTTCGTTGGTGTGCTCTTAGCTATTCCCCTCTTTATTAGGGTACAATCCACCTTATTAGAGTTCAATCTTCCTTGTCCTGCAACTTCAGTGGCCTAGCCACCTTAGTTTGGGCACATGCAGAAAAGATCACAAGATCCTCCCCTTCATTTTGGAAACCTTGATCACCTACTACGGAGGATCGGATCCGATACCCGATCCCACTTGTTAGAATAAAATAATTAGCAAACATTATCAGGAATTATAATTCCCATATCAATCTAACTAATTATGTTATTGACAAACGTATTTTTAACCATTTTCTAGTTGTTAATGTATGTTTTAGGAGTCAAGTTGCAGTCAAACATAATTTATAGACTTTGGTTAGCCAATGGTCGATCCAAGGAATAGGCATGTGTATATACTAGCTAGCAAATAACGCGTTTAGTTAATCCTAACAGAAATTTAGAAAAGTTATGCTGATTATCCTAATGATGCTAAGAGTAAAAGGATGATTTTATCAGAGCAATTTCAGGATCAAATTTCACTCATGTCTAACATACAAATCATGCAATGATTCTAACAATCCATTTATATTATGGAGTATTGGAAATAACCCAATAACATCAGATAAGCCGCCCAATCACGGATCATTGCTTGAATTAATCTAAACTGTGAATGCCGCTCAATCCCGGATTATCAAACAATTTCGATTTATTAAGCCTACGATTTCGGACAAATAATGTCAACTTCTCTATCGATTCACGTACTATCAGTATAGCTACCATGCTTCAATATTAATCCTACTCAATTTGGTTAATTACCTCAGATCCAGTCATCTTTTTGGTCATTGACCTAATTTCGTTCTAATATGAAGCATCTCAATCAATGGCAAACATGCAGAACAATAAATTAAAAATAGTAGAACAAGAATTTTATTGACCTAATCAAAAGTTATAACATGAATTGTTGAGTACATGCATGAGATCCGTAGGATCCAGAATTAAAGGACTACTCGCCACTCATGGTGATTACTACCAATACAAGAGTGGAGAAAATAGAGAACGAAGAAACCGTGATGATGATAAAGCTTCAAGCTCATCTTTTTCTCCTCTCTTGCCTCTGGTTTCTTAAAATATTCAACACTTGTGAATGAATTTTGTGTTTCTATTTATACGAAAAATTAATTGGGTTGATTTTTAGAAATAGGTTCCGGGCTGGTTCAGATCCAACCGGTGATTCTGTGACCAAACCGTTGGTTTGTTTGATGAACCCCCGATTGGGTCACGAACTAAGCCGTCTCAGAGCGTCTCAAATATTTTTATTTTTTGCCGGTTCCAAACTGAACCGACGGTTCGATCTGTGAACTTGCGGTTCAACTCTAAATCGGGCTATTGTTCACTCAGCACGGTGGTTCTGAATTTGACCATTTGTTTGACCTTCGAATTTGGTCTTGGTGTAAACTAAAGAGTTGTAGCTCTTCAAGTTAGTTTTCCAACAAAATTCTCAATCGGATAAGAATCATGTGTTCGGCAAGCCTTTGACGACGAACAGGGAAATTTGCACATTCTTTGGTCGTATTCTTCTGAATCTTGTGATTTTCTTTATTTTGCTCCAATTGTGCTACAAAGATGCAGTTTAATATGATTTGGCATGAAATGAGAGTGAAATGGTAAAAACACAGAAAAGTTCGGGAGAGAAGCGAATTCATCATCGATTTGATGAATAATCAGTAAGTAAATCAATCGATCAGTTATAAAATTAAACATATTGGAATCCATTGATGAATCAGTATAATTCTGAAGCAAATTTAAAATAAAATCTCAGGGTTAGTGCTATCAATATATTTGTATGTTTCGTCTATCATCCCTTTTGAGAGTAAATAGAGATCGAAACGATATAGTAGAACGGGGAACATAATTTTATTCATAAATGTACACGATAATTAATCAACATAAGTACGGAGTCCATCTCTCAAAGAATATCATAATTATTTCTTTGACAACTAAAATTATTTCCGATAAACATACAAATAATCAAATCACTTGGGCTTGTCTTAAATATTTGGATTACATGTTCCATTAGATTAATAATAAATTAATCTAACATAGATATGCCTTAATTTCATACAATCCACAAATATATTTGTGTTATGATTATGAGCATTTTGATATATTATCTTAGACAAGTGAACATTAAGACAACATTTTGGCATGGCGTTATTCTTTGAGCTAACTATATCCAAGGAATGAGGTTGGATCAAACCTTGAAGTACCTAAAAGGACTAAAACACTTAACCTTGTCGAGCCGAAGAAGTTAGGGTTCAAGGAGGAGGAAGAAACATGGAAAATTTAGAAAATTCCTAAAGAGTGGAGAACTTATTGAAATCCTTTAGAATCATTTACAATATCTAGCTATTTAGGGAATAATTTTGACACACAATCTTATCTGTATGATTAGAATGATCTTCACAGTCCATTGAGGAAGTGTAGTATATATAGAGAAAGAGCTATCCTTCCAAACCATCCAATAGTTCCAAGTAATTGTAACCACTCAAAACCTGTAGTATTCTCATAATCAATGCAATTTCCCTTTCCAAAAGAGTCTTGTTCTCTTCTAGAGTTTTAGTCAAGAGTCATCGCATTTGGGAGACTGACTTAACAATCAAGTGCTAAGGCCACAGGTGCATTTTTGAGTCAAAAGAATAAGCGTGTCACAATTGGTATCAAAGCCCGGTTCATTCTGAAGCTCTGTCCGAGATGTTGGAAAAATGATCATCTTTGAAGAGCACATTACGCATCAAGGGTGATGCCATATCGAGGACGATGCAATACACGATGGTGCAAGAAGTAACTTGTGACACCTCTATTCCCCCAAATCATCATAAAGAGAAGTATATGGATATGATAGCTCCATAGACCTCTCTTTATAACATGAATATGATGCCACTGATTATAAAAGTTTGAGATATTGTAAGTGGATGATATAAAATGTTTGTATTTTTGGATTCTTTCCAAGTATCAATTACTAGTTTTTGGTTATAGAACATCAAATTTGTAATGTGTTGAGGGTAAAATATCTTTTTTCATTGTTGGCATTCTTATCTTGAACTTATCTTTGAATTAAATAACTTACCTCCCTGCCTCAACTTGCCATATTTAGCCCTTCGTTTTTTATTTATATTTTTTTAAGTGAAACCTTCCTCACATAATCCACCATCAGTCATGATCATCCCATTTCTGGAACTTCTTTGTCAAGGTTTGCTGAGGCAGAGGGTTAATATTCACATCATCTAATTGATCAGAAGGAAACAACTGTTAATATTCTTAATCCATTCCGAAGAAGAGAAAATACAAAAAGACATACCTCTTCCGAAATCACTGGAAACATGAACTTGTCCATAGAAAAACAGAGAACCCGGAAAATGGCCACACCAACAATGGGCAATGGCTGGATATTACAATGCTCATCGGTCAATAATGAACAATAGTTTGTCCCTAAGAAGCAAGGAAGAATCTAAAACTCATAGCTGAAGTATGATGACCCATTCAATAAAGGTGCTTTTGAAAACAGATTGCCACCTAAACAAGTTTAACAATATCAGCTGATGCAAATATGTTCATCAGAAAATTGACAAGTAGCTAATTCAATATAAAAGAGACTAGAGAGGACTGCCTCAAGCGAAGGCCTATTTCGCCAACCTGGGCTGCGGAGAACAAACCCGCAAACACCTTGACTAAGGGAACCCCACTGATATTAGAACTGCTAACTACCATAACCAATCATATCTGCAAGGGGCATATTTGCTTTCCCTAATTAACTGTACAATAAGTGGTTGTATGCAGTTGCGCCAACTCATGGGATAATGCATCATCAGCAAAATTGTCCCGAATATTTTAAGGTTTACTGCAGTTGTCGTTTGAGATGGCATCAGTGAAACATGGCGTCATCTGTTGACATCGAAGCATGGAGAACTACCTCACTGCCATTATGCATGTTCAACCTGGAGTACTCTACTGTTGAATCACCTGTAGTGAATGTACTCTCTTTCAGCTTGTGAAGAAATCAATATAGTGGGAAAAATAGCAATCTACAAGTAATAATAAACCAGTCTGGTTGACAACTCACTCATTACGGAATCCAGTGATGAGCGATTGCCCGAATCAGTACCATGCAAATCTGGAAATGGTAAAGACAATTAAGAGTTTTCCATTCACAGTCCACTTTTACATCTATATAATTATGACAACAATAATCTATGAATATATGGAATGATGACTTGACAGCTAGCGTCAGAAAGACGTCCCATAACCAAATAACGGTGAGCAACCAGATGAATAATTAAGTATACGGGAGGAGGGAGGAGTAGAGTAGAAGATGACTCAGAAAATCAAATAGAAAGTGCCTGACAAAACTTTTACGATGCAGGGAAAGAAGGAAATTGACACAAAGAACTACATACAATAAAGTGGCTGACAAAAATACTGCTGACATACTAGTTTAGAATGGAGAGTTAGACAAAAACTGTATTAAAAAGGAGTTGGAGACTCAATATTATCTATGTTTTACAAGATGTATAATCAATAACAACATGAAAAACTAGACATAGATCAACAACTGCATGTGCCAGTAAGACACAACCGAAAATGAGGGTAACTTTTTCCGGACAACATATGAGTGTACTCTACATATGTAAATTCAGTTAATAACTTCATGTACAGAAGAACGGGAAAAAAAAAACAGGAGAGAACTTTGGTTCAGTCTGCATATTCTGCATACCAGAACGGGGGAGGTTTTTTACAGCATCAAAGTTCTTGTATGTGTAACCAACAAAATTATAGTCTTTGGGGCTGAGCATCTGAAAAATAAATGTAGGAGAGCAAAGATGTAGGATCACATGGAATAACCATCAAATGTCAACGATATACAAAGAGACAAGATGGTTAGCTTAAACTAGAAACACAAACCTTCCTGGAGTTTCCTGATCCACTTCTTGTCGGGGGTGGGGGTTCAACCTGTGAAAGTTTTGGCCAAATGGTGTTTGGTCAAAACTAAATGCTGTCCGAATTCCAAATACATCAAAAATATAAAAGCATAAACAAGTTACTCTGAAATCCGTTCTATATCGGAACGAAAAACCCACCTCATCAAATCTCATAAAATTTTGAGTGTCGAGCTCCCCGTTGATCTTAGGCTTAAAAGCTGCCTCCATTTCGTAAAGCTTTTCCCATATAATATCTTTGAACCATGGGTGTGCCTGATCAAATATAAACAAAAAGTATGAGAAAGACCAAAATTGGAAGGAAAATAACAATAATAATAAACCTTTATTTGATGAGCTCCTCCACCACCAAGTCTATGCTCGACATCACAAAGAAGCCGGCATATCAAATCCTTTGCCTCAGGTGACAGCCTAGCATCTTCAGGAAACTGAAGGTAATTTTTCCAGTGCACAATCTGAAAAATATTGAATGTCAAAAATTTGAAACTAAAGTGAGTAGCTTATACACTCAAAAGGTTTGGCCTGTATCCAAAATGTAAATAAAAATCACAGGAATGCTAACAACTGTATGCACATTGCAAATTTGCAATTCAATCAATAAACAGAATTGATTGATGAATAACTGTGTTGCATGAATTGCTAGGGACAGTGACCACCAGTCGACATATTCAAAAGGTGAAGGGATATGAGACTGACATGCAAATATGTTGGTTGTTGAGAAACTGTGGAGCACTAACCCACAACAAAACCACCATTGCCTAATTAGAAGTATAATTTTTTTTACGAACATGTTTGACCATTATCTTTATTGTTTTAAAGTCAAAATGGAACTGCAATGTCACACCTGCCATGATCTAATTGAATTCACAACACAGGTGAATAAAAATGATGATTAACCTTTCTACATGTTGTAATTGGATCATCAGCATAGAAAGGAGGGTAACCAACAAGCATCTCATACATTATGGCTCCCAGTGACCACCTGTATGATAACACCATATAAGGTCTAGCCAATATTTTACCAACAACAGTAATTATACATATCCGATTTGGATCGTAATTCACAGAGCTACACAAGGCATTTCCATCCAACTAAACAAAAGGGTCATTGGCATTACAATCCACTTGGTTATATCAAAAGCATTACATTCTTCTTTGAAAAGACAGCAAAGGTAAGAAGAAACTGTGTAAAGCTAAAGGTCCAAGCCCATAATGGAATGAAAAATAGTAGTCACTAGTCACCACGAAAATCATTTACAAGACTCCTAAATAAAACAAAGGCAATAGTTGAATGTGCTAGAAAAAGCTTAAAGACAGATTTGTGTTGGTGCCATTTATTTGGTCTTGGAATGCAACTTTGGTTTTTGATTTCTCCCTGACATCTCAAAGAAAAATGACAATACCAGGCAATACCACAGTAGTTGCCACCAAATGCATCACTACTGTTTTAGTTTTAACACTTCCAACCAATTCACCGAAAATCTGTTGCTTAGAGGGTTTACTTAGGTTAAAGCAATTGAAATAATAAAAAAAAAAGATTCATAAAGGTAATACAGAAGAAACACAGCTAAAACATTTGATTTTGCACATTCAGTTTCAGTTCTACAATAAACAGACATATCCGCTAAATAGCCGAAAGAAAGCAGCATGACACACCAGTCACATTCTTTGCCATATCCTTTTTTCATCAGGACTTCCGGAGCAATATAGTCTGGTGTGCCAACAGTAGAATATGCCTATTATCAGCAGAAGAGGATGGACATAAACAGGATTTTCAGTTATCGCAGCTCCAAAATGATATTCCCACAAAGGTTACTTAAAGACAAAAAAATGGCAGCCTGAAGTAGATCAGTAGCTCTGGACTACAGAATTTGTTAGTCAAAACAAACATTGAAAAAGAACCAGTACCAGAGTCCTGCGATTCATCTGCCAATGCTGAAGCTGTTCCTGAGGGCTCTTCCAAACACTGCAATTAGTTGACTTCGGAAAACACCCATCGATGTTCATTGATTCCTTTAAATCAGCATCACTAATCGGCTCATTTTCATTTATTGGAAGTAGATTTGAGCAATCTAGGGGCTTGCAAAGACCAAAATCAGAGAGCTTCATATGTCCATTCACGTCAAGCAAAAGGTTGTCAGGTTTTATATCCCTGATCAATTTTGGTAAAGCATAATTTGAGAGAACACGGATATCATTACAGCAATCAATAAGTCAGAAAAGATTACATAATTACCTGTGTATATAATTGAGTGCATGTATGGACTCTATTGCCAGGATGCTTTGAGCAATGTAAAATCTGGCAACAGTTTCGGTTAGTGTCTCTTCTCTGATCAACAAAGTCATTAAATCGCCACCAGGCAAATACTCCATAACCAGATACAAGTATTCATCATCTTGAAATGAATAATAAAGTTTCACAACACACTGGCTTGCCACTTCGGCAAGCAAATTTCTTTCCGCCCTAACATGTTCAACCTACATTGAAGAAATAAAACCGTGATAATTGGAAAGGGCAAGCAAAAGAGAAAGAAGGATTTCTTCGAAAATAAAGAATTTAGAATGCATCTACTCATTGTAGCTGGGAGTAAGAACAAAACATGTGATGCTAGGAAGGGTCGTCTATCCGATAGAATAGTGTACGACAAATAGTAACCAGTCATATACAGTTCTCACAAGGAATAATAAATTCCGTAACTGCAAATTAAGGCACAAGTAAATAATATGCACCTTCCCAGAACACATTTTCATACAACTACACAAAGACACTCCATACACTTGTGAGATTTGAGGGAATGGGAAATAGAAAAGGTTGATTTTGAATTTTTTCAGAATACATTCCTTTTCTGCCTGAATATAACCATTACTAATGGGTTGAAAGATGACCTACAAACATAGGTAGTAGGAAAATGGAATTATGTGTTTCCATTTAATGGAAAGTTTACGATACCTTACTGCTCTTGTTTTTTTAGTCAGCCTTTCAAACAGTTATGTATTTATTTGAATCACATTGAATTCAAAATTTGGCTTCTTTACCAACTTACATGAAAACAATCAGTCACTAAAAATCCTCCATATCATATAGGCAAGCTTTTTATCAAATGAATAACCTATGAGAAAAAGTAGAAATTGAGGTGTAAACATCTGTCACTTTGTAAAGCATTTGAGTTAATATATGCGGAGTTACTAAATAAGGCTCATATAATAGATTTGTATTCAAACATGTTCCATTTCAATATAAGTTATACCACAACATGATGATAGTTGTAGTAACAACTGTGAAGGAAAATATATACACATAAAAAGGAGGGAAAATGTAACAACAACTCAGAACGAAAAAACATACATAAAAACACAATGACAAAATTAACCTGATCTTACCTGTCCCCTGCTAAGCATTTCAGACTTTTTAAGCTTTTTCATGGCATAGATGTTACCAGATTCTTTTCCTCTGCATAATCTAACCTGTTGAAAAGCATAAGGGCTGATCAAACTTGTATTCTTCTCTGCATAAGGGCTGATCAAACTTGTATTCTTCTCTTGAAAAGAGCATGCAAGCACCACATTATGTGAGTAACAATAAAAAATGTACTACATAAAAGCAGATACTTGATATTTGTGAAACATAAGTGAAGCAAGATAAAATTGTTACTATCTATTTTGCATATGTTTAACCTCTCCAAAGGCTCCTCTACCAATAACTGTCAGAAGCTCAAAGTCATCAACATTCATCCTGTGCCTCTTTAGTCGAATGTATTCTGTCTCCTTACGCTCCAATTCTTTCAGTTGATTAAGTTGTTCCTCTGCGGGTACATCTGAAGACGCCAACTTCTTTTCTAGCTGATCGCGCCTGTCAATGTTTAGCTCATTTCATGACGTTGTAAATCCAGCAACCAAGTGTAAATTTGGCGCTGCATTGTCTTGTCATAATCCATACGGACCCTAACATGTCATCTCATTTCAAATTTGTTGACTGTTTGCTTACAGCATATATAAATTGTGTTAAATCCAACAACTTACACTGAATAAAACTTCGTCTTATTCATCATTGCCAGCTCAGTCTCCTTTATATATAAAATTGAAGGTATTCTGAATGTATGGTTGTTGAGAATGATTTAGTTAAACCAGAATGTGGCAATGTCCATTTACTCTCAAAGGAGACAAATCAACCCTAGATCATGGTTGGTGAAGCAAATCAATGCCGGTATATTCTAAGAAATGCCAAAAGAAGCAATACAAGGGATAATACTGAATTTTTCAAAAAAAGGAAGAAGGAAATGGCGGGACCTCTTTTTACGTTCTTCAACCTGCTTCATCTGAATTTTGTAGTGATTCTCGATGTACTTTTTCGCTGCGGCTACCCTCTCCATGGTGACGGTAGAACCTAAATCCTCCGGATCCGCCATTTCGTGATCATCGTCCACCCCCATCTTCCTCCCCACCTCGTCTTTGGCTCCCTGGTTGTCCATGGCCATCGCCCAGACGCTCCTATTTCTCTTTTCACTGGTACCTGCGAATCGATGGCCCCAAAACAAGGGAAGAATGAAATGAAGTGGGATATTATTAATTATTAATAAAACAAAAATGGGAAATGGCAGGGACTAATTTTGGGTGGGGTGCTACTCTCTCTCTCTCTCTCTCCTTCTTTTCTTCTCATGAATTCGAGTGTGTAAGATTTGCAAAGTTTTTATATTTCCCAATTATTAGAAAAACATTCAATTCACCACTTTTTGAATTTTATGTTTCTTTTATGCCCTTCCTTTTCAAAACTTTTTCACTGATACCATTTTTTAATTAAAACTATTTCTTGATGAAATTGCTATTACCATTACAATTTGTTATTGGATCAAATTTAAGATGAATCATTGCTTAGTTGGCATCTTGCGTGTACTTTGAGACAGCTTGAACCAACAAAACTAAGGAATCGAATGCTAAAATTCAAAAGACATACTAACTAGTCAGCATCATCGGTGGGGATGATAAAAATATCATAAGGAACCCAGCCTATGCGAGAAATAATGTTGCGCCTCGTCCTATATGTTAAATTAATTATTTGTTTCTTACGATATACTATTGTAGTGATAAGCAAGGTTGATCACACGTGGAATTGATTCCATGAAGTTATTAAGAATAATAACAAAAGAGGGTCACCAGTCATTTTTGGATGCAAGAAACAAAAAGAGAACTTTCCAATTATGAGAAGTATCAATTCTTAACAATCAGTTGTGCCTAACGTTTATAACAGACACTAATATCACATGTCATCAAATCTTTTAATCACTCCGACAAAGGTAGCACAATAATTAATACATCCCAACAAATGTAGTATATTTTAGTTTTCCTAGGCAGACATATCCCAACAAAGGTGATAATTAACCTAATAGTTACCACTTACCTTTACGATAAATTTTCTTGTAAGAATGAACGGTAAGAATTAAACAAGTAGAAAAAGCTTTATTTTAAAGTTTCAACTTAGCCTACCGATTTAATTCACGATAATAAGCATAGAGAACTAGTAACAGGAAAAATAACATGTGCATAGAACAATCCTCAAAACGCACAAGTTCATGCGATGAATTAAAACAAGAGATTTAGCTACTCATAGCTAAAGACATCATTAATAAGAGAAAGGAGTAGAAGAAGAGTGTTCATGTCGCTTGAAGCATGTCAAGACTTCGTCATCTCGGCTCATCTTTGGCCTTCTAGGACTCTAGCCTTGGTTTCTTGATTTCTCGATGATGAATATTGTTGTAGAGGCATTTTTTTATATAACTTCAAGTTTTGCCAAATCCTAGAGAAAGTAGGACCCCTATACCAAATATTCTTGAACTCTTTTTGAATTATTTTATTCTTGAAAGTATATTGGGGATTTAAATCTTGATTTATTTTTATCATAACTTGAATTGTCAAAAATAGTTATCACGAATCTATTGATGTCATCACTGAAGTCATCATTCTTGGCTGCTGACAACATCCGCGCGGAATGTTGATGTTAAGCCCGCCCACAACGTTGTTAACCCACGCGCAACGGTGCACTTAAAGTCTTCCTTGCCCGCGGTTACTACTGATTTTCTTGGTTTGTTCTGCGCAGCAGCTTCATCTTCGATTATCGTTTCGACATTCTATATGTCAGAATATGCTTCCGGTGTAAACTAAAGAGTAGTAGAAAATCGAGTTTTCTTCACAACGATGAGTAGTTCATATTCGTTGGATCATCCATCAGTGTGAAGTGACGTCTGGAAGCGCCAAAGTTAATATTGGCGATGGATGGCCATTTTACATTGTATCCTCTCCTAATATCTAGAATACACCTAAGACATAAAACTATACCAATCAAGTAATCTTGAACGTATAAATATATAAAATACATATATTGAGATAGTTAGATGAACGTACAAATACGACTCATCATATAACTAACCTAACTTATGCAAAAATTCAAGTCATCATAATAAACGTAATGATGAACATAATGGGGTCACACATCATTGTTGCCGGCGATGTACCTAGCATTAGACAGGAGAAATTATCGAGTGTAATTTGAGCCGGGTGGCGAGAAGAATACGAGACATGAGATGAAGATAGAATGATGGAGGCAGCATCTAACAGGGGGATAGGAGGAGATTGGAGGAGGGAGGAGAGGTCGTACAAAACCTAACTGCTATTGTTAAGAGTAGTTTGCCTCAAAATCCATGTATGACCCAAACTTTGATTCAGCCTGAATCAATTGAATTAAAACCGCCACTTTTGTTAAATACTTGAGACAAGTGGAATTTGAAATGAATGGGAGAAAACAAACAAAACATTGGAAAAGTGACGAATTGGAATTTTTGTTTCTCATTATCACTCTATATATAGGAACGTCTTTTAGCCTTAAAATTTAATCTTCACAGGGCCCTAACTAATTAAAGAATTTATTTTTTAATCGGTTAGTGTGGGTTTAGAACTAGAAATACGAAGGAAATATATCACCCCACATGGGCTTGTCCAAATATTTTGGCATGACCAAAAGCTCATAGGCGATTTAGAGGTCTACCTGACCAAAGCTTAGACTATGTACAATGGGTTGTTGAATTGGGGATTAAGTAGTTGAATAGGTTTAATGAGGTAGTTGAATAGGGTGTTGAATATGAGGATTATTTGGTATTGAATTGAGGCTATTTATAATGGGGTAGTTGAATATGGGGATTAAGTAGTTGAATAGGTTTAATGAGGTAGTTGAATATGGTGTTGAATATGATTTGGATTATTCGGTGTTGAATTAATTAAACATGTTGAATGAAGATGTGGTGGGGACCATGTGTGACATACCAATATACGTCTTGTTTATTGGTTGATTGATTTTTTTAGATTTTAATTTTTACACCAAAATTCATATTTTTTTATGCTCTATAAATACATACTCGCTTCATTTGATTTAGACACCACAAAAAAAACTTCTTTCTTCTCCATTTTAAACCCTTCTTTTTAGCCAAATGTCCCAACAATAATTCTTTTGTCTACCCAAATCTCCACAATTATCAGTTTCAAAATCAACAATCCAGCCAACAAAATACTCAAAACACTTCAAACTATGGGTTTGCACCAAATTTCATCATGCCTTCATCTGCTCGCATGTGGGACATAGCCGATTTGGCTATCATCATGAGGTCGTGTATCATATTGCATAATATGATTGTTGAGGATGAACGAGATACATATGCTCAACACTGGACCGATTATGATCAATCTGAGGCGAGTGAGTCTAATACACGATAACAATTCTCGACCAAGGTGCTACCGGCATTCGCAAATCATGTGCGTGCTAGATCCGAGATCATGATTCAAACGCACATCACGCATTGCAAGCAGATCTGGTCAAACACATATGGGCAAAATTCGGAATGTTTCGTGGTTAAATATATTTCTAAGTCGTTGTGTGTATTTGTTTTAATAATGTCTATCTATATTTCTCGTCTTTATTTCTTGCAAGATGCAATGATATAAAATTTAAAATTGATGAACTAAAAACATTAAAATAATAATAATAATATATAATTTATTTTACTATTAATTTTTTTTGAATGCAAAATGATAAATTTATTGAATTTTAATTACAAAAATTAAATTATGAAGAAAATAAAAGAAGATAAATAAAAGTTGTGGGATAGGGTGTTGAATTTTATTAAACAAGATCATTGTAGAGGGTATAAGTTGAATGTGTGTTGAATGATTAGGTGGAAGATAGAGAAGATGACGTGGAGTGTTAAAAAGTGATAAAGTAGGGTGTTGAATTTTTTTTGCATCATAGATAGTCTTAAAGGGTTTGTTTTATTGAACTGAATTTATTTACTTAAATACTTAACTTAATTAAGTACTTTGAGCGCATGATTTTTGTTTGATTGAGGGGTGTCATATCTTGTTGGAAAGCTAACAGAAAGGGCTATAACTTTTCAGTTTACAAAAAGACCAATTTCAAAGGTTTAAAAGGCCAAACAAGCGGGCAAAGTCAAAATCACCGTGCCAAGTGAACAATAGCCCTGTTCGAGACCCAACCGCCGGTTCATTAACAAAACTGCCGGTTCATAAGCGAACCGCCGATTCAGGTCAAACTGGCCAAAAATAGGATTTTTAAAAGAGCCTTAGAGATGGCCCGGTTTATAAGTGAACCGGTGGTTCACAAAGGGAACATGCGGTTGTGACTAGTCAACTGTCGGTTACAACTGAAGAGGCCTAAACAATGAAATTTCTAGCCGCTTTGAGATAGACCAGTTCATAATCCAACCGGCGGTTCACCAAGTGATAGTGCTGTTGGACAAGTCAACCTTCGGTTTGAGGCTAAACCGGGCCAGACAAAATTTCTTAATTTGATCGAGTTAGTTTTATTATAAATAGAGACCCAAAGACTTGAGAGTTGAAATTTAGAAGACCTAAATCTGGAGAGGAAGAGCAACTGAAGAGAATCGAAGACACTAATCGACAATAAGTTTCCTCGTTCTCTATTTTCTGTCATCTTGTATCAGTGGTAATCACCATGAGTGGCTAGTAGTACCTTAATTCTGGGATCTTACAGATCCCATGTCTGTACTTAACAATTCATATGATCTTAATAAAATTGTTCGATTATCTTAATAGAGTTTTTTAATTCTATTGTTCTTAATTCAACATTCTTACATGTTTACTAATGATTGGGATGCTTTTTTGTAAGAACGAAATTAGATTAAAAACCAAAAAGATGATTGGGTCTGAAGTGATTAACCTGATTAAGTAGAATTAGTATCGAAACATGGTAGCTATACTATTAGTACATGAATCGATAAGGAAGTTGACATTATTTGTCTGAAAACCCTAGGATTAATAAATTGAAACTATTCATAATCCGTGATTGTGCGGTATTCAACAGTCTAAATTAATTCAGGCAATGATTCGTGATTGGGCGGCTTGCCTGATATTATTTGGTTATTTCAACTACTCCATAATGTAATTGAATTGTCTGATATATCGCATGATTTGTGTGTGAGGCATGGGTGAAGTTTGATCTTGGAACTCTTTCTCTGATTAAATCAATCTCTTACTTTTAGCGTCATTAGGATAATTAGTACATTGTTTTACCAATTTCCATTAGGAGTAGCTAAACATGTTATTTGCTAGCCTGTATACACACGCCTATTCCTAAGATCGACCCTTGGCTTACCAAGGTTTATAAATTATTTTTGACTGCAACTTGACCCTTAAAACATACACTTGACAACTATAAAGGGTTAAAAATATGTTTGTTAAAATGACGTCGTTGTCTAGGATCAGCGTTTATTGTGTTATTAGTTTTAGATTATATAGTTTAGGACTAATACATATTTTATTTTTATTGTACTCCTTACATCTACAAAAAATATTTTGCCGAAATTCTACGTCGAGTATCGCAAATACTATGCCAAGAGGAAGGAAGAAGGCACAACAAGTAGACAATCCAAATGATTCAGACGATCATCAGACACTTCAAGGACAGAGCTCAGCGCAGACAGCACCGCAAATGCCAGATGGATCCACCTAAAAATGAACGGACAGAATGCGTTGGAGGTTAATCAACAAGCTTAGCGCCCTATCTACTGCCTGCAAGATTTTATCACTCTTAATGCCACCGAATATTAGTCAGCCATAGCAGCATCAGGAGTTGCAGCCAACAATTTTGAAATCAAAACCGGCCTTATCCAAATGGTGTCAACAAATACCTTCTCTGGAAAAATTAATCAGGATCCAAATCAAAACCGGCCTTATCCAAAAGATGCCCTATCTCATTGACTATTAAAGCGTGGAGGTGGCTGGATAGCCAGTCTAAGCGAACCTTCACTACGTGGGATGCTTTTTCGGTTGCCTTTCTCAACTAATACTTTCCGTCATTCAAGATAATCCAATTTCGGCCGAAATAACCAATTTTTGTGCACTTGATGGAGAGACCCTCTATGAGGCATGGGAACGGTACAAAGACTTGCTTAAACTATGCCCTCATCATAATCTGGACAAGGTAACATTAGTTTACACATTCTACACCGAAGTCCCCCAATTAATCATATCGTAGCTAGATCAAGCCACGGGTGGAGCATTTGCAGACATCTATAATAAAGAAGCCTATGTGCTTATTGAAAGAACAGCTCAAAATCTACATTTATGGGCCATCGAGAGGACGATTCCAAGAAACAAAAAAGGTTCACATGATTTATTCATAAGGGACTCATAAGACCCGATTAATGCCCTGACTAGTAAGTTGGATAGCTTGGTGGCCAAACTAGATTCACCGAGAGTCGGTTCATTAGTTACGAATGCGTCTCACACGCCTAGTGTACTGCACTATATGTGGCTCCCACTCTCATTACAGTGACACGTGTCCCGTCTTGGCTTCAGAGATACAAGGGGCTTCCCAAGAGGATGGTAACTACATGGGAAGAAATCAAGGGAACAACTTCATATCGGGATCACACACAAATCCGTGACTTATAGACCGAACAATAGAGCTCATCCTAACTTGATACGAACCCCACCCTCTAGTGTGATGGAAACTGTTATCTTAAGTTGGATCGTAACCAAAACAAATCTGCCACAACAAGTTTGTGAGCTCGATAACCCCTCACCTCATTGTGATGAGAAACCACGACTTCATAGGATGAGTCTTAACCCCTCACCTTAACATAAATGGATAGCGTGATGAGAAATTAAGAAATTCAGATTCAAACGCCACAAAAATGGTGATAAGTTTGGATTTTGAACGCCACAAGATTAACCTTGAGAAGTTAAGAAAGTTCAATCAAGAACAAAGAAAATACATGTTTCTCACAAGTTTATTATTCATTGGATATGAAAATGATAGTGTAGTAGCCCTTATATATGGAATAGATAAGAAACTCAAAGGACTAGAAAATGAAGATAAGAACAACATAATGAGATTGAAGATAAGAGCAGCTCTTGAGTTTTCTTGCTATCTGAAAGTTTTCTATACTTATCTTCTCATATTATTTTTATGAGATGATAAGATTGAATATGATTTGCTACTTCTTGGCAATTAGCCAAACTTTCTTGAATAAGCCCATGTAGCTTCATATAACTTCTTTGTTCTTTGTCTTGTAATTGGCCCACTAGGAATTGACAATGGATCATTGTGCTTATAGCCTTCATCTGATTTGACTTCAATAGTCGCATCATAACTTTTCTTACAACACTCAGAATCTGACATCTCAAACAAAGAATTCCCCAGGCTTCTCTAACAGGCGACAACAGCAGAACAATCCTCCTTATCAGTCGAGGAATCAGTTCAGAACCGAGGTAACCAAAATTAGCTCAGAACACCGGGGGAGCATCTAGCTTCAAGAACATGCTTGCTGATTTTCTTGGGCAGCAGAATAAATGCTCACAAGAGACTAACGCTAGGATTGACAACCTTGCAAAAACTGTGGAGCAACTGACTATTCAGAATCGAATGCTAGAAAATTAGATTGTACAGTAGGGAATTCAACATCAATAGAGCCGAGCAAGCTAGCTTCTAAACCTGACCCCAATCCTCGAGGATTGGTGAATGCCATCACTCTTAGAGGAGGGAAGCAGGTCGAGATGCTGCAAGCTTAACCCACTGGAGAGAGTGATACTCGGGCACCGAATTCTACATCAGCTAAGGAGGAGAAGAAACATCCAACTGATACAAAGAAAGCTGAAATTGAGAAAGAAACCACTCCGTATAAGCCACCAGTCCCATTTCCTCAGAGGCTCACTGCATCAAAGAATGATAAGGCATTCAAGAAGTTTGTGGACATAATTCAAACACTGTACGTCACTATGCCACTCACCAAAGTGGACATCCAAATCTCAACTTATGCAAAGTTCGTGAAAGACATTCTCTCGGACAAATGTAGGATTGACGAACATGAAACTATAGCTTTAAGTGAGGAGTGCAGTGCTGCCTTGTGACATTGGTGGCATTACAATTCAACGTGCTTTGTGTGATCTAAGTGCTAGTGTTTCCATTATGCCCTATTTTTCTTTATGTTAAACTGAATTTAGGGGACCTTAGTCCTACAAACATCTCTATACGCCTGGCAGATTGTTCATCTAGGCTCCCGAGGGGGATCTTGGTGGACGTCCTTATTAAAGTAGGGAATATTTATGTTCCGGTCGATTTCATAGTTTTAAAGGTTGATGAGGATAAGGATATCCTTATTATTCTTGGTAGGCCTTTCTTGTGCACTGCTGGAGTTGTTATTGATGTTAAGAAACGAGCCCCACCCTCTAGTGTGATGGAAACCGTTATTTTAAGTTGGATCGTAACCACTAATGATCTGCCACAATAAGTTTATTAAGCTCGATGACTCCTCACCTTATTGTGATGAGAAACCTCGACTTCATAGGATGAGTCTTAACCCCTCACCTTTATGCTAATGGATAGTGTGATGAGAAACTAAGAAATTCATATTCAAACGTCACACTAAGAATGGTTATAAGTTTGAATTTGAACGCCACAAGATTAATTTTGAGAAGTTCAGAAGGTTCAATCAAGAACAAAGAAAATAAATGTACCTCACAAGTTTATTATTCATTGGATGCTGAAAATGATAGTGTAGCAGCCCTTATATAGGAAATAGACAAGAAACTCAAAGAACTAGAAAATGAAGAGAAGAACAATATAATGAGATTGAAGATAAGAGCAATTCTTGAGTTTTCTTGCTGTCCAAAAGTCTTCTATACTTATCTTCTCACATTATTTTTATGAAATGATAAGATTGAATATCATTTGCTCCTTCTTGGCAATCAGTCCAACTTTATTGAATAAGCCCATGTGGAGCTTCATATAACTTCTTTGCTCTTTGTCTTGTAATTGGCCCACTAGGAATTGACAATGGATCATTATGCTCATATCCTTCATCTAATTTGGCTCTAATAGTCGCATCATTCTCCCCCTCTAGGAAAGGATTTGTCGTCAAATCTTCATCTGCAACAAATGGAGACAAATCAGCAACATTAAAGCTTGCGCTAACATTATACTCACCGAGCAAGTCAAGCTTGTAAGCGTTATCATTAATGCATTCAAGGACTTGAAATGGTCCATCTCCTTGAGGTAGAAGCTTTGATCGTCTTTTTTTAGGAAAACGCTCTTTTCTCCAATGCAACCAAACCCATTCACCGGGCTCAAACACGACCTTCTTGTGTCCTTTGTTGGCTTCTTGGTCCTCCGTTCGATGTTCTCTTTAGCTTTTTGGTGAATTTGTTTGACCAATTCAGCCTTCTTTCGCCACCTAAGTTTAGACGCTTCTGCAAAGGTAAAGGTGTAAGATCTAAAGGAGATAAAGGATTAAAGCCAAACACAATCTCAAATGAAGAAAACTTAGTTGCTAATGTATGCTTCTATTATAAGAAAATTCAACATGTGGCAAACACTCCTCCCAAGTTTTCAAGTTCTTCTTAATGATAGCACATAATAATGTGGACAAGGTCCTATTCACCATCTCTCTTTGCCCATCAGTTGAGGATGATATATAGTCGAAAATAACAACTAGTCCCCAACTTTCCCACAAAGTTTTCCAAAAGTGACTTAGGAACTTTGCATCCCGATCCAAAACAATGGTCTTAGGCATTCCATGCAATCTAACAATTTCTTTGAAGAACAAATCAGAAATATTTGAAGCGTCATCATATTTATTCCAAGTAATGAAATGTGTCATTTTCGAAAATCTATCCACTACCACAAAAATTGAATCTTTACCCCCTTTTAGTCCTTGGCAAACCTAACACAAAATTAATAGAAATATCAATCAAAGGATGATCTGGTATAGGTGTATACAAACCATGAGGTTTTAATTTAGACTTGGCTTGTTTACATGTTATACACTTTTCACAAATTCGTTCAACATCACGTCTCATATGCGGCCAAAATAAATGTTCATGCAACATGCCCAAAGTCTTAGCAAAACCAAAATGACCCATTAATCCACCACCATGTGCTTCCCTAACTAGTAATTCACGTAGAGAACACATTGGAACACATAATTTATTTTCACGAAACACGTAGCCATCATTATAACTTTCCAAATGATGTTCTATAATATGCTTGAAACACATTGCCAAAATCAAGATCATTTGTATATAAGTCCTTGATGTATTCAAAACCAAACAATTTTGTTTCTAAGGTAGAAAGTAAAACATACCTTCTTGACAATGCATCAGCCACAATGTTTTCCTTACCTTTTTTGTATTTCATAACATAAGGAAATGTTTCAATGAACTCTACCCATTTGGCATGTCGTTTGTTTAACCTTTGTTGTCCTTTCAAATGCTTTAAGATTTCATGATCGGTGTGAATAACAAACTCCTTTGGCCATAGATAGTGCTGCCAATGCTCTAACGCTCGCACAAAAGCATACATCTCCTTGTCATAAATAGGATAATTCAACGCTGCCCCACTCAGTTTCTCGCTAAAATAAGCAACGGGTCGCCCTTCTTGCATTAGAACAACTCCAATACCTATTCCTGAAGCATTACATTCAATTTGAAATGTCTTAGTAAAGTTAGGTAATGTAAGCAAAGGAGAATTTGTCAACTTCTCCTTAATTAGCGTAAAAGACTTCTCTTGTTTGCTGCCCCATTTGAGGTGCATTCTTCTTGATGACTTCGGTTAGAATGGCTGCCAAGCTACTGAAATTTTGGACAAAACGTATATAGAAGTTTGTTTGTTTTCTTTTTGAAATTCACAGCGTCTCAGTCAGGCAGATGTGTGAACAAGCAGTTGCTGCAGCATACTCTTGTTCACTTGGAAATTGTCTCAGCAAACAATGAACAAGACAGAAGTTTGTTCACCCAGTTCGGCCAAGTGCCTACGTCTGGGGAGGACTATTCTCCAATCCTCAATCCACTAAACACGAAGGTCTCCAAGTACACTCGGTTACAACTCCACGCAACCTATGCTACTCAACCTTGTGTGGATCACTTGACACAATAAGAACAGGCTCTGACTTGTGTCTGCAAACCCTCTACAAATGTCAATCTAGAATAGCTACAGATTTCTCAAGACTCAGCCTATTCTAAACTACACTCACTCAGCAGGGTTGCTGTAGCAACTGCTGTAACACACAGCTGAAGCACAATTGTCCACGTCGCTCCAAAGCCTTCTGCCGAGCCGTTCGAACGATTCCACGAGCGCTGCGCACTCTGGAATACTCCCCCTCACTCAGTGACCACCTGCCACTAGCGAGAACCACCGCTTAGACACTCGACCGAGCCACACACCCGTCAGTTCTTCAGCGGCTGCCCTTGATCAACCAATAAGCACCACTGCTCTGAATTGGCTTCCAGATCAAGCTCGAATCAGACTTTGCAAGTCCTGATTCCCTTCTGCTTCTGTCACCACAGCTCTGCGGTCACGCTCTGCTCTCGGGTGATGATCGAAGAATTCGTCCGTCACACACCAAAATTGCTCTCTCTGAATTCTGTGTATGCACTCGTGTATCCCTCAGCTTCGATCAACCTCTCAGCTCTCAACCCCTTTCTCTTAAATAGCAGCACCAGGTTTAAGCAATGTCCAGGTTTAAGCAATGTCCCAAAAAGAACAATTATCTCCTAAAATCTAGGAGATTAGATTAGATTTTTATCTTCAATACAAATCTCCTTCTCTGACTAGGAAACCTCACTGGAAAATTCTCCACAGCATTTTAGAAATTCTTCAGATGATCTCCGTAGAGTTCCCAGCCCTTCTAGACAAGCCCAGGACGCTGTTGCTTCTCGGACAGATGATGCAGCCACTTGAACAAGCTCCTGCTATAGCATCCCCTGCTATAGCTGCTCCTTGTTCATGATCTCTTCCAGATTTCTGAGCGCCCCAAGGCAACATTAGGTGGCGCGCCTGGTGAAGACATTAAGCTCAGGCGCCACTTAATGTCTTCATCTGGAGCGCCACTTAATGTCTTCATCTAGAGCGCGACTTACTGAGTTTGTAGAGTGCCACTTAATGTCTTCATCAGCCCTTCTAGACAAGCCCAGGACGCTGTTGCTTCTCGGACAGATGATGCAGCCACTTGAACAAGCTCCTGCTATAGCATCCCCTGCTATAGCTGCTCCTTGTTCATGATCTCTTCCAGATTTCTGAGCGCCCCAAGGCAACATTAGGTGGCGCGCCTGGTGAAGACATTAAGCTCAGGCGCCACTTAATGTCTTCATCTGGAGCGCCACTTAATGTCTTCATCTAGAGCACGACTTACTGAGTTTGTAGAGCGCCACTTAATGTCTTCATCAGCTGTTTTCTTTCCATACTTGCTGTAGCAGGCTCTAGTGCACTTTGTAGGAGTTTGTCAATGATGCCACATACCTTAACAATCTCCCCCTTGGCATTTTGACAAAATCCAAGAACCCTTCTAATCTTAGGCAATCCTCCTCTCATCTTTGAACTCCTTCTTTTGCAGCTTCCTCAAGTTCAATCTTCAGGGGATGTTGTAGCAAATTCTTGCGCTTGTTTTGTCAAGGATGCCATTACCTTAACACTCTCCCCCTTGGCATTTTTGACAAAACCTGAGCATCATTTATAAGAGCACCTCTTCTCTTCTTCTCCCCTTCTCCTCTTCTCCTCTTCTCCCCCTTTTTTGTCACAAATGATAGAGGGGGATACCAGCTAAACTCAGCGAGTATGCCAACGCCTCTTCTCCATCCATAGGAGAGGGCATTCCAATGTGTCAACATGTGCTTCTTTGGTTGGCTTTGGGGGAATATCAGGTGGCTGCTTCTCCACCCATACTTGTACTGGTTTTCGAACATGCTGCTTCCGAGTTTTGTTGTGACCAGCAACTCTTTCTTTCCTTCCGGCATTGTTTCGATGTCTCATCCTCTCTGTGCCAGCATCCTTCTCGATCCTTATACTCCAGCTCGTTGTCCCTCCAGTGCACCTGCGATTTCTATGCTCAATCGGACAGTGTTGTACCTTCATCGGATTTGATGAGCTGAGGGTGCAACGTCTAATCCTTGGGTTCATCCGACGCTGTCCGTCTGTGGGAGGTCTTTGAGGTCTCCAATACTTGTTCAGGATCAGACATCTTCTCTGGATGTGACCCTCCCGATCACAGAAATAACATCTGCGACTTTTGCACCTGAGTTTCTTTTCTGCTACAGGTGGTTGATACAACGGCTGCTGTAGCAGTTTCTTGTTCACCCTTCTATGCACCTTCTTCTGAACTGGTTTTTGGGACATGACCGTTTTCTCCACTGCAATCTCAGCATCTTCTAGCTCCGTAGCTTTGATGAATACAGTACTTTCAGCACCTTCTTCTCCAGTGTGTCCAAGACCAGAGTAGCCTCCTTCATATCTTTGGCGAGCTAGAATATCTTCAAGAGTGCTTGTTCCACTGTTAAGCATCTTTGTAGTCTTCTGGTAGAGGTTGAGCTCTTCCTTCTCTGCAGCAAACTTCTCTTCTTGCTGGGCAGCCTGATCCGTAAGAGAAGTGATCGTCTTCAGCAGCTCTTCTTGTTTTTCTTCCAGCTCTGAAACTTTGGTTGTCAATCCTTTGTTGTTCTCGATGACTTGCAGCCACTCTTCATACAACAGGGCAAAGTTTCTTGCAGTGGACTCCTCAGTGATTTCCTCATCATCACTACTGTCTGACTCATCAACACTATCAACAATTTCTGGCTTTGTTAAAACTGTGCTCTTCATATCAGTTTCAATCATCAAAGCAACATTGCTAATTTGGTCATATTTTTCTTCACTATCTTCGTCTCTCCAATTTGCAGCAACGTTCTTGTTCCTTTCATGAGCCATCTGAAGAATCTCCCATGCTTGCTTGGCAACTTCACAGTCAGAGATCAGCCTGAAATTATTTGCGTCAACAACGGCAAATATCGCGTTCAAGGCTCTTGAGTTACTGGTTGCTACAGCTTCCTCTTCAGCTGTCCATGTCTCCTCTGGTTTCTCCAGTGCAACTCCTTTTTCGTCGATGATCAGAGGGTGTGACCATCCACACAATACTGCTCTCCAAGTCTTCTCATCCATCATCTTTAGGAAGACCTTCATTCCCGCCTTCCAACATCCATAGTTGCTTTCTTCCAACAATGGAGGTCTGCTTGTGCGCTGTCCTTCCTTCATTGTCGTGGCTACTTCAGAGACACTGTAGGATCTTTTACTCTGTGTGTCGAGCTCCCGCTCTGATACCAATTGAAATTCACAGCGTCTCAGTCAGGCAAATGTGTGAACAAGCAGTTGCTGCAGCACACTCTTGTTCACTTGGAAATTGTCTCAGCAAACAATGAACAAGACAGAAGTTTGTTCACCCAGTTCGGCCAACTGCCTACGTCTGGGGAGGACTATTCTCCAGTCCTCAATCCACTAAACACGAAGGTCTCCAAGTACACTCGGTTACAACTCCACGCAACCTATGCTACCCAACCTTGTGTGGATCACTTGACACAATCAGAACAGGCTCTGACTTGTGTCTGCACACCCTCTACAAATGTCAATCTAGAATAGCTACAGACTTCTCAAGACTCAGCCTATTCTAAACTACACTCACTCGGCAGGGTTGCTGTAGCAACTGCTGTAACACACAGCTGAAGCTCAATTGTCCGCGTCGCTTCAAAGCCTTCTGCCGAGCCGTTCGAACGATTCCACGAGCGCTGCGCACTCTGGAATACTCCCCCTCACTCAGTGACCACCTGCCACTAGCGAGAACCACCGCTTAGACACTCGACCGAGCCACACACCCGTCAGTTATCTCCTAAAATCTTTGGAGATTAGATTTGATTTTTATCTTCAATACAAATCTCCTTCTCTGACTAGGAAACCTCAATGGAAAATTCTCCACAGCATTTTAGAAATTCTTCAGATAATCTCCGTAGAGTTCCCAGCCCTTCTAGACAAGCCCAGGACGCTGCTGCTTCTCGGACAGATGATGCAGCCACTTGAAAAAGCTCCTGCTATAGCATCCCCTGCTGTAGCTGCTCCTTGTTCACTTGTGCTGGAGTTGTTTGCTGCTACTGGAATTTCCTAAATGCATTAGGAAACAATCCCATCAATTTTAAGGAAGATCCTCCAAGATCTCTACAAGATCATATCTCCTAATTTATAGGAGTTTTAATTTTCCAATCAAATGTTCACTCAACAAATCTGCCCTTGTTCTTGAGAGACACTGATAGAGGCCATTTGTACGCATTATTTAGATCATAACCTTATGCTTGTTTGCAATAATTTATGAGCAAGATTACTCGTTTCTAGTGTTTTTGTATTACAGGGCAAAACAAGTCTTTGAGTCGGATACGCGCTAACAGGCAGCGTTCTAGGAGTGAAAGATCCGCCTGCGGAGCTAGCAGCACAAACAGGAGAGAAGTTGGCGAGAGTCAGCAGAGGTGCGCTAGCCCATGCGCTAGCCGATGCCGTGCGCCAAGCGCAAAGTCCAGTACTGCCTAATCTTGACGTGACCAGATTTGGAAGTTGCCGAAAGTGAGCTTCCCAAGCAGTATATAAACAAGAGGAAGGCTAGGGCAAAAAAGGAGGAGAGAAAAAAGAGACTTTCGGACACACACAGAGAGGCAACACCCCACGAGGGAGCGACAAACTGGAAAACACACGGACTCATTGAGAGGATTTGCGCCAGCCGACTGCGCCAGCCGAGAGACAAGCTGCACGCACTGTTTGCTACTGTTTTCTCAGATACATTAGTTATTATTTACTATTCTATGATGTTTATCACTAGCATGTCTAGCTAAACGCTTAGTGTTGGTTGGGCATGAATCTATGATGTATTTTCTTTGAGACTTGAGCTTAATGCATAGTTTACTTACTTGTATTAATCCTGTGCATACGGAGTGATAGAGGCCATTTGTACGCATTATTTAGATCATAACCCTATGCTTGTTTGCAATATTTTATGAGCAAGATTACTCGTTTCTAGTGTTTTTGTATTACAGGGCAGAACGAGTCTTTGAGTCGGATACGCGCTAACAGGCAGCGTTCTAGGAGTGAAAGATCCGCCTACGGAGCTAGCAGCACAAACAGGAGAGAAGTTGGCGAGAGTCAGCAGAGGTGCGCTAGCCGATGCCGTGCGCCAAGCGCAAAGTTCAGTACTGCCTAATCTTGACGTGACCAGATTTGGAAGTTGCCGAAAGTGAGCTTCCCAAGCAGTATATAAACAAGAGGAAGGCTAGGGAAAAAAAGGGGAGAGGAAAAAGGGAGACTTTCGGACACACACAGAGAGGCAACACCCCACGAGAGAGCGACAAACTGGAAAACACACGGACTCATTGAGAGGATTTGCGCCAGCCGAGAGACATTCTGCACGCACTGTTTGCTACTTGTTTCTCAGATACATTAGTTATTATTTACTATTCTATGATGTTTATCACTAGCATGTCTAGCTAAACGCTTAGTGTTGGTTGGACATGAATCTATGATGTATTTTCTTTGAGACTTGAGCTTAATGCATAGTTTACTTACTTGTATTAATCCTGTGCATACGGAGACAGCCAGTTGCATGAGTAGGGGAAGCCTTGAACCGCAATCTTACTTGTGTTGCTTGCTTGTCACATGTTAAACTAGTTGATAGCTTTACGGTGACAACTAGGAGTAACGAGCTAGGGTGATCAGTTGCTACTTTGAACGGATTCGCAGCTGTTTTAGTCTATGTTCTAAGGATTAATAGCACATGAACTTTGAACGGAACATGCGCACGTGTTAGGAAGCCTTGACCGGACACTAACCCAAGTAAACCGAAAACTATAGACGTTTAGAGTCGATGATAAGGAATGCACTCATAGAGGATTATCTGCCCAATGCTTCTCATAATCATAGTATTTAATCTCTACTGCTTGCGCACGTCTAGTGCAAATTTCCTGTGTTACACTAGTTACTGTTCACTTGCGCATCGCGCATTTCAATCACTCACACACCCCCCCCATTTTCGTAAGTGTAGGTTGCTAGCTAAAGACTTACTATTTGCTCCCTGTGGAGATCGACCCTTACTTAACCACTGTACTGAGTGGAAGAGGAAGGATTATATTTGACGCGCACAACGACGCGCGATCACGGAGACAGCCAGTTGCATGAGTAGGGGAAGCCTTGAACCGCAATCTTACTTGTGTTGCTTGCTTGTCACATGTTAAACTAGTTGATAGCTTTACGGTGACAACTAGGAGTAACGAGCTAGGGTGATCAGTTGCTACTTTGAACGGATTCGCAGCTGTTTTAGTCTATGTTCTAAGGATTAATAGCACATGAACTTTGAACGGAACATGCGCACGTGTTAGGAAGCCTTGACCGGACACTAACCCAAGTAAACCGAAAACTATAGACGTTTAGAGTCGATGATAAGGAATGCACTCATAGAGGATTATCTGCCCAATGCTTCTCATAATCATAGTATTTAATCTCTACTGCTTGCGCACGTCTAGTGCAAATTTCCTGCGTTACACTAGTTACTGTTCACTTGCGCATCGCGCATTTCAATCACTCACACACCCCCCCCATTTTCGTAAGTGTAGGTTGCTAGCTAAAGACTTACTATTTGCTCCCTGTGGAGATCGATCCTTACTTAACCACTGTACTGAGTGGAAGAGGAAGGATTATATTTGACGCGCACAACGACGCGCGATCACGGAGACAGCCAGTTGCATGAGTAGGGGAAGCCTTGAACCGCAATCTTACTTGTGTTGCTTGCTTGTCACATGTTAAACTAGTTGATAGCTTTACGGTGACAACTAGGAGTAACGAGCTAGGGTGATCAGTTGCTACTTTGAACGGATTCGCAGCTGTTTTAGTCTATGTTCTAAGGATTAATAGCACATGAACTTTGAACGGAACATGCGCACGTGTTAGGAAGCCTTGACCGGACACTAACCCAAGTAAACCGAAAACTATAGACGTTTAGAGTCGATGATAAGGAATGCACTCATAGAGGATTATCTGCCCAATGCTTCTCATAATCATAGTATTTAATCTCTACTGCTTGCGCACGTCTAGTGCAAATTTCCTGCGTTACACTAGTTACTGTTCACTTGCGCATCGCGCATTTCAATCACTCACACACCCCCCCCATTTTCGTAAGTGTAGGTTGCTAGCTAAAGACTTACTATTTGCTCCCTGTGGAGATCGACCCTTACTTAACCACTGTACTGAGTGGAAGAGGAAGGATTATATTTGACGCGCACAACGACGCGCGATCACGGAGACAGCCAGTTGCATGAGTAGGGGAAGCCTTGAACCGCAATCTTACTTGTGTTGCTTGCTTGTCACATGTTAAACTAGTTGATAGCTTTACGGTGACAACTAGGAGTAACGAGCTAGGGTGATCAGTTGCTACTTTGAACGGATTCGCAGCTGTTTTAGTCTATGTTCTAAGGATTAATAGCACATGAACTTTGAACGGAACATGCGCACGTGTTAGGAAGCCTTGACCGGACACTAACCCAAGTAAACCGAAAACTATAGACGTTTAGAGTCGATGATAAGGAATGCACTCATAGAGGATTATCTGCCCAATGCTTCTCATAATCATAGTATTTAATCTCTACTGCTTGCGCACGTCTAGTGCAAATTTCCTGCGTTACACTAGTTACTGTTCACTTGCGCATCGCGCATTTCAATCACTCACACACCCCCCCCATTTTCGTAAGTGTAGGTTGCTAGCTAAAGACTTACTATTTGCTCCCTGTGGAGATCGACCCTTACTTAACCACTGTACTGAGTGGAAGAGGAAGGATTATATTTGACGCGCACAACGACGCGCGATCACGGAGACAGCCAGTTGCATGAGTAGGGGAAGCCTTGAACCGCAATCTTACTTGTGTTGCTTGCTTGTCACATGTTAAACTAGTTGATAGCTTTACGGTGACAACTAGGAGTAACGAGCTAGGGTGATCAGTTGCTACTTTGAACGGATTCGCAGCTGTTTTAGTCTATGTTCTAAGGATTAATAGCACATGAACTTTGAACGGAACATGCGCACGTGTTAGGAAGCCTTGACCGGACACTAACCCAAGTAAACCGAAAACTATAGACGTTTAGAGTCGATGATAAGGAATGCACTCATAGAGGATTATCTGCCCAATGCTTCTCATAATCATAGTATTTAATCTCTACTGCTTGCGCACGTCTAGTGCAAATTTCCTGCGTTACACTAGTTACTGTTCACTTGCGCATCGCGCATTTCAATCACTCACACACCCCCCCCATTTTCGTAAGTGTAGGTTGCTAGCTAAAGACTTACTATTTGCTCCCTGTGGAGATCGACCCTTACTTAACCACTGTACTGAGTGGAAGAGGAAGGATTATATTTGACGCGCACAACGACGCGCGATCACGGAGACAGCCAGTTGCATGAGTAGGGGAAGCCTTGAACCGCAATCTTACTTGTGTTGCTTGCTTGTCACATGTTAAACTAGTTGATAGCTTTACGGTGACAACTAGGAGTAACGAGCTAGGGTGATCAGTTGCTACTTTGAACGGATTCGCAGCTGTTTTAGTCTATGTTCTAAGGATTAATAGCACATGAACTTTGAACGGAACATGCGCACGTGTTAGGAAGCCTTGACCGGACACTAACCCAAGTAAACCGAAAACTATAGACGTTTAGAGTCGATGATAAGGAATGCACTCATAGAGGATTATCTGCCCAATGCTTCTCATAATCATAGTATTTAATCTCTACTGCTTGCGCACGTCTAGTGCAAATTTCCTGCGTTACACTAGTTACTGTTCACTTGCGCATCGCGCATTTCAATCACTCACACACCCCCCCCATTTTCGTAAGTGTAGGTTGCTAGCTAAAGACTTACTATTTGCTCCCTGTGGAGATCGATCCTTACTTAACCACTGTACTGAGTGGAAGAGGAAGGATTATATTTGACGCGCACAACGACGCGCGATCACGGAGACAGCCAGTTGCATGAGTAGGGGAAGCCTTGAACCGCAATCTTACTTGTGTTGCTTGCTTGTCACATGTTAAACTAGTTGATAGCTTTACGGTGACAACTAGGAGTAACGAGCTAGGGTGATCAGTTGCTACTTTGAACGGATTCGCAGCTGTTTTAGTCTATGTTCTAAGGATTAATAGCACATGAACTTTGAACGGAACATGCGCACGTGTTAGGAAGCCTTGACCGGACACTAACCCAAGTAAACCGAAAACTATAGACGTTTAGAGTCGATGATAAGGAATGCACTCATAGAGGATTATCTGCCCAATGCTTCTCATAATCATAGTATTTAATCTCTACTGCTTGCGCACGTCTAGTGCAAATTTCCTGTGTTACACTAGTTACTGTTCACTTGCGCATCGCGCATTTCAATCACTCACACACCCCCCCCATTTTCGTAAGTGTAGGTTGCTAGCTAAAGACTTACTATTTGCTCCCTGTGGAGATCGACCCTTACTTAACCACTGTACTGAGTGGAAGAGGAAGGATTATATTTGACGCGCACAACGACGCGCGATCACGGAGACAGCCAGTTGCATGAGTAGGGGAAGCCTTGAACCGCAATCTTACTTGTGTTGCTTGCTTGTCACATGTTAAACTAGTTGATAGCTTTACGGTGACAACTAGGAGTAACGAGCTAGGGTGATCAGTTGCTACTTTGAACGGATTCGCAGCTGTTTTAGTCTATGTTCTAAGGATTAATAGCACATGAACTTTGAACGGAACATGCGCACGTGTTAGGAAGCCTTGACCGGACACTAACCCAAGTAAACCGAAAACTATAGACGTTTAGAGTCGATGATAAGGAATGCACTCATAGAGGATTATCTGCCCAATGCTTCTCATAATCATAGTATTTAATCTCTACTGCTTGCGCACGTCTAGTGCAAATTTCCTGCGTTACACTAGTTACTGTTCACTTGCGCATCGCGCATTTCAATCACTCACACACCCCCCCCATTTTCGTAAGTGTAGGTTGCTAGCTAAAGACTTACTATTTGCTCCCTGTGGAGATCGATCCTTACTTAACCACTGTACTGAGTGGAAGAGGAAGGATTATATTTGACGCGCACAACGACGCGCGATCACGGAGACAGCCAGTTGCATGAGTAGGGGAAGCCTTGAACCGCAATCTTACTTGTGTTGCTTGCTTGTCACATGTTAAACTAGTTGATAGCTTTACGGTGACAACTAGGAGTAACGAGCTAGGGTGATCAGTTGCTACTTTGAACGGATTCGCAGCTGTTTTAGTCTATGTTCTAAGGATTAATAGCACATGAACTTTGAACGGAACATGCGCACGTGTTAGGAAGCCTTGACCGGACACTAACCCAAGTAAACCGAAAACTATAGACGTTTAGAGTCGATGATAAGGAATGCACTCATAGAGGATTATCTGCCCAATGCTTCTCATAATCATAGTATTTAATCTCTACTGCTTGCGCACGTCTAGTGCAAATTTCCTGTGTTACACTAGTTACTGTTCACTTGCGCATCGCGCATTTCAATCACTCACACACCCCCCCCATTTTCGTAAGTGTAGGTTGCTAGCTAAAGACTTACTATTTGCTCCCTGTGGAGATCGACCCTTACTTAACCACTGTACTGAGTGGAAGAGGAAGGATTATATTTGACGCGCACAACGACGCGCGATCACGGAGACAGCCAGTTGCATGAGTAGGGGAAGCCTTGAACCGCAATCTTACTTGTGTTGCTTGCTTGTCACATGTTAAACTAGTTGATAGCTTTACGGTGACAACTAGGAGTAACGAGCTAGGGTGATCAGTTGCTACTTTGAACGGATTCGCAGCTATTTTAGTCTATGTTCTAAGGATTAATAGCACATGAACTTTGAACGGAACATGCGCACGTGTTAGGAAGCCTTGACAGGACACTAACCCAAGTAAACCGAAAACTATAGACGTTTAGAGTCGATGATAAGGAATGCACTCATAGAGGATTGTCTGCCCAATGCTTCTCATAATCATAGTATTTAATCTCTACTGCTTGCGCACGTCTAGTGCAAATTTCCTGCGTTACACTAGTTACTGTTCACTTGCGCATCGTGCATTTCAATCACTCACACCCCCCCCCCCCATTTTCGTAAGTGTAGGTTGCTAGCTAAAGACTTACTATTTGCTCCCTGTGGAGATCGACCCTTACTTAACCACTGTACTGAGTGGAAGAGGAAGGATTATATTTGACGCGCACAACGACGCGCGATCAAATTTTGGCGCCATTGCCGGGGAGCAACACAGCTAAGTTCTAGTTAGTTTACATTTTTTTCCTTTTTAGTAACTAGTTATTTCAGTTTGTTTTGTTTTCGTTGTTGTTTCTGACAGCGCGCAATCACCATTAGCCTGCGCAACCTTGAAACAGTTGTGCTGCGCAGATTCTAGTTGCGCACTGACAGATGCAACAACATTAGTTATCTTTTAATTTCATTTTCTTTGAGATTCAGAACAGGTTATGGAGGATAACAGTGTCGTAGGAGACAACTTGGGGGACAGAACCCCAGAGGAAGCAAGAGCACATAACCGCGCAGCCCTGTTCAGAGAGGAAGTGCAGCGCGAGGTTGAAGCAAGGAGGGCCGCTGAAGTGTATCATGCGCCACCCGTGCAACAAGCCGCGCGATGCAGAATAGTGCGCGAGATGTCAGCCCCTATCACTGTTAACCAGCCATGGTGCATCGTGCTTCCACCAGGCGGTCATTTTGAGCTAAGGAGCTCGCTCATCCATCACATGCCCAAGTTCCACGGGATGAACAATGAAAATCCAGTCAAGCATGTGCGAGAGTTCCTAGTCATTTGCGAGAACATGAAGACCGAAGGGGAGAGTGATGAGGCGCTGAAAATGAAGGCATTCCCATTTTCATTGTGTGATACAGCCAGACACTGGTTGATGAATTTACCCACAGGATCCATTCACACATGGGAGCAGCTGCAGAAGAAATTCCTAGATAAATTCTATCCAGCAGCAAAGATTGCGCTGCTCAGAAGGGAACTGGCCGCGCCAAGGCAGAGCGCAGGGGAGTCTCTGTCAAAATATTACGAGCGTTTCAGGGAGCTGGAGGCCAACTGTTACAATCACGGCCTGCCCCAGAATGTGCTGATAGAGAACTTTCTGAATGGACTGCTTCCCATGGAGCTGCGACTACTAAATGCATGCGCAGGCGGGGACATTTGCAACATGTACCCAGAGGATGCGTGGCAGCTGATAGAAGACTCTGCTGGGCAGGTAAGACATCAACTAACGCTTGAAAATAGTCGTGCTCGCTCTGTGCATCAGGTAGAAGCAAGCGCTGAGATCAAGGAAATGAAGGCCATGCTGCAAAAATTGATGAGTGCGCAGAGCGCACAACCAGTTGCGCCAAAGGTATGTGAATTCTACAGGTCCACCGAGCACAAGACAGATGAATGCCCAACACTTTTTGAAGAATCTGGAGATGTCAACGCTCTTGGAGGATGGGACAACAGAGGGCCGCAGAGGCAGAACCAGCCGCGCTTTGGGCTTGCTGCAAATGGATTCAGATGGAGGGAAGAGAACAATTTCCAGAGGCAGTCCACTGATCAGCGCGCGCCACAGCAGACGCAACCAGCCGCGCCCTACAATCCACCGCATCGCCGCAATGACGCACCAGCGCATAACAACCAGCAACCGAGGCGATCCCTAGAAGATATCGTGGGGCAGCTAGCAGACACAGTGCGCAAAAATGACGAGAAATATGACAAAAGGTTCGAGTCCATCGAAAAGCAGTTATCACAGATCGCAACCACAGTATATGAGCTAAAAAAGAGCGATGGCAACCTGCCTTCGCAAGTGATTCAGAACCCTAAAGGAGGAGTCAATGCAGTGACACTGAGGACTGGGCGCACAGTAGGAACAGAGCAGACCGCGCAGGCGCCCGCGCAACCAGTTGCGCAAGTCCCGGATCCAGCAGATCAGAATGCGCAACCAGAGCAAGATGCGCAACCAGAAGCGCCAGCCACAAACCAGCAGGGCAACACGCCAGGTATGTCTCAGTCCAGAAACAAGGACATAAATTGTACTAACATACCTGCACCCTTCCCTGTGCAGGCACCATTGGCTAGAAAGGAAGCGTTGGACAAGGAGCTTTATGAGTTGTTCAGCAAGGTGGAAATCAATATTCCCCTCATTGAAGCTATTCGGCAGATTCCCAAGTATGCAAAGTTTTTAAAAGAGCTGTGCACAAACAAAAGGAGGAAGGGCGAATGCGCACAAGTAATGCTAAATGCGCAGGCCTCAGCAATCGTGCAACAAAAGGTACCACCTAAGTGCCGAGATCCAGGTACATTTACTATTCCATGCACGCTAGGGAAGACCACAGTGAGTAATTGCATGATCGATTTAGGCGCATCCATCAATTTGCTACCTTATTCCCTATATACGACATTGCGCCTTGGACCACTAAAGCCTGCAGGTCTCACCATTCAGCTAGCAGATAGATCGTGCAAACAACCTGCAGGCATGATAGAAGATGTCCTAGTTCGAGTAGGAGAGCTGGTGTTCCCAGCAGATTTTTATGTGCTCGAAATGGAGGGTGAATCAAGCGCTAGCGGTGCGCAGATCCTCCTAGGCAGACCGTTTCTGATGACCGCGCGCACAAAGATTGACGTATGGAGGGGCACGCTCTCCATGGAGGTAGATGGCGAAGAAATCCATTTCAACATATTCAAGGGGATGCAGCATCCACATGAGGACGCTATAGTGCACGCATTGACGATTTAGTCACAGAAGCGCAATGTGCGAGCGCAACCATAGGACCAGAGCTACTGACACAGGCAGAGCTGGAGGAGCAAGAGGAAGAGCTGAGCAGTGCAGAACCAGCACCCACACAGGTACGTGATATAGTTCATATTTGCACCGCTAACAAAATCTTGCCCTCTATTGAACAGGCACCCAAGATCGAACTGAAGCAACTCCCAGAGCACCTCAAATACATTTTCTTGGGAGATGAGGACACCCTGCCAGTGATCATAAAGAAAGGATTAGAAGAGGAGCAGGAGGCACGCTTACAGCAAGTACTGCGCAAGAACTAGCGCGCCATAGGATGGACACTTGCCGATCTGCGCGGAGTGAGCCCAGACGTGTGCATGCGTAGGATTCTATTGGAAGATGGTGCCAAACCATCCAGAGAGGCTCAGCGCAGGTTGAATCCAAATATGATGGAGGTAGTGCAAAAGGAAGTCCTGAAATTGCTTAGCGCAGGGGTCATTTACCCAATCTCCGACAGCAAATGGGTCAGTCCGGTGCATGTTGTGCCAAAGAAAGGAGGAATCACAGTGGAAGAAAATGCGCAGGGCGAGCTAGTTCCCAAGCGCATACAAACTGGCTGGCGCATGTGCATCGACTACAGAAAGCTTAACGCAGTAACGCGCAAGGACCACTTCCCGCTACCCTTCATGGACCAGATGCTGGATCGCTTAGCAGGTAAACCTTATTTTTGTTTCTTGGACGGATATTCAGGGTACAACCAGATACCCATAGCTGCGGAAGATCAAGAGAAGACCACATTCACATGCCCGTTCGGTACGTTTGCGTTTCGGTGCATGTCTTTTGGGCTGTGCAACGCGCCAGGTACGTTTCCTCCGCATTTCAATAAAACTCAGTGCATGCGATTAAAACATGAGTCCAAGCATTACCTTTGGGATGATCCTTACATGCTTAGAATAGGACCAGATCAGATATTGAGGCGTTGCGTGCCTGACCACGAAATTAATTCTGTTTTGATGTTTTGTCATGCGCACGCATGCGGAGGACACTTCGGTCCCAAGCGCACAAGCAGAAAGGTCCTGGACTGTGGATTCTATTGGCCGCACCTGTTTAGAGACGCCTATAATCACTGCAGGAATTGTGACAGGTGCCAGCGCACAGGAGGAATATCCGCGCGCAATGAGATGCCGCAGACCCCGATTCTGGTGGATGAAGTGTTCGATGTTTGGGGAATCGACTTCATGGGGCCATTTCCTCCATCTGCAGGTTACGAGTACATATTGGTGGCAGTAGACTATGTCTCCAAATGGGTTGAAGCTAAGGCTACGCGGAAGGATGATGGTAAGACTGTCGCTGATTTTCTCAGAACTAACATATTTTGCAGGTACGGAGTGCCTAAGGCAGTAATCAGCGACCAGGGGACACACTTTTGCAACAGGGTCGTGGCGCAAGTTTTCAAGCGCTATGGGGTGTGCCACAAGACGTCCACCGCTTACCATCCGCAGACGAATGGACAGGCCGAAGTTTCTAACAGGGAGATCAAGCGCATCTTAGAAAAGACTGTGAGACCATCGCGCAAAGATTGGAGCCAGCGCCTTGGTGATGCGCTATGGGCATACCGCACTGCGCATAAGACGCCCATTGGGACCTCACCATTTTGGCTGGTCTATGGGAAAGCATGCCACCTGCCAGTAGAACTCGAGCACAAGGCATATTGGGCCTTACGCATTTGCAACCTGAACTTGGATGAGGCAGGAAGGGAGCGCGCATTTGAGCTGAACGAACTAGAAGAGCTGCGCCTAGACGCCTATGAGGGACTGCGCGATTACAAGGAGCGCACCAAGGCCTTTCACGACAAGCATATCCTCAAACGCACTTTTGAACCAGGAGACCAGGTATTACTATTCTCATCACGCCTGAAGCTTATGCCTGGAAAGCTGCACAGCAAATGGACGGGACCATACACGGTCACCAAGGTTTTCCCCTACGGAACAATCGAGTTAGAAGACGGGCACCGGCATCGTTTTCAGGTTAATGGGCAGAGAGTCAAACGGTACTTAGGAGAACCTTGGGATAGCACAGCGCGCAACATTGACTTGGCCGAACCAGAGATAATAGATGCGCAAGCTGCTGCGCCAGACACACCACCGGATGTACCAGAGGGAGAACTGGAACCTATTGCTTATATCTCTTCTTCCTCTGCAATTTGCCCTCGTTACGCATAATTTATCACATGCTGACTTCCCATCTTACCCTTTGCGCAGGACCAATGAGATCGCAACACACACACTGGCGCAGGAACACTCAGGAGCAAGAGTGGGGGAGGTCGCAGGCACACATTTTGGCACGTAACGAGGTACAGTCGAGCCAACGACGTTAAACAAAGGCACTAGTCGGGAGGTAACCCGACACGTTTTTACTTTTGCATATTTTATTTTCTACTTGTTTTGTTTTTTTTTGCATTACATGCATGTGTGCGCTCTCCATGCGCTTGCGCTTGAGTCGTGGGGACACGTCTCTGTTCAAGTGTGGGGGGGGGGGGGGGGGGGCGTTACATTCACTTTTCACGTTTTTGAGCATTTTAGTGTAGCGTAGTTTAAGTTAAAGAGAATAGTAGCAGTAGTGCGCTAGAGTGCAGGATGCGCATGCGCTCCAGCTTGTTTTGCGCTATCCATATTGCGTGCGCTGCTATCTACTGTTTTAGTATAATTTTTTCGTTTTTTTCCTCCTGTTAGTTGGGAAATGTAGGGGATGTGGAGTTGACAGAAATGCTCCAGAGAGGCGGTTAGTCGCTTTTTGCTTCGAAGGCAAGGTATATGGTCGAGAGCGTTAGTGGGTGCTTCGTAGCCTTCGGAACAAAAGAGCGCGCTCAGTCACGCAGATGCCAAAGGCGAAATACCCATAGCGTGGCGAGGTGGGAAAACAGACCACCTTCTCTCTGGAAATCGAGCTAAGGAAGGCAGGCGCGGATGTAAACGCATGCGCTGACCTGCGCAGACAAACCAAAGGAGAGAGAGCGGGGCGAGTTCCATAGCTGCTATCCGAAGGCTGAGACTGGAACTGCTCTGGGAATGTAAGAAATTAAAGAGACAAGCTGTACAAAAGAAAAATATCAGCAGATGATACGCGCTACAAAAGAATCAGCATGCGCACAAGCATCAACATGCGCAAAGACCATAAGGAAGTCATCAGAAAGCTCAGGTTCCCAGGAAGTGCGCGGACGAATCACGCACTGGAAGAAGCTGCGTTATCCACCATATACCTATCTTCGGAGTAGGAGCTGGCAGCCTGGAGCCTAAGAAGAGCTATCTCCCAGCCATCCAAAAATCTTCATCCCGGCTGAGAGGTAATGAATTTCGAAATTATTATATTAGAACTGTTGAGTGCAGTTGTGCGCAGGTGATAGAGCAGTGCGAGTTGAGCAATTGTGCATTTGCATCAGAATGCAAGACTATGCGCTAAACTCCAGAAGAGGTAATTGTATCCGCGCTTCAGTGCTTGTTCGGGACGAACAAGGGGCAAGTGTGGGGGGTTTGATAGAGGCCATTTGTACGCATTATTTAGATCATAACCCTATGCTTGTTTGCAATATTTTATGAGCAAGATTACTCGTTTCTAGTGTTTTTGTATTACAGGGCAAAACGAGTCTTTGAGTCGGATACGCGCTAACAGGCAGCGTTCTAGGAGTGAAAGATCCGCCTGCGGAGCTAGCAACACAAACAGGAGAGAAGTTGGCGAGAGTCAGCAGAGTTGCGCTAGCCCATGCGCTAGCCCATGCCGTGCGCCAAGCGCAAAGTCCAGTACTGCCTAATCTTGACGTGACCAGATTTGGAAGTTGCCGAAAGTGAGCTTCCCAAGCAGTATATAAACAAGAGGAAGGCTAGGGCAAAAAAGGGGAGAGGAAAAAGGGAGACTTTCGGACACACACAGAGAGGTAACACCCCACGAGAGAGCGACAAACTGGAAAACACACGGACTCATTGAGAGGATTTGCGCCAGCCGACTGCGCCAGCCGAGAGACATTCTGCACGCACTGGTTGCTACTGTTTTCTCAGATACATTAGTTATTATTTACTATTCTATGATGTTTATCACTAGCATGTCTAACTAAACGCTTAGTGTTGGTTGGGCATGAATCTATGATGTATTTTCTTTGAGACTTGAGCTTAATGCATAGTTTACTTACTTGTATTAATCCTGTGCATACGGAGACAGCCAGTTGCATGAGTAGGGGAAGCCTTGAACCGCAATCTTACTTGTGTTGCTTGCTTGTCACATGTTAAACTAGTTGATAGCTTTACGGTGACAACTAGGAGTAACGAGCTAGGGTGATCAGTTGCTACTTTGAACGGATTCGCAGCTGTTTTAGTCTATGTTCTAAGGATTAATAGCACATGAACTTTGAACGGAACATGCGCACGTGTTAGGAAGCCTTGACCGGACACTAACCCAAGTAAACCGAAAACTATAGACGTTTAGAGTCGATGATAAGGAATGCACTCATAGAGGATTGTCTGCCCAATGCTTCTCATAATCATAGTATTTAATCTCTACTGCTTGCGCACGTCTAGTGCAAATTTCCTGCGTTACACTAGTTACTGTTCACTTGCGCATCGCGCATTTCAATCACTCACACAACCCCCCCATTTTCGTAAGTGTAGGTTGCTAGCTAAAGACTTACTATTTGCTCCCTGTGGAGATCGACCCTTACTTAACCACTGTACTGAGTGGAAGAGGAAGGATTATATTTGACGCGCACAACGACGCGCGATCAGACACTCCAGAAATATTCTCCTGAATATTCAGCTCTTTCCGGAAGCCCTTCGGTCCACTGATTTGTTGTTTGATTGAATTTCTGCTACAGCATTTTAGCTCCAACATCTGCTGTAGCACATGCTGTCTAAAGGTGTGCGATACTTCTGCTGCAGAACTTCTGCTCCAGAGATTGCTATAGCACTTGCTTACTCCATTGCTTGAGTACTGAGATAGTCACTCTGCCCAGATTGCACAAGCTGATGTCTTCATGATCTCTTCCTGATTTCTGAGCGCCCCAAGGCAACATTAGGTGGCGCGCCTGGTGAAGACATTAAGCTCAGGCGCCACTTAATGTCTTCATCTGGAGCGCCACTTAATGGCTTCATCTGGAGCGCGACTTACTGAGTTTGCTCACTCTGGAATGCTCTTCATCAGCTGTTTTCTTTCCATACTTGCTGTAGCAGGCTCTAGTGCACTTTGTAGGAGTTTGTCAATGATGCCACATACCTTAACACTTTTATCCTGGAGGATTTATTGATAGAGATCCAAACAGCCTGGATCGTGGCACAAATTACAGATGAGAGTCGGGGTGTCCCTCAAGTGTCAAAAAGGGATTATAAAACTCCCAATCTTAATAACACCGAACAGGATATAATACACCCCAACCCTATAACGATAGAAAACCATCAAATACGATTTCAAACTAATAGCAAAGATCATATTCAAGCCAAACGAAAGAATCCAAGAAAAACTCTTCACTGAAATAGTAACTGGATTTGTCAAAATCTGAGGACTATTGAGCATGATTATGCCTTTGACAATTTTATGAATCAAGCGCAGAGCATCATTGTTCTCCAAGTCTTCACACAATCTAGAAGGTTCTATAAGATTTTGAAGAAAACCTTGATCTATCTGAATAATCTCAGCCAAACGCATTTGATCTGCAACTCCACTTTCAGCAAATGACTTCACTAGCATAGGGAAAGATGAAAGCTCAAGAGCTGGCAATACCCTAAAAACGCTATTGATACTATGAACTGACTTCAAAAAAGGAGAATAAGTATAGGACTGCAACATTTTAGCATCATGCAAAAGACTTCTTTGAGCTGCTTTATGTAGGTTAGTCAGGAACTCATAAGTCCCATCATTGGAAGTGCAAACTAAAGTGGTAGTAGACTTGTTCTCCATCGGACAATACGCAAAAAGGTCGTAAATTGGTGATTCATGAGGAAGCTGCAACGACGAGAGTATAAATCATATGTCAGACCGCCGGAGCCGTCATGCAGCGAGAAAAAGAAACTGTGAGAACCTTGAATATTAACAATATGCAGATTGAAATGGAGAGCCCAGTTCATAATCTGTTCAGCGAAGCTAATCAGATTTCGCAGGAAGTGATCTTTGTTGAAATTGCGGACAATAGCCAAATGAAAAATCCCTTCAGAATTTTGAATAACAGCTGCCATCTTAACAGTTGTAGGAGTATCGAGGACAACAATATATATATTTTTTAAAAAATAAAAAAATCACTTTATTAATGGGGACTCAAAAAGCCTGAGCCATGGCAGTAACAAACGAGGCAAGTAAGCAAGTGGCCATACAAAAGAAGAGACCAAAATCTATAGCCACAAGAACCATCCAAGCCTAGGGAAACACGGCTAAAGAAAAGGCCTAACCAAAGCCAATTTGGCCTATGAAAGCTGCGCAACGTAGACCTCAAGCATCGGTTGAGCTTTGCCAACTCGAGAGTAAACGGAATAATATAGCTATAAGAGCCAAAAGGGTCACAGGGCTTGGTAATACCCATCACCTTTAACCCACAATAAATAAATAAACTATCAAATTTAACAAGCACTCTGGGTGCTGAGAAACACCACCTGCTCCAAGGAAACTCCCTGCACAATAGAACCACCCATACCTCACAATAATAAGTCCCAATCATCTCTAGAGGATCTGACAAGCAGCAAGGGAGCTGCCAAAGAATTGTCTTCAATGGGTTGAGGCTCCTCACCATCTCCTCCAACACCGCTAGCCGAGCTAGGGCAGAAGAACCTCAGCCGCAACCTATCTGCACATACACTCCTTTGGACCGCCTTATGAATGAAATTAATCCTAGTTTCTAAAAGCTGGTTAGGAGAAGTAAAAGCAAGAGCAAGGGCCACATGATTCATGGAAGTGCTGATTCTTTTCATGCTGCTGATGTTAAATTCAGAAACCAGCCGCCTCAAATCATTAGAAATCTGCCAGGGAAAACGCGTTCCATATCTCTCATCCATGAAGACCATATCCGGGTGGGAACTTTGAATGGCCTGGACATGAATCTGCTGCTCCTTAGCTGCCAAGAGGGCCTTCCGCATAAAAAGAAGCAGCTCCTCCAAAGGAGAGGATTTCGCAAAGTGATTCACAACAGCAAGTTGCATAGCACCCACACTCGTGCGACAGATGGCTGCCCCTTTAATAACCTTCCCTTTATCAATGAGTGCAAAATTCAGGCAAGAACCAGGAACACCCGCACTCCAAAAATTCCAAGACCCAAAAACTCTACTTCTCTTAATGCCATTAATACCAAAGAAATCAGCCACAAAAAAATCATTTCTTGAGTGTCCTCCGCCTGGAATTTGATCAACAAGAATTTGAGCCCATCTCGCCAATCTAGCAAATAAATCAGAGGCTATATTGTTGTGAATGACCCTGTTCCTCAGTTTCCACACTTCCCATAAACCACACATAGAGATGGCAGCGGTAAACTTACTCACAAAATCTTTATTCAAACCCTTAACAAGCCAATTCTCAGTGAAATCAGACTTGCTACAGGGGCAGGCTCTTTTAAAAATAGATGCCAGACATTTCCACAAATTAATGGCCCAAACCCCTTGGAAGAAAAGGTGCTCCAGAGTTTCCTCCCTATTGCCGCAGCAGTGACAGCGAGAAACATATGGTATACCAATGCGCTTAATATTGGAGTCTAGAGGTAAACCATCGAGGAAAAAACGCCACATAAATAAACAAACAGTGGGGGGAACCCACTTTTTCCAGATAATTCTACACCAATTCAGCGAAGGATATTTAGACCGGAATGATTCCCAAAAGGCTTTGATGTTGAACTGACCCAAGGTACTCCTTTTCCACAGAAGATTCCTATCCCCACTCCTCCAGCAGATATCTCTATAATACTCCCTAGCAAAAGGAGGGAAGGTTAATAAGAGGTTACTATTAATAGTACCATTCTCGAGAGCCTCTTTGACCGACAAGTTTTGAGCATCCCAGGGGCACCGAACTCCATAGTGCCAACAAAGATCTGCCATAGCCATGTTCCCATCTCCCACATCCCACAAAGAATCTTGTCTCAAGCTGGAAATAAGCGGTCTAATAGAATTCCAAATATGGCTCCCTAGCTTATCATCCTTAAATCTAAACTTAGCATATTTGGCCCACATAGAATTTTGCTGGAGGAACTCCCAGGCTAATTTACCATGAAAAGCTAACATGTTATCTGCAAGCGACCGGAGCCCCAAACCCCCTTCAGCTGTAGGTCTACATAGCAGCTCGTATCGGATCCAATGATGCCTTTTGTTGGGCCCTTGGTTCCAGAGGAAATTACCTATCAAGCTCTCCATTCTCCGGATAACTCTCAGGGGAATTGGCAAGACAGCAAACACATGAAATGACTGAGAACACAGAACTGATTTAATGAGAGTTACACGCCCAGCCATGGAAAGTAAGTTCCTCATCCAACCTGAGATGCGATGTCTTAGCTTAGTAACCAACTCTTCAAAAAAATGAATCCGAGTTCGCCCACGGTAAAGAGGAACTCCCAAATACTTTACAGGTAATTGGCCTTCCTCAAAATTAGTAAGCGCACAATCCAGTTGCTTATGGGCAGCTGAAGCTTTATTACCAAAAAACATCTGGCTCTTAGCAGGGTTAAGAACCTGCCCTGACAGCGAACAAAATTTCTGTAAAATATCCAACAAGGCTTGAATCGTATTCGGGTCGTCCCTTGTGAAAATCAAAACATCGTCAGCAAAGAGCAGGTGGTTGACCTTTAAAGTGCCTCTTTTGGTTTTAAAAGGCTGCAGAGAACCCTCCTCCACTCTCTTATTAATCACTTTTGATAACCACTCCATCACTAGAACAAAAAGAGTGGGGGAAAGGGGGTCTCCCTGACGAACTCCTCTAGCAGATTTGAAGTATCCATAGGAATCCCCATTCCAAGCCACAGAATAATAATTGTTAGAGATGCCTCTAAAAATTAAATCACACCACCTCTCGCAAAAACCAAAGGCTCTCAGCACTTTCAATAAGAAAGACCAGGAAACTCTATCATAAGCCTTAGACATATCTAGCTTTATAATAAGATTACCTGGCTCACCTTTTTTATCTAGGTCATGAATCAGGTCGTGGGCAAGCGCAATATTGGAATGAATATTCCTCCCTTTAATGAAACCTGCTTGTTCCGAGGACAGCAATATTGGCAGTGTGATTTATGTTCCGAGGAGATCACGATTTCCAGTAAGCCTGGGAAAAGACGGCAGCCTCCTAACCTCTGCAACTTTAAGAATTAGATTATTTTGTAGAGAGGGGATATAAACCTTGCTAATAGATGCATCTATACAGTCACTCCATTTATAAAGGGAACGTCTCCAATCGCTAATGCGACTCTCAAACAGATAAGTGTTCCTGGCTTTCCAGATTTCCCAGAGACCGCAACAGACCACCCCTGCAGCAAAACAATCCATGAACATGGATTTTCTGAGCCACACTCTGGTCATAACAAACAAGCCATGAATTAAAGGTTTATCAAAGAGAGAACTACAGAACCTCCATAGCTCCCTGCCCAACTGCCTTTAAAGAAAAGATGCTGTAGAGTTTCCTTCTCCGGCTGAAGACAACAGACACATTTAGATGGAAGATGGAAACCAATCTTTTCAACTTTATCATCTGTGGGAAGAGCCTGATGATATAATTTCCAAACAAACATAGATATCTTCAAAGGGATCCAGTTTTTCCATATAGTTTCACCCCAGTCAACTGATGTACGACGAGCCTGGCAGGATTCCCAATATGTTTTAGAGGTAAGGATGCCATCAGTAGCTTTGTTCCAAACAAAACGATCAGCATCAGCAGAGATGACTATATTGTAGAGGTCTCTTTTCCTATCAACAGGGAGATAATTTCTTAGTATAGCTTTCTTCTCGGGATCAGCAGCAATGACATGCATATTGATATTTCTCATATCAGAGGGGGCTTCAACATGAGTCTTTGGCAAAAGTCGGCGACACTTGTGAGCCCATTCCCAATGCACCAAATACTATCAGTTCTAATAGAAGCGATGAGGTGATTAAAATTATTCCAAAGAGGGGAGCCTGACTCACCTTCTTTGAACCGCGATCGCGCATAACACGCCCATAGGGACTTTTTATTGATGTACTTCCAAGCAAGATTACCATGGAAAGCCTGCATCATGTCCTTAGGATCACGAATCCCCAGCCCTCCAGCCTTTTTGGGATAGCACAACTTGAACCAACTGACCCAGTGATGTCTCTTCTCATTCCCATTGTCCCAAACAAAATTAGCCATAAGGGAACGCAGATTATCCAAGACTGTTAAAGGTATAGGTAAAACCATCATGCTATGTTGAAGATGTCTCTATAGAAGTTTGTCAATCCATGAAAACTCGTCACTTGGCTGATTGTTGAAGGTGTCGGCCACTCTTGGATTGCTTTCACCTTCTCCTCATCCACTTGAATTCCATCCTTTCCAACCACAAAACCAAGAAACACAAGCTTATCGGTGCAAAATGTGCACTTCTTGAGGTTAGCAAACAACCTTTCTTCCCTCAAAACACCCAAAACAGATTTAAGATGATTAACATGTTCTTTCAAGTTTTTGCTATAAATCAATATATCATCAAAGTACACAACAACAAATTTGCCAATGAATGCAAGTAAAACATGGTTCATCAATGTCATGAATGTGCTTGGAGCATCAGTTAAACCAAAAGACATCACTAACCATTCATCCAAACCATATTTAGTTTTAAAAGCTGTTTTGCATTCATCACCTTCATGCATCCTAATATGATGATATCCACTTTTTTTTAACCCTTTACTCTTTATTGAATAAGATCCAAAAAGCCTGGATCAGGACAAATACAAAAGAGGTTGAGCTTGACCCTCATGCGTCAGTGGGTATCCATACCCAACTTAAAAACGCCGAACAGATTATAAACCCAGCTCAACCTAAAGGAATACAAAAAGTGCTTATTAATTATTTGTTGATATTTCTTAAATAAATTAGGATCGGGATATTTCCATCTGTTTCTTAAAAGCTTTAATTTCTAAACATGATATTTCCTTTTGTGCTGTTTTGGAGCCCAAGTTGCAGGGAAAAAAAAATATTTCAACTGCTAGGAAGCGCTTGGTTTTTCCGGCTTCTTGCAGGGGAACCCTACTAACATACATATCTGGATTTTATGGAAGGATTCGACATCAGTCTCCATTCAAAAAATCAGTTCTCAGCATATTTCTTATGAAGTTACCCATTCAGCGTCCGACACTAAAACCATATGTTCCGTGGTTTATGCTTCCTATAAAGTTGTTGATAGAGTGCATCTATGGAGTGATCTTGCTGCTGAGACTTCTACTATTTCAGACCCTTGGATTCTTATGGGTGATTTCAATGCTGTTACCCATGCTGATGAGAAAAAAGGTGGCCAGAAATTTCGTAACAAATCCTCTTCAGACTTCAATAATTTTATTATTGGTAGCGGCTTATCAGATGCTGGTTTTTCTGGAAATAAATTTACTTGGTGTAACAACCAAGATGAGGCTAGACAGGGTGCTTTTTAATGGTTTGGCTGCTGTAAATTTTTCGGAGATGAAAGTAAAGCACCTGCCTCGAATCCAATCTGATCACTGCCCACTGTTGATCACTTTCAGCAATAAAGAGCGTGCCCACAGTTTTTTCAATTTTAATCCAGCTTGGGTCAAGCATGATGATCTTTAGTCTATCGTTCAGAATTCTTGTTCTGATCGAGTTCGTGCCAATCCTATGGTTAATTGCAATGTCAAGCTTAAAAGACTAAGGAGTGAGCTCCGCAATTGGAATTGGAATGTTTATGGAGATATAAATCAGAAGATCAGTGATCTTAGCAAAAAAGTTGAAGCTTCTGAGCAGTTGCTTCAGAATCAATGGTCTTCGGACAGTGAGGAAGATTTTGTTTATTTACAGAATCGTCTCCATACAGCTTTAGATGACCTCCAGCTCTTTTTTTTTTTTTTGACTTGACAGCCCAAGTCGGCCAATATGATAAACTTTTTTTGAAAGTATGTGATACAGAGGAAAGAAAACTAAAGCTATTCGCACTCCAGGTTGGATTGATTACAAGTTTGTTCGGCTAAGACAGTTAGACAGCAATTTCCCACTCGGAAGATTTTAGTGAATCTGAAACTAATGACAGATTTGGTTCCATCATAAAAATCACACCAGCAACATAATCTATTTGATCTAGATTGTGCAAGTGATAAGGTATCTGATAGTTCTTGCTGGTCTTGCAGCTGTCCCTCTGAAGTAGGTTGGTCATCTTTTGTTAGGGATGCCCTGCTAACAGATTCAGCTTTGTTTGATCCAAGCCAAAACTCGAATCTGTCACAAAGAACCCAGGGAAAAAAATTATGCTGCATCTATTGGTATCAGACATTATTAGCACCAAAACCTATGTAGACATATTTTAGAGACCAAACAGTAGGAAACTGATTATGACTACAATAGGAATAACATAAGCAGATAGAAAAGAAATTATCGGAAGCCCTCATATTTAACCGCCAGCTCTTTCTGGATGCTAAATCTCATATTGGTTGGCTGCAAGAAGGTGAAAGGAACACTGGTCTTTTCCATGCAGCCATCAAGGCTCGAAGGTCCTCTAACAATTTCAGAGTTATTCTCCCCTCCGGTATAGTTTCAGATGATCGTGAAGAGATTGGTTCCTTGGCTACTGAATTTTTCCAGGAATTGCTGGGTGAATTTTCCTCTACTCCTGAGAGCACTTATTTTGATGACATACAACCTGTTATTTCTCCAGCAGAGATTGAAGCCCTGAGTTGTATCCCTAATTCTGATGAGATTTGGCTTACTGTTTCCAACCTTCCCGCGAATAGTGCCCCTGGTCTTGATGGTTTCACAGGAAATCAATCCTGCTGGAACACTATTCGAAAGGACATTACTGAAGCTATTCAGCATTTCTTTAAGAGATTCAGCCTGCCTAGATCTGTTTCTTCTACAATACTTACTCTAATCCCTAAAGTGAAGAATGCCACATCTCTTGATCAACTTAGACCCATCAGCCTTTGCAATTTCCTCCATAAGATCATTTCAAAGATTTTGAATGATCGGATTCGCCAGCTGCTTGACAGAATTATTAGCCAGGAACAATCAGGTTTCATCCCAGGTAGGTCTATTCATCAATGTATTACTCTAGCCCATGATCTTGCTTCTGACATTCATAAGAAAGTTCACGGTGGTAATGTTGTGGTTAAGATTGACATGGCAGAGGCTTATGATAGGCTTTCTTGGATTTTCCTTCATCGAGGAATGAAGGCTTTGGGCTCCGATGAGCACTGGTGTGATCTGTTTTATCGGAATATTAGTAACTGCTGGTACTTTATCCGAATTAGAGGAAAATCCTATGGTCATTTCAAATCCAACAGGGGGCTGAGGCAGGGGGACCCTCTTTCTCCTAGTTTGTTTATTTTAGCCATGGAAATTTTGTCCAGGAAGCTCAACATGGGAGGCAAGCTTGGTGGTGGTATAATGCCTTACTTGTCTTCTATTCGGGCCTTAGATATTAATCACATTCTGTATGAGGATGATGTGCTGATTTTCACTAATGGTGGGAAGACTTCTTTTATGAAAGTTTTGGACATCATAAATACGTTCTGTGATAATTCTAGGCAGCAGCTTCATACTGCTAAATGCAAGATTTTGTTCTCCAAGAATATTAAAGGTTCTAGAAAAGCTAATCTTCTTCATTTATCCGGGTTTTCCCAGGGTGTCCCAGAATTTCTTTTTTCCATGGTTTGGTTGACAACATCAAAAGTCGGCTTGTAGGATGGATGGAATCTTTTCTCTCCATGACTGGTAGAATTACTCTGATCAAGTCTGTTCTCCAATCGATTCCCATTCATTGCTTGTCAGTCCTTCCTGTTCCTAAAGGTGTTTTGAGCTATATTAATCAGCTCCGCAATTTCTTGTGGGATACTGGTAGTGAATCTCGACATCATTGAGTGAATTGGAAAGCTGTCTGTACGCCTACTTTTGCTGGTGGATTAGCGATTAAACATCTTCATCAGGTTATGACAGCTTTGCATGGCAAAATGGCTTGGAATTATCTTTTGAACTCCTCTCTTTGGGCTAGGCATGCTAGGAGCAGATTTCATATCAGAGGTAGAGGATCATGCCTTTGGAAGTCTATCTCTCCTTTCATTTCTAGCATCTCCCTTAATTGTCGTTGGATCCTTGGCAAGGTAAGACCAATACCCTCATTTTTTGCCAAAATATTGCTATGCATTGCCCTAAGAGATTCAAGACTTAGAAATAAAAGAGGTTCTCCAAAATCCAATTTTTAGGAGGTCTTTTATCTTAATATGAATCCCCGAATGTTTCAATCAATTGAAGGGAATTTCTTGGATGACTCTTCAGATAGGCTTGAGAGCCCTGCCATTCCTCCTTTGTTATTGCCCCGATTCAAGCTCTTTGGATCTCCTTTAATAAAGCTTTCGCTTAAAAAAAAAAAGTTCCTTGATAAAAAGGATGCCCATCGAATGATGTTGCTTTTACTGAAGCTGTCGGCATGATCACCATACAAGACCTGATTTCGAGTTGTATAATGCAGCAGGTACGCTTGCATTTACGCGCATGTCTTTCGAGTTGTATAATGCACCAGGTACGTTCCAACGTGTTGTTATGAGCATATTTTCTGATTTGATAACTGATTGTGTAGAAGTGTTCATGGATGATTTCACGATGCGATCGGTGAACAATGCGGCGATGAACAACGCGCGGCGGCGAATAGTGAAATCCTTGATTTTTGAGCGGTTAGGGTTTTCTTCTCCAGGTGGCTGCGCCCCCATTTTCGGCCGCTGTGGCCATCATGGCCTCTCCTTCCACGTCCAGATCGAATCCTCTCAACCCAAAACCCCCAGATCCAGGTACGCGCAACACATCAGTACGCTTAACCGGCCCTGGCGCGACCAACTCTGATGCGGCTGGTAGGTTATCCTTCGCTGCCGCCCTCAATCGTCCTCAATTCAAAGCTTGGTTTAATGCAATTCCACTTCCATTCAGACCGTATGGTGCTATGGACGGTCTCCCTGCCGTCCCTTTTGACAAGAACCCCACCCTCTAGTGTGATGGAAACCATTATCTTAAGTTGGATCATAACCATATGAAGAGGGGCCACATCAACTTCCCAACCTTCAAATGCAAGCATTGTTGGGTGAGATGAGGCGCATGTTGAGGGCTGAAATTGAGCCAATTCACGAAAGGTTGGATCAAGTGGAGGCGAGAGGTCCAAATAGGCAGCAAAACAACAATCACAATAGGCAGCGTGCTAGGCAAGTTATGATGAGTTTGAGGCTGATGGAGATGTGCGAGAGAAGGCCAGGAGTGGACAATGATTTGGGAAGCATAAAGATCAAAATACCATCTTTTCAAGGAAATAATGATCCTGAAGCGTACTTGGAATGAGAGACAAAGATTGAGATGGTCTTTGAGTGTCACAAACATTCTGAGGTAAAAAAGTTTAAGTTGGCAGCAATTGAATTTACTGATTATGTTATTATTTGGTGGGATCAATTGCTGGTCAATAGGAGGCGCAATAGAGAACCACCTATAGAGACGTGGGATGAGATGAAAGGGCTTATACGAAAGCATTTTTTGCCAAGCCACTACTATCGGAGTTTGTATCAAAAGTTGCAGCGATTTACTCAAGGGCAAAAGAATGTAGATGAGTACTACAAAGAGATGTAGGTCGCAATGATTCGTGGTAATGTTGAGGGGATCGATAGGCTACCATGGCTAGGTTCTTGCACGAGCTGAATCGTGAGATCACTGATGTTGTGAAGTTGCAGCACTATGTGGAGTTGTCAGATATGGTACATCAAGCCACTAAGGTAGAGGACCAATTGAAAAGGAGAAGTTTGTCTAACAATTGAAAAGGAGGATGTGTGTTGATTTTCGTGCAATTAACAACATAACGATAAAGTATCGTCACCCTATTCCAAGATTAGATGATATGATTGATGAGTTGCATGGTGCTTGTGTGTTTCAAAAATTGATTTGAAAACTGGATGTCATCAGATTAGGATGCATGAAGGTGATGAATGGAAAACAGCTTTAAAAACTAAATATGGTTTGTATGAATGGTTAATGATGCCTTTTGGTTTAACTAATGCTCCAAGCACATTCATGACATTGATGAACCATGTTTTACGTGCATTCATTGGCAAATTTGTTTCTGTGTACTTTGATGATATATAGATTTATAGCAAAAGTTTGAAAGAACATGTTCATCATCTTAAATCTGTTTTGGGTGTTTTGAGGGAAGAAATAGGAAAAATAAATAATTTTTTTTTAAAAAAAAGGGAAGAAAGGTTGTTTGCTAACCTCAAGAAGTGCACCTTTTGCACGGATAAGCTTGTGTTTCTTGGTTTTGTTGTTGGATAAAAAAACCAACAAACTTCTATAAACGTTTTGTCCAAAATTTCAGTAGCTTGGCAGCCCCTCTAACCGAAGTCATCAAGAAGAATGCACCTCAAATGGGGCAGCAAACAAGAGAAGTCTTTTACGCTAATTAAGGAGAAGTTGACAAATGCTCCTTTGCTTACATTACCTAACTTTACTAAGACATTTGAAATTGAATGTGATGCTTCAGGAATAGGTATTGGAGCTGTTCTAATGTAAGAAGGGCGACGCGTTGCTTAATTTAGCGAGAAACTGAGTGGGGTAGCGTTGAAGTATCCTATTTATGACAAGGAGATGTATGCTTCGGAGAGAGCATTAGAGCATTGGCAGCACTATCTATGGCCAAAGGAGTTTGTTATTCACACCGATCATGAAACCTTAAAGCTATTGAAAGGAAAACAAAGGTTGAACAACCGTGATGCCAAATGGGTAGAGTTCATTGAAACATTTCCTTATGGGATCAAATACAAAAAAGGTAAGGAAAACATTGTGGCTGATGCATTGTCAAGAAGGTATATTTTACTTTCTACATTAGAAACACAATTGCTTGGTTTTGAATACATGAAGGACTTATATACAAATGATCCTGATTTTGGCGATGTGTTTCAAGCATGTGGTAGAACATCATTTGGAAAGTTCTATATAAATGATGGCTATTTGTTTCGTGAAAGTAAATTATGTGTTCCAATGTGTTCTCTACGTGAATTACTAGTTAGGGAAGCACATGGTAGTGGATTAATGGGTCATTTAGGTTTTGCTAAGACTTTAGGCGTGTTGCATGAACATTTCTTGTGGCCGCATAAGAGATATGATGTTGAACGGATTTGTGAAAAGTGCATAACATGTAAAAAAGCCAAGTCTAAATTAAAACCTCATAGTTTGTATACACCTCTACCTATACCAGATCATCCTTGAACTGATATTATGGATTTTGTGTTTGGTTTATCAAGGACTAAAATGGGTAAATATTCAATTTTTGTGGTAGTGGACAGATTTTCTAAAATGGCACATTTCATTGCTTGCAATAAAACTGATGATGCTTCAAATATTTCTGATTTGTTCTTCAAAAAAATTGTTAGATTGCATGGAATGCCTAAAACCGTTGTTTCGGATCGGGATGCAAAGTTCCTAAGTTACTTCTAGAAAACTTTGTGGGAAAGTTGGGGACTAAGTTGTTATTAGGCAAACAGAGGTGGTGAATAGGACATTGTCAACATTATTACGGGTTATCAATAAGAAGAACTTGAAAACTTGGGAGGAGTGTCTTCCACATGTTGAATTTATAATAGAAGCATACATTCAACAACTAAGTTTTCACCATTTGAGATTGTGTTTGGCTTTTGTTTTTCAATAACCGATTTTATTAATGAATGACTCAAAGAGCCTCATCAAGGCTATTACAAGAATGCCGAAACAGCAAAATAACCGATTATGTATGGCTTTAATCCTTTATCTAGTAACTCCATCCTTGCATGAGAGCACTGGATTTCCCCAACCAGATGCCATATTACCGCACGAACTTCAGGACATTTGCCACAAGCCAAGTGTGCTCTAATTTATCTGTACTCGTATGACTATAAAAAGGACATTGCCCCTGATCCCTTAAGATGATGGCCACCATAACACCTGGGTCTTGTAACTAAGAATCCCCATTTTTGCGGTTGCCTGGATTCTGAAATTGCCATATGCCTCTCAGTACACCATTTTACTTCAAATGCCACACCTAGTGGCAAATCCAGAAACCTTTGCAGAAGTGTCTAAACTTAGATGGCAAAAAAAAGGCTGAATTGGTCAAACAAATTCACCAAAAAACTAAAGAGAACATCGAACGGAGGATTGAACAATATGTTTAACAAGCCAATAAAGGACGCAAGAAGGTTGTGTTTGAGCCTGGTGAATGGGTTTGGTTGCATTTGAGAAAAGAGCGTTTTACTGAAAAAAGGTAATCAAAGCTTCTAACTCGTGGAGATGGACCATTTCAAGCTTCTACCTCGTGGTGTCGGATTGTGAGTGTTGTATGAGAAGCTATGAATCTTATCATCTCATAAAAACAATATGAGAAGATAAGTATAGAAGACTTTTGGATAGCAAGAAAACTCAAGAGTTGCTCTTATTTTTAATCTCATTATGTTGTTCTTATCTTCATTTTCTAGTCCATTGATTTCTTATCTATTCCCTATATAAGGGCTGCTACACTATCATTTTCATATGCAATGAATAATAAACTTGTGAGAAACATGTGTTTTCTTTGTTCTTGATTGAACTTTCTAAACTTCTCATGGTTAATCTTGTGGCGTTCAAAATCCAAACGTATCACCATTCTTGGTCTGGCGTTTGAATATGAAGTTCTTAGTTTCTCATCACGCTATCCATTTGCGTTAAGGTGAGGGGTTAAGACTTTTTAAAAAAAATGGAAATTCCTAGAAGCTTTGTTAATAAGATCCAAATTGCTGGATCAGCCATAAAACAAAGATCTCCGGAAAGACCGAGTAAAGATCCACCAAAAGGAGGATTATGGGCATTCCCATATCCAGAACAAAAAAAAATGACAGGGAATCAAGCTCTGAGTCAGCACCAAGCCAAGACTTCAACCGCTGAACATGCCAGGAAAAAGACAGAAAAAGAAAAACAAAATTGAGAAAATAAGAGCTGACCATAAGAGACACCCTGAACCGGATTTTTCTATGCCAAAACATAAGAATCATCTCTAGACAAGCTGTCATTGTAGAAAGGGGCTTCATTGACAGATTCTTCACTGGACTGAAGGACATCACCAACATCATCCTCTCTAATCTCCACATCCGCAAAACTAGGGCAGAAAAAACTTATCTGCATAATGTCTGTAAATACTATGCTGGACCGCCTTATGAAGCACTGATTCTTTGCAAACAAGCCTCTTAATATCATTAGAATGGTGCCAAGGAGATATGGTTCTATTAATCCCTGATGATGTCAGTATGGCAGTGTTTGACAAAACCGGCACAAGTGTACAAGGAGTTGCTACAGCTAAAGCTATCAAGCAGGCCAGCAGAAGTGAACTAGCAGCAGCTGCAGCAGGGGATGCTGCAGCAGGAGCTTGTTCAACTGGCTGTTTCAACCGTCCTAGAAACAGCAGCTTCCTGGGCTTGTCCAGAAGGGCTGGAAACTCTATGGAGAGCCTCTGAAGTTTTTCTATTATGCTGTGGAGTATATTCCAGTGGAGTTTACTAGTCAGAGAAGGAGATTTGCATTGAAGATAAATATCAAATCTAATCTCCTAGATTTTAGGAGATAATTGTTCTTTTTGGGACATTGCCTAATCCTGGACATTGCTTAAAGCTGGTGCTGCTATTTAAGCTAGAAGTGTTCAGAGCGGAGAGGTTGATCGAAGCTGAGGGATATACGAGTGCATACACAGAATTCAGAGAGAGTAATTCTTGGTGTGCGACGGACGAAATCTTCGATCATCACCCGAGAGCAGAGCGTGAGCGCAGAGCTGTGGTGATAGAAGCAGTGGGTGGTCAGGACTTGCAGAGTCTGATCCAAGCTTGATCTGGAAGCCAATTCAGAGCAGTGGTGCTTGTTGGTTGATCAAGGGCAGCCGCGGAAGAACTGACGGGTGGTTGGCTCGGTCAAGTGGCGTGCGGCAGTACTCGCTAGTGGCAGGTGGTCACTGAGTGAGGGGGAGTATTCCAGAGTGTGCAGCGCTCCTGGAATCGTTCGATCGGCTCGGTGGAAGGCCTTGGAGCGACGCGGATAATTGTGCTTCAGCTGTGTGTTACAGCAGTTGCTACAACAACCCTGCTGAATAGGTTTAGTTTAGAATAGGCTGAGTTCTTTGAGAAGACTGTAGCTATTCTAGATTGACATATTTTAGAGGGTGTGCAGACACAAATCAGAGCTTGTTCTGATTGTGCCGAGTGATCCACACAAGGTTGAGTAGCATAGGTTGCGTGAGTTGTAACCGAGTGTACTTGGAAACCTTTGGTTTGAGTGGATTGAGGACTGGAGAATAGTCCTCCCCAGACGTAGGCAGTTGGCCGAACTGGGTGAACAAACTTTGTCTTGTTCATTGTTTGCTGAGACAATTGCCTAGTGAACAAGAGTGTGCTGCAGCAACTGCTTGTTCACGAATCTGTCGAACTGAGACACTGCGAATTTCAATCCCATCAAAATAAACCATGTCCGGATGAGAGCTCTGATTAAATTAACCTGAATATGAAGGTCTTTCGCTGCTTTGGGAAAACCTCATCAAAGAAAAAAGCTCCTCCAAAGGTTGGGACTTATCAATCTCTTTCACACCAGCCAACTGTATCTCACCCAAATTTGATCTAATAATGGCTGCCCCCTTAATGCAATGCCCTTTATCAATAAGAGCAAGATCCATACAAGAGCCTGAAATGCCAGGGTTCATCTCTTCCAGGAACCATAAACTCTTTCCCTCTTAAACTCCCCAATACCGAAGGCCTCGGTGATAAAGCCTAATTTTAAAATCATCTCCACTTGGGATCTGATCACTTAAAATTTGGGCACAATCTATCATCTTCTTAAACAAATCAGCACCTCGGTGATTTCACATGGAGTAACAACAGGCAGGGACAAGCCGCTATTTGGGAACGTCTGGATAGTTTCTTAGTGAATGGGAAATTTCTTGCGTCCTTCTCCTGTCCGAAGGTTGTTCATCTTGCCAGGTTTAAATCAGATCATTGTCCGTTGTTTGTGGACGGTTCTTCTGAGGGGCGCACTCAGGGCAGATTTCACTATCTTCGGATGTGGGAGTCTCATGATCAATTTAGAGCAATTGTGGAAGAGTCTTGGCAAGGCAATTTGCACCAGAATCCTTTGGTAAATTTTGCTCTTAAGTTAAAGGACTGCGAGGAGTCCTTAAGAAATGAAACTGGGAAGTTTTTGGAGACATTAGAAATAAGGAGAAGTCTTTGGTCCGCTCTATCAATTCCATGGAAATGAACCTCCAAGCTTCTTGGGATGACCAGCAGGCTCGGGATCTTAATAACTATAAGGCGCAGCTTGACGACATTCTTCACCATAAGGCCTGTTTGGCCCGTGACAAAGCTAGGGTGAATTGGCTTAAAGAAGGAGATAGGAATACGACCTTCTTTCACGTTGCCATCAAAGATAAAAGGAGAAATATGGCGTTAACCCTACGGAAGGCTGATGGTACTGCTACCTCTAATAGAGATGATATTGGTTCGGCGGCTGTAGATTTCTACAGTCAATTATTTTCTAGTCACACCCCTTATGCGAGCAGTGATAATTTGGAGGTAATTCCCACTCTTATCTCTAATGAAGACAACATGAGGATGAGTAGCTTACCTGATCGGGATGAGATTAGAGAGGTTCTGCAAGGTATGAGACCTGATAGCGCGCAAGGCCCGGATGGTTTCTCAGTGCAATTCTACCTTTCCTTTTGGAACTTGATCGAGGAGGATTTTGTTCAAGGTGTCATAGGCTTCTTCAAAGGGCTGTAGATTCCATCAGTTGGGCTGCTACTTCTCTTATTCTTATTCCAAAAGGCAGCTCAGCTTCTCAAATTAATGATCTGAGACCCATCAGCCTTTGCAACGTCTGCCACAAGGTTATATCGAGAATTCTGTCCAACAGGTTAGCATTGTTGCTTCCTTCTATTATAAGCCCTGAACAAGCAAGTTTTGTGAGAGGTCGTAGTATTCATAGCAATCTTGCTTTAGCTCATGACTTAACCTTTGATCTGCATAAGAGGTGTGGTGATGGCAACATGATCATTAAGCTGTATTTTCTTTGAGACTTGAGCTTAATGCATAGTTTACTTACTTGTATTAATCCTGTGCATACGGAGACAGCCAGTTGCATGAGTAGGGGAAGCCTTGAACCGCAATCTTACTTGTGTTGCTTGCTTGTCACATGTTAAACTAGTTGATAGCTTTACGGTGACAACTAGGAGTAACGAGCTAGGGTGATCAGTTGCTACTTTGAACGGATTCGCAGCTGTTTTAGTCTATGTTCTAAGGATTAATAGCACATGAACTTTGAACGGAACATGCGCACGTGTTAGGAAGCCTTGACCGGACACTAACCCAAGTAAACCGAAAACTATAGACGTTTAGAGTCGATGATAAGGAATGCACTCATAGAGGATTGTCTGCCCAATGCTTCTCATAATCATAGTATTTAATCTCTACTGCTTGCGCACGTCTAGTGCAAATTTCCTGCGTTACACTAGTTACTGTTCACTTGCGCATCGCGCATTTCAATCATTCACACAACCCCCCCATTTTCGTAAGTGTAGGTTGCTAGCTAAAGACTTACTATTTGCTCCCTGTGGAGATCGACCCTTACTTAACCACTGTACTGAGTGGAAGAGGAAGGATTATATTTGACGCGCACAACGACGCGCGATCAGACACTCCAGAAATATTCTCCTGAATATTCAGCTCTTTCCGGAAGCCCTTCGGTCCACTGATTTGTTGTTTGATTGAATTTCTGCTACAGCATTTTAGCTCCATTATCTGCTGTAGCACATGCTGTCTAAAGGTGTGCGATACTTCTGCTGCAGAACTTCTGCTCCAGAGATTGCTATAGCACTTGCTTACTCCATTGCTTGAGTACTGAGATAGTCACTCTGCCCAGATTGCACAAGCTGATGTCTTCATGATCTCTTCCAGATTTCTGAGCGCCCCAAGGCAACATTAGGTGGCGCGCCTGGTGAAGACATTAAGCTCAGGCGCCACTTAATGTCTTCATCTGGAGCGCCACTTAATGTCTTCATCTGGAGCGCGACTTACTGAGTTTGCTCACTCTGGAATGCTCTTCATCAGCTGTTTTCTTTCCATACTTGCTGTAGCAGGCTCTAGTGCACTTTGTAGGAGTTTGTCAATGATGCCACATACCTTAACACTTTTATCCTGGAGGATTTATTGATAGAGATCCAAACAGCCTGGATCGTGGCACAAATTACAGATGAGAGTCGGGGTGTCCCTCAAGTGTCAAAAAGGGATTATAAAACTCCCAATCTTAATAACACCGAACAGGATATAATACACCCCAACCCTATAACGATAGAAAACCATCAAATACGATTTCAAACTAATAGCAAAGATCATATTCAAGCCAAACGAAAGAATCCAAGAAAAACTCTTCACTGAAATAGTAACTGGATTTGTCAAAATCTGAGGACTATTGAGCATGATTATGCCTTTGACAATTTTATGAATCAAGCGCAGAGCATCATTGTTCTCCAAGTCTTCACACAATCTAGAAGGTTCTATAAGATTTTGAAGAAAACCTTGATCTATCTGAATAATCTCAGCCAAACGCATTTGATCTGCAACTCCACTTTCAGCAAATGACTTCACTAGCATAGGGAAAGATGAAAGCTCAAGAGCTGGCAATACCCTAAAAACGCTATTGATACTATGAACTGACTTCAAAAAAGGAGAATAAGTATAGGACTGCAACATTTTAGCATCATGCAAAAGACTTCTTTGAGCTGCTTTATGTAGGTTAGTCAGGAACTCATAAGTCCCATCATTGGAAGTGCAAACTAAAGTGGTAGTAGACTTGTTCTCCATCGGACAATACACAAAAAGGTCGTAAATTGGTGATTCATGAGGAAGCTGCAACGACGAGAGTATAAATCATATGTCAGACCGCCGGAGCCGTCATGCAGCGAGAAAAAGAAACTGTGAGAACCTTGAATATTAACAATATGCAGATTGAAATGGAGAGCCCAGTTCATAATCTGTTCAGCGAAGCTAATCAGATTTCGCAGGAAGTGATCTTTGTTGAAATTGCGGACAATAGCCAAATGAAAAATCCCTTCAGAATTTTGAATAACAGCTGCCATCTTAACAGTTGTAGGAGTATCGAGGACAACAATATATATTTTTTTTTAAAAATAAAAAAATCACTTTATTAATGGGGACTCAAAAAGCCTGAGCCATGGCAGTAACAAACGAGGCAAGTAAGCAAGTGGCCATACAAAAGAAGAGACCAAAATCTATAGCCACAAGAACCATCCAAGCCTAGGGAAACACGGCTAAAGAAAAGGCCTAACCAAAGCCAATTTGGCCTATGAAAGCTGCGCAACGTAGACCTCAAGCATCGGTTGACCTTTGCCAACTCGAGAGTAAACGGAATAATATAGCTATACGAGCCAAAAGGGTCACAGGGCTTGGTAATACCCATCACCTTTGACCCACAATAAATAAATAAACTATCAAATTTAACAAGTACTCTGGGTGCTGAGAAACACCACCTGCTCCAAGGAAACTCCCTGCACAATAGAACCACCCATACCTCACAATAATAAGTCCCAATCATCTCTAGAGGATCTGACAAGCAGCAAGGGAGCTGCCAAAGAATTGTCTTCAATGGGTTGAGGCTCCTCACCATCTCCTCCAACACCGCTAGCCGAGCTAGGGCAGAAGAACCTCAGCCGCAACCTATCTGCACATAAACTCCTTTGGACCGCCTTATTAATGAAATTAATCCTAGTTTCTAAAAGCTGGTTAGGAGAAGTAAAAGCAAGAGCAAGGGCCACATGATTCATGGAAGTGCTGATTCTTTTCATGCTGCTGATGTTAAATTCAGAAACCAGCCGCCTCAAATCATTAGAAATCTGCCAGGGAAAACGCGTTCCATATCTCTCATCCATGAAGACCATATCCGGGTGGGAACTTTGAATGGCCTGGACATGAATCTGCTGCTCCTTAGCTGCCAAGAGGGCCTTCCGCATAAAAAGAAGCAGCTCCTCCAAAGGAGAGGATTTCGCAAAGTGATTCACAACAGCAAGTTGCATAGCACCCACACTCGTGCGACAGATGGCTGCCCCTTTAATAACCTTCCCTTTATCAATGAGTGCAAAATTCAGGCAAGAACCAGGAACACCCGCACTCCAAAAATTCCAAGACCCAAAAACTCTACTTCTCTTAATGCCATTAATACCAAAGAAATCAGCCACAAAAAAATCATTTCTTGAGTGTCCTCCGCCTGGAATTTGATCAACAAGAATTTGAGCCCATCTCGCCAATCTAGCAAATAAATCAGAGGCTATATTGTTGTGAATGACCCTGTTCCTCAGTTTCCACACATCCCATAAACCACACATAGAGATGGCAGCAGTAAACTTACTCACAAAATCTTTATTCAAACCCTTAACAAGCCAATTCTCAGTGAAATCAGACTTGCTACAGGGGCAGGCTCTTTTAAAAATAGATGCCAGACATTTCCACAAATTAATGGCCCAAACCCCTTGGAAGAAAAGGTGCTCCAGAGTTTCCTCCCTATTGCCGCAGCAGTGACAGCGAGAAACATATGGTATACCAATGCGCTTAATATTGGAGTCTAGAGGTAAACCATCGAGGAAAAAACGCCACATAAATAAACAAACAGTGGGGGGAACCCACTTTTTCCAGATAATTCTACACCAATTCAGCGAAGGATATTTAGACCGGAATGATTCCCAAAAGGCTTTGATGTTGAACTGACCCAAGGTACTCCTTTTCCACAGAAGATTCCTATCCCCACTCCTCCAGCAGATATCTCTATAATACTCCCTAGCAAAAGGAGGGAAGGTTAATAAGAGGTTACTATTAATAGTACCATTCTCGAGAGCCTCTTTGACCGACAAGTTTTGAGCATCCCAGGGGCACCGAACTCCATAGTGCCAACAAAGATCTGCCATAGCCATGTTCCCATCTCCCACATCCCACAAAGAATCTTGTCTCAAGCTGGAAATAAGCGGTCTAATAGAATTCCAAATATGGCTCCCTAGCTTATCATCCTTAAATCTAAACTTAGCATATTTGGCCCACATAGAATTTTGCTGGAGGAACTCCCAGGCTAATTTACCATGAAAAGCTAACATGTTATCTGCAAGCGACCGGAGCCCCAAACCCCCTTCAGCTGTAGGTCTACATAGCAGCTCGTATCGGATCCAATGATGCCTTTTGTTGGGCCCTTGGTTCCAGAGGAAATTACCTATCAAGCTCTCCATTCTCCGGATAACTCTCAGGGGAATTGGCAAGACAGCAAACACATGAAATGACTGAGAACACAGAACTGATTTAATGAGAGTTACACGCCCAGCCATGGAAAGTAAGTTCCTCATCCAACCTGAGATGCGATGTCTTAGCTTAGTAACCAACTCTTCAAAAAAATGAATCCGAGTTCGCCCACGGTAAAGAGGAACTCCCAAATACTTTACAGGTAATTGGCCTTCCTCAAAATTAGTAAGCGCACAATCCAGTTGCTTATGGGCAGCTGAAGCTTTATTACCAAAAAACATCTGGCTCTTAGCAGGGTTAAGAACCTGCCCTGACAGCGAACAAAATTTCTGTAAAATATCCAACAAGGCTTGAATCGTATTCGGGTCGTCCCTTGTGAAAATCAAAACATCGTCAGCAAAGAGCAGGTGATTGACCTTTAAAGTGCCTCTTTTGGTTTTAAAAGGCTGCAGAGAACCCTCCTCCACTCTCTTATTAATCACTTTTGATAACCACTCCATCACTAGAACAAAAAGAGTGGGGGAAAGGGGGTCTCCCTGACGAACTCCTCTAGCAGATTTGAAGTATCCATAGGAATCCCCATTCCAAGCCACAGAATAATAATTGTTAGAGATGCCTCTAAAAATTAAATCACACCACCTCTCGCAAAAACCAAAGGCTCTCAGCACTTTCAATAAGAAAGACCAGGAAACTCTATCATAAGCCTTAGACATATCTAGCTTTATAATAAGATTACCTGGCTCACCTTTTTTATCTAGGTCATGAATCAGGTCGTGGGCAAGCGCAATATTGGAATGAATATTCCTCCCTTTAATGAAACCTGCTTGTTCCGAGGACAGCAATATTGGCAGTGTGATTTATGTTCCGAGGAGATCATGATTTCCAGTAAGCCTGGGAAAAGACGGCAGCCTCCTAACCTCTGCAACTTTAAGAATTAGATTATTTTGTAGAGAGGGGATATAAACCTTGCTAATAGATGCATCTATACAGTCACTCCATTTATAAAGGGAACGTCTCCAATCGCTAATGCGACTCTCAAACAGATAAGTGTTCCTGGCTTTCCAGATTTCCCAGAGACCGCAACAGACCACCCCTGCAGCAAAACAATCCATGAACATGGATTTTCTGAGCCACACTCTGGTCATAACAAACAAGCCATGAATTAAAGGTTTATCAAAGAGAGAACTACAGAACCTCCATAGCTCCCTGCCCAACTGCCTTTAAAGAAAAGATGCTGTAGAGTTTCCTTCTCCGGCTGAAGACAACAGACACATTTAGATGGAAGATGGAAACCAATCTTTTCAACTTTATCATCTGTGGGAAGAGCCTGATGATATAATTTCCAAACAAACATAGATATCTTCAAAGGGATCCAGTTTTTCCATATAGTTTCACCCCAGTCAACTGATGTACGACGAGCCTGGCAGGATTCCCAATATGTTTTAGAGGTAAGGATGCCATCAGTAGCTTTGTTCCAAACAAAACGATCAGCATCAGCAGAGATGACTATATTGTAGAGGTCTCTTTTCCTATCAACAGGGAGATAATTTCTTAGTATAGCTTTCTTCTCGGGATCAGCAGCAATGACATGCATATTGATATTTCTCATATCAGAGGGGGCTTCAACATTGAGTCTTTGGCAAAAGTCGGCGACACTTGTGAGCCCATTCCCAATGCACCAAATACTATCAGTTCTAATAGAAGCGATGAGGTGATTAAAATTATTCCAAAGAGGGGAGCCTGACTCACCTTCTTTGAACCGCGATCGCGCATAACACGCCCATAGGGACTTTTTATTGATGTACTTCCAAGCAAGATTACCATGGAAAGCCTGCATCATGTCCTTAGGATCACGAATCCCCAGCCCTCCAGCCTTTTTGGGATAGCACAACTTGAACCAACTGACCCAGTGATGTCTCTTCTCATTCCCATTGTCCCAAACAAAATTAGCCATAAGGGAACGCAGATTATCCAAGACTGTTAAAGGTATAGGTAAAACCATCATGCTATGTTGAAGATGTCTCTATAGAAGTTTGTCAATCCATGAAAACTCGTCACTTGGCTGATTGTTGAAGGTGTCGGCCACTCTTGGATTGCTTTCACCTTCTCCTCATCCACTTGAATTCCATCCTTTCCAACCACAAAACCAAGAAACACAAGCTTATCGGTGCAAAATGTGCACTTCTTGAGGTTAGCAAACAACCTTTCTTCCCTCAAAACACCCAAAACAGATTTAAGATGATTAACATGTTCTTTCAAGTTTTTGCTATAAATCAATATATCATCAAAGTACACAACAACAAATTTGCCAATGAATGCACGTAAAACATGGTTCATCAATGTCATGAATGTGCTTGGAGCATCAGTTAAACCAAAAGACATCACTAACCATTCATCCAAACCATATTTAGTTTTAAAAGCTGTTTTGTATTCATCACCTTCATGCATCCTAATATGATGATATCCACTTTTTTTTAACCCTTTACTCTTTATTGAATAAGATCCAAAAAGCCTGGATTAGGACAAATACAAAAGAGGTTGAGCTTGACCCTCAGGCGTCAGTGGGTATCCATACCCAACTTAAAAACGCCGAACAGATTATAAACCCAGCTCAACCTAAAGGAATACAAAAAGTGCTTATTAATTATTTGTTGATATTTCTTAAATAAATTAGGATCGGGATATTTCCATCTGTTTCTTAAAAGCTTTAATTTCTAAACATGATATTTCCTTTTGTGCTGTTTTGGAGCCCAAGTTGCAGGGAAAAAAAATATTTCAACTGCTAGGAAGCGCTTGGTTTTTCCGGCTTCTTGCAGGGGAACCCTACTAACATACATATCTGGATTTTATGGAAGGATTCGACATCAGTCTCCATTCAAAAAATCAGTTCTCAGCATATTTCTTATGAAGTTACCCATTCAGCGTCCGACACTAAAACCATATGTTCCGTGGTTTATGCTTCCTATAAAGTTGTTGATAGAGTGCATCTATGGAGTGATCTTGCTGCTGAGACTTCTACTATTTCAGACCCTTGGATTCTTATGGGTGATTTCAATGCTGTTACCCATGCTGATGAGAAAAAAGGTGGCCAGAAATTTCGTAACAAATCCTCTTCAGACTTCAATAATTTTATTATTGGTAGCGGCTTATCAGATGCTGGTTTTTCTGGAAATAAATTTACTTGGTGTAACAACCAAGATGAGGCTAGACAGGGTGCTTTTTAATGGTTTGGCTGCTGTAAATTTTTCGGAGATGAAAGTAAAGCACCTGCCTCGAATCCAATCTGATCACTGCCCACTGTTGATCACTTTCAGCAATAAAGAGCGTGCCCACAGTTTTTTCAATTTTAATCCAGCTTGGGTCAAGCATGATGATCTTTAGTCTATCGTTCAGAATTCTTGTTCTGATCGAGTTCGTGCCAATCCTATGGTTAATTGCAATGTCAAGCTTAAAAGACTAAGGAGTGAGCTCCGCAATTGGAATTGGAATGTTTATGGAGATATAAATCAGAAGATCAGTGATCTTAGCAAAAAAGTTGAAGCTTCTGAGCAGTTGCTTCAGAATCAATGGTCTTCGGACAGTGAGGAAGATTTTGTTTATTTACAGAATCGTCTCCATACAGCTTTAGATGACCTCCAGCTCTTTTTTTTTTTTTTGACTTGACAGCCCAAGTCGGCCAATATGATAAACTTTTTTTGAAAGTATGTGATACAGAGGAAAGAAAACTAAAGCTATTCGCACTCCAGGTTGGATTGATTACAAGTTTGTTCGGCTAAGACAGTTAGACAGCAATTTCCCACTCGGAAGATTTTAGTGAATCTGAAACTAATGACAGATTTGGTTCCATCATAAAAATCACACAAGCAGCATAATCTATTTGATCTAGATTGTGCAAGTGATAAGGTATCTGATAGTTCTTGCTGGTCTTGCAGCTGTCCCTCTGAAGTAGGTTGGTCATCTTTTGTTAGGGATGCCCTGCTAACAGATTCAGCTTTGTTTGATCCAAGCCAAAACTCGAATCTATCACAAAGAACCCAGGGAAAAAAATTATGCTGCATCTATTGGTATCAGACATTATTAGCACCAAAACCTATGTAGACATATTTTAGAGACCAAACAGTAGGAAACTGATTATGACTACAATAGGAATAACATAAGCAGATAGAAAAGAAATTATCGGAAGCCCTCATATTTAACCGCCAGCTCTTTCTGGATGCTAAATCTCATATTGGTTGGCTGCAAGAAGGTGAAAGGAACACTGGTCTTTTCCATGCAGCCATCAAGGCTCGAAGGTCCTCTAACAATTTCAGAGTTATTCTCCCCTCCGGTATAGTTTCAGATGATCGTGAAGAGATTGGTTCCTTGGCTACTGAATTTTTCCAGGAATTGCTGGGTGAATTTTCCTCTACTCCTGAGAGCACTTATTTTGATGACATACAACCTGTTATTTCTCCAGCAGAGATTGAAGCCCTGAGTTGTATCCCTAATTCTGATGAGATTTGGCTTACTGTTTCCAACCTTCCCGCGAATAGTGCCCCTGGTCTTGATGGTTTCACAGGAAATCAATCCTGCTGGAACACTATTCGAAAGGACATTACTGAAGCTATTCAGCATTTCTTTAAGAGATTCAGCCTGCCTAGATCTGTTTCTTCTACAATACTTACTCTAATCCCTAAAGTGAAGAATGCCACGTCTCTTGATCAACTTAGACCCATCAGCCTTTGCAATTTCCTCCATAAGATCATTTCAAAGATTTTGAATGATCGGATTCGCCAGCTTGAAATTTCAAGTGTCTCTACTTATGCAGATTTGTGAACTAGCAGTTGCTGCAGCACACTCTTGTTCACTTAAATGTAGGCACAGCAGACAATGAATAGGACACAGATTTGTTCACCCAGTTCGGCCAATCTGCCTACGTCTGGGGAGGACTATTCTCCAGTCCTCAATCCACTCAACCAAAGGTTCAGATCACACTAGGTTACAACGCACGCAACCTATGCTACTTTAACTCCGTGTGGACTACTCAGCACAATCAGAACAAGCTCTGATTTGTGCCAGCACACCCTCTAAAATATGTCAGTCTAGAATAGCTACAATCCTCTTCAAGAACTCAGCCTATTCTAGCCTACACTACTCAGCAGGGTTGCTGCAGCAACAGCTGTAACACCAGCTGAAGCACTCTGTCCGCGTCGCTCCAAGGCCTCCTGCCGAGCCGATCGAACCACTCCAAGAGCGCTGCACACTCTGAGTAACTCCCCCTCACTCAGTGACCACCTGCCACTAGTGAGTTCTTCCGCACGAACCTCGACCGAGCCTTCCACCCGTCAGTTCCTCCGCGGCTGCCTTTGATCAACCAACAAGCTCCACAGCTCTGAATTGGCTTCCAGATCAATGCACGAATCAGTCTCTGCAAGACCTGATTCTCCTCTGCAATGCACACCTCAGCTCTGCGCTCAACGCTCTGCCCGTGTATGTTGATCGAAGAACAACTCTCGTAGCACACCCAGAAAAATCCTCTCTCTGAATTTCGTGTCTACTCTCGTGTATCACTCAGCTTCGATCACCCTCTTCAGCCCTCGAACCTTCTGCTTAAATACCCTCACCACTTTAAGCAATTTCCAGGTTTAGGCCATAATCCCACAAGATCAATTATCTCCTAAAATCTAGGAGATTAGATTTGATTAATATCTTCAATGCCAATCTTCTTTTCTGACAAGTGAACCGTGCTGGAAAAATGCTTAGCAGCATTTTAGAAAACCTCCTAAGAGCAAGAACACAAACTGCCAAACCTCCAAAACGCACCCAGCACAAACTGTTACTCGGACAGATGAACCAGCACTTGAACCAGCACCTGCTGCAGCACCCCTGCTGTATCTGTTGCTGGCTGTTCTGCTTGATTGCTTGAGCTGCAGCAGCTCCTTGTTCACAAATGACATGTGTTGGTTTTGGCAAACCTGCCACACTTGCATTATCAATCTCCCCCTTGGCATTTTGACAAAACCACTTCATAACTCCACTTCTCAGCCTGCTCTTTCTTCTCCCCCTTTTTGGAACAAATGACGAGGGGGTGTCTCTGCTGGGAGCACTTATGACGGCAAAACACAGAGCCCGAGAGAGGCCCTCAGGTCTTCAAACCGGGCTGCATCCAGAGCTTTGGTGAAGATATCAGCAAGTTGTTTGGCAGACACAACATGCTGGAGCGTGATTACTTTCTGTTCAACAAGGTCACGGATGAAGTGATGACGGATGTCAATGTGCTTGGTTCTACTGTGCTGGACAGGGTTCTTGGATATGCTGATGGCACTCATATTGTCACAGTAGAGAGTCATGTCATCTTGAGCAACCCCATACTCACTCAGCATTTGCTTCATCCACAACATTTGTGCACAGCAGCTCCCAGCAGCAATGTACTCAGCCTCGGCAGTGGATAGAGAAATGCTGTTCTGTTTTCTGCTGAACCAAGAAACCAGGTTATTCCCCAAGAAGAAGCATCCTCCCGAGGTGCTCTTTCTGTCTTCTGAGCACCCTGCCCAGTCTGCATCACTGTATCCTACCAGATTTGCCTTTGTGTCTCGAGTATACCATAGGCCATAGCCCACAGTTCCCCCGACATACCGAATAATGCGCTTGACCAACTGCATATGGCTGTCTCTTGGGCTGGCTTGGAATCTGGCACAGACTCCTACTTGCTCATCTTTAATGGCTTTCACATGAGTAGCAGCAGGAGTACGCTTGTGACTGGCTGAGTCGAGCTGGAATTTCTTCACAAGGGCCTTGCTGTATTTGCTTTGAGCAATAAAGATCCCGTCCATTTTCTGAGTAATCTCCAAACCAAGAAAGTAGGAAAGTTCTCCTACCATGCTCATCTGAAATTCTTGCTGCATGTGTTGCACAAACTGCTTCACCAGGTGCTGGGACTTTGATCCAAAGACAATGTCATCCACATATATTTGAGCAATGATCACATCAGACCGAGTTCTTTTAACAAACAAGGTTTTGTCAGCTCCCCCTCGGTTGTAGCCATGATTTTCCAGGAAGGTTGTCAATCGCTCATACCAAGCCCGAGGAGCCTGTTTCAGCCCATATAAAGCTTTCTTCAATTTATACACCTGTTCTGGATGATGAGGATCTTCAAAACCTTTTGGTTGAGAGACATAGACTTCTTCAGAGAGATCTCCGTTCAAGAACGCACTTTTAACATCCATTTGATATAATTTGAATCCCAGGCAGCAAGACATTGCTAGAAGCAGTCTGATGGCCTCCAGGCGAGCTACTGGAGCGAATGTTTCTTCAAAGTCAAGACCTTCAATCTGAGAATATCCCTGGGCAACCAGTCTGGCTTTATTTCTTGTAATGTTGCCCTTTTCGTCAGTTTTATTTTTGAACACCCATTTTGTGCCGATGATGTTTACCCCTTTAGGTCTGTCTACCAAATCCCAGACATCGTGCCTTTCAAACTCTGCCAACTCCTCTTGCATAGCCATAATCCAGAATTCATCACTCATGGCCTCCTTGAAGTTCTTTGGTTCAAGACTGGACATGAAGCATGTATTGAGGTAGGCATGACCTCTGGTTCTTCTTCTATCTGAGGGATTTCCAATCACATTTGTCAAGGGATGATCCTTCTGTATCTTCTTTGGGGGCTGCCTTGAAGATGGATCAGGAGCTTCAGTGTGGAAATCCTCAGACAGACTCTCTGCTTGGTCATCTGGAATCTCTGCTTCAGCACTTGCTGTAGCATCTGCTGGAGCCGCAGCTTGTTCACTTCTGGTCTGTCTATCAGACATTTCTTCAGGATCAGAGTCTTCTTCACCAGTGTCAGACTCAGAGTTAGGTGCTTCATCTACATCTTTGACAACCACATTTATTGATTCCATGACAGTCTTTGTTCGCTGGTTGAACACACGATATGCCCTGCTGTTTGTTGAATATCCCAAGAATATTCCAGGATCACTCTTTGGATCGAGTTTCTTTCGATACTCCCGGTCTCTCAGAATGAAGCAGTCACTTCCAAAGATATGAAAGTACTTAACAGTGGGCTTTTTCTGATTCCAGAGCTCATAGCAGGTCTGCATGGTACCTCTTCGCAAGGTAACTCTATTGATGATGTAGCAGGCGGTATTCATGGCCTCTGCCCAGAATTTCAGAGGAATCCTCTTAGCATGGATCATTACCCTGGCCATTTCTTGAATTGTTCGGTTCTTCCGTTCCACCACACCATTTTGCTGAGGAGTAATGGGAGAAGAGAACTGATGTGTTATACCCCTTTGTTGACAGAACTCATCCATGTCTTTGTTTTCAAATTCTCTGCCATGATCACTGCGAATGCTGCTGATTCTAAGATTCTTTTCTTGCTCTAGCCGAGACACCAGAGACACAATGACACTCACAGTATCTGATTTTTCTCTGATAAACTCAATCCAAGTGAATCTAGAATAGTCATCAACACAGACAAATGCATACATTTTCTTGCCTAGGCTCTCCACTTCCATTGGTCCCATCAGATCCATATGGATCAGCTGAAGAGGCCTGATGGTACCAACATCTTTGACCCGAGGATGTGAAGCCTTCTTTTGTTTCCCAATCTGACAGTCTCCACAGATGGAGTCTGTCTCTCCTTTCAGCAGTGGAATTCCTCTGACCAGCCCTTCTGTGGCAATTCTCTTTAGAGTTCTCAGGTTAACATGTCCCATCCTTTTGTGCCATAAGGTCATTTCCTCGGCCTTTGTCAGCATACATTTCTGAATCCGTGAGTTTGAACTCACATTGAGAAGGTAGCAATTGCTCTTGGATCTGGCTCCTTCCATTATGCACTTTCCAGATTTATCGAGAACTTGGCATGAGTCTCTTGTAAACTTAACTTGTTTAGTCCCATCACACAACTGGCTGATGCTGATAAGATTAGCCTTTAATCCTTCCACCAAAAGAACATTGCTCAGATTTGGCATTCCTTCTACAGCCAAAGTTCCTCTTCCCAGAACCCTTCCTTTCAGACCATTACCAAACTTCACATTTTGTTCCAGACAGGGAGTAATATTCTTCAGAAAGGATCTTTCTCCTGTCATATGGCCTGAACAGCCACTGTCAAAGTACCAGCTTATCTTGTCTGAGGTGCTAGCTGTGCTGACAAGGGCGAGGAGCTGAGTCTGCGCATGTTTCTGCTTGGCAGATTCCCTGGGCGATGTAAATCTGGCATGAGCTGAGAAGCAGTTTCTTTGAATATGTCCTCTGCGACCACAGCTGTAACATTTCTTAAACTTCAAAGCTCTCTTGTTACGGTGAAATAGACATTGCTGCAGCAAGTCCTGGTTCACTCCTTTTTGTGTTTTTGTGCCTCTTCTTGCTGACCTGTATCTGGCCATGTTGCATTCATCTTCACTCAGATCTTCACTTTCACTGGCAGAAAGAGCTTTCTTTTTCATCCGTTTGCTGGTGCAGTTGATCTGTCGATGGCCGTAGCCTGCACAATTCCAGCATTGGACTCCTTTCTTCACTTCGTTCTTTTCTTCTTCACTCTGAGCTGGTTCCTTACCTTTCCTTTTGCTTTCACCGCCTCTCCTGAATTGTTTTCGCGAAGAAGATCTTCTCTCAGTTCTGGATTCCATGTTTTTCAGAAGCTTTCCGAGGTTCTTAACCAGCATGTTTATCTGATCATCTGGATCTGTCTGCTTGCTTTCCGCTTCTGCCTTCAAACCAACATTCTTATCCTGGGAGGTGGTGTCTCCTTTGACCAGTTTCATCTCAAATTGTTTGAGAGACCCCATCAGCTCTTCCAACCTCATGAATCTGACATTTTGTGCTTCTTCAATGGCTGTCACCTTCATGTCAAATTTTGTAGGCAGCGATCTGAGCACCTTTCTGATAAGCTTTTCTTCTGGGATGGGCTCACCAAGGGCATGAGCTTCATTTGCAAGATCACAGAGTTTAGCATTAAACTCAGTGACTGTTTCTTCATCCAGCATCCTCAGATTCTCAAATTGTGTGGCAATTATCTGGAGTCTTGACAGTTTCACTCTATCAGTTCCCTCATGGGTAGTTTGCAGAATCTCCCATGCTTGCTTGGCCATGTCACAGTTTGAGATCAACCTGAAGTTATTAGCATCAACTGCAGCAAAAATTGCATTCAGAGCCTTTGAATTACCAGTTGCTGCAGCACCTTCTTCAGCAGTCCATTCCTCTTCAGGTTTAATTCTTGTCACTCCTTGCTGATCCATGGTGATTGGGGGAGACCACTGAACCACAACAGCTCTCCATGTCTTCTCATCAATAGCTTTGAGAAAAGCTTTCATTCTAGCTTTCCAATAACCATAGTTGCTCTCTTCCAGGAGTGGAGGTCTACTCGTGCTCTGTCCTTCCTTCATTGTCTTGGCAACTTCGGAGACACTGTAGGACCTTTTAAACTCTGTGTGTCGAGTTCCCGCTCTGATACCAATTGAAATTTCAAGTGTCTCTACTTATGCAGATTTGTGAACTAGCAGTTGCTGCAGCACACTCTTGTTCACTTAAATGTAGGCACAACAGACAATGAATAGGACACAGATTTGTTCACCCAGTTCGGCCAATCTGCCTACGTCTGGGGAGGACTATTCTCCAGTCCTCAATCCACTCAACCAAAGGTTCAGATCACACTAGGTTACAACGCACGCAACCTATGCTACTTTAACTCCGTGTGGACTACTCAGCACAATCAGAACAAGCTCTGATTTGTGCCAGCACACCCTCTACAATATGTCAGTCTAGAATAGCTACAATCCTCTTCAAGAACTCAGCCTATTCTAGCCTACACTACTCAGCAGGGTTGCTGCAGCAACAGCTGTAACACCAGCTGAAGCACTCTGTCCGCGTCGCTCCAAGGCCTCCTGCCGAGCCGATCGAACCACTCCAAGAGCGCTGCACACTCTGAGTAACTCCCCCTCACTCAGTGACCACCTGCCACTAGTGAGTTCTTCCGCACGAACCTCGACCGAGCCTTCCACCCGTCAGTTCCTCCGCGGCTGCCTTTGATCAACCAACAAGCTCCACAGCTCTGAATTGGCTTCCAGATCAATGCACGAATCAGTCTCTGCAAGACCTGATTCTCCTCTGCAATGCACACCTCAGCTCTGCGCTCAACGCTCTGCCCGTGTATGTTGATCGAAGAACAACTCTCGTAGCACACCCAGAAAAATCCTCTCTCTGAATTTCGTGTCTACTCTCGTGTATCACTCAGCTTCGATCACCCTCTTCAGCCCTCGAACCTTCTGCTTAAATACCCTCACCACTTTAAGCAATTTCCAGGTTTAGGCCATAATCCCACAAGATCAATTATCTCCTAAAATCTAGGAGATTAGATTTGATTAATATCTTCAATGCCAATCTTCTTTTCTGACAAGTGAACCGTGCTGGAAAAATGCTTAGCAGCATTTTAGAAAACCTCCTAAGAGCAAGAACACAAACTGCCAAACCTCCAAAACGCACCCAGCACAAACTGTTACTCGGACAGATGAACCAGCACTTGAACCAGCACCTGCTGCAGCACCCCTGCTGTATCTGTTGCTGGCTGTTCTGCTTGATTGCTTGAGCTGCAGCAGCTCCTTGTTCACAAATGACATGTGTTGGTTTTGGCAAACCTGCCACACTTGCATTATCACAGCTGCTTGACAGAATTATTAGCCAGGAACAATCAGGTTTCATCCCAGGTAGGTCTATTCATCAATGTATTACTCTAGCCCATGATCTTGCTTCTGACATTCATAAGAAAGTTCACGGTGGTAATGTTGTGGTTAAGATTGACATGGCAGAGGCTTATGATAGGCTTTCTTGGATTTTCCTTCATCGAGGAATGAAGGCTTTGGGCTCCGATGAGCACTGGTGTGATCTGTTTTATCGGAATATTAGTAACTGCTGGTACTTTATCCGGATTAGAGGAAAATCCTATGGTCATTTCAAATCCAACAGGGGGCTGAGGCAGGGGGACCCTCTTTCTCCTAGTTTGTTTATTTTAGCCATGGAAATTTTGTCCAGGAAGCTCAACATGGGAGGCAAGCTTGGTGGTGGTATAATGCCTTACTTGTCTTCTATTCGGGCCTTAGATATTAATCACATTCTGTATGAGGATGATGTGCTGATTTTCACTAATGAAAGTTTTGGACATCATAAATACGTTCTGTGATAATTCTAGGCAGCAGCTTCATACTGCTAAATGCAAGGTTTTGTTCTCCAAGAATATTAAAGGTTCTAGAAAAGCTAATCTTCTTCATTTATCCGGGTTTTCCCAGGGTGTCCCAGAATTTCTTTTTTCCATGGTTTGGTTGACAACATCAAAAGTCGGCTTGTAGGATGGATGGAATCTTTTCTCTCCATGACTGGTAGAATTACTCTGATCAAGTCTGTTCTCCAATCGATTCCCATTCATTGCTTGTCAGTCCTTCCTGTTCCTAAAGGTGTTTTGAGCTATATTAATCAGCTCCGCAATTTCTTGTGGGATACTGGTAGTGAATCTCGACATCATTGGGTGAATTTGAAAGCTGTCTGTACGCCTACTTTTGCTGGTGGATTAGCGATTAAACATCTTCATCAGGTTATGACAGCTTTGCATGGCAAAATGGCTTGGAATTATCTTTTGAACTCCTCTCTTTGGGCTAGGCATGCTAGGAGCAGATTTCATATCAGAGGTAGAGGATCATGCCTTTGGAAGTCTATCTCTCCTTTCATTTCTAGCATCTCCCTTAATTGTCGTTGGATCCTTGGCAAGGTAAGACCAATACCCTCATTTTTTGCCAAAATATTGCTATGCATTGCCCTAAGAGATTCAAGACTTAGAAATAAAAGAGGTTCTCCAAAATCCAATTTTTAGGAGGTCTTTTATCTTAATATGAATCCCCGAATGTTTCAATCAATTGAAGGGAATTTCTTGGATGACTCTTCAGATAGGCTTGAGAGCCCTGCCATTCCTCCTTTGTTATTGCCCCGATTCAAGCTCTTTGGATCTCCTTTAATAAAGCTTTCGCTTAAAAAAAAAAAGTTCCTTGATAAAAAGGATGCCCATCGAATGATGTTGCTTTTACTGAAGCTGTCGGCATGATCACCATACAAGACCTGATTTCGAGTTGTATAATGCAGCAGGTACGCTTGCATTTACGCGCATGTCTTTCGAGTTGTATAATGCACCAGGTACGTTCCAACGTGTTGTTATGAGCATATTTTCTGATTTGATAACTGATTGTGTAGAAGTGTTCATGGATGATTTCACGATGCGATCGGTGAACAATGCGGCGATGAACAACGCGCGGCGGCGAATAGTGAAATCCTTGATTTTTGAGCGGTTAGGGTTTTCTTCTCCAGGTGGCTGCGCCCCCATTTTCGGCCGCTGTGGCCGTCATGGCCTCTCCTTCCACGTCCAGATCGAATCCTCTCAACCCAAAACCCCCAGATCCAGGTACGCGCAACACATCAGTACGCTTAACCGGCCCTGGCGCGACCAACTCTGATGCGGCTGGTAGGTTATCCTTCGCTGCCGCCCTCAATCGTCCTCAATTCAAAGCTTGGTTTAATGCAATTCCACTTCCATTCAGACCGTATGGTGCTATGGACGGTCTCCCTGCCGTCCCTTTTGACAAGAACCCCACCCTCTAGTGTGATGGAAACCATTATCTTAAGTTGGATCATAACCATATGAAGAGGGGCCACATCAACTTCCCAACCTTCAAATGCAAGCATTGTTGGGTGAGATGAGGCGCATGTTGAGGGCTGAAATTGAGCCAATTCACGAAAGGTTGGATCAAGTGGAGGCGAGAGGTCCAAATAGGCAGCAAAACAACAATCACAATAGGCAGCGTGCTAGGCAAGTTATGATGAGTTTGAGGCTGATGGAGATGTGCGAGAGAAGGCCAGGAGTGGACAATGATTTGGGAAGCATAAAGATCAAAATACCATCTTTTCAAGGAAATAATGATCCTGAAGCGTACTTGGAATGAGAGACAAAGATTGAGATGGTCTTTGAGTGTCACAAACATTCTGAGGTAAAAAAGTTTAAGTTGGCAGCAATTGAATTTACTGATTATGTTATTATTTGGTGGGATCAATTGCTGGTCAATAGGAGGCGCAATAGAGAACCACCTATAGAGACGTGGGATGAGATGAAAGGGCTTATACGAAAGCATTTTTTGCCAAGCCACTACTATCGGAGTTTGTATCAAAAGTTGCAGCGATTTACTCAAGGGCAAAAGAATGTAGATGAGTACTACAAAGAGATGTAGGTCGCAATGATTCGTGGTAATGTTGAGGAGGATCGATAGGCTACCATGGCTAGGTTCTTGCACGAGCTGAATCGTGAGATCACTGATGTTGTGAAGTTGCAGCACTATGTGGAGTTGTCAGATATGGTACATCAAGCCACTAAGGTAGAGGACCAATTGAAAAGGAGAAGTTTGTCTAACAATTGAAAAGGAGGATGTGTGTTGATTTTCGTGCAATTAACAACATAACGATAAAGTATCGTCACCCTATTCCAAGATTAGATGATATGATTGATGAGTTGCATGGTGCTTGTGTGTTTCAAAAATTGATTTGAAAACTGGATGTCATCAGATTAGGATGCATGAAGGTGATGAATGGAAAACAGCTTTAAAAACTAAATATGGTTTGTATGAATGGTTAATGATGCCTTTTGGTTTAACTAATGCTCCAAGCACATTCATGACATTGATGAACCATGTTTTACGTGCATTCATTGGCAAATTTGTTTCTGTGTACTTTGATGATATATAGATTTATAGCAAAAGTTTGAAAGAACATGTTCATCATCTTAAATCTGTTTTGGGTGTTTTGAGGGAAGAAATAGGAAAAATAAATAATTTTTTTTAAAAAAAAAGGGAAGAAAGGTTGTTTGCTAACCTCAAGAAGTGCACCTTTTGCACGGATAAGCTTGTGTTTCTTGGTTTTGTTGTTGGATAAAAAAACCAACAAACTTCTATAAACGTTTTGTCCAAAATTTCAGTAGCTTGGCAGCCCCTCTAACCGAAGTCATCAAGAAGAATGCACCTCAAATGGGGCAGCAAACAAGAGAAGTCTTTTACGCTAATTAAGGAGAAGTTGACAAATGCTCCTTTGCTTACATTACCTAACTTTACTAAGACATTTGAAATTGAATGTGATGCTTCAGGAATAGGTATTGGAGCTGTTCTAATGTAAGAAGGGCGACGCGTTGCTTAATTTAGCGAGAAACTGAGTGGGGTAGCGTTGAAGTATCCTATTTATGACAAGGAGATGTATGCTTCGGAGAGAGCATTAGAGCATTGGCAGCACTATCTATGGCCAAAGGAGTTTGTTATTCACACCGATCATGAAACCTTAAAGCTATTGAAAGGAAAACAAAGGTTGAACAACCGTGATGCCAAATGGGTAGAGTTCATTGAAACATTTCCTTATGGGATCAAATACAAAAAAGGTAAGGAAAACATTGTGGCTGATGCATTGTCAAGAAGGTATATTTTACTTTCTACATTAGAAACACAATTGCTTGGTTTTGAATACATGAAGGACTTATATACAAATGATCCTGATTTTGGTGATGTGTTTCAAGCATGTGGTAGAACATCATTTGGAAAGTTCTATATAAATGATGGCTATTTGTTTCGTGAAAGTAAATTATGTGTTCCAATGTGTTCTCTACGTGAATTACTAGTTAGGGAAGCACATGGTAGTGGATTAATGGGTCATTTAGGTTTTGCTAAGACTTTAGGCGTGTTGCATGAACATTTCTTGTGGCCGCATAAGAGATATGATGTTGAACGGATTTGTGAAAAGTGCATAACATGTAAAAAAGCCAAGTCTAAATTAAAACCTCATAGTTTGTATACACCTCTACCTATACCAGATCATCCTTGAACTGATATTATGGATTTTGTGTTTGGTTTATCAAGGACTAAAATGGGTAAATATTCAATTTTTGTGGTAGTGGACAGATTTTCTAAAATGGCACATTTCATTGCTTGCAATAAAACTGATGATGCTTCAAATATTTCTGATTTGTTCTTCAAAAAAATTGTTAGATTGCATGGAATGCCTAAAACCGTTGTTTCGGATCGGGATGCAAAGTTCCTAAGTTACTTCTAGAAAACTTTGTGGGAAAGTTGGGGACTAAGTTGTTATTAGGCAAACAGAGGTGGTGAATAGGACATTGTCAACATTATTACGGGTTATCAATAAGAAGAACTTGAAAACTTGGGAGGAGTGTCTTCCACATGTTGAATTTATAATAGAAGCATACATTCAACAACTAAGTTTTCACCATTTGAGATTGTGTTTGGCTTTTGTTTTTCAATAACCGATTTTATTAATGAATGACTCAAAGAGCCTCATCAAGGCTATTACAAGAATGCCGAAACAGCAAAATAACCGATTATGTATGGCTTTAATCCTTTATCTAGTAACTCCATCCTTGCATGAGAGCACTGGATTTCCCCAACCAGATGCCATATTACCGCACGAACTTCAGGACATTTGCCACAAGCCAAGTGTGCTCTAATTTATCTGTACTCGTATGACTATAAAAAGGACATTGCCCCTGATCCCTTAAGATGATGGCCACCATAACACCTGGGTCTTGTAACTAAGAATCCCCATTTTTGCGGTTGCCTGGATTCTGAAATTGCCATATGCCTCTCAGTACACCATTTTACTTCAAATGCCACACCTAGTGGCAAATCCAGAAACCTTTGCAGAAGTGTCTAAACTTAGATGGCAAAAAAAAGGCTGAATTGGTCAAACAAATTCACCAAAAAACTAAAGAGAACATCGAACGGAGGATTGAACAATATGTTTAACAAGCCAATAAAGGACGCAAGAAGGTTGTGTTTGAGCCTGGTGAATGGGTTTGGTTGCATTTGAGAAAAGAGCGTTTTACTGAAAAAAGGTAATCAAAGCTTCTAACTCGTGGAGATGGACCATTTCAAGCTTCTACCTCGTGGTGTCGGATTGTGAGTGTTGTATGAGAAGCTATGAATCTTATCATCTCATAAAAACAATATGAGAAGATAAGTATAGAAGACTTTTGGATAGCAAGAAAACTCAAGAGTTGCTCTTATTTTTAATCTCATTATGTTGTTCTTATCTTCATTTTCTAGTCCATTGATTTCTTATCTATTCCCTATATAAGGGCTGCTACACTATCATTTTCATATGCAATGAATAATAAACTTGTGAGAAACATGTGTTTTCTTTGTTCTTGATTGAACTTTCTAAACTTCTCATGGTTAATCTTGTGGCGTTCAAAATCCAAACGTATCACCATTCTTGGTCTGGCGTTTGAATATGAAGTTCTTAGTTTCTCATCACGCTATCCATTTGCGTTAAGGTGAGGGGTTAAGACTTTTAAAAAAAAATGGAAATTCCTAGAAGCTTTGTTAATAAGATCCAAATTGCTGGATCAGCCATAAAACAAAGATCTCCGGAAAGACCGAGTAAAGATCCACCAAAAGGAGGATTATGGGCATTCCCATATCCAGAACAAAAAAAAATGACAGGGAATCAAGCTCTGAGTCAGCACCAAGCCAAGACTTCAACCGCTGAACATGCCAGGAAAAAGACAGAAAAAGAAAAACAAAATTGAGAAAATAAGAGCTGACCATAAGAGACACCCTGAACCGGATTTTTCTATGCCAAAACATAAGAATCATCTCTAGACAAGCTGTCATTGTAGAAAGGGGCTTCATTGACAGATTCTTCACTGGACTGAAGGACATCACCAACATCATCCTCTCTAATCTCCACATCCGCAAAACTAGGGCAGAAAAAACTTATCTGCATAATGTCTGTAAATACTATGCTGGACCGCCTTATGAAGCACTGATTCTTTGCAAACAAGCCTCTTAATATCATTAGAATGGTGCCAAGGAGATATGGTTCTATTAATCCCTGATGATGTCAGTATGGCAGTGTTTGACAAAACCGGCACAAGTGTACAAGGAGTTGCTACAGCTAAAGCTATCAAGCAGGCCAGCAGAAGTGAACTAGCAGCAGCTGCAGCAGGGGATGCTGCAGCAGGAGCTTGTTCAACTGGCTGTTTCAACCGTCCTAGAAACAGCAGCTTCCTGGGCTTGTCCAGAAGGGCTGGAAACTCTATGGAGAGCCTCTGAAGTTTTTCTATTATGCTGTGGAGTATATTCCAGTGGAGTTTACTAGTCAGAGAAGGAGATTTGCATTGAAGATAAATATCAAATCTAATCTCCTAGATTTTAGGAGATAATTGTTCTTTTTGGGACATTGCCTAATCCTGGACATTGCTTAAAGCTGGTGCTGCTATTTAAGCTAGAAGTGTTCAGAGCGGAGAGGTTGATCGAAGCTGAGGGATATACGAGTGCATACACAGAATTCAGAGAGAGTAATTCTTGGTGTGCGACGGACGAAATCTTCGATCATCACCCGAGAGCAGAGCGTGAGCGCAGAGCTGTGGTGATAGAAGCAGTGGGTGGTCAGGACTTGCAGAGTCTGATCCAAGCTTGATCTGGAAGCCAATTCAGAGCAGTGGTGCTTGTTGGTTGATCAAGGGCAGCCGCGGAAGAACTGACGGGTGGTTGGCTCGGTCAAGTGGCGTGCGGCAGTACTCGCTAGTGGCAGGTGGTCACTGAGTGAGGGGGAGTATTCCAGAGTGTGCAGCGCTCCTGGAATCGTTCGATCGGCTCGGTGGAAGGCCTTGGAGCGACGCGGATAATTGTGCTTCAGCTGTGTGTTACAGCAGTTGCTACAACAACCCTGCTGGATAGGTTTAGTTTAGAATAGGCTGAGTTCTTTGAGAAGACTGTAGCTATTCTAGATTGACATATTTTAGAGGGTGTGCAGACACAAATCAGAGCTTGTTCTGATTGTGCCGAGTGATCCACACAAGGTTGAGTAGCATAGGTTGCGTGAGTTGTAACCGAGTGTACTTGGAAACCTTTGGTTTGAGTGGATTGAGGACTGGAGAATAGTCCTCCCCAGACGTAGGCAGTTGGCCGAACTGGGTGAACAAACTTTGTCTTGTTCATTGTTTGCTGAGACAATTGCCTAGTGAACAAGAGTGTGCTGCAGCAACTGCTTGTTCATGAATCTGTCGAACTGAGACACTGCGAATTTCAATCCCATCAAAATAAACCATGTCCGGATGAGAGCTCTGATTAAATTAACCTGAATATGAAGGTCTTTCGCTGCTTTGGGAAAACCTCATCAAAGAAAAAAGCTCCTCCAAAGGTTGGGACTTATCAATCTCTTTCACACCAGCCAACTGTATCTCACCCAAATTTGATCTAATAATGGCTGCCCCCTTAATGCAATGCCCTTTATCAATAAGAGCAAGATCCATACAAGAGCCTGAAATGCCAGGGTTCATCTCTTCCAGGAACCATAAACTCTTTCCCTCTTAAACTCCCCAATACCGAAGGCCTCGGTGATAAAGCCTAATTTTAAAATCATCTCCACTTGGGATCTGATCACTTAAAATTTGGGCACAATCTATCATCTTCTTAAACAAATCAGCACCTCGGTGATTTCACATGGAGTAACAACAGGCAGGGACAAGCCGCTATTTGGGAACGTCTGGATAGTTTCTTAGTGAATGGGAAATTTCTTGCGTCCTTCTCCTGTCCGAAGGTTGTTCATCTTGCCAGGTTTAAATCAGATCATTGTCCGTTGTTTGTGGACGGTTCTTCTGAGGGGCGCACTCAGGGCAGATTTCACTATCTTCGGATGTGGGAGTCTCATGATCAATTTAGAGCAATTGTGGAAGAGTCTTGGCAAGGCAATTTGCACCAGAATCCTTTGGTAAATTTTGCTCTTAAGTTAAAGGACTGCGAGGAGCCCTTAAGAAATGAAACTGGGAAGTTTTTGGAGACATTAGAAATAAGGAGAAGTCTTTGGTCCGCTCTATCAATTCCATGGAAATGAACCTCCAAGCTTCTTGGGATGACCAGCAGGCTCGGGATCTTAATAACTATAAGGCGCAGCTTGACGACATTCTTCACCATAAGGCCTGTTTGGCCCGTGACAAAGCTAGGGTGAATTGGCTTAAAGAAGGAGATAGGAATACGACCTTCTTTCACGTTGCCATCAAAGATAAAAGGAGAAATATGGCGTTAACCCTACGGAAGGCTGATGGTACTGCTACCTCTAATAGAGATGATATTGGTTCGGCGGCTGTAGATTTCTACAGTCAATTATTTTCTAGTCACACCCCTTATGCGAGCAGTGATAATTTGGAGGTAATTCCCACTCTTATCTCTAATGAAGACAACATGAGGATGAGTAGCTTACCTGATCGGGATGAGATTAGAGAGGTTCTGCAAGGTATGAGACCTGATAGCGCGCAAGGCCCGGATGGTTTCTCAGTGCAATTCTACCTTTCCTTTTGGAACCTGATCGAGGAGGATTTTGTTCAAGGTGTCATAGGCTTCTTCAAAGGGCTGTAGATTCCATCAGTTGGGCTGCTACTTCTCTTATTCTTATTCCAAAAGGCAGCTCAGCTTCTCAAATTAATGATCTGAGACCCATCAGCCTTTGCAACGTCTGCCACAAGGTTATATCGAGAATTCTGTCCAACAGGTTAGCATTGTTGCTTCCTTCTATTATAAGCCCTGAACAAGCAAGTTTTGTGAGAGGTCGTAGTATTCATAGCAATCTTGCTTTAGCTCATGACTTAACCTTTGATCTGCATAAGAGGTGTGGTGATGGCAACATGATCATTAAGCTGGATATGTCAAAAGCATATGATAGACTGTCTTGGAACTTCCTTTTGAGAATAATGCGTAGTCTTGGCTTCTGTGAAATTTGGTGTGATCTTATTTTTCGTTGTATATCCAATAATTGGTATTCTGTGCATTGGAGTGGCAAAAATTATGGTTTCTTCAAATCAGCTTGTGGCGTTCGACAAGGTGACCCATTGTCTCCGAGCCTCTTTATTATCGCCATGGAATGGCTGTATTTTTTGATACCCTCTTAGACAAGCTTCGCAAGCGTATTAGCGGATGGATGAGAAACCTACTATCCATGAGCAGCAGGATCACCCTCATACAATCAGTTCTTTCCTTGATGAGTTTCCATGTTATGGCTGTTCTTTCTATTCCTCTTAAAGTATTGCACAAGATGGACAGCCTGATATCTAATTTTCTATGGGATAATGGAGCAACTAAGAGGTTCCATTGGGTGCGGCTGGAGCTTGTTTGCAGATCAAAACAGACAGGGGGCCTGAGTATCCGTTCTTTGAAGGATACTATGCTGGCTATGCAAGGTAAACTTGCTTGGGAGTTTCGGCGTCAAGAGACCTTGTGGGCTAGGTACACTAATTCTAGATTTATGATTGGAAGGTTGGGATCTCACATCTGGAATGCCATAGGGCAGCTGATCAACTATTTCCGGGAACACTCTGTTTTGGAAATAGGAAATGGTAACACCTCAGCAGATAGAATTTGTTGGATCTTGGGGATTAATTGTCCCAGCTTCTTAAAAGGAATTTCGCTGCATAACATCTTCTCCAACTCAACTCACCGTATTTCCTTTCTTGCTGCCCTTCCTCATAATGCTTATTTATACTACAAAGACGTGAATTTTGGGATTCATTCGGATTGGCTGAGATGGAAGGAACATGCCTCTGGTATCTTCTCTATCAAATCCTTCCTTAATTCTTTTATCACTTCGTATCCTAGATTGCTGTGGGCTCAGGCTATTTGGCAGCAGTGGATTCCCCCAAGGATTTCTACTTTTATATGGCGGCTTTTTCTCAATGGTCTTCCTTTAGATACTAATATTAAAAGAGTCGGCATCTCTATAACCTCGAGGTGCAGCTGCTGTCATCGGAAGGAGGAATCCCTTAACCACTTATTTTTTGAAGGAACATGAGCGGTGGAATTGTGGAGATGGTTAACCATCGGCTTCTGTTGTTCCCGTCCTTTATCCATTTCGGCCTTCTCTATGCAGTGGATCAAGTCTTACAAGGAAAGGAATTTTCTGTCTTCTTTAAAGCTTGGTCTTGCTTTCTGCGGTCTCTACGAAGAGATATGGAATCATAGCAACGCAATCCTTCACAATAATCCAAACCATGACATCATTAATTCTATGAAGAGATGGACTAGGGTTTTGGCAGGGCTTATTCCAGGCAAACCTGAGGATCAACCGACCACCAAGCTGACCCTTGCTTATTTTGACATACGCTGTGATCATTGGGCTATTGTAGAAGGCAGGTGGTGCCGCTGGGATCTCAGAAAGTTGGGCAGCTGCATGGATGTTGCGATTGTGTAGGTCGGGCAGCACCTTAAAGCATCTGGAGTAATTCGCTCCAATGATGGTAACTTTATTCTCGGAATCTCCAGAGTTGTTCCTTGAAGCATTCCAGTAGAGGAACTTTTTTATTTTCTTAATTTTTCTCTTGATATTGCGCAACAAAATGGCATTTCGATTGCGATCATTCAAAGCTCCCACTCGGAGATGGCCTTTTCGGATGGGGCAGCCCGCAACACCTTTCCTTGGCATATGGTTTACCGGCTCCGTCATCTTCATGCACACCATGGTGTTATAATGCTTAGAAGAATTATGCCAATGATCAATCATGCAGCTATTTCCCTGGCGTATAACTCAGAACCCAATGTGGTGATTGCGGACTTTCGCAAGCTTGCTAAGGCAGTACAAAGGAGCATTTTCATGGACTTCAGTAAACTTAAGATTTTTTGCCCTAATTCAGCTTCTTCTCTTGACACAACAGGCCATCCGCGCTTCCTCTTCATTGATGACACTAATTTTGATCGACATGGCAGATTGGAGTCTATTAGACGTAGCTTCAGAGATGATTGTCACTTCATTTAATTCTTTGATTCTCCAGTTTTGGGAATGCCCAACCTGGAATTTTTTGTTCTATTCTTTTGGTTATTTTGGCTTTCATGGGGTCTTACCTATGACGCCTTGTTGTTCTAACCTCGACCCAGGTTTTTTGGGCTAGTTTTAAAAAAGTTGCTGGCAAAGCCAGTTTAAAAAAAAAAAAATACCAGCTTTGTTATTGTGGAGAGCACTATTTCTCATTTTCCAAACTTCCAGCACACCACAAATGTCAATACTTGCTCTGAAATTACTCACAAAGTCTAGCTTGTTATCTTTCAGCAGCCAGTCTGTTTAATTCCAGCCTGTTTTGAGGGCAAATTTTCTTAAAAATGGGGAAACGCCAATTCCATAGTTTCTTAGCCCAAATGCCTTGAAAAAAATAAATGATCCAGAGATTCCTCAGAATTTCAACAACAGAAACAACGGGAAATAAGAGGAATACCAATGCATTTAACATTAGAATCAAGAGGTAAACTGATACGAACTCCACCCTCTAGTGTGATGGAAACCGTTATCTTGAGTTGGATCGTAACCAAAAATCTGTCAGAACGAGTTAGTTGAGCTCGACGACCCCTCACCTTATTCTGATGAGAAACCACGACTTCTTAGGATGAGCCTTAACCCCTCACCTTATCGCAAGTGGATAGCGTGATGAGAAACTAAGAACTTCAGATTCAAACGCCACACCAAGAATGGTGATAAGTTTGGATTTGAACGCCACAAAATTAACCTTGAGAAGTTCAGAAAGTTCAATCAAGACAAAGAAAACACATGTTTCTCACAAGTTTAGTATTCATTGGATGATGAAAATAATAGTGTAGCATCCCTTATATAGGGATAGACAAGAAACTCGAAGAACGGTCTATTTCTTGCTGCCATCAAGCTCGTCGCGTTGCGCAAGAACTTTCTGCAGTGTTTGCTGCACATTCTTTGTGAGCTGAAATGTCAGAATTGACTTTGGAATGTATCCGGATTTCCCATCCTGAGGTATGTGTTCTTGGTCGAAACTCTTTGGGGGATTGGACTTTTTTCCAGCTTAAAAGGATGCTGGTTAGAAAGCTCAAGGAGCTTGTAATCTACAAAGTCAGCCACTCTCTCAACCGTCCGGCAGATGTTCTTTGCTGCTCCAATCTTAGGTATTTTTATACCACAAGTTTTGGACATCTTCCCCGTTCAGTTAAGTATGCTATTGCAAATGATGCCAAGGTTCACCCTTGCTCCTTTTTTGAGCAGCGTATAGACATTTGATTGTCTTTCGTCTAGGTTGATCTCATGTCTTTGTTTGGTATTTTGTTTTGGTTAGTTCCCAACATGTGGGTTCAACTTTTATCCTTTTTTAGATGGAGCTCCATCTCATTTGTAATAGCTCGATTCAGGCTTTTTGGGTCTCTATCAATAAAGATCCAATTTAATTAAGAAAAAAAAATCTTGTGTTCGATTCCTCTAATTGGTGGTAATCCATTCGGTATTTCCTCTGGAAAGGCATCATCAAATTCCTGCAAAATGAAAACAACATTGCTCGGTAATGAACCGGCAAGATCATCAGTACATAAAAAGGCCTCCTTGTACATAAGTACTATAAGGGGTTGATGTGAACACAACACTCTTTTTATCTCACTTTTGCTTGCCATGTAACTATATTTCTCCTCTCTTTCTCTCATAATGGCAGAAACTCTCTCTTTTTCTTTTCTCTCGTTACTTTTTTTTCTCACTTCTCTCATTTTGTTTTTCTCTTTTTCTCTCATTTTCTTTTTCTCTCATTCTCACATGGAATTTTTGTAACTAAATTTGGTCCTCCATGACCTGTTTTGGAGTTAACGAAACAAGGGTAATAGGTTGCTTTCTAATAATGAAAGAATACTTATTTGTGAACCCATCATGTGTGGCCTTTCGATCGCACTGCCAAGGCCTCCCTAATAAGATGTGACAAGCTTGCATAGGAACCACGTTACAAAGCACTTCAATTACAAATAGAAAATGCTACCTTTACTTGGCTGACAACTCTAACATCACCGCAATCATTAAGCCATCGCATCCGGTATGGTTGGTTGTGCTTCATTGTCTTTAATCCCAACTTTTCAACCAAATAATTGCTTGCTACATTTGTGCAACTTCCTCCATCAATAACGACGCTACACACCTTACCATTCACCATGCACCTCGTATGAAACAAGTTTTCTCTTTGGCACGTATCCTCCTCCTTAACTTGGACATTGAGAATGCGTCTTGCCACTAGCAAATCACCAACAACAGCGTTTCCTCGTCATCATCACCATCATGTTCTAATGGTGACAATTCAGTATCTCCACATTCCTCATCTTTGGACTCCAACTCTCCAAAGGCATTTATCACCATTACTCTGTTTTTTTTTAAACTGGCTTCTGCCAGCAACTTTATTAAAACTGATCCAAACAACCTGGATCGAGGTTAGAACAGCAGGGCGCCATAGGAAAGAACCCATGGAAGCCAAATTATCCAAAAGAATTGAACAAAAATCCAGAATGGGCATTCCCAAAACTGGAGAATCAAAGAATTAAATGAAGTGAAAATCATCTCTGAAGCTACCTCTAATAGACTCCAATCTGCCATGGCGACCAGAATTAGTGTCATCAATAAAGAGGAGGCGCGGCTGCCCTTGTGTGTCAAGAGAAGAAGCAAAACTAGGGCAAAACGTCTTTAGTTTACTGAAGTCCATGAAAATGCTCCTTTGTACTGCCTTCGCAAGTTTTCGAAAGTCCGCAATCACCACATTGGGTTCTGAATTATACGCCAGGGAGATCGCTGCATGATTGATCATTGGCATAATTCTTCTAAGCATTTTAACACCATGATGTGCATGAAGATGACGGAGCCGGTACCATATGCCAAGGAAAAGAGTTGCGAGCAGCCCCATCCGAAAAGGCCATCTCCGAGTGAGAGCTTTGAATGATCTCAATCCAAATGTCATTTTGCCGCGCAATATCAAGAGAAAAATTAAGAAAGTAAAAGAGTTCCTCAACTGTATTGCTTTTGGGAATAATTTTGGAGACTCCGAGAATAAAATTACCATCATTGTAGCGAATTACTGCTGCAGCTTTGAGTTGCTGTCCGACCTGCACAATCGCAACGTCCATGCAGCTGTCCAGCTTTCCGGGATCCCAGCAACACCACCTGCCTTCTACAATAGGCCGATGTTGACAACGAATGCCAAAATAGTCAAGGGTCAGCTTGGTGGCTGGTTGATCCCCAGGTTCGCCTGGGATAAGCCTTGTAAGAACCCTAGTCCATCTCTTCATAGCATTAATGATGTCATGGTTCGGATAGTTGTGGAGGATCGCGTTCCTATGATTCTATATCTTGTAGAGACCACAGAAAGCAAGACCGAGCTTTAAAGAAGACATAAAATCCCTTTCCTTGTAAGCCTTGATCCACTGCATAGAGAAGGCCGATATGGTTAAAGGACGGGGGCAAGAGAAGCCGATTGTTAACCATCTCCACAATTCCACCGCCCAGGTTCCTTCAAAAAATAAATGGTTAAGGGACTCCTCTTTCCGATGACAACAGCTACACCTAGAGGTTATTGGGATGCCGACTCTTTTAATATTAGTATCTAAAGGAAGACCATTGAGAAAAAGCCGCCATATAAAATAGAAACCCTTGGGGGAATCCATTGCTGCCAAATAGTCTGAGCCCACTGCAATCTAGGATACGAAGTGATAAAAGTATTAAGGAAGGATTTGATAGAGAAATTACCAGAGGCATGCTCCTTCCATCTCAGCCAATCCGAATGACTCCCAAAAATCACATCTTTGTAATATAAGTAAGCATTATGAGGTAGGGCAGCAAGAAAGGAAATACAATGAGATGAGTTTGAGAAAATGTTACGCAACGAAATTCCTTTTAAGAAGCTAGGACAAGTAACCCCCAAGATCCAACAAATTCTCTCTGCTGAGGTGCTACCATTTCCTATCTCCAAAACAGTGTGCTCCCGGAAATAGTTGATCAACTGTCCTATGGCATTCGAAATGGGAGATCCTGGCCTTCTGATGCACACGTCGTTGTGCGCGTCAAATTAATCCTTTCTTCTCCACTTAGTATAGTGGCTAAGTCAGGGTCGATCCCACAAAGAGCAAGCAGACTAGCTTTAACTAGTAACCTACACTTACGAAAATTGGGGTGTGAGTGATTGGGTTGCGCAAGTGCGCGAGTAAACAGTAGTTAACGCAGGATTTGCACTAGACGTGCGCAGGCAGTAGAGATTAAGTACTATGACTATGAAAAGTATCGGCGCAGACAATCCTCTTATGAATATATTCCTTATCCTTGACTCTAAACGTCTATAGTTCGGTTTACTGAAGTTAGTGTCCGATCAAGGCTTCCCAACATGTGCGCATGTTCCGATCAAAATTCATGAGCTATTAATTCTTGAGACTAGTCTAAGCAGCTACGAATCGTGTCACAGTAGCAGCTGATTATCCTAGCGCGTTACTCCTAGTTGTCACCGTCAAGCTATCAACTAGTTTAACATATAACAAACAAGTAGCAAGAGTAAGATTGTGGTTCAAGGCTTCCCCTACTCATGCAACTAGCTGTCAACAGTGTGCACAGAATTAATACAAGCAAACAAACTATGCATTAAGCACAAGTCTCAAAGGAAATACTCATAGAATCATGCCCAACCGATACAAAGCGTTTAGCTAGGCATGCTAGTAGTAAACATCATAAAAATAGTAAATAATAACTAAAGTATCCAAGAAAACAGTAACAAGCAGGTGCGTGCAGTTGAGCAGCTGAGAAATTCTCTTCATTTTGAATACGCTGCTCAAGGTGGTTATTAATACCAAAATATGGCTGTTTTGGAGAAGACTGATAGAGCCTAGTTATACACATTATTTAGGTCATAACCCTATGCTTGTTTGCAATATTTCATGAGCAAGATTACTCGTTTCCAATGTTTTTGTATATCAGGTCAGAACGAGTCCTTGAGTCGGATACGCGCTAACAGGCAGCATTCTAGGAGTGAAAGATCAGCCTGCGGAGCTAGCGGCGCAAACAGAAGAAGAAATGGCGAAAGACAGCAGAGGTGCGCTACCCGATTGCGCCAATCAATGCTGTGCGCCAGGCGCAAAGTCCCAGTGACCAGATTTGGAAGTTGCCAAAAGATGAACTTCCTGGGGCACTATTTAAACAAAGAAAGTCTAGGGTTTCAGGAGATCGGAACATCATCACTCAGCGGCATTCCAGAGGCACTGCGCGGCAGAACTGGAAAACACACGGACCTGTCAAGGAGAGTTGCGCCAGCCGACTGCGCCAGCCAAGAGAAGACACTGCACGCACTATTTGCTACCGTTTTCTCTGATACAGTAGTTGTTATTTACTATTTTATGATGTTTACCACTAGCATGTCTAGCTAAACACTTAGTGTTGGTCGGGCATGAACCTATGATGTATTACCTTTGAGACTTGAGCTTAATGCATAGTTTATTTACTTGTATTAATTCTGTGCGTACTGAGACAGTTAGTTGCATGAGTAGGGGAAGCCTTGAACCGCAATCTTACTTGTGTTGCTTGCTTGTCACCTGTTAAACTAGTTGCATGCGTAGGGGAAGCCTTGAACCGCAAACTTACCGTGACAATTAGGAGTAGCGAGTTAGGGTAGGCAGTTGCTACTGTGACAGGATTCGCAGCTGTTTAGTCTAGTTCTAGGATTAATAGCACATGAACTTTGAACGGAACATGCGCGTGTGTTAGGAACCCTTTACCGGACACTAACCCAAGTAGGACACAAACTATAGACATTTAGAGTCGATGATAAGGAATGCATTCATAGAGGATTGTCTGCCCAGCACTTCTCATAAACATAGTATCTCATCTATACTGCCTGCGCACGTCTAGTGCAATTCCCCGCGTTACGATATTCACTGCTACTCGCGCATCGCGCAAAACCCCCAATCACTCACGCAACCCCCGTTTTCTTAAGTGTAGGTTACTGGCTAAGACTCACTGCTTGCTCCCTGTGGAGATCGACCCTTACTTAACCGTTGTACTAGTGGGAGAGGAAGGATTATATTTGACGCGCACGACGACGCGCGATCAAAGACATATTGAAGTTGATATCATTCAATGGCAGCATCAGCATATCCTTTGCAAGGTATCTATTAATGGCACCAACGTTTCTGTTTATTGTTCATTTGTTTATGCTCTTTGTAGGAGGAGGGAGATACTAGCGCTTTGGCAGGATCTTATTAATATTGCAGACCAATATGATTCTCCATGGCTGGTTGGCGGGGATTTTAATGTTATTGCTCAACCTGATGAAAAGAAAAGGTGGTAATCCTCCTGATGGTGAGGCTTTATTGGACTTCAATAAATTCTGTTTGCGTGCGGGTCTTAGCGATATTGGTTTTATTGGCCAACCCTTCACTTGGAGTAATAACAGGCAGGGTGTGGAGAACATTTGGGAAAGGTTAGACAGATTTCTTGTTAATGGCAAGTATTTCGATCAGTTCCCCTGTCCCAAAGTATTTCATCTGAAGAGGACATATTCAGACCACTGCCCCCTTTTATTTAAAACTAATGCTGAGATTACACCAAAAGCGAGATTTCATTATTTTCGTGTTTGGGAATCTCATCCCAGTTTCAAAAAGTTCGTGGAAGCTAACTGGAAAGGGAATCTGCACGACAATCCTCTTCGTAATTTTGCTGCAAAACTACAAAGACTTAGGAAGGTGCTTAAAACATGGAACTGGGAGGTTTTCGGTGATCTGCGGAAGAAAGAAAAAGCACTTCTTGATGATATCTCTTTTACTGAAGGGTCCCTGCAGGAATTGTGGAGTGAGGAGTCCAATCAAAGGCTTAGGAAACTAAAGACACAGTTAGATGATGTTTTAAGCCAAAAAGAGGCTATGACTAAGGACAAAGCAAGAGTTTCTTGGATCAAAGATGGAGACCGTAATACTGCCTTTTTCCATGCAGCCATCAAAGCTAGACGAATTAATGCACGTATGACCCTTCACCGTGAAGATGGTACAACGACTTGCAGTGGAAAAGAAATTGGAGATGCTGCTGTCCATTATTACAAACACCTCTTCAGTGGGTACTCGCCTCCTCCTAATCTACCGGATATGGAATTACTCAATCCAATCATTCCTGAGGATTTTAACAACTTCATAGCCATACCGCAAAACGAAGAAATCCTTGACACAATTCGTGATATGAATATTAACGGGGCCCCAGGTCCGGACGGTTTCAGTGTTCCCTTTTATCTAAAATTCTGGTATTTGATTGAAGAGGATTTCAGTAAAGCGGTACAAGGTTTCTTCAAAGGCTTTCATCTACCGACTTCTTGGTCGTCGACAGCTTCGTCTCTCATCCCAAAAATTGCCAATGCAACCTGTATTGACCAGCTTAGACCTATCAGCTTATGCAATGTGAGCCATAAGGTCATTTCTAGCATTCTGAACAAGCGTCTTAGTGGAATTCTTCCTTCTATTATCAATGAGGAACAAGCTGGAAGATCATTCAACTGATTAGAGATGTAGAGGTTAGCAAGGTGTGTTATGCCTTGAATCGCCCAGCTGAGACGCTCCTCTATGCAAAGCAAAGACACTTCTTCTCCTCTCAGCTTCAAGACCTCCCCAGCTCAGTTATTAAAGCTCTTGCTAATGACACTTGCCCTCAGCCTTGTTTCTCCATTGATCAAAGCATTTTTATTTAGCTTTACGGTCTGTCATTCTCAGCACTTGTAGACAGGTTTTGAGCCGTCTCAGCGCTTTAAAGTGTTCCTTGTTTTCCTTTTCTAGGGACTTTGGTTCTCAGCCTTTGTATGAACCATGATCCAGGTTTTTTGGATCTTTTAATTAATAAAGGTGCTGGCACAGTCCAGTTTTTTTTTTTAAAAAAAGAAAAAATTATTAAAGGCAGAAATATCCATGCAAATCTTGCTCTAGCTCATGACCTTGCTCATAGTATACACAAACCTGGAACAAATGGGAATTTGCTAATTAAACTGGATATGTCCAAGGCTTATGATCATATATCGTGGTCTTTTAATATGCATGTCCTACGGAGGCTAGGCTTTCAAGAACCTTCATGTGATCTGATTTTCCGGTGTATTTCTTAACAACTGGTATTCGGTTTGCTGGGAAGGTAGACAATATGATTTCTTTAAATCCAGTTGTGGGGTTCGACAAGGAGACCCTCTGTCGCCAACTTTATTTGTTATTGCTATGGAATGGCTGTCTAAAGCTATTAACAATGATGTTAATACAGGAGCAATGCAGCCCTCTACGGGTTAACCATCTTCTATTTGCGGATGATATACTGATTTTTACAAGGGATTGCTCCCAGTCTATTGAAACCCTCATCTCGATACTCAAGAAGTTTTGCAAATTATCTGGACAGATCCTCAACCCCGCTAAGAGTCAGATAATCTTTGGTAAAAATACCAGTGAGGACAAGAAGGCAGAAATCTTAGCCATGGCCCAATTTGTGGAAACAAATCCGCCCACAAAGTATCTTGGAGCTCCACTAATGCAAGGTGCAGAGTTAAGAAGATATATTTTGAGAACATTCTTGATAAATTGCGTAAGACAATTGGTGGCTGGACAAAAAACCTTCTATCGATGGGAGGACGGGTGACTTTAATCCAATCGGTGCTGAGTTCTATGAGTTTCCTTGTCTTGGCTGCTCTCCCTATTCCGAAAGGTGTTCTCAAAAAGGTAGAAAGCCTTATTTCTAATTTCCTATGGGATCAGGGCACAACTAAGAAATTCCACTGGATTCGCTATGAATTGGTTTGAATTGGTTTGTAGGCCTAAACATATGGGAGGTCTAGGAATCAGAAGCTTGGCTGATAATATGCTTGCTTTTCATGGCAAACTTGCCTGGGACTATCTGTAGCAAGGAAGTCTTTGGGCCCGTCATGCTAAATCGCGTTTTCTTATTGGAAAAAACGGATCTCCTCTATGGAATGCTATTAATCATCTGATTATTGATCTGAGAAATAAATCGATTTGGGACATTGGAAATGGATCTATGAAGATTGAGAGGCTGTACTGGCATTTTGGTATTCGCTGCCTAAGTGATATGCAGGGTCAGTCCATTAAACAGATTCTTGAGAATCATTCTCGCAGGTTTTTGTTTCTGTCCGCCCTCCCGAGGAATGCGTACAACTATTATAATGATTTTAAATTGAAGGACAGCGCAGCAAAGCTTATTTGGACAGATCATGCATCAGGTTTGTTCTCTATTAAGAATTTTATTGATACCTATAATACGAAACACTTATCTCTTGGCTGGGCAAAAACAATCTGGCAGCAATGGCTTCCACCAAAAATCACTCTGTTTATGTGGTGTTTATTTCTGCATGGCCTTCCAACTGATGCAAATATCCGCAGAATTGGTATTCCCATAACTTTGCGCTGTATTTGCTGCTTTCGAAGTGAGGAATCTGAATCCCATATTTTCTTTAATGGAATCTGGGCTAAGTCTATGTGGAGCACGTTGGCAGATGCTTTTAATTGTGCTAGACCATTGTCGCTGACAGCCTTTATTCGATACAGGGCTAATCCTGTGCACAAACGGAATGCCTTCTCCTGTTTTAAATTTGGTATGGCTTGTTATGGCCTGTTGGAAATTTGGAGAGCTAGAAATAATTACCTGCATGAGGGTACTAAATGCGCAAACTTGATTGATAAGCTTTATCACTGGGCTCGCGTCTTAGCTTCTCTAATTCCTTAGCTTTAGGCTCTGCCTTTTAGTGCTGCAGCCTCCCTCCCCGTTCTGCAATTTTGGCTCAGTGTATATAACTCTGATTTTGAAGAGAATTGGCCATGAGGTTGATCCTTTTGGTAGTTTGGGCGTGAATCTAGTCCTTGATACTATTATCTTTTGGCCTATAAGGGTATGGACCTTCCTTTTCTATAGACATTTGTTTAAAATCCATTCTGTGGGTTCAGCCATTTGTCTTGTTTCTCCACTTTTCAGTGTTATTTTCAGGTGCCAACGGCGCCTTTTATTATCATTTAGGTTGAGCTGGGTGTATAATCTGTTCGGTGTTTTTAAGTTGGGAATGTTGTCCAACTGGGCACTTGAGGATCAAGCTCAACCTCTTTTGTTTTCGCCATGATCCAGGCTTTTTGGATCCTTTTAATAATAAGGGCATTCTTTAAAAAAAAAAAAAAAGTTCATCCACTTTCTGATTAATATCACCATAAACATTCCAGTTCCAGCTCCGGAGCACACTCCTTAATCTCTTCAACTTCAAATAACAGTTTAACATAGGATCATCGTGACCTCTCTTGGCCCAAGAATCCCGGAGGACCGATTGGAACTCAGTGTGGTTGACCCATGTAGGGTTAAAAGAGAAAAAACTATGTGAGTGGTCCCTTTTACTGAAAGACACAAGCAAAGGGCATGATCCGATTGAACACGAGGCAGGTGAAGAACTCCCAACTCAGGGAAAGTAACAGTGGCCAAGCCGTTGACCAGCACCCTATCCAGCCTCATCCATATGCATCTTCTACTAGCTTGATTGTTACACCAAGTGAATTTATTACCCACAAAGCCGACATCAGAAAGATCATTTCCCATAATAAAATTACTGAAATCTGTCGAGGATTTCGTACCAAATAAGCGACCACCCTTTTTTTCATCCGCATGAGTTACGGCATTAAAGTCTCCCATCAGAATCCAGGGTTGACAGATAGATGCATTTTCCGTAGTAAGATCAGACCATAGCTGAACCATGTTGACTGCTTTGTAAGAAGCATAAACTACCGAACAAGTGATTGAGATATTGGAAAGGTTCTGAGTGACGATACAGGATATATGTTGTGGACTGATATGCTGAATGACAACTGAGATAGAGTCTTTCCAAAAAATCCAAATATGCTTGTTAGTGGGAGTGCCTTGCAGATAATTGGGGAGACCAAACTTCCGGGCAATAGAAAAAATTTTGTTCCCCTGCGCTTTAGGTTCCAAAATTGCACAAAAAGAGACGTCATGTTTAACTAAAATTGACTTAAGGAAACAAATGGTACCTCGATTGGAGATGCCCCGGGCGTTCCAGCAGAGACCTCAGATCATTGGGTACCCTTCGGAAGGCAGTGCTTGCTGCCTGGGATGATACAAGCTTGCAAAGCTTCTGTAAGCTTAAACTCACCTCTTTTTGAAGAACGAGCTCTTTCCTGAATTTTTTGGTAATGAGGGAGGACACTCGGGTGCACCAGAACACCTAACTCCTCATTCAGAACTAGTTCATTAAAAACCTGCTTCCTGAGACGGAGCTCAGTATTAGAGAGATCATTAGGAACATGAGCACTGGAGATAGTTCCATTACTACCAATCAAGGACTCATAGTGAGGGACAATTTGCCCATGGTTATCAGCGGTGCTACCCTCCAACTGAGAAAGAATGTTGCCCTCTTCGGTCTGCTTAGCAGGATGGTCACTCTTATCCAAACTACCCGCAACAACAACCGTTCCAAGGCCATCTCCACCTTCTAAAATTGGTTGATCGCCCTCTTTAAAAAAATAACCAACTCCCGCATGAGAATCTGAAACCGGAGCGGACTCCTCAATTGGCACTGCAACAAAAAGTGGGTCCTTTCCTTTTTTTGACTTCCGAGATTCAACCACAACCCACTTGGGGTCTGTATCCTCTCCACTCTTTGGAGAAATGCCATGGATGCCAGGTGAAACATATTTCTGTCCCTCATTCACCACTGTACGCTTGGGATTGGTGCCCAGCTGTTTAGGAAGATTCGGAAAGGGCATGTTCCTTCGGCAACTAGATAGAGAGTGCCCATGAACCTTACATCTACCACAATAGGACATCTTAGTTTCCAACTCAATTGGTTTCCAGAAGCCACGATTGTCCGGCATGTTGATCCACACGGAATCAGGAATTGGCTGAGTCACATCCAGTTCTACACAGGCTCGAGCAAATTTCACAGCAGTACAAGCTTTGGTTCTATCATCCACACTAACAAAGTAGCCGAAGGTAGAAATAATGGCCTCAATGAAGGCACTATCATATATGGAAAGAGGCAAACCAGGAAGTCTCACCCATACGGTGGTAACGGTAGATTCTCTCTTAGGATTGTAATCTGCTTGCCATCGAAAGATCCTGAAGAAAGCATGACCAACTTTATTGAGCGGGGAAGACAGGGCAACTCTAACATCAGCTTCTGAATCCAGAATGATGAGGATGTGACGGCTATCCCAAATCTCGCTCATGGAAGCCCGTCCAGTAATAGCCCAGTTGGCTTGGAAGGCCTTCTGAATATCGGAGAGGTTGGGATGGCCGACTGTAAATTTGGCAATAATGGAGTGCTCAAAACGCTTCTCGCAGGCACCAATTTCGGCACCGGAGAAACCAATCGCGGGTCGGCCATCCTTAACTCCTACCTGTCTGGTCGGAAGAGATAGAGAAGGGAAGCGGGGCCGCAACCTAGGCTTTGCAGAGGCAGCCATCGCAGCAAAGGAGAGTCGAGCATCCGACCTGGGAATGTCAGATTCAACGACGAGTGGGGGACCGCCACTGCTCGGGTCAGGAGGCCTAGCCACGGACTGAGTGGGAGAGGCCATACGGCCCGGGAATCGCCGCGGCCGAGAGCACCGGAGAAAAAACCCTATAATCGTCAAATCGCCCGACCTTTAGTATCCCATAACTTAACAGACAGGAAAGTCCTCATTTTCAAAGAGTTTTTTTTTTATAAAAGGTGTGCAACACGAGGACTTCCCAGGAGGTCACCCATCCTAGTACTACTCTCGCCCAAGCACGCTTAACTGCGGAGTTCTGATGGTATCCGGTGCACTAGTGCTGGTATGATCGCACCCAATAATGGAAAATCATGAATGACTTAATCTTTCTCATTGAGTATGCGCTGGAGGTTGCTGAAAAACACGAAATTAGAGTGAATATTGTGCAAAGCTCGCATTCAGAGATGGTATTTACGGACAGATTGAAGATCAATTCTCAACAATGGAGGTTCATGGCTCGGTTGAAAGTTCTGGTGGAGAGATTTGGCATTCAGACAATGCGGCGTATCCCTGTGATGCTCAATCAAGCCGCTATCTGCCTAGCATACAAAGGTGGTCAAGACTGGATCTATAGAGAGGCGAAGGACCTTCCCAAAACTGTGGTTCGTTGCTTACACAATGACAGCTCGAAACTTCAAGTTCGCTGTGGAACCAGCTATCAAATGGTCACTAATGGCACCCATAACCCTTCATCATCTTCAATGCATGATAGCTTTAGAGACGATATGTTTCTTTAGTTACTACCTTCTGATCATGCGTACTGTCATTTGGTTTGGCTTACTCCATGTCTGCTTATATTCAGCTTGGTCTCAACAAGTTAGATCAGCCAGGCTTTATCTAGCTGTGATGGGTATGCCCAAGCAGCTCAATATTTGTTCTCTTTCCTTCAGAATGAGTTGTGTTGTTGCAAGTATGGCAGTGTTTGACAAAACCAGCTTATGTGAACAAGGAGCTGCTGCAGCTCAAACAATCAAGCAGACCAGCAGAAGTAAACCAGCAGCAGATGCAGCAGGGGATGCTGCAGCAGGTGCTGGTTCAAGAGCTAGTTCAACTGTCCGAGTAGCAGTTTTGTGCTGGGTGAGTTTTGAAGGTTTGGCAGCTTTGTGAAAGTGCTTAGAAGAATTTCTAATATGCTGCTGAGCATATTTCAGCAAGGATTACTAGTCAGAGAAGGAGATGTGCTTAAAGATATAAATCAAATCTAATCTCCTAGATTTTAGGAGATAATTGATCTTGTGGGTCAATTGCCTAAACCTGGAAATTGCTTAAAGTGGTGAGGGTATTTAAGCAGAAGGTTTGAGGGCTGTAGAGGGTGATCGAAGCTGAGTGATACACGAGAGTAGACACAGAATTCAGAGTGAGGATTTTTCTGGGTGTGCTACGAGAGTTGTTCTTCGATCAACACACACACGGGCAGAGCGTTGAGCGCAGAGCTGTGGTGCGTATTGCAGAAGAGAATCAGGTCTTGCAGAGACTGATTCGTGCTTTGATCTGGAAGCCAATTTAGAGCTGTGGAGCTTGTTGGCTGATCAAAGGCAGCCGCGGGAGAACTGACGGGTGGAAGGCTCGGTCGAGGTTCGTGCGGAAGAACTCACTAGTGGCAGGTGGTCACTGAGTGAGGGGGAGTTACTCAGAGTGTGCAGCGCTCTTGGAGTGGTTCGATCGGCTCGGCAGGAGGCCTTGGAGCGACGCGGACAGAGTGCTTCAGCTGGTGTTACAGCTGTTGCTGCAGCAACCCTGCTGAGTAGTGTAGTATAGAATAGGCTGAGTTCTTTGAGAGGATTGTAGCTATTCTAGACTGACATATTGTAGAGGGTGTGCTGACACAAATCAGAGCTTGTTCTGATTGTGTTGAGTAGTCCACACGGGGTTAAAGTAGCATAGGTTGCGTGCGTTGTAACCGAGTGTGCTTTGAACCTTTGGTTGAGTGGATTGAGGACTGGAGAATAGTCCTCCCCAGACGTAGGCAGATTGGCCGAACTGGGTGAACAAATCTGTGTCTTATTCATTGTCTGCTGTGCCTGCATTTAAGTGAACAAGAGTGTGCTGCAGCAACTGCTAGTTCACAAATCTGCATAAGTAGAGACACTTGAAATTTCAATTGGTATCAGAGCGGGAACTCGACACACAGAGTTAAAAAGGTCCTACAGTGTCTCCGAAGTTGCCAAGACAATGAAGGAAGGACAGAGCACAAGTAGACCTCCACTTTTGGAAGAGAGCAATTATGGTTATTGGAAAGCTAGAATGAAAGCCTTTCTCAAGGCTATTGATGAGAAGACATGGAGAGCTGTCGTGATTCAGTGGTCTCCCCCAATCACCATAGATGAGCAAGGAGTGACAAGAATAAAACCTGAAGAGCAGTGGACTGCTGAAGAAGGTGCTGCAGCAACTGGTAATTCAAAGGCTTTGAATGCAATTTTTGCTGTAGTTGATGCTAACAATTTCAGGTTGATATTTAACTGTGATTTGGCCAAGAAAGCATGGGAGATTCTGCAAACTGACCATGAAGGAACTGATAGAGTGAAGCTATCAAGGCTCCAGATCATTGCCACACATTTTGAAAATCTGAGGATGCTGGATGAGGAAACAGTCACTGAGTTTAATGCTAAACTCTGTGATCTTGCAAATGAAGCTCATTCCCTTGGTGAGCCCATCCCAGAAGAAAAGCTTATCAGAAAGGTTCTCAGATCGCTGCCCACAAAGTTTGACATGAAGGTGACAGCCATTGAAGAGGCTCAGAATGTCAGATTCATGAGGTTGGAAGAGCTGATGGGGTCTCTCAAACAATTTGAGATGAAACTGGTCAAAGAAGACACCACTTCCAAGGACAAGAATGTTGGTTTGAAGGCTGAAGCAGAAACCAAGCAGACAGTTCCAGACGATCAGTTGAGCATGCTTGTTAAAAATCTAGGAAAGTTTCTGAAAAACATGGAATCCAGAACTGAGAGAAGCTCTTCCTCGCGAAGACAATTCAGAAGGGGCAGTGAAAGAAAGAAGAAAGGGAAAGAACCAGCTCTGGACGAAGATGACAAGAAAGAGATGAAAAAGGGAGTTCAATGCTGGAACTGTGAAGGATATGGACACATTGAGGCTGATTGTCCAAGCAAACCCCTCAAGAATTCTGAGAAAAAGAACAGCAAATCCATGACAGCAAAATGGAGTGATTCGGATGAAAGTGATGAAGAAAACTGTGTTGTGCTGACAAGTGTTTCAGATGTCCACCTCAATGAGCTAAAGAAGGTAGAAATTCACTATGGGATTGAAGTCTCTGAGAGTGAAGATGAAGAAGACTCATCTGACAATTTTGCTGATCTTCTGAGGAAGATACTCAAACAATGTGAGGCAGTTCTTCAGTCCAATCAGACCTTGACTGACAGAGTAAATTTCTTGGAAAAAGAACGAAGAAAATGTCTACCCACAGTTGATAATCAAGTTACTATTCTGAAAAGGGAAGATTCAGAAAGACAGACCTCTGTTGAATCCACTCCAGCAGCAGCCAAGACAGCTGACCCGCAGAGCAATATTCTGGACGAAATATTATCTTACCAAAGACTTGGAAAAGGGAAAACAGGGCTTGGATATACTGGTGAAGAAAGCTCTAAAGGGACAGTGTTCATTAAAGCCTCAGATGGTGAGACAGACGAGAAGAAGAATTCAGATGCCTCCTCAAAAATGGCAGATAAAATTGGATCTAGACATGTGAACAAGAGGATGCTGCAGCATCATGGACAACTTTTTTCTCAAACAAAACAAAAGTCTCAGAACAAGTGGAGTACTGGTACAAGTGTTGGGAAGCAGAAGATCAACTCCAATCTGAAGCAGCAACACAGAACTTGCTCAGCTGAAAAAGGGGGAGCAAAGTCCAGAATCAGCACATGTTGCACAAAGACTCCATTTCATGTTGCTGCACAAGAGCACTGGATTGCTAAAAACAAGGGTAAAGCACAGATGGTACAAATATGGAAACCCAAACCAAGAGTTAGGAGGCTGGAAGATCAGAAGAAGAAAAGCTCTGGTGTATTCCAAGTATGGGTGAAGAAGACTCCACCAGATTCTCCCAAGGATCCTCTGAGTAACTGCAGCCTCAATTGAATAGGTGAACAAGCTCACATGTGCTGCAGCAACCTGGTCCGAATTAGCTTGTTCACATGTGTTGGTTGCTGAGGATGGAAAGGAAAATATTTGCACATGGGAGGCACGTGACTTACAACTTCAAAAAGGAAAAAGAAAATAACGGGTAAATATTTTCTAGGGCACAGATCAAGAGCAAAAGGGCTTCTGAGAAATCTCTGCCGATCATCCTCTGTGCGCTCCTCTTTCCTTCCACATCTCTGCAGCAATGGTGAAGACACGCGGGTTGAAGAAGAATCTGGCAGCAGACAGGCAAGGGAGGTCTGAAAGAAGGACCAAGGCACGAAATGAAGACCCTGCTCAGCCGCTGGATGTGGTTGTGTGGGAACCAAACCCTCTTCCTGTGTCGCACAGTGAGCCCTCTCCCTCTGAAGGAGCTTCGCAGAAGAGGAGGCGGCTGGTACGTGATGGAGAACCTGTCTCCAGTTCTGCTGCGCTGCCAGAAGCGGATATGGCTGAAGTTGCTTCTGAAGAAGAACTAGCAGCAGAGACTGCTGCAGCAGTCCCTGCAGTAGAAGAGTGCAGATCATTGATCATGTCCCCAGGTATTATTGGTGAAGGGGTTGAAACAGCTGCTGAGTCCCCTGAACAAGAACCTGCTGCAGCACATCCTCCTTCTTCAGACAAGGGAAAAGCTCCTATCCTGATCCCAGGCTCCAGTAGTGAAAGCTCATCCAGTGAAGAAGAAGAAGCAGGTTCTCTTGGTGGACCCTCTGAGAAAGGACCTGCAGCTGAAGATTTCTCTGCTCTCACAGTCGGAGGCACATGGTTCAGGAACAAAAGCGTCTCTCAAACCTGGAGTACTGTTGAGCGGAAACACATTGTGCATGAGAAGCGACTGGTGCAAGATAAGTATAGATCAGCTGCTATGATTGAGCTTCTGACTGAGGTAGATCTGCTCAAGTCCCTAACCTTTCCTCACCGTTTCAATATTATTCTGGTTAGAGAATTTATAGTGAATATGGAAGAAAAATTTGGAGAAGAAGGAGCTGATGAGTATGGGAGAAGCTGGGTACGGGGTAAGTCAGTGGTGATTACTCCTGAAATTATTGATGCTTTTCTTGGAATTTCTGAGAATGCAAGAGCTCCCACTGATGTTAAGCCAGAATTTGTGGCGAAGATCCTCACAGGGGGAGTGTGCCTGTCTTGGGGTGGCCCTACCCTTAGTGCGGCTGAGCTAACCTCCAAGTATGCTCTGCTGTATCATCTTGGTGTCAGGAACTGGATTCCTAGTTCTCACAGAGGGAAGGTCAACAAAGATTTTGCTAACCTTCTCTATTCTATTGGAAAGAGGAGGAAGACTAGCCTGGGAAGTGTTATGTTTCCCCAGCTTGCTGCTCATGCCGGGAGTGCTTCCTCCAGCAAGCCTATTGTGCTGCCCTCCCTCATCCATGGGATCATGGTCTCTCAGCATCCAGAGTTTGGAGCAATTACTGAAGGCTTATCTGAGGAGCTGCAGGTCTTCACAGTAGATCACAAGCTATTCAAGGGAAAACATGTAGTGGATGTTGCGTATGAGGATCTTCTAATGGTTGGTTCTTCAGATCCAGCTCCCCTGGAGGACTCTCTTCCCCCTGCTGCATCCATTCAGCCAGCTCTTCGTGCCAGAATTGTGAGCCATCTCAGGTCTGAACTGCTCTTTCTTGATACTGAGGCCAAACGGAGGGATGCCAGGCGTGGCCAGATTCGGAGCCTCATCAGAGACTTGGAGTTCCTGGAGGATGAGGAGCAGGCCCCTTGAGCATCTATGACAAAAAGGGGGAGAGAAGATTTTTATGTTGCTGAATATTGCTGAATATTGATACACCTTGTTTTGACCCTGCGTGGTCGTATCTTCGGCCGTGTGTGGCCACACCACATCTACTTACTCTCTATTGGTTTTATTTAGAGTTTTTTTTTTTTCTTTCCTGGTTCATGGAAGAGTGCATATGCTCCAGAGGTTTTGTCAAAATGCCAAGGGGGAGATTAAGTGTTTGACAAAACCAGCTTATGTGAACAAGGAGCTGCTGCAGCTCAAACAATCAAGCAGACCAGCAGAAGTAAACCAGCAGCAGATGCAGCAGGGGATGCTGCAGCAGGTGCTGGTTCAAGAGCTAGTTTAACTGTCCGAGTAGCAGTTTTGTGCTGGGTGAGTTTTGAAGGTTTGGCAGCTTTGTGAAAGTGCTTAGAAGAATTTCTAATATGCTGCTGAGCATATTTCAGCAAGGATTACTAGTCAGAGAAGGAGATGTGCTTAAAGATATAAATCAAATCTAATCTCCTAGATTTTAGGAGATAATTGATCGTGTGGGTCAATTGCCTAAACCTGGAAATTGCTTAAAGTGGTGAGGGTATTTAAGCAGAAGGTTTGAGGGCTGTAGAGGGTGATCGAAGCTGAGTGATACACGAGAGTAGACACAGAATTCAGAGTGAGGATTTTTCTGGGTGTGCTACGAGAGTTGTTCTTCGATCAACACACACACGGGCAGAGCGTTGAGCGCAGAGCTGTGGTGCGTATTGCAGAAGAGAATCAGGTCTTGCAGAGACTGATTCGTGCTTTGATCTGGAAGCCAATTTAGAGCTGTGGAGCTTGTTGGTTGATCAAAGGCAGCCGCGGGAGAACTGACGGGTGGAAGGCTCGGTCGAGGTTCGTGCGGAAGAACTCACTAGTGGCAGGTGGTCACTGAGTGAGTGGGAGTTACTCAGAGTGTGCAGCGCTCTTGGAGTGGTTCGATCGGCTCGGCAGGAGGCCTTGGAGCGACGCGGACAGAGTGCTTCAGCTGGTGTTACAGCTGTTGCTGCAGCAACCCTGCTGAGTAGTGTAGTATAGAATAGGCTGAGTTCTTTGAGAGGATTGTAGCTATTCTAGACTGACATATTGTAGAGGGTGTGCTGACACAAATCAGAGCTTGTTCTGATTGTGTTGAGTAGTCCACACGGGGTTAAAGTAGCATAGGTTGCGTGCGTTGTAACCGAGTGTGCTTTGAACCTTTGGTTGAGTGGATTGAGGACTGGAGAATAGTCCTCCCCAGACGTAGGCAGATTGGCCGAACTGGGTGAACAAATCTGTGTCTTATTCATTGTCTGCTGTGCCTGCATTTAAGTGAACAAGAGTGTGTTGCAGCAACTGCTAGTTCACAAATCTGCATAAGTAGAGACACTTGAAATTTCAAGTTGGGTGTATAACCTCTTCGGCGTTATTAAGTTGGGAAGCAATTCCTTTAACTGGCGCTTGAGGGTCAAACTAGTTTTTATCTGTAGATGCCTTGATCCAGGCTGTTTGGATCATATCTAATAAAAGGTTCAAATTAAAAAAAAAAAAAAACCTTCCCTCTCGATAGACTGGCTCGCGCGATGGGAAGCCGGCAGTAGCCTTCACCTCCGGAGAAGTCCAGGCTGGGGCGCGTAGGTTTGGGTGTTATCTGGTCGCCAAATTTACAGTGGGCAGACCGTCTTTGGCCGAGATTCAAAAAGCTTTCCAGGCGGCCTGACAAATCAAAGGGTGGGCAACTATCAGTGTGTTATGGGACAGTAGACATGTCCTGGTCATTTTAGACTCGGAGGAAGATGCAGTGACAGCGCTGTCATGCCCGCTACGTAAGATTAATCATGCTATGCTTCGGCTATTCCAGTGGACGGAGGACTACAATCCAAAAAAGGAATCCACATTTACAACGGTATGGCTTAGATTGCCTGATTTACCTTTACAAATTGTATGACAAGGCGTTTATCGGAGCTATAGTCTCGACTTTTTCTACTTTTCTTGATGTTGATGACCGTATTAAGGCCTGCTTTTCATTGCGTTTTGCGAGAGCTTGTGTGGAACTGGATGTCACCCAGCCCATCCCCTCGGAGGTTTGGGTCTCAATGGGGAACGCAGGGGGATATTGGCAACGAATTGTGGTGGAGAGTAAATTGGCTTATTGTTCAAAGTGCAGGATCCATGGTCATGAACTCAGCACTTGTCGGAAAGCTAAATCCAGCAAACAAATTGTGATAGCCCCGAACAAGGTAAATAATGAAGGAACGGTGGGATCGTCAAAAATGGAAGCTTCTCGTAATGAGAAAGGTATAGATTCGGTACTGGGCAAGGCTGGATTAGCCAAATCACAGGATTGGATTCAAGTGAAAAGCAGAAATATCAACTGAAAAAACTGTCCCTGAGACAACAGATAAAGGCAAGGATAAGATAGTGACAGTGGCGCCTGTATTGTTGATGGATGGTTCAATGGGAGATAAAGATAAAGTTCCTCAAGTAGTTTCAGAAGAGGTAGAAGACGTCTTGGAGAGGAATAAATTGACTTGAAATTTCACAGCGTCTCACTTAGACAGATTTGTGAACTAGCAGTTGCTGCAGCACACTCTTGTTCACAAGAAATAATCTCAGCAAGCAATGAACAAAGGCACAGGTTTGTTCACCCAGTTCGGCCAAACTGCCTACGTCTGGGGAGGACTATTCTCCAGTCCTCAATCCACTCAATCAAAGGTCCCAAGCACACTCGGTTACAACGCACGCAACCTATGCTACTTTAACCCCGTGTGGATCACACAACACAATCAGAACAAGCTCTGATTTGTGTCAGCACACCCTCTACAGTATGTCAGTCTAGAATAGCTACAATGCTCTCAAAGAACTTAGCCTATTCTATACTACACTACTCAGCTGAGTTGCTGCAGCAACAGCTGTAACACACAGCTGAAGCACAATGTCCGCGTCGCTCCAAGGCCTTCTGCCGAGCCGATCGAAACTCTCCAAGAGCGCTGCACACTCTGAGTAACTCCCCCTCACTCAGTGACCACCTGCCACTAGTGAGTTCTTCCGCACGAACCTCGAACGAGTCTTCCACCCGTCAGTTCTTCCGCGGCTGCCTTTGATCAACCAACAAGCTCCAAAGCTCTGAATTGGCTTCCAGATCAATGCACAAATCAGTCTCTGCAAGACCTGATTCTCTTCTGCAATGCTCACCACAGCTCTGCGCTCAACGCTCTGCCCGTGTGTGTTTGATCGAAGAACACCGTCCGTAGCACCCAGAAAGTTCCTTCTCTGAAATCTGTGTCTACTCTCGTGTATCACTCAGCTTCGATCACCCTCTTCAGCCCTAACACCTTCTGCTTAAATACCCACACCACTTTAAGCAGTTTCCAGGTTTAGGCCATTGATCCTCAAGATCAATTATCTCCTAAAATCTAGGAGATTAGATTTGATTAATATCTTCAATGCAAATCTCCTTCCTCTGACCAGTAAACCTTGCTGGAATATGCTCAACAGCATTTTAGAAATTCTTCTAAGAGCAAGAACACAACTGCCATACCTTCAAAGCTCACCAAGGCCATAACTGCTACTCGGACAGTTGATACAGCACTTGAACCAGCACCTGCTGCAGCATCCCCTGCTGTATCTGCTACTGCTTGTTTGTTTGAGCTGCAGCAGCTCCTTGTTCACATATGTTAGTTTTGTCAACCTGCCATACTGCATCATCAATCTCCCCCTTGGCATTTTGACAAAACCACCAGAAATCTAACTTGAGAAATTCTACTTCTTAGCCTGCTCTTTCTCCTCCCCCTTTTTGGAACAAATGACAAGGGGGGATGTGACACGGAGGACTTATGGGGACAACACACAGAGCCCGAGAGAGGCTCTCAGATCTTCAAACCGGGCTGCATCCAGAGCTTTGGTGAAGATATCAGCAAGCTGTTTGGCAGACACAACATGCTGGAGCGAGATAACTTTCTTTTCAACAAGATCACGAATGAAGTGATGAGAATGTCAATGTGCTTAGTTCTGCTGTGCTGAACCGGGTTCTTGGATATGCTGATGGCACTCATATTGTCGCAGTAGAGAGTCATTTCAGCTTGAGCAATCCCATACTCACTCAACATTTGCTTCATCCACAACATTTGTGCACAGCAGCTCCCAGCAGCAATGTACTCAGCCTCGGCAGTGGATAGAGAAATGCTATTCTGTTTTCTGCTGAACCAAGAGACCAGGTTATTCCCCAAGAAGAAACATCCGCCCGAAGTGCTCTTCCTGTCCTCTGAGCACCCTGCCCAGTCTGCATCACTGTATCCGACCAGATTAGCCTTTGTGTCTTTAGTGTACCACAAGCCATAGCCCACAGTCCCGCCAACATACCGAATGATACGCTTGACCAACTGCATATGACTGTCTCTGGGACAGGCTTGAAATCTGGCGCAGACTCCTACTGCATAGGAAATGTCAGGGCGGCTGGCAGTCAAGTAAAGCAAGCTTCCAATCATGCTTCTGTAGACAGTTTGACTCACTTCCAAACCGTGCTCGTCTTTGATGGCTTTCACATGAGTCGCAGCAGGAGTACGCTTGTGACTTGCCGAGTCGAGCTGGAATTTCTTCACAAGAGACTTGTTGTATTTACTTTGAGCAATAAAGATCCCATCCATTTTCTGAGTAATCTCCAAACCAAGAAAATATGAAAGTTCTCCCACCATGCTCATTTGAAATTCTTGCTGCATGTGTTTCACAAACTGCTTCACCAGGTGCTGGGACTTGGATCCAAAGACAATATCATCCACATAAATTTGAGCAATGATCACATCAGACTGAGTTCTTTTGACAAACAAGGTTTTGTCAGCTCCCCCTCGGTTGTACCCATGTTTTTCCAAGAAAACTGTCAACCGCTCATACCATGCCCGAGGAGCCTGTTTTAGTCCATATAAAGCTTTCTTCAACTTGTACACCTGTTCTGGATGATGAGGATCTTCAAAGCCTTTTGGTTGAGAGACATAAACTTCTTCAGAGAGCTCTCCGTTCAAGAACGCACTTTTAACATCCATTTGATATAATTTGAACCCCAAGCAGCAAGACATTGCAAGCAGCAGTCTGATAGCCTCCAGGCGAGCTACTGGAGCAAATGTTTCATCAAAGTCTAGACCCTCAATCTGAGAATATCTCTGGGCAACCAGTCTGGCTTTATTTCGTGTAATGTTGCCCTTTTCATCAGTTTTGTTTTTGAACACCCATTTTGTGCCTATAATGTTAACCCCGATTGGTCTGTTGATAGAGCCTAGTTATACACATTATTTAGGTCATAACCCTATGCTTGTTTGCAATATTTCATGAGCAAGATTACTCGTTTCCAATGTTTTTGTATATCAGGTCAGAACGAGTCCTTGAGTCGGATACGCGCTAACAGGCAGCATTCTAGGAGTGAAAGATCAGCCTGCGGAGCTAGCGGCGCAAACAGAAGAAGAAATGGCGAAAGACAGCAGAGGTGCGCTACCCGATTGCGCCAATCAATGCTGTGCGCCAGGCGCAAAGTCCCAGTGACCAGATTTGGAAGTTGCCAAAAGATGAACTTCCTGGGGCACTATTTAAACAAAGAAAGTCTAGGGTTTCAGGAGATCGGAACATCATCACTCAGCGGCATTCCAGAGGCACTGCGCGGCAGAACTGGAAAACACACGGACCTGTCAAGGAGAGTTGCGCCAGCCGACTGCGCCAGCCAAGAGAAGACACTGCACGCACTATTTGCTACCGTTTTCTCTGATACAGTAGTTGTTATTTACTATTTTATGATGTTTACCACTAGCATGTCTAGCTAAACACTTAGTGTTGGTCGGGCATGAACCTATGATGTATTACCTTTGAGACTTGAGCTTAATGCATAGTTTATTTACTTGTATTAATTCTGTGCGTACTGAGACAGTTAGTTGCATGAGTAGGGGAAGCCTTGAACCGCAATCTTACTTGTGTTGCTTGCTTGTCACCTGTTAAACTAGTTGCATGCGTAGGGGAAGCCTTGAACCGCAAACTTACCGTGACAATTAGGAGTAGCGAGTTAGGGTAGGCAGTTGCTACTGTGACAGGATTCGCAGCTGTTTAGTCTAGTTCTAGGATTAATAGCACATGAACTTTGAACGGAACATGCGCGTGTGTTAGGAACCCTTTACCGGACACTAACCCAAGTAGGACACAAACTATAGACATTTAGAGTCGATGATAAGGAATGCATTCATAGAGGATTGTCTGCCCAGCACTTCTCATAAACATAGTATCTCATCTATACTGCCTGCGCACGTCTAGTGCAATTCCCCGCGTTACGATATTCACTGCTACTCGCGCATCGCGCAAAACCCCCAATCACTCACGCAACCCCCGTTTTCTTAAGTGTAGGTTACTGGCTAAGACTCACTGCTTGCTCCCTGTGGAGATCGACCCTTACTTAACCGCTGTACTAGTGGGAGAGGAAGGATTATATTTGACGCGCACGACGACGCGCGATCAAATTTTGGCGCCGTTGCCGGGGAGCAACACAGCTAAGTTTTAGCTAGCTTACATTTCTCATTTTAGTAACTAGTTATTTCATTTTGTTTTGTTTTCTCGTTGTTGTTTCTGACAGCGCACAATCACATCAGCCTGCGCAACCTTGAAATAGTTGCGCTGCGCAGATTCTAGTTGCGCACTGACAGACGCAACAACTTCGTTGCCATTTAATTTCGTTTCTTGAGTTTGGATCAGGACATGGAGGATAACAGTGTGGTTGGAGATAACCTGGGAGACAGAACCCCAGAGGAAGCAAGGGCACATAACCGCGCAGCCCTATTCAGAGAGGAAGTGCAGCGTGAGGTCGACGCACGGATGGCCGCTGAACCATACATTGCGCCACCCGTTCGTCCAATCGCGAGGCGCAGGACAGTGCGCGAAATGTCAGCCCCACTCACTGTTAACCAGCCATGGTGCATAGTGCTTCCGCCCAACGGACAGTTCGAACTGAGGAGCTCACTCATCCATCACATGCCCAAGTTTCACGGAATGAACAACGAAAATCCAGTCAAGCATGTGCGGGAGTTCCTAATCATTTGCGAGAACATGAAGACCTTGGGGGAGAACGAAGAAGCGCTGAAGATGAAGGCATTCCCATTTTCATTGAGCGATGCAGCCAAACACTGGCTGATGAGCCTACCCGCAGGATCAATCCACACATGGGAGCAGCTGCAGAAGAAATTCTTAGACAAATTTTATCCAGCAGCGAAGATTGCGCTGCTCAGAAGGGAATTGGCCGCGCCAAGGCAGAGAGCAGGGGAGTCTCTGTCAGAATACTACGAGCGTTTCAGGGAGCTAGAAGCCAACTGCTACAATCACGGGCTTCCTCAGAATGTGCTGATAGAGAACTTTCTGAATGGACTGCTGCCCATGGAGCTTCGACTACTGAATGCATGCGCAGGAGGGGACATTTGCAACATGTACCCGGAGGATGCATGGCAGCTGATAGAAGATTCTGCTGGGCAGGTAAGACATCAATTGACACTTGAAAGTAGTCGTAATTGTTCTGTGCATCAGGTAGAGGCAAGCGCTGAGATCCAAGAAATGAAGGCCATGCTACAGAAGCTGATGAGTGCGCAGAGCGCACAACCAGTTGCGCCAAAGGTATGTGAATTCTGCAGGTCCACTGAGCACAAGACAGATGAATGCCCAACACTTTTTGAAGAAACTGGAGATGTAAATGCCCTTGGAGGATGGGACAACAGAGGACCACAGAGGCAGAATCAGCCGCGCTTTGGGCTTGCTGCAAATGGATTCAGATGGAGAGAAGAGAACAATTTCCAGAGGCAGCCCACTGATCAGCGCGCGCCACAGCAGACCCAACAAGCTGCACCCTACAATCCACCGCATCGCCACACAGACGCACCAGCGCAGAACAATCAGCAACCAAAGCGATCCTTGGAAGATATCATGGGGCAGCTAGCAGACACAGTGCGCAAGAATGACGAAAAGTATGACAAGAGGTTCGAATCCATAGAGAAGCATCTATCACAAATTGCAACCACGGTGTATGAGCTGAAAAAGAGCGATGGCAACCTGCCTTCGCAAGTGATTCAGAACCCTAAAGGAGGAGTTAATGCAGTAACACTGAGGACTGGGCGCACAGTGGGAACAGAGCAGACCGCGCAGGCGCCCGCGCAACCAGTTGCGCAAGTCCCAGATCCAGCAGCTCAGAGTGCGCAACCAGAGCCAGAGGCGCAATCAAAAGCGCCAACCACGAACCAGCAGGGCAAAGCGCCAGGTATGTCTCACTCGACAAACAAGGACAAAAATTGTACTAACATACCTGCTCCTTTCCCTGTGCAGGCACCACTGGCGAGAAAAGAAGCACTGGACAAGGAACTATATGAGCTGTTCAGCAAGGTGGAAATCAACATACCTCTCATAGAAGCTATTCGACAGATTCCCAGGTATGCGAAGTTTTTAAAACAGCTGTGCACAAATAAAAGGAGGACAGGCGAATGCGCACAGGTAATGCTAAATGCGCAGGCCTCAGCAATCGTGCAACAAAAGGTACCACCTAAGTGCCGAGATCCAGGTACATTCACTATCCCTTGCACCTTAGGTAAAACCACGGTAAGCAATTGCATGATCGATTTAGGCGCATCAATCAATTTATTACCATATTCTCTCTATGCGACTTTGCGCCTTGGACCACTAAAACTTGCAGGTCTCACAATTCAGCTAGCAGATAGATCGTGCAAACAACCTGCAGGCATGATAGAAGATGTCCTAGTTCGAGTGGGAGAGCTGGTGTTCCCAGCAGACTTTTATGTGCTCGAAATGGAGGGTGAATCAAGCGCCAGCGGTGCGCAGATCCTCCTAGGCAGACCGTTTCTGATGACTGCGCGCACGAAGATAGACGTGTGGAGGGGCACGCTCTCCATGGAGGTAGATGGCGAAGAAATCCATTTCAACATCTTCGAAGGGATGCAGCACCCACATGAGGACGCTACTGTGCACGCAATGGACAGCTTTGACGATTTAGTCACAGAAGCGCAGTGTGCGAGCACAACCATAGGAACAGAGCTACTGACACAGGAAGAGCTGGAGGAGCAAGAGGAGGAGCTAAGCAGTGCTGAACCAGCACCCACACAGGTACTTGATATAGTTCATATTTGCACCGCTAACAAAATCTTGCCCTCTATTGAACAGGCACCCAAGATCGAACTGAAGCAACTCCCGGAGCACCTCAAGTACATTTTCTTGGGAGATGAGGACACCCTGCCAGTGATCATCAAGAAGGGATTGGAAAAAGAGCAGGAGGCGCGCTTACAACAGGTGCTGCGCAGGAACCAGCGCGCTATTGGATGGACTCTTGCTGATCTGCGCGGAGTGAGCCCAGACGTGTGCATGCACCGAATTCTGTTGGAAGATGGTGCCAAACCATCCAGGGAGGCTCAGCGCAGGTTAAACCCAAATATGATGGAGGTAGTGCAAAAGGAAGTTCTGAAGTTGCTTGACGCAGGGGTCATATACCCAATCTCAGACAGCAAATGGGTCAGCCCGGTGCACGTTGTGCCAAAGAAAGGAGGAATCACGGTGGAGGAGAATGCGCAGGGCGAGCTAGTTCCCAAGCGCATACAAACTGGCTGGCGCATGTGCATCGACTACAGGAAGCTGAACGCTGTAACGCGCAAGGACCACTTCCCGCTACCCTTCATGGACCAGATGCTGGGTCGCTTGGCAGGTAAGCCTTACTTTTGTTTTTTGGACGGATATTCAGGTTACAATCAGATACCCATAGCTGCGGAGGATCAAGAGAAGACCACGTTCACATGCCCCTTCGGAACATTTGCGTTTCGGCGTATGTCTTTTGGGCTGTGCAACGCGCCAGGTACGTTCCAACGCCTCGTCATGAGCATTTTCTCTGATATGATTGGTATATGCATAGAAGTGTTCATGGATGATTTCACTGTATATGGGAGTACCTTTGATGCATGCTTAACACATCTAGATAAAGTCTTAGCGCGCTGCATCTCTAAGAACTTAGTGCTAAATTACGAAAAATGTCATTTCATGGTAACGCACGGAGTAGTACTAGGTCATATCATTTCAGAGGAGGGTATTAAGGTAGACAAAGCTAAGATAGATATTATTTCTAATCTGCCTTATGCCACCAACGTGCGCGACGTGAAATCGTTCTTAGGGCATGCTGGGTTTTACAGGCGTTTTATTAAGGATTTCTCTAAAATTTGCATACCCCTGTCTAACCTGTTGCAAAAAGACGTGTGCTTCGATTTTACTGATGAGTGCAGGGCGGCGTTCGATAAGCTGAAAGAGGCGCTGACCAGTGCGCCAGTGATGCGCGCACCTGACTGGAACCTGCCATTCGAGCTGATGTGTGACGCAAGTGACTACGCAGTAGGAGCAGTCTTGGGGCAGCGCGAGGACAAGAAGCCGCATGCCATCTACTATGCATCGTGCACACTGGACTCCGCGCAGAAGAACTACACCACCACGGAGAAGGAGCTTCTGGCAATTGTATTTGCGCTGGAGAAGTTCCGAGCATATGTTCTAGGCGCCAGAGTCATCATCTACACGGACCACGCAGCTATCCGCTACCTCATGTCCAAAAAAGAGACCAAGCCGCGCCTGATGCGCTGGGTACTTCTGCTTCAGGAATTCGACTTAGAGATCAAAGATAAGAAGGGCACGGAAAATACCGTCGCTGATCACCTGAGCAGGATCGTAAAGGATGAGGAGCCAGGGCAGATCAAGGAGACATTCCCTGACGAGCATCTGATGGCGCTAACAGGTAAGGTACCATGGTATGCGCATATCGCAAATTACCTGGTCACAGGTGTGTTCCCTCCTCATTTCAATAAAACTCAGTGCATGCGATTGAAACATGAGTCCAAGCATTACCTTTGGGATGATCCTTACATGCTTAGAATAGGTCCAGATCGGATATTAAGACGTTGCGTGCCTGACCATGAGATTAACTCTGTGTTGATGTTTTGTCATGCGCACGCCTGTGGAGGACATTTCGGTCCCAAGCGCACGAGCAGGAAGATCTTGGACTGCGGATTCTACTGGCCGCACCTATTCAGAGATGCCTATGACCACTGCAGGAAGTGTGACAGGTGCCAGCGCACTGGAGGGATCTCCGCACGCAACGAGATGCCGCAGACCCCGATTTTGGTGGATGAAGTGTTCGATGTTTGGGGAATCGACTTCATGGGTCCATTTCCCCCATCTGCCGGCTACGAGTACATACTGGTGGCCGTGGATTACGTATCCAAATGGGTCGAAGCTAAGGCCACGCGCAAGGATGATGGTAAGACTGTCGCTGATTTTCTCAGAACTAACATATTTTGCAGGTACGGAGTGCCTAAGGCAGTTATCAGCGACCAGGGGACGCACTTCTGCAACAGGGTTGTGGCGCAAGTTTTCAAGCACTATGGGGTGCGCCACAAGACGTCCACCGCTTACCATCCCCAGACAAATGGACAGGCCGAAGTTTCTAACAGAGAGATCAAGCGCATCTTGGAAAAGACTGTGAGGCCGTCGCGCAAGGATTGGAGCCAGCGCCTGGATGATGCGCTATGGGCATACCGCACTGCACACAAGACGCCCATTGGAACCTCACCATTCCGGCTGGTCTATGGGAAGGCATGCCACCTGCCAGTAGAGCTCGAGCACAAGGCATATTGGGCCTTACGTATTTGCAACTTGAACTTGGAGGAGGCAGGAAAAGAACGCGCATTTGAGCTGAGCGAACTAGAAGAACTGCGCCTGGACGCCTATGAGGGACTGCGCGATTACAAAGCGCGCACCAAAGCATTTCACGACAAGCATATCCTCCGGCGCACGTTTGAACCAGGAGATCAGGTATTATTGTTTTCATCCCGCCTGAAACTCATGCCTGGGAAGTTGCGCAGCAAGTGGACGGGACCATACACCGTCACCAAGGTTTTCCCCTACGGCACAATTGAATTAGAAGACGGGCACCAGCATCGTTTTCAGGTTAACGGGCAGAGAGTCAAACGGTACTTGGGCGAACCTTGGGATGGCGCAGCACGCAACATTGACTTGGCCGAGCCAGAGATAGTCTGCTGCGCCAGACGCACCACCAGATGCTTCAGAGGGAGAACTAGCACCCATCGCCTATATCTCCTCTTCCTCTGCATCTACCCTCATTACGAATAATGTATCACATGCTGACCTTCCCTTGTACCCTTTGCGCAGGACCAATGAGATCGTAACACAAGCTCTGGCGCAAGGACACTCAGGAGCAAGAGTGGGGGAGGCTGCAGACGCACTTCTTGGCACGTAACGAGGTACCGTCGAGCCAACGACGTTAAACAAAGGCACTTGTCGGGAGGTAACCCGACACATTTTATTTTGGCACATTTTATTCTGCTTGTTTTGCTTTTTTTTGAGTGTTTTTAGCTAGTTTAGGGTTTGGTAGTTTTTTAGTCACACAAGTGCGCAGGACCGTGCGCCTATCAATGCGCAGATCAGTTGCGCTAGCCAGAGGGGGGTATATAAGGCCAGACTTAGAAAAATTCCCAGCACTTTTCACTCGACCGTTGCACACGAGCTCCCGCCTTCAGACCTCTGCCGTCGATCAGCGCCCAACCCACCGTCCGACTAGAGGGATTCAAGGACAACACGACCGCACAGCACCCAGGTAACCCCCCGATTCCGCTTTGAGCCGCTTCTGTTAGGGTTTGCGCGGAGGAGACAGTTTTTAGGGTTTTGAAATCGCACCAGGCTAGAGTGCGCGGCTTGGAGTGCTGTTTTGTGCGTTGAGTAGGCGACCAGTAGGCGCTCGTTCGGTGCAAGTTTCAGAGGATTCTGGGCAGTTTCGATTTTTAGGGTTTTGTGGAGCATTGACCGCGATTGACCGAAGCCCAGCGCAAGATGAGACCCGCCACAGACCAGGAGACCCCAGCGGCTTTCGCTAACAAGTATGCAGCGTTCATCAGCCTGGACATGTACGGGACACCATACATCTGCCGAGATTTCCTGCGCGAGGTAGGATTAGAGGCCCTCGTGGCGCAGCGGCTAGCGATTGCCGGCTGGGAGGCGCTAATGGACCTCCGCAGCGCATCAGACCAGGAAGATACGTGTGAGTTCCTGGCGTCTCTGGGGCAGGGGACAGGGAGATCAGATATAGACACAGGGGTGTCTGGTTCATAGCCTCAGAAAGGAGGCTGAGGCGCGCATTCGGGTGCGCCAAGGTGCGTGAGGAGGAGTTAAGACACGCACAATAACCAGGAGGCTTGGCGGGACATGGCAACAGGGCCAGCATTCGCCGCGGGGCGCAGCAGGGGCCGAGAGCTGCGCGACCCATGGTTGTTCTACTTATGGCGCATCGTGGCCTACACAGTCATTGGCCGTTTCAACGGCGCACCAAAGATCAGCCTCCTGGATATGGAGATTTTGAAGGGGCTTTATTATGGGCAGAAGGTGCTGTTCATCCTGAACATGGTGCATCATTGGAGCCGAATCAGCATGAGGGGGCCGCTGACGTGTGGGGGCCTTATCACGCACTTGCTGCGGGCCTTACATGGAGAGCCCGAGGTGCCAGAACACACCTTGGTGCAGGCTATACCTCTGGACCGCGCCTACATGCTGCAAATCAGGGCGGTAGCTGTTCGGGACGATGGCACACTAGAGTGGTGCTACCGTCTGCAGCCAGCCAGACCACCGCGGGCCAGAGCAGAGAGCAGTGCGCAAGGCGCAGCCAGCCCTCCTGCTCAGCCCTCTGCAGCACCCTCTCCAGCACCAGCCCCAGCACCCCCAGCAGAGTCAGCACCTGCATCAGCCCCAGCGCCAGCAGAAGAACCCACCCCTGCACCCGAACCAGTACAACCACCAGCAGCTTCCCCTGCCCGGCCTTCTGTTCCGGAGTCCCCCATTAACTTTCCCAGCGTAGACTCCGATTCCATATGGGAGTCACTTTCCGAGGCTGACCTCGCAGCACAGCCTCCTCCCCTCACCATAGTACCACCAGCCTCCAGCACCGACTCCTTGCAAGATTCTTCAGAGGAGGAGGCGCATGATTCAGAGGCTGATTCTAGCTCGGAGGACTTCTAAGGCCTTGGGCAGGCGCAGTGATTTTCTTTAGGGTGGTGTCTTTTATTTTTGCTGCGTCTAGTTGACTATTATGTGTGCTGAATATTTGTGCCCTACATTCTGTGACTCCCTTGCTATATTTTATGTGACTATTTGTGTTCCCTTTTCTGTTCTTTATTTTCGTTGCATTGCATGCATGTGCGCAGCCTCCGTGCGCTTGAGCTTGAGTCGTGGGGACACGTCTCTGTTCAAGTGTGGGGGGGGGGGGGGGGGGGGGGGGGCGTTACTCTTACATTTCATGTTTTGAGCATTGTTAGTATAGCTTAGTTTAAGTTGAAGAGAATTAGTAGCAGTAGTGCGCTAAGGTGCAGGATGCGCATGCGCTCCAGCTTGTGTTGCGCTATCCGTATTGCGTGCGCCGTTCTCTACTGTTTTAGCATAATTTTTTCGTTTTTTTTCTGCTCCTGTCAGTTGGGATATACAGGGGATGTGGAGTTGATAGAAATGCTCCAGAGAGGCGGTTAGTCGCTTGTGCTTCGAAGGCGAGGTATATGGTCGAGTGCGCTAGTGGAGGCCGGTGCTTCGCAACCTTCGGAACAAAAGAGCGCGCTCAGTCACGCAGATGCCAAAGGCGAAATACTCAAAGCGTGGCGAGGTGGGAAAACAGACCACCTTCTCTCTGGAAGCCGAGCTAAGGAAAGCGGGCGCGGTTGCAAACGCGTGCGCAGACCGGCGCAGACGGACCAAGGAGGGAGAGCGGAACGAGTTCCATAGCTGCTATCCGAAGGCTGAGATTGGAACTGTTCTGGGAATGAAACAAATTGGAAAGGAAGCTGTACAAAAGAAAAATACCAGCAGAAGCAGATGATTTGTGTTACAAAGAATCAGCACGCGCACTACTTAGTACCTGCGTGCGCAAGACCAAAAGGATATCATCAAAGGCTCAGGTTCCCAGGAAGTGTGCGAACGAATCACGCACTGGAAGAAGCTCGCGCAAGAAACCAGGGAGCTGACAACCAGGAGCCTAAGAAGAGCTATCTCCCAGTCATCCAAAGATCTTCATCCCGGCTGAGAGGTAATGAAATTTCGGGATTATTATACTAGAACTATTGAGTGCAGTTGTGCGCAGGTGATAGAGCAGCACAAGTTGAGCAACTGTGCATTTTGCGCTAGAATGCAAGGCTGTGCGCTAGTCTCCAGAAAAGGTAATTGTATCCGCGTTTCAGTACTTGTTCGGGACGAACAAGGGGCAAGTGTGGGGGGTTTGATAGAGCCTAGTTATACACATTATTTAGGTCATAACCCTATGCTTGTTTGCAATATTTCATGAGCAAGATTACTCGTTTCCAATGTTTTTGTATATCAGGTCAGAACGAGTCCTTGAGTCGGATACGCGCTAACAGGCAGCATTCTAGGAGTGAAAGATCAGCCTGCGGAGCTAGCGGCGCAAACAGAAGAAGAAATGGCGAAAGACAGCAGAGGTGCGCTACCCGATTGCGCCAATCAATGCTGTGCGCCAGGCGCAAAGTCCCAGTGACCAGATTTGGAAGTTGCCAAAAGATGAACTTCCTGGGGCACTATTTAAACAAAGAAAGTCTAGGGTTTCAGGAGATCGGAACATCATCACTCAGCGGCATTCCAGAGGCACTGCGCGGCAGAACTGGAAAACACACGGACCTGTCAAGGAGAGTTGCGCCAGCCGACTGCGCCAGCCAAGAGAAGACACTGCACGCACTATTTGCTACCGTTTTCTCTGATACAGTAGTTGTTATTTACTATTTTATGATGTTTACCACTAGCATGTCTAGCTAAACACTTAGTGTTGGTCGGGCATGAACCTATGATGTATTACCTTTGAGACTTGAGCTTAATGCATAGTTTATTTACTTGTATTAATTCTGTGCGTACTGAGACAGTTAGTTGCATGAGTAGGGGAAGCCTTGAACCGCAATCTTACTTGTGTTGCTTGCTTGTCACCTGTTAAACTAGTTGCATGCGTAGGGGAAGCCTTGAACCGCAAACTTACCGTGACAATTAGGAGTAGCGAGTTAGGGTAGGCAGTTGCTACTGTGACAGGATTCGCAGCTGTTTAGTCTAGTTCTAGGATTAATAGCACATGAACTTTGAACGGAACATGCGCGTGTGTTAGGAACCCTTTACCGGACACTAACCCAAGTAGGACACAAACTATAGACATTTAGAGTCGATGATAAGGAATGCATTCATAGAGGATTGTCTGCCCAGCACTTCTCATAAACATAGTATCTCATCTATACTGCCTGCGCACGTCTAGTGCAATTCCCCGCGTTACGATATTCACTGCTACTCGCGCATCGCGCAAAACCCCCAATCACTCACGCAACCCCCGTTTTCTTAAGTGTAGGTTACTGGCTAAGACTCACTGCTTGCTCCCTGTGGAGATCGACCCTTACTTAACCGCTGTACTAGTGGGAGAGGAAGGATTATATTTGACGCGCACGACGACGCGCGATCATCTGTCCACCAGATCCCAAACATCATGTCTTTCAAACTCTGCCAATTCCTCCTGCATAGCCATAACCCAGAATTCATCACTCATGGCCTCCTTGAAATTCTTTGGTTCAATGCTAGACATGAAACATGTATTAAGATAGGCATGACTTCTGGTTCTTCTTCTGTCTGAGGGATCCCCAATCACATTCGTCAAGGGATGATCCTTCTGTATCTTCTTTGGGGGCTGCCTTGAAGGTGGATCGGGAGGCTTAGTGTGAAAATCGTCAGACAGGCTTTCAGATTGGTCATCTGGAATTTCTGCTTCAGTACTTGCTGTAGCATCTGCTGAAGTCGCAGCTTGTTCACCTCTGGTCTGTCTATCAAGCATTTCTTCAGGATCAGAGTCTTCTTCACCAGTGTCAGAATCAGAGATAGATGCTTCGTCTGTATCATTTACAACCACATTTATGGACTCCATGACGGTCTTTGTTCGCTGGTTGAAAACACGATATGCCCTGCTGTTCGTTGAGTAACCCAAGAACATTCCAGGATCACTCTTCGGATCAAGTTTCTTTCTATACTCCCGGTCTCTCAGAATGAAGCAGTCACTTCCAAAGATATGGAAGTATTTAACCGTGGGTTTTTTCTGATTCCAGAGCTCATAGCAGGTCTGCTTTGTTCCCCTCCCCAATGTGACTCTATTGATGATGTAGCATGCAGTATTCATGGCCTCTGCCCAGAATTTCAGAGGAATCCTCTTAGCATGGATCATCACTCTGGCCATTTCTTGAATTGTTCGATTCTTCCGTTCCACCACACCATTTTGCTGAGGGGTAATGGGAGAGGAGTACTGATGTGTTATACCCCTTTGTTGACAGAATTCATCCATGTCTTTGTTTTCAAATTCTCTGCCATGATCACTGCGAATGCTGCTGATTCTAAGATTCTTCTCTTGCTCTAGCCGAGACACCAGTGACACAATGACACTCACAGTATCTGATTTTTCTCTGATAAAATCAATCCAAGTGAATCTAGAATAGTCATCAACACAGACAAATGCATACCTCTTCTTGCCTAGGCTCTCGACTTCCATTGGTCCCATCAGATCCATGTGAATCAACTGAAGAGGCCTGGTGGTACCAATATCTTTGACTCGAGGATGTGAGGCCTTCTTCTGTTTTCCAATCTGACAATCTCCACAGATGGAGTCTGTCTCTCCTTTTAGCAATGGAATTCCTCTGACCAGCCCTTCTGTGGCAATTCTCTTAAGAGTTCTCAGGTTAACATGTCCCATTCTTTTGTGCCATAAGGTCATTTCCTCAGCCTTTGTCAGCATACATTTCTGAATCCGTGAGTTTGAACTCACATTGAGAAGGTAACAATTGCTCTTGGATCTGGCTCCTTCCATTATGCACTTTCCAGATTTGTCGAGGACTTGACATGAGTCTTTTGTAAACTTAACTTGTTTGGTCCCATCACACAGCTGACTGATGCTGATGAGATTAGCCTTTAACCCTTCCACCAAAAGAACATTGCTCAAGCATGGCAGTCCTTCCACATCCAAAGTTCCTCTTCCCAGAACTCTTCCTTTCAAACCACTACCAAACTTCACACGTTGTTCCAGACAGGGAGTAATGTTCTTCAGAAAGGATCTTTCTCCTGTCATATGACCTGAACAGCCACTATCAAAGTACCAGCTGATCTTGTCCGAGGTGCTAGCTGTGCTGACAAGAGCGAGGTGCTGAGTCTGCGCATGTTTCTGCCTGACAGATTCCCTGGGTGATGCTGTTCTGGCACGAGCTGAGAAACAGTTTCTTTGAATATGACCTTTGCGACCACATCTGTAGCATTTTTTAAACTTCGAAGCTCTCTTGTAACTGTGATGTAGAGGTTGCTGTAGCAGGTCCTGGTTCAATTTTTTGTGTGATTTTGTGACTCTTCTAGCAGACCTGTATCTAGCTATGTTGCATTCATCTTCACTCAGCTCTTTCTCATCTTCACTTCCACTAGCAGAGAGAGCATTCTTTTTCATCCGTTTGCTGGTACAGTTGATTTGTCGATGACCGTAGCCTGCACAATTCCAGCATCGGACTCCTTTCTTCACTTCTTTCTTTCCGTCTTCACTCTGAGCCGGTTCCTTTCCTTTCCTTTTATTTTCTCCACCTCTTCTGAATTTCTGTGAGGATGAGCTTCTCTCAGTTCTGGATTCCATGTTTTTCAGAAGCTTCCCAAGGTTCTTAACAAGCATGCTCATCTGATCATCTGGAACTGTCTGCTTGATTTTTGCTTCAGCTTTCAATCCAACATTTTTGTCCTTGGAAGTGGTGTCCTCTTTGACCAGTTTCATCTCAAATTGTTTGAGAGATCCCATCAGCTCTTCCAACCTCATGAACCTGACATTTTGCGCTTCTTCAATAGCTGTCACTTTCATGTCGAATTTTGTGGGCAATGATCTGAGAACCTTTCTGATAAGCTTTTCTTCAGGGATGGGCTCACCAAGAGCATGAGCTTCATTTGCAAGATCACAGAGTTTAGCATTAAACTCAGTGACTGTTTCTTCATCCAGCATCCTCAGATTCTCAAATTGTGTGGCAATTATCTGGAGTCTTGACAGCTTCACTCTATCAGTTCCTTCATGGGCAGTTTGCAGAATCTCCCATGCTTGCTTGGCCATGTCACAGTTTGAGATCAACCTGAAATTGTTAGCATCAACTGCAGCAAAAATTGCATTCAGAGCCTTTGAATTACCAGTTGCTGCAGCACCTTCTTCAGCAGTCCACTGCTCTTCAGGTTTTATTCTTGTCACTCCTTGCTCATCCATGGTGATTGGAGGAGACCACTGAACCACAACAGCTCTCCATGTCTTCTCATCAATAGCCCTGAGAAAGGCTTTCATTCTAGCTTTCCAATATCCATAATTGCTCTCTTCCAATAATGGAGGTCTGCTTGTGCTCTGTCCTTCCTTCATTGTCTTGGCTTCTTCAGAGACACTGTAGGATCTTTTAACTCTGTGTGTCGAGTTCCCGCTCTGATACCAATTGAAATTTCACAGCGTCTCACTTAGACAGATTTGTGAACTAGCAGTTGCTGCAGCACACTCTTGTTCACAAGAAATAATCTTAGCAAGCAATGAACAAAGGCACAAGTTTGTTCACCCAGTTCGGCCAAACTGCCTACGTCTGGGGAGGACTATTCTCCAGTCCTCAATCCACTCAATCAAAGGTCCCAAGCACACTCGGTTACAACGCACGCAACCTATGCTACTTTAACCCCGTGTGGATCACACAACACAATCAGAACAAGCTCTGATTTGTGTCAGCACACCCTCTACAGTATGTCAGTCTAGAATAGCTACAATCCTCTCAAAGAACTTAGCCTATTCTATACTACACTACTCAGCAGAGTTGCTGCAGCAACAGCTGTAACACACAGCTGAAGCACAATGTCCGCGTCGCTCCAAGGCCTTCTGCCGAGCCGATCGAAACTCTCCAAGAGCGCTGCACACTCTGAGTAACTCCCCCTCACTCAGTGACCACCTGCCACTAGTGAGTTCTTCCGCACGAACCTCGAACGAGTCTTCCACCCGTCAGTTCTTCCGCGGCTGCCTTTGATCAACCAACAAGCTCCAAAGCTCTGAATTGGCTTCCAGATCAATGCACAAATCAGTCTCTGCAAGACCTGATTCTCTTCTGCAATGCTCACCACAGCTCTGCGCTCAACGCTCTGCCCGTGTGTGTTTGATCGAAGAACACCGTCCGTAGCACCCAGAAAGTTCCTTCTCTGAAATCTGTGTCTACTCTCGTGTATCACTCAGCTTCGATCACCCTCTTCAGCCCTAACACCTTCTGCTTAAATACCCACACCACTTTAAGCAGTTTCCAGGTTTAGGCCATTGATCCTCAAGATCAATTATCTCCTAAAATCTAGGAGATTAGATTTGATTAATATCTTCAATGCAAATCTCCTTCCTCTGACCAGTAAACCTTGCTGGAATATGCTCAACAGCATTTTAGAAATTCTTCTAAGAGCAAGAACACAACGGCCATACCTTCAAAGCTCACCAAGGCCATAACTGCTACTCGGACAGTTGATACAGCACTTGAACCAGCACCTGCTGCAGCATCCCCTACTGTATCTGCTACTGCTTGTTTGTTTGAGCTGCAGCAGCTCCTTGTTCACATATGTTAGTTTTGTCAACCTGCCATACTGCATCATCATGACTAATGGCCAAGAGACGTCTAATGTGAAATCCATTCTTAAAAGGCCTCAATCTAGTACGATTCACGTGGATTCTACTCAACGATCAGAGGGAAATAAGGAGGAATTAGCCAAGGACTTTGTTGAGGTGGGAAATAGACTTGCGAGACTCAAAGGAGATACCACCTTCCCAGGGGAAGGTGCCACACAAATTGAGGCTTCCTCTCAACGTCAGTCATGATCAATATCCTTTGTTGGAACATCAGGGGAGTCCAAAGTAGAGGTAGCTTCATTTATCTCAAACAACTTTTATCTCGTTGTCAAGCTGACATAGTTGTGCTGCTTGAACCCATGACTGAAGGTACTTATCTAGATAACCTTTGTCGTTCCCTTTGCTTTAGTAAGGCAGTACATGGTGGGGTCACTAATAATAAAATCTGGATCCTGTGGAAAGATCATATCAGTGTAGAAAATCTGCAATGGCAATCTCAACATGTCTCCTGTACAGTCTCGGTGTCTGGGTCCAACGTGAGTATCTTGTGTTCTTTTATTTATGTCCTATGTAGATGGATGGAGAGATTTGAGCTTTGGGAAGAGCTGATACATATGTCTGACATTTACAATATTCCCTGGCTAGTGGGAGGGGATTTTAATGTGATTGCACAATTAAATGAAAAGCAAGGGGGTAATCAGCTAGATAGCAATATTGTGCTAGATTTTAATGAGTTCATGATGAGAGCGGGCCTTAGTGATGCCGGTTTCTGTGGGAACCCTTTTACCTAGTCCAATAATCGGCAGGGTGAAGCTATTATTTGGGAAAGGATTGATCGGTTTTTGGTGAATGGTCGTTTTCTTGCTGAGTATCCTTGCCCTAGGGAGACTCACCTTACGAGAGCGTTCTTGGACCATTGCCCTTTGTGGGTTGCTATTGATGGGGAAAGTCGAAGGAGAGGTAGGTTTCATTATTTTCGTATGTGGGAATCCCATCCTGGTTTTAGGCCTCTGGTTGAGAATAGTTGGAGAGGGGATCTTCATGTTAACCCTATATATAATTTCTCGCTGAAACTTAAGCGGCTGAAAAAAGATATTCAGAAGTGAAACTGGGAGATTTTTGGGATATTCGGAAAAAGAAGGAACAGCTTATGTCTGATATATCCGATGCCGAATCGAGGCTTCAATCTCAGTGGGATGAGGAACTGTTTCTTGATATTAAGGCTATGAGGGTGCGTCTGGAAGACATTATGGTTTATAAAGAGTCTATGGCCAAGGATAAGGCGAGAATGTCTTGGTTTAAGGACGGCTCCTTTTCATCAGACAAGAATGTTATAGGTAATGCAGCTGCCCTTTATTATAACAATCTCCTAAATGAGGTAACCCCGCCTCCAAATCCTTGTGACATGCATATAATTCATCTTGTGATTTCTAACGACTTGAATATTAAGATCACAGCTGTTCCAGATCGTGATGAGATTTTTGAGGCCCTTCGTGGCATGAAAAGCAACGGTGCTCCTGGGCCTGACGGTTTTAGTATTCCATTCTATATTACTTTCTGGAATTTGATTGAAAATGATTTTGTTTTGAGTGTGCAGAATTTTTTTAAAGGGAAACAACTCCCAGTGGCTTGGTCCTCTACGACTATTACCCTGATCCCAAAAAGACCAAATGCTAGCAGTATTGATCAGCTCAGACCCATCAGTCTCTGCAATATAAATCACAAGGTCATTTCTAGAATTCTGAGCAATCGTCCGGGATGTTCTGCCAGTGATCCTCAGTCCAGAGCAATCAGGGTTTATTAAAAGTAGGGGTATTAACGATAATTTAGCTTTGGCCCATGACCTTATACATGATTTGCATAAGGAAGGATCTGATGGAAACATCATTTACAAATTGGATATGACTAAAGCATATGACAGGATCTCTTGGAATTTTATTTTATTTGTCTTGCGTGGGTATGGGTTCAACGAAATATGGTGTGACCTGATTTTCAGATGTATCTCCAATCCTGGTACTCTGTGGCCTGGGAAGGTCAATTATTTGGGTTTTTCAAGTCTGGCTGTGGTGTTCGACAAGGCGACCCCTTATCACCTAGCCTGTTTGTGCTTGCCATGGAGTGGTTTTCCAGGGCTATTAATAAAAGTGTAGAACAAGGAGAGATAAAGCCCTATTTAACAAAGCGAGGAGCGCTTAAAATTAATCACCTTTTGTTTGCGGATGACATATTAATTTTCTCTAGGGACTGCCCTGAAACAGTGGATCAGCTCCTCAGAATTCTTCATAAATTCTGCTCCCTATCTGGTCAGGTTCTCAATCAAAATAAAAGCAAGGTATTTTTCTAAAAAAGATTCAATAGTGATAGGAGAAGCCTCATCCTCAATATGACCCAATTTGTGGAATCTTCTTTGCCGACAACTTATCTTGGTGCTCCTCTTATGCAAGGCAGAATTAAAAGAATTTACTTTGACAGTATGCTCGACAAGCTTAGAAGTAAGATTGGGGGATGGATGAGGAATATTATATCCATAAGTGGGCGAGTCACCCTAGTCAAGGCAGTTCTGAATTCTATGAGCTTGCATATCCTGGCAGTTCTGCCAGTGCCTAAGACTGTCCTTAAGAAAATGGAAGGGGTAATTTCCAATTTCTTATGGGATCAAGGAAAGGAAAAAAGACGACATTGGATCCGGTACGAGCTAATGTGTAGGGGTAAAGCTATAGGAGGCTTGGGGTTTAGGAGTCTGGAAAATACAATGCTCGTTTTTCACGGTAAACTAGCTTGGAATTTTCTGAAACAGGAGAGCCTTTGGGCCAGGTATGCTAAATCTCGTTTCACTATTGGAAAATCTGGGTCTCCCCTCTAGAATGCTATGAACCACCTTATAGTGTATCTGAGAAATCAGTCCTTGTGGGAGGTTGGAGATGGAAGCATGCCTATAGATAGAATCTGTAGTCATTATGGAATCCCTTGCGGAAGTGATATTAGTGGCATGACTATTAGAGAAGTGTTGGACAGACCGGCGCAGAGATTTTCTTTCCTGTCCTCCCTACCTGAAATTGCTGCAACCTTTTATAGAAGAATTATTTGGGACCATGCGGCTGATTGTTTAAGGTGGACAGGCCACGAATCAGGTATATTCTCTATCAAATCTTTCCTTCAATCTTATACAACAGATTATCCTGCTCCTTCCTAGGCAAAAGTTATTTGGCAGAATTGGATTCCTCCAAAGATCTCTGTTTTCTTGTGGCGTTTACTGTTAAATGGTCTTCCTATTGATTCCAATATTAAGAAGCTTAGGTATCCCGCTTACCTCTCGCTGTGTCTGCTGCTCCAAAAATGAAAGTCTTAATCATTTATTCTTTAGAGGTAAGTGGGCTGCAGAGCTTTGGGGTATAATTGCCGCGGCTTTTTCTTGCACCAGACCTCTATTCTTGTCGACATTTATTCAGGTTTGGACTTCTCAGTTTAGTCAGAAGAGTTCGATCCACTGCTTCAAACTTGGTCTAGCTTGTGTTGGCTTGTGGGAGATCTGGAATACCAGGAATAATGTGATCCTTAATAATAAGGACCCGCGTCTAATGAATAGAATTTTCCAATGGGCTAAAATCCTTGCGTCCTCCCTCCCAGATTTACAGACAGATTCTAGGGAAATTAAATTTGCCCTGTTTTATTTCGATATTGACTGTGTTCAACGTCCTATTCTCAAAGGGAAATGAGAGTGTTGGGATCCCGAAAAATCTAACAATTGTCTTGACGCCTGCATTGTTGACATAGGTAGTAATACTGTTGGTGCAGCCATATTCAGAAGCACTAAGGGCAAATTCTGCCTTGCATTGTTTAAAATGCTTCATAAAGGAAAAGCCGCAAATGATCTGCTTTATTTTATTGAAACTACCATTGAGAAAGCTGCTCAACATGGTGTTAGAGTGCGTACAATTCAAAGTGCACACCGAGGAGAAAGGGACAGAAGGAAACTGATGACGTCTTCTCCTTTGTCGTCTTCCGACCTCTTACCGGCTGCTCCGGTTAACCCTAAGCCACCAGATGGTAGCACTAGAACCTCCTTTGCAGAAAAAGTCTCCTTTGCGGCTCAGCTTAGCCGACCTATTTTGAAACCTAGGTTTTCTCCCATCCCCCTTCCGAATCGGCAGTATGGCAGCGTGGATGGTTTCCCGTCAATTCCTTTCTCCATCTCAGAGGTTGATGCTGGTGCCTGTTGCTTTAAGTTCTCGTTAATCGCTAAATTCACTATCGGAAGACCTCCAATCGATGTTATTCGCAAGGCTTTCCAGGAGAATTGGGCGATTAAGGGTAGAGCTACTTTGAGTGAGATATGGGACGGCCACCACTTCCTGGTGATTCTGGACTCTGAGGAGGACATGACGGCTGCCCTTACCAGCCCCCTCAAAAAGGTCCAGACCTCCATGTTCAGGCTGTTCAGATACTCAGTGGACTATGACCCCAGACGAGAATCTAGTGTGACCACCAAGTGGATTCGATTACCTGGTTTGCCCCCTCCCTTATTTCATTGTTCCTACATTGCTGCCATAGTCAACTCCTTTGCTCGTTTTCTGGATGTCGACGATAGGACTAAAGCGTGTGCCAGCATGAAGTTTGCAAGAGCCTGTATTGAATTCGATGTTACTCATTCTCTTCCTGAGAAAGTTTGGATCTCTCTTTCTGATAACAAAGGCTTTTGGCAAACTGTTGAGGTGGAAGGAAATCTGTCGTATTGTGCTCATTGTAAGATTCATGGCCACATTCTTGCGGATTGCAGGAAAAAGAAAGCTCTCAATCAAAATAGGATCAAAGCGAAGAGTCACCCCCATAATTTGCAAATTACTGTCCAAGATGGGGATCGAGATTCTGAATTGAGGAAGGTGTCCAAAGTGAAGCATTCTACCTCGATCCCCAAACAACATGAGTCCCCGGACCAAGGAAAAGTTTTGATGGGAGGATCAGTTGCCATTTCTGGTAACTCCTCAAAGGATAAGGATTCCACCGACCATTGGAAACGTGTTGAAAAGAGGACTTCGAAAATAGGAAAGGACTCAATGGTTGATACTCTCCCTGCTCTAGTGAAGGCTGCTTCCGGTCTAGATGCTGTCAAGGAAGCAAAAGCTGATGATATTCCTGGAACTAGCCTGGCAGTTTTTGGTACAGCTCAGGCTGAAAAATGCGCACTGGTTGATTTTGATGGGAATTCTGGTAATGGCAATACAATGGTAATTCAGTCTTTTGAGGACAACTTTCGTGATCAAGCCGGACCATCTACAACTCTGGTTTCAGAAGCTAACCAAGCTCAATATAATGATCAGCTCCACCCTAAAGTCAATGATCGATCTCTGATGGAAAGTCCCGAGAGCGAGCCCCTTGATACTGTTCCTAATGATTTCTCAGGCGCTGAGATTAATCTTCGAAATAACGGTTCTATCCCCAATAAACTTGTTTTGGATAAAGATTTGGGCGTTTTTGTTCATCCAGCGTCTCGTCAACATTACAAAAAGATTCATGATAAAGCTGGGACTGTAAGGCGACAATCTAACACTAGTAATGAGGTGAAGCTGTCGGAAGCCCTTCGGGCTTGCATTATTCCTGGCAGTATGGACTTCCCTCCCCAAGTTTCTCAATGATTAGTGGCCTTTGTTGGAATGCTCGGGGTATCTCCAATAGAGGTACAATCCTTTTCTTAAAGTCCTTGTTATCTAAGCATAATATTTCCTTTTGTGCGATTTTGGAGCCTAAAGCGCAAGTCAAGAAGCTCTCTTCTATTGCTCGGAAACTCGGTTTTTCTGATTTCTTGCAGGGTAACCCTTTAAATTCTCACATTTGGATTTTGTGGAAGGATAACATCTCGCTCTCTATTCAGAATATTAGCTTCCAACATATTTCCTGCATTGTTACTCATGCGGCTTCCAACACCAACGTTATATGTTCTGTTATCTATGCCTCATACAAAGCCTCAACAAGAGTTAATCTTTGGGCTGATCTTACTGCGGAGCATTCCTCTATTTCTGACCCATGGATACTCATGGGTGATTTTAATGCAATCATCAAAGCTGACGAGAAGAAAGGAGGTTGCAAATTTGGTAATAAATCTTCTGATGATTTTAATAACTTTATTGTTGGTTCTGGCCTTTCTGATGCCGGTTATGCGGGACGTAAGTACACATGGAGCAATAATCAAGCTGGCAGGCGGTGTATTTGGATGAGGCTGGATAGAGTCCTGATTAATGGGATGGCAGCTGTTTTCTTTCCAGAAATTAAAGTTACTCACCTTCCTCGAGTTAAGTCTGATCATTGTCCTTTGCTCATAACTTTCAGTAATGAAGTGCGTGCTCATAGTGTGTTCAGGTTCCTGCCTCCTTAGATAAATCACCGGATTTCCTGACTACTGTGGCCAGCTCGTGGAATGGGCGAGCTCATGTTAACCCCATGACTAATTGCCATCTTAAACTCAAACGTCTGAGAAGCTGTCTTCGCAAATGGAACTGGGATGTCTTTGGTGACATTAATCAAAGGATTAACGATTTGAGCAGCAGAATTGAAGCAACTGAAAGACAGATTCAGAATGATTGGTCCATTGGCAGTGAGCGGGATCTTGTCAAACTTCAGTATCGTTTAAATAATGCTTTTGATGATCGTCAACTTTTTCTGGATGCTAAAGCCCATGTTGGCTGGCTTCAGGAGGGTGAGAGAAATACTAGACTTTTCCATGCCGCTATTAAAGTTCGAAGGTCTTCTAACAAGTTCAAAGTTACCCTTCCGTCTGGTATTGTTTCGGATGACTGTGATGAGATTGGAGGTATGGCTGTTGATTTTTTTCAGGAGCTGCTTGGTGGTTCTTCTTCTATGCCAGACAACTCTTATTTTGATGACATTATGCCAGTCATTTCTCAAGATGAAAATGTAGACTTGATCAGTATTCCAAGTACAGATGAAGTGAGACTTGCGGTTTCAAGTCTTCCAAAAACTAGTGCTCCTGGACCTGATGGATTCACAGGCATATTTTTTAATTCTTGTTGGGATATTATTGGTGCTGATATCACCGAAGCAGTCCAGCTTTTTTTCAAAGGCTTCAGCCTGCCCAAGTCTTGGTCCTCTACTGTTTTAACGCTAATCCCTAAGGTGCAGAATGCTACTTCCCTTGACCAGCTTAGACCCATTAGTCTTTGCAATTTTATTCATAAAATCATCTCCAAAATTTTAAATGATCGGCTGCTTCCTCTTCTAGACAAACTCATCAGCTTGGAGCAATCAGGGTTCATTCCGGGCAGGTTTGTACATCATTGTATTGCCTTGGGTCACGATCTTGTTTTGGATATCAATAAGAAGGTTCATGGAGGTAATGTTATGATAAAGCTTGACATGGTCAAGGCTTATGATTGGCTCTCTTGGGTTTTCCTTCTTAGAGCGATGAAGGCTTTTGGTTTTGCTAATCAGTGGTGTGATCTCATTTTTCGTAATATTTGTAATTGCTGGTATTCTATCCGTATTAGAGGGAAATCCTACGGCAACTTCAAATCCAACAGGGGCTTGAGGCAAGGAGACCCTTTATCACCCAGCCTTTTTATTTTAGCTATGGAAATCCTCTCTCGCAAGCTTAATGCTGCTGGAAAGCCTGGTGGAGGCCTTATCCCTTATTGGTCTGCTCTTCGGGCTTTAGAGATTAATCACATTCTCTTTGCTGATGATATTTTGGTGTTCACTAATGGAGGGAAGGCTTCTTTCACTAAGTTCTTGACAATTTTAAAATCCTTTTGCGATAATTATGGTCAAATGCTGAACGGGGGTAAATGCAAGGTCTTCTTCTCTAAGCATATTAAAGGCGCGAGGAGAGACAGGCTGCTACACCTATCTGGTTTGTCTCAAGGAGCTTTTCCTGTTCGTTATCTCGGCGCTCCTTTATTTCCAGGACAGCCTCGGTTATCCTACTTCCAAGGCTTGATTGATCAAGTCAGAGGTCATCTTGAAGGCTGGATGAAGACTTTTCTTTCTATGGCAGGCAGAGTTACTTTGATTCGTTCAGTGTTGCAGTCTATGCCTATCCATTGCTTGCCTGGAAGGACTAAAGGCAAATCTCATAAGCATTAGTCAGCTGTGTGATGGGACTAAACAGGTGAATTTTACGAAAGACTCGTGCAAAGTTTTCGACAAATCTGGAAAATGTATAATGGAAGGAGCCAGATCAAAAAGTAACTGTTATCTTCTCAACGTGAGTTCAAACTCACCAGTCCCAAAATGTATGCTGACAAAGGCCGAGGAAATGATTCTATGGCACAGAAGGATGGGGCATGTTAATCTGAGAACTTTGAAGAGAATTGCAACAGAAGGGCTAGTCAGAGGAATACCGCTGATAAAAGGGGAGACAAACTCTATCTGTGGAGATTGTTAGATTGGGAAACAAAAGAAGGCTTCACACCCAAAAGTCAAAGATGTAGGTACAACCAGACCTCTACAGTTGATTCACATGGACCTGATGGGACCGATGGAAGTTGAGAGTCTGGGCAGAAAGAGGTATGCTTTTGTCTGTGTTGATGACTACTCCAGATTCACCTGGATTGATTTTATCAGAGAAAAAAACAGATACTGTGAAAGTTATAGTGTCACTGGTGTCTCGTCTAGAGCAAGAGAAAAATCTCAGAATCAGCAGCATTCGCAGTGATCATGGTAGGGAATTTGAAAACGAAGCTATGGATGATTTCTGTCGTCAAAGGGGTATCTCACATCAGTATTCTTCTCCCATCACCCCTCAGCAGAATGGTGTAGTGGAACGAAAGAATCATCATCAGAAGAGTATGAGTCCGAGATGGTGGGCAGTGAAAGATGGAAAAGTTGGAGAAGATGAAGGTGCCTCTGAGGAGGCGATGAACAAAGGGAAGACACCCATTTAGATTGACTGGACCAGTGCTGAGTCAGAGTCAGAGTCTAGCGACTCTAGATTGCCTCCTCCGACACAAACTAGTGAATCATCCTAGGGTCCTCATGTGCCCCCAAAGCAGATAACCGGCTTTGAGCACAAGGGCATATGGTTCTGTCCAGATCGTGGGAGGTAGTGGTGAAGCGCACTATAATTCACAAGAGACTCTTGGAGGCTGAGTCATACAAAGTACCTGAGATCATCAAGATGCTGAAAGGTAAATCTATTTAAATTACTTACCATGTAAAAGGAGTATTGTGGCCAGCTAGTTTGTGAGGTTCTAGTAAATTTGCCCAAGTAATTTGGGGATTTTGGGAAGGCTGATTATGGAAGATGTTATGTAAGAGGAAAAGAAGCTTTGATCACACCTGCTGTGATCAATGAATATTTTGGCATTGAGGTAGAAGTTAGGCTCCTGCTGAGGTGATTACTAATGAGCTGGCACCCACCCTCACTAGTGGTCTGTGTACAGGATGGGTGGGCCACAGCCTCACAGCTGCCAACCTCTCAACAAAGTATGCCCTGCTCTGCAATATCTCAGTGAAAAACTAGACTCCTAACACTCACAAGAGCAAGTTGAACAGGGAGATGGCACGACTCATTTATAGTATTGGGCAGAGAAGGAAGGTAGACTTGGGACAAGTCATCTTCCCGCAGATAGCTGAGCATGCCATCTCCACCAGATCATGGCAAAGCATTGCCTTCCCTTCTCTTATCTATGAGTTGATCACCTGACAACTATCAGAGTTGGTAAGGCCATCAGAAGGACTTTCTGAGGCTCCCCAAAGATTTGTGGTGGATCATAAAATATTCAAGGGAAGGAACATCGTTGACATGGCAGAAGGAGAGCCAATGCTAGGAACTGTCTCGGGTGGATAAGAAAATGTTGCGGCAGAGTCTTCCGCTCAGCCTGGCGCTCCAAGGGACGCAATGTAACTGAGAGTGATCAGCTTATTGGAGCCAGAGCTAGAGCACCTGACGGCTTAGGCAAAGAAAAATGCAAAACGACAAGATCAACTAAGAAGCCTCCTGAGAGATTTAAAGTTCCCGACATCAAGAAGCTCTCCTCCTGGAGTTTGAAGACCCCTGCGATTTGTGATAAAAAAAAAGGGGGGAGAAGAGATATGTTATGGACTGTGTTTCGAACTGTCACATTATTTCTGCTACTATGAAATATTTGCAGAATGTTGAGAAGGCTGATAGTGAATAGCCTTTCAGTAGAACTTTGTATGAGAAGTAGCAATAGCCTATAGGTGAAGTTAGATAGATGACAAGTTTTGTCAGTCTTAGTAGTTTTGTCAAAAATACCAAGGGGGAGATTGTTACGGATATAGCATTTGTGACAAAGTAGTAGAAGAGGCTACAACAACCTATGGTACCCAGAAAACCGACAGATTGGTTTGCCCATTTCCAATAATCCATCTACAATTTAGAGAGATGCTTGAAATTAAGGGTGAAATAGACTTCCAGAGACAGGAGCCTCTCCCTCCAACAGAAAACCTACTTCTCGCATGTCTTGCCCACAAGGAGGAGTTGGACAGAAATTGCCATGCTAGCTTGCCATGCAGCGCCACCATAATCTGATCAAGGTGTTTGATCCCCAAGCCACCAGCATTAGTAGGATTACAGACCAGACCCCAATTAACCCAATGTCGCCGAGAATCATGGCCATTGTCCCACAAAAAGTTACGAAGGAGAAGATCAATAGAGCTCAAAATACCGAATCTTTTCATGCCTTTTCCTAAGAGGTTTAAGAGTTTAAGTATTAAGGAGGTACTTCACAATTCTGATCTGCGGAGAGTCTTTCTTCACAATGTCAATCCTCGAATTTTTCGCTCTATTGAAGGGACCATGCTGGCTGAGCTCCTTGATCGGCTTGTTTGGGAAGGTGACCCTGCAGGTTACGTTACGACGGCGAATTTCTTGGAAAGTTTTGCCCCTCCCGCTCCTCCTAATAAAAGGTTTGAAGTTCTTTGGCACTCTTAGCTTCCGGTGAATATATCATGCTTTCTTTGGAGGATTTTATATTCAGCTATTCCCACTCATGAAAACATAATGAGCACTGGTGTTAATTTGGTCAGTAGATGTGTATGCTGCCTTAATCCCAATACTGAATCCATGGAGCACTTATTTTTACTTAGTGACCACGCTATCATGACATTTAATTTTCTTTGTCCCATTTTTGGAAAAAATAGACCTATTACTCTGCACCAGCTATTTTACTACTGGGGATATGAGGCTGATTTTAGTAAATTTACTGACTGTTTGGGTTTTGGTATTTTGTGTTGCTGCCTTTGGGACATTTGGAAACTCCGAAATCAGATTTTTCATGATGACTTTACTGGAAAATATAGCAAATGCAATATCTTCAGATGGGCTTCACTGTTATCTGGTATCATTAAAGTCTCTCCAGTTGATGATAAATTGACCAGGGACATTTGTAATGCTTTGCACATAAATCCAGCTAGAGTTATGGGACCTAAACTTTACTGGATTCCTTGGCAGCCTTCTCGAACAGGTAATACCTGCAATATTGCAATTTCTATTGAGGAGTCACGCTCTAGAATGGTAGCTATTGTGCGGGACAGTTCTGCTGTTTTTGTTGCTGGCCTAAAAATTGTTTCGGTAAGCAAGAATTTTTTCAGGTGTCTTATTCATATTCTTCAGGAATTGTCTCTCAAACACATCAGTTTTAAGTGCCTTAAACTGTCTCATTCGGATACAATTCTCCTTGGTCGAGGATCCTTTGTGGATTGGTCTTCTTTTCAGATTAAAAGGAAGATTGTTCAAATGATTAAAGGAGTTGAGCGTAGCAAGGTGTGTCAGGCAGTGAACCGGCCTGCTGAGACGCTCCTTTGTGCAAAGCAAAGTCATATTTCCACCTCCCTTCTTCAAGACCTTCCCAGATCAGCTAGATCAGTCTGCGAGCAAATCTGTGTGATCAGATTAAGCTAATATTTCGACTAGATTAGAAGTAGAGGTTGAAACTAGTGCTCGCTGAGTTTCTGGAATCCTTTGTACTATAACCGTGAATAGTGACATCTTGAGGATCAGAAAGTGGTCCTCCCCAGACGTAGCCATTGGCCAAACTAGGTCACTAAAGTTTTTGAGTGCTTTCAGGTTTGGCCAGAGAATCCTTTTAGGATTTCTAGTGCAACACAGCATCTTTTGAATCTTCTCCTAGATTCTTGCTGAGTTGTTGAGATTTGATTACCTAATATGAATTTAGAAACCTTATCGTTCTGGATCACTCTCGGCCGCATGATGATGTCTGCTGATCACTTGATGACGTTTGTAAAGCTCCTTGAGCCTCTGCGACACCGGCAGCACTTCTCTGGACATTCTCCGTGCATCTTCAAGACACTTTTGCCATTCTGCTCTAGCTTCACATCAACACCAGTTGCTATAGCAGATTCTGTTATTTGTCTGTTGCCCAGTTTGCCTCAGCTATTGTGGTCCATAGAGTGTTGTAGCACTTTCTTGTGCTTTGTCGCTGTACTTTGTTGCATTTTCTCCAGCTTCAATCTTCAGGGAGAAATGTAGCATCTTCTTGTGTTGTTTTGTCAAGAATGCCATACCTCAACAATCTTCCCCATGGCATTTTGAAAAAACTACAGCCACACTAATAATAACTACCTGGCATAATAACTTGCTATCTATGCTAGGTAACTGCTTCTAAATATTACAATTGAGTTTAGAGTTCCTCAAAACTAAACTTCAAAAGTCTAAAAAGTTTTAAGAGCATGTCAATGTTGAGCTATTACAATCTTCTCCCCTTTTTGTCATAAATGACATGGGCTTCTATGAATCAGGAGCTGCTGGGGCGGAGCTGCTAGCTTCTGGATACTCCAAGTCACGGAGGAGGCTTCTAATCTACATTCTCCGCATGGTGTTCTTCTTGGCCTTCGTTTTCAGATAGGTGAGCTCAGACTTGAGGTGGCTGATCATCCTGGCTCGTAGAGCAGCATCGAGAGCCGAGGCTTGAGCATCAAGGAGTGCTTTAGTATCCTCTGGATCTTCATGAGCTGGTGCCAGGGTTGGTTCTCCCTCTGTCACATCCACTATATGTCTACCTTTGAACACCTTGTGATCCAGCAGGAATAGCGGTGGAGCTTCAGATAAGCCTTCAGAGATAACTTCCAACTCTTTGTGCTGGCTTATCATAATCTAGTATATCAGGGAAGGGAATCCAATGCTCAAGTTGTATTTCGGATTTTTAGCATGAGCAGCGATTTGATGGAAGATAATCTGACCCAAGTTGACTTCTTTCTTTTTCCCAATGATGTACAGCAGCTGGCCCATTGCTTTGCTCACCTTTCCCCTGTGTGAGTTGGGCATCCAATTCCTTACAGCAAAGGACTAGAGGATTGATTACTTGGTAGTGAGATCAGCAGCTCCCAAATTATGGGAGACCCAGCTTTTGCACAATCCACCAGTGAGCGCGCAGCCAGTGTAGCTGAGCTCACTTCTGCAGGTGGGCAGACGTCCTCATTGATCCTCAAAAATTTGTTGATCAACGGCGGTGTGATCACAACTCTTAGCTTCCTCACAAAGCTTACCCCATATAACAAACTCACCACTCTTACATACTCAGCAATAATATTTACCATAAATTCCTTAATTGTAATGTCTGGCATTAGTCAAGGAATGCAGTAAGTTTACCTTTCTCAGCAGGGTTATCACCTCTGGGACTCTGAACCTCCTAGGCGCCAGCAGCTTCTCAGGGACGACAGTTCTGCGGTTGACAATCTTCCATGTCCCGACGACATTCTTATTTCTGAACAAAATGCCCCTTTGTTCAATTCCAGAAACAACTAATTTTGTGGGCGAAGGTGGTGCAGACTTAGCCATGGAAGACTCTGGTCGATGGTTCCGAGGGGTTGGGGCAACCCTGAAGTCTTCTGACTCAGTGTCTTCATCTTCATTACTGCAAGAGTCAATATCAATTGGTTCCTTCCCTTTTTCTATGGGTTTCCCTGAGGGAGCTTGTTCCTCCTCCTCACCCACTTCTTCTTCGCTATTGAATGTTGCTGAGTGATCCTCTTCTGATGGGGGAGTGGGCACCACAACAACTTGCTTGTCTGCGGCCTTCTTTGTTCTGGTCTCGTGGGAGGTGTTTTCCATGTCAGAGTCTTCATCAGATGCTTCAGCATTCTCTTGAGCAGATTGGCTATTGCTCTTGCTGGTGGACAGGAGCTCCTCATCTACTTTTGCAGATATATACTCACTAATGTTGACCACCCTTATTGAGGCAGAAGGTCTTACCTCTACTGGCTAGTGGGTTCCAGGTCAGGCGCGAGACCTCTTCTTGTTTTCTGGTTCAAAGGGTGGAGCACCTTTCTGTTGCTGGAGGCTTGCTCAGGGGTACTACGCTACTCTTTTTCATTTTGGACCTTTCCTTATGAGTGTTCGTCTTGCCTCCCCTTGTTCAAACCATTGTTGCTGATTTTCTAAGGACGGGGTTTGCTGGAGGCGCCGGAGAAGTTATAAGCCCTAGATCGAAAGCTATTAACTCTAAACTTTCCTCTTCTTTCCTTTTTTTTATTTCAAAAAAAAAAATCTGGACACGTGTCAACTCCTCCGTGTATGAGCAATTTCTCAAGTAACAACCTCAAGTTACTAGAGAGTGTTGTAGTACTCTGCTTAGCTCCTCATCTGGATCCAGAGTGGACTTTAGCGTACAAGTCTAGCTCTCGTCTTATGCTTCCAAGGGAATCTCGGGTGGCTGCTTATCCACAACTATGTCTATTGACACTTGTACCCAGAGCATTTGACACTAGCCTTTTTCTGGTGCTTTGCTCCTTTTCCCGTTGTGGATGAGTAGTTCGCACTTCTTTTCTTTTTGTGCCTGCTTCGCGGTTTAGTTGTTCCTCCAATACTGTTGAAGGTTTTTTGCACTGTAAAACGATATCCCTTGTACACGGGCATCTGCGTGTTGTAGACTTCATAGTGGAAAATAGGTTCCTTGTGTATTTTTTTTGTTTACCCACCCTGTTAGAGCCCCAACCCTAACACTCACCAGGAATCGAACCTGTGACATGGGGTTTATAATTCACTATGTCTTGAGTGGCTTTCGTTGCTCTTCGAGGTTTTCAATACTTTGTCAGGATTGGACAGTGTCTCTGGTAGTGTCCTGCCTGATCACAGAAGTAGCATTTCTCCTTCTTTATTCTGGGCTTTTGAGTAGGAGAATGATCAAGGGATTGCTGCAGCATTCTCTTGTTCTTTTTCTTTGGCACCTTTTTCTGAACATGTTGAACAACTGTGACTGGGCTCTCCTGGACACTTGCAGCTCTTGCAGTTTGTTCGAGATCCGTGGCTTTAACAAATGTGGTCACACCAGTACTTTCTTCGCCTATGTATCCAAGATCTTCAGTCCCTCCTCCATATCTTTGGTAAGCCAGAATCTCATCCAGAATGGATGCCTCTCTTTCGGTTGTCCCAGGTGCAACTCTTTGTTGACACTCCTTCCCCATGATCTCAACATCATCTGATTGTTGTCCCTTGGTCAGAGAGGTAATGATATTCTGAAGTTTATTTCTTTCTCCCTCCAATCTGAATATCTTTGACAGTAGTTCTTTGTTCACTTTGATGACTGTGAGGGATTTCTCTTGTATCAGTTTGAACTATCCGGCAATTGACTCTTCTGAGATGGCTTCCTCATCACTACTGCCAGACTCAACAATCCCGTAAACAAAATGTGAATTTATTAAATCTGAAGTCTCATACTTAGTTACCGTAGTCACGGCTAAATTTCCTTTATTGTCAGTGTCATCCTCATTGTCCTCATCGCTTCAGTTGGCAGTCAAGGACTTGTTATTTTTCTTCTTGTATCTATGGCATTCAGTATGTCTGTGGCCATATCCTCTGCACTCCCAGCATTGGATCCCTTTCTGTTTATCTTTGCTTTCTTCATTATTTTGGCCACCATCCTTGTTTCTTATCTGGGAATTTTCTCCTCTTCTGTTTCTCTCCCTAGACAACTAACCTACATAAGAAGGTTTCTAGTCCATTCTCTTCATGAACTTGCGGAATTTTTTGACAAACAGGGACAGTTGTTGCCCTACAACATCTAGGACAGTCTCCTTCTCCTTTGTATCAGCTTTCAGCCCAAGGTTTTTCCTAGAGAGTGATGTAGTATCCTCAATAACTTTCATCTCAAACTGTCTCAGCGAGCCAATCAGTGCATCCAGCCTCATGTTCTTAACATCTTGCGCCTCTTCTATGGTTGTACCTTCATATAAAACTTTGAGGTGAGAGATGTGAGGACTTTCCTCACCAGCTTCTCCTCCTGAATTGGTACTCCAAGGGCATAAGCCTCGTTTGATATATCACATAACCATGCCTTGAATTCTGAGATGATCTCCTCTTTTAACATTTTTAGGCTTTCAAATCTGAAGGTGATCATCTGCATGCTGTAGATCTTCACTTTGTATGTTCCCTCATGAGTTGTTTAGAGAATCTCCCACGCTTGTTGGCCACATCACAATTTGAGATCAATCTGAAATTACTAGCATCAACAGTAGTAAAGATAGCATTTAGAGCTTTGGAGTTGCCAGATGCTGCAGCTTCTTCTTTAGTAGTCCACTTCTCTTCAGACTTTTTCCGTGCAACACCCGCGGTGTCCATGGTTAGTGGATGAGACCATTCTGATATGACTGCCATCCATGCCTTTTCATCAATAGCCTTAAAACAGCCTTAATCCGAGCTTTCCAGTAGCCATAATTTCCTCTCTCTAGTAGTAGCGGTCGGCTGGTGCTCTGTCCTTCCTTCATGGTGGTCATAAATTTCAGCAATGCTCTCCCGGTCCTCACTCTATGTGTCAAGTGATCGGCTCTGATACCAATTGAAATTCGTTGTGCACTACTGGTGACAAGTTACTGCAGTTGTTGTAGCACTCTCTGAGTCACTTTGCAGAAGACTTTGGTAACCTAGTTCGGCCATTGCCTACGTCTGGGAAGGACAACTCTCGGTTCTCAAGTTGTTACTATTTAAGGTTATAGTACAAAAGATTCCAGAAACTAAGCCACAGTCTAGTTTCAACCTTTACTTCTAACCTAGTCGAAACGTTAGCTTAATCTGATCACAGTGATTAGCTCGCATCCTGATCCCACAGACTAGCTTCGTACTACCTACACACTTTCAGTAAAGAACAGCTATAGTCCTGACTCACAGACTTAGCCTATCCTATTACAATGTGTAGTAGACGGTATGCTATAGCAATTTCTGTGGTAGAATTAATGTAACTTCTGTCGGCGACTTCTCCGGCACTCTCTGCCAAGCCGTCGATCTCTCACTGAATTCTTCAACCTCAGATATTTCTCCCCCTTGATCAATGACCACTGGTTACTATCAAAGAGAGACAGTCAGCTCTTCAACAGCATGCGACACCACCTATCCGCAGTCGTTCTCCGAAGCAACTCATTGATCCTTCAACGTGTCGTGCTTCAGTTGAGTTATGTGGATCAATACTAGAACAAACTCTGCGAGTTCTGATCTCCTCTACGCTCAACCTTCTGCTATTAACACGCATTGTGTGTATTCTTTGCTTCGATTCGTTGTTCATTATTCTGCTTCTGCATCGCTCTTATAGGTTCATCAACGATCAGTGACGGAAACCTTAGATGCCTTAGGATTCGTAGTGCAGCATAGCATCTTTTGAATCTTCTCCTAGATTCTTGCAGAGTCGTTGAGATTTGGTTACCTAAATCTGAATTTAAAAGCCGTATCATTTTGGATCACTCTCGGCCTCATGATGATGTATGCTGATCACTTTATGACGTTTGTAAAGCTCCTTGTGCCTCTGCGACACCGGCAGCACCACTCTGGACACTCTCGTGCATCTTCAAGACACTTGGCCATTCTGCTTTAGCTTCAAATCAACACCGGTTGCTATAGCAGATTCTGTCATGTGTATGTTGCCTAGTTTGCTCAGCTATTGTGGTCCATAGAGTGTTGTAGCACTTTCTTGTGCTTTGTCGCTTGTACTTTGTTGCTGTTTTTGTCAGTCTTCAAATTTCCTCCAGCTTCAATCTTCAAGGAGTGTTGTAGCATCTTCTTGTGCTGTTTTGTCAAGGATGTCGTACCTCAACACTCTTCATATTTTTGACAAAATTCAAGGACTCTGATGAACATCTTCAGATTGCTCCGTTGATTGTCTTCAGGTTGCATCAGATACTTGCTTCACCATTTGCTGTAGCACATCCTAGATCAAGTTGCACATGATTTGTCAAGGATGTCACAATCTTTATCACTACTTAAAAGAAAATATGAGACAGTTGAAAGTTTGTCGTGTAGAAATTAGAAGTTGAGAATCAACTCAACAGAAGTATATAAAGGTTGAGAAGTGGCGATGGAGATGAATACATAGAGCCATTTTGAGACTTTTATGGTGTTCAGTATTAAGTATATGGAGTGATTTAAGATGAGGTGGTCAAATGTTATGTATATGGTAGCGATTTTGAGATGGTGGGACATGAATGGAATAAGTCATTTCCATGAAATGTTTCATCAAACCCTGATTAATAAATAAAACAAAAGGCGCGAAACTCATCTACGGATTTAAGCTAAAGCTTTCATTAGGAAATGCAAAGCACATGGCGAAGTTTAAATCAAGGCTTATGAAGCACAAGTTGATGATAGAAATTAGGGTTGTATATGTGTCGCATCGAGTACTAAAGTTTTTAAGTGCGGCTCAATATATTTTGAGTTTGAATTCGAAGGAAATTCTTACGAGCTTGAAAAAATTACACGTTTGAACTTGCCATGGTTATTTTTAATTAACTCAAGTTGAGAGCGAGCTTTAAACAAGTAATTTTGTTGATTTAGTTGAAGTGAATATTTATAATTAACGAGCTTTCAAACAAGCTTTAAACAAGTTTAAGTATTGTCAAAAATTGAATTACTTTTTAATTATATATTATAAATTTATGAAAATGTTATTATCGAGCTCACAAGGGAGCCTTATACAACATAGTTTTTATTTAACGAACTCATAAACTATTTATTCGGGAACATAAAGAATCGAGTTCTCCTTTATTGGTAATCGATTTGTTTATTTAACGAACTTAAACTTTATGCTTGAACCAGGGACGGAGGGAGCATGGGGGCTACTCGGGTTTAGCCCGGCTAGTTTTTTGAGAATAAGTTTTAGTTATAAGATTGCATTCCCTTATACATAAACTAATTGAAGTAAGAGTTGAGTTTAAGGGTCTGTTCTTTTGACATTAAATTATTTACTTAAATACTTAAATTAGTATTCATCACCAAACCACCATCACCACAACAACCCACCACCACCACCATCACTTACCTTAAGTTAACTACTTAAAATTTAAGTGCAAAAGAATAGGGCTTAAGTAACAAAACTAACATAATTGAATTGATCAGAGTTGTAGTAAAGTGAGCGACTGAAATTTAAAGTAAAAGAACAGACACTAAATACATAAAAATGAAAGCTTAGCACTCTCGTTTTTATTTGAGGGTCAGCGGAGTGATGCATCAAGGTATTAATAATTTTGATAAAATGAAGCTATTGCTTTTTGCTTTCGTGAATCGTTAATTAATATTAATAGTATTTATAAGTAAAATATCAAACATATTTTGTTTTAAAGTTGTCTTTGTTCTAATATTCGTAGTATATTTTATTTGTAATCGATTTTCACAGTCTCAGTCACCTGGCTTATGTCAATAACCAGTATATTTTATTTGTAGACTATTATTGTAATTGATCATTATTGAACTAACTTTTAGCTGAGATTTGACCCGTTATTTGTGAAAAGATATCATAAAAGTATTTTGAAAACAATTCGTGATATTAGCGTGGGAAAAGGATGTAAGATTTAACATTGTTGGAGTACATAAAGACTTTATGGGCTGGCCCAAATCGTTCGTGGTATGTTTGACATAAACCCTAATTGGCGAAAACTGAAGAATAAACCCCAACTGTGTAGGCCGGCAGCTCTTCATTCACTGCATCTTCTGGGTGCACGTAGTCGGTCTGTGTGCCAGGTATGGTTTGGTTTCAGTGTGAAGATTGCGGTGAGAATCTGAAAAAGCCCAAATTGCCTGCACATTTTCGGAAGTGCTCCGCTGCCAAGGTCCTTCCTTACCTGCTTCCTCCATTGACCGACCCTGATTGAATTAATAGCAATCTTAATTTTCATCCCTCCAGTTGATACTTATTTATGTCTATGCCATTGGTGTAGTTATCATGCATCGATTGCGGCCAGATGTTTGGGCAGGAAACTGTCCAGGGACATACCCAGTGCATCACTGAAGCTGTTAGTTTTCTTCTTTACAAAATGTTCCTCGCTTTTGATACATGTCTGTACTCGGGATCATCTATCCTTATTTATCTGCCTTATATAATTATTCTCCATTCCTGCCATATATCAAATGTACTGGTGAAGTTAATATTTTACTGTTCTAGAATGGACCTTGGCATCAGAAAACTGTTTTAATTATTCATTCAGAATGCATGGATCAATTGTTGGTATTTACCAGTGGAGCAAATGAAACAGCTCATCAAATGTTTCGAATCAGTGTTCTCCGAGTTTAATCCTCAATCAAAAAAAGAGTGTTTTATAAGTCAGCTATTCATCATAATAATTGCCAGGTTTGCATTTTTGCTATGTCAGTTTGAGTTGTTACATCATAATGGCCTGATATGCCTTTTAGAACTGCACCATCTCTTGAATACCTGATACAATTGTTTTTATTGAAACATATTTTTTTCCTTCCAGGAAAAATATGGCCCAAAGGGTCAGGCGAAACCTTCTAATGGTGCTGCTTCAGGCACCAAAAACTCTAACCAACGACCTGAAGTTGATATAAATGTTGGATTATCAGAGCGTCCACCATGGTACTGTAGGTAAGTTTGACTTCTGACCTTGGGACATACATTTTTTATGTGGTGTAAATTTTGTTGGAACAAGTGTCTGCCTGGTTTGAATGCATTAGTCATTTCTTTTTGTGTTTTGTATTGTGCTTATGTGTGTCTTTACATGTTCTTTGAGTAATGTTTGACCTTTTACGAGGATATTTTGCATTTGCGAATAGGCTTTTATGTCCATTCTTCCAATGTCTGCAGTCTGTGCAAGACCAATGCTACTAGTAGACAAGCGCTGCTTCTCCATGCAGATGGGAAAAAACATAGAGCAAAAGCTCGAGCTTTTCATGCTGCAAACCAAAAATCTAATTTGGTTGAGGTACCTGTTGCACAAGAAAATGATTCAGTTGAAAATAGTGCTATAGAATTTGTGCAAGTTAGCAAGGATATAAATAAAAGAAAGGCGCAAATTCCAACCGAAAGGACGGCGGTACATGAGAAAAAGAGAAAGCTAGAAGAAGCTGATAACATCATTTCTATGGAAAAGAAGGCACGTGATGCCTTTGTCCAGACAAGCAATAGTGAAGTGATTCAAGCTACTCCTAGTAAATGCCACAAGAATGAGAGTAATATTGTAAAGAAAATGAAGTGGAAAAAGCTTATCACTGAATCTCTGAAAATGGTATTCCCTTCACTTCCTTGTTAAAATCATGAATTCTCAATTTGATAGGTTTTTATTATTTATCATTATGGTTGATATGACTGCAATTAACAGGGTCCAGATGAGGGTCTAAAGATGAGAAAACTACAAAAAGTTGTTATAATGTCTCTCAAAGAGTCTGGTGTTACAGAAGATGAAGACCAACTCAACAGTACGCTAAAGAACAAGGTGATCCCATTCAGTAAACTGTATCTTTATTTGTCACTTCCTTATTTCAAACCCCATTCTGTCATTCTTACCTTATACGCTATGCTGCAGATCAACTCAAGCCATAAATTTGAAATTGTTGGCAAGTATGTCCGCCTTGCAACCAAAATTTGAGTGCCTGCTGTAAAGTGGATTGATTTACTAGGACTTGTGTGAGCTGTTTGGCTATATGGAATACTAAAGAATCCTGAGAAGCAAAAGGGAGATCCTTGAGAAAATTAGGATTCCTGATATGTCTCCGTAGGTCCTTGGGAAAATCAGGATTCCTGATATGTCAAAGCACTTATATGATTTAGTCCTATTGTTCCAGCCTTAGATGTACTGTGGTCAGATTTGATGATATTATGAAGATTGGGAAATGGCTTATCATATGAGAATTGAAATTGTTTTAAATCTCTCCCAGCTCATTAAAGAGAATTACTGTGGTCGGGATCATTTGCAATAAAGAATCCAATTTTCAATTTGAACCCAAGGAAATACGATTATTTACCGACCGTATTCATTTTGAACTCCTTTTGCATTTGAGCAACAAATTGTTTCACCATCTGCCGCGAGCTCGAACTAATTACTATGTCATCCACATATATTTGAGCAATGAAAAAGTCTAACCTGGTTCTTCTAACAAAGAGAGTCTTATCTACTCCCCCTCGATCATAGCCGTACTCCATAAAGAAAATCGTCAGCCGATCATACCATGCTCTCAGGGCTTGCTTTAACCCAGATATGGCGTTCTTCAATTTGTATACGTAATCAGAATGACGAGGTTCTTCAAATCCCTTTGGTTGAGCCACATATACTTCTTCAGACAGAATATCATTCAGGAAAGCACTCTTGACATCTATTTGATAAAGCTTGAACTTCAGGTGGTAAGCTAGTGCTAGAAGTAGTCTGATGGCCCCCGGTATTGGTGCAAAGGTTTCATCAAAGTCTACGCCTTTGATCCGAGTATAACCTTTAGCAACCAGACTGGCTTTGATTCCGATAATGTTACCTTTCTCATCATATTTTTTTTTGTTGAAGATCCATTTGGTTCCTATGATGTTGACCCCAACTGGCCGGGGCACTAAATCCCACACATCATTTCTCTCAAATTCGCCAAGCTCCTCTTGCATAGTAGCTATCCAATACTCATCTGCTAGAGCCTCTTTGATGTTCTTAGGCTCGATGCTGGATAGAAAATATGAGTTGCTAATCATATCACAAAGGTTGATGTGAGAGATACCTCGAGTCCGTCTCTCTTCGGTGAGATAACATTGGTTAATCGGTGATTTCTTTGCACTCTTCTTAGGGGTAGCCGAGCTGGACCAGGTGTGGATGGGGTTCTTTGGCGGAGACTTCAGCATCCTGTTTGGGTTCATCTTCTTCTGCTGGTTGATTAAAAGATTCTGATATAGCATCCTCTGGACCATCTTCTTGATCATTTTATTCTGCTCTTGTAGTCTAGGCTGATTGAGTACCCAGGTTACATTATTATCTTCATCATCATTGAGATCAGGAGGATTCTCATCTACATCTTTGACGGTCACGTTGATGGACTCAATCACAGTTCCTATGCGTTTGTTGTAGACTCTGTATGCCCGACTATTAGTTGAGTATCCAAGAAAAAATATCAACATCACTCTTCGGATCAAGTTTCTTCCGATACTCCCGGTCCCTCGGGATGTAACATTCAATTTCGAAGATATGAAAGTATCTAACAGCCAGCTTCTTGTGTCGCCACGTTCATACCATGTCTTGTCCGTCCTTTTTCTGATGGACACTTGGTTGATGATGTAGCAGGCTGTGTTCATTTCCTTAGCCCAAAACCATAGAGGGACTTTCTTTGCATGAATCATAACTCGAGCCATCTTCTGAATTGTTGTGTTTTTGCGCTCAACCACTCCATTCTGCTGTGGTGTGATAGGAGATGAGAACTGATGTGCAATGCCACGATTGTTGCAGAACTCTTCTATAGCCTCATTCTCGAAGTCCCTTCCATTGTCACTTCTTATGCTGCAACTCTCAAACTTTTTTCTTATTCCAGTCGGGTTGCTAAAGCAACTACTATCTTTACGGTTTCCTACTTCTTCTTTATAAAATCAATACAAGAGAAACGAGTGATGTCATCAATGCACACAAATGCATACCTTTTTCTTCCAAGACTTTCTACCTCCATTGGTCCCATCAGATCTATGTGTAATAGCTGGAGGTGCTGATCTTAGTATTTTTCGATGAGAAACCTTCTTTTGCTTTTCGATTTGGCATTCTCCACAAACTGCATTCGACTCACCTTTGATCTCAGGGATTCCTTGGACCAAGTGTGCAGCAAAAATCCCTTTGAGAGTTCTTAGATTCAGATGACCCACTCGTTTGTGCCACATGTTCATTTCTTCAGTCTTGGTCATCAGGCAAGTTGACACAGAGGTTGCTATACCAACCTTCAATAGGTAGCAGTGGTTGGTAGACCTTGTTCCATTCATGATGCAACATCCACTTGGTCAAATACTTGGCAGAAGTCTTGTGTGAAGTTGACAAAGTGCGTACCGTCACATAATTGGCTTATGCTGATGAAATTTACTTTCAACCCATCCACGAGCCTCACATTCTTCAGCTTGGGCATTCCTTGAACGTCCAGATTCCCCTTTCCAAGTACCTTACCTCTCAGTCTATTGCCAAACGTCACATGTAGTTCTTTGCATGGCTTAATGTTAGACAAGTAGGTTAGATTTCCAGTCATGTGTCCCGAGCAGCCAGTGTCGATGTACCAGGTTCCTTCCTTCATTGAATTCGATGAGGTGTAGGACACGTAAGCATAATGTATGCTTCCTGACCTATTTCTCTGATGCCTAGCAATGGACGATCTTCGTGGCGTCCAATACCTGGTGAGAACGGGACAGACTATTTGGATATGACCGACTTAGTTGCAAAAGTAGCAGATGTGATTGTCATTCCAAGACTTCCTTGCACGATGTTTATGTAGAGGTTGTTGTAGCATCTGTTGGCTGCTTCTCTGGCCGATTTCTTCTGAACCAATTTTTGAGGTTTGGCTGGCCTGTCCAATTTTTGCACTCCTTCAGATTGTGCTGGCTCCTCAGCTTTAACAAACTGTGTTTTTCCAAAACTACCTTCTCCTGTGTAGCCAAGACCCGTGTTCCCTCCTCCATATCTTTGACATGTTAGGATGTTATCGAAGTTACTTGATCCACTGTTAAGCATCTTTACCATTCTCTTGTGCAGACTTAACTCTTCCATCACGCCTGCATAGTCTTCTTCATGTTGTTTGGCTTGAGGCGTTAGAGAGATGACGGTCTGACTAAGGCACTTCTTCTCAATCTCCAGAGCATCCACAGCTTCCGGCAAATCATTTTTTTCATCTTCATGACGAGATACCTTGGCGTTGAGATCCTTGTTGATTTCAATTACTTCCAGCCACTTCTGATGCATCAGGGCAAAGTTTTCAGCAAGGCTTTCCTTCTTAATTTCTTCATCATCGCTGCATTCTGAATTGGTAGGGCTCTGCATGTTATCTCTGCTGTCAAAGTTGAGGTCTGCTACGGATGCCAGCGCTAGATTATTTTTGGGTTCAGCTTCATGCTCATTGTCCTCTGAGTCTTCATTACTCCACTTGGCAACGTAAGACTTGTTATTCTTCTTTTGGCTACTAGGGCACTCAGATTGCATGTGGCCGAGACTTTCACATTCCCAACATCGAATTCCTTTCTATTTGTCCTTCCGCTCTTCACTGCTTTGAGAAGCATACAATCCATGCTTCCAATCTCATGTTCTTGATATCTTGTGCCTCTTATATGCCGGTAACTTTTATGTCAAATCTTGGGGGCAGTGATCTGAGCACCTTTTTGATGAGCTTTTCTTCCTGCTTCGGTTCTCCAAGTGCATGAGCTTCATTTGATAGATCGCATAATTTTTCATTAAAGTCCGTTATGGTCTCTCCTTCACGCCTCAGGCTCTCAAACTTTGAGGTGATCATCTAGATCCTTGACGTCTTGACTTTGTCTGTGCTCTCATGAGCTGTCTCTAGAATGTCCAAGCACGTTTGACAACATCGCAATTTGAGATTAGTCTAAAGTTGTTTGCATCAACTGCGAAAAATATAACATTGAGAGCTTTCGAGTTGCCAGATGCTAGCTATAGCTTCTTCTTCAGCAGTCCATCTATCTTTAGGCTTTTTCTGTGCTACTTCTGTGTTATCCATCACCAGGGGATGTGCCCATTATGAGGTCACAGCTCTCCAAGCCTTTTCATCTATGGCCTTCATGAAGGCTTTTATGGAAGCTTACAATACCCATAGTTTCCTCCTTCAAGCAACGGTGGTCTGCTTGTGCTTTGTCCTTCCTTCATATTCGCCTTAGCTATTAGCAACGCGTGTTCGGATTCCATTAAGTAGCTTGCTCTGATACTAATTGAAATTAAGCATGTTGCTGGTGTCTGGATCAAGCAGGTTGCTATAGCAACCTTCTACGACACTTGCGGAATAACCTTGCTAAGGCAGAATTTGAAAGACTCAAAGATTTTGGTTACCCAGTTCTGCCAATGCCTACGTCTGGGGAGGACTTCTTTTCAGTCCTCTAGATTCCACTATCAATGGTTAAAAGTATAATGGTACCAGTTCTTAGCCTATACTAGAACAACCTCTACTTCTAACCTAGCTAGAATCTATGTTCTGTCTGATCACACAAACTAGCTAACATAACTCAATCTGATCACACAAATTAGCCTACGCTATTTTCCACACTACTCAGTGTATAACAGGTTGTTACATCAACTTACCCAATCAAGCTACTCTCTCGTAGCATAGGTCTCCGACTCTCCAAGCTCTTCCAGTTGCTTAGTCGGACCTCCGCAAGTTCACTCAACTCCGGTAATGCTCCCCTTTGAACAGATACTGTCTGTCAGCTATCTGGGACTTTGCTTTTCTCTTCTATTGTCCACGAATGGCTCACCCGTGACGATGCTTCAAGGGCTTGTACTTAATCTTCAACGAGACACCGCTCCAGTTGAACTTTGCGATCAAGCGTGGATCAGACTCTCCCGGTTCTGATCTCTCTTGGCTTATCGCCCTTGTTTAGTGCTTATGGGTGTGTGTCGTGTCTTTCCCTTGTGTGCGATGATTGTCCTTATATACTTGTAGTCTGCGGGGATTATGATCCTCACGATTTAGAACACTTTCTAAATCTCTTTTAACAATCTCGGTCTCCAAGATCTTTAGTGTTAAGGATATGGCATCTGTGACAATGCCTAGCGGAAGAAGATGCTACAACATCCTATGGCACCAGGAGCTGGTACATGCAAATGAAGACTGACAAAACAAAAGAGCCAGAAGAGGCTATAGTTCCCCTAAAGATTCAACGCTAAAGCATCAAGAGAGTATCTTTGTAGCCGTTCAATCTAGAGGAGCTCGGAGGATGTCCGGGTGATTGTTGCATGTGTAGCAACGGTCAGAGAGAGTCCCAGTTGATCAGAGGTCTTCAGCATAGACTCGGATGAAGGGAAACAAGATTTGTTTCTAAGTTGTATTTTAGGAAACTTAATCTCAACAAACTTCCAAGAATATAGGGGAGGATTCGGATCGTGCCATTATCGTTTAGGACAAGTTCCTAAGTCTAGTTGGACTGAAGTTTCCAAGTTGCTGAGGTGTTGAAGCTATATATGCAGGCAGAGATCGAACCAACAAGTATCGAATCAAAACACACACATAGAGAGAGAAAAGATCAGAGTCTGCGTAAGCAGAGAGTGCTGGAGCGTTGATTGTGCGAGAGATGAAGAGTGATCAGGACTGAAGAAGTATGATTCTACACTGATTTGAGGGAGTCAACTGGAGCGGAGCCTCGTTGACAGACCGAGCGACAATGTGAAAGACAAGAGAGAATGTGACTCGCGCAGGCTGTCTAAGCGTGCTCCTTGATAGTGACTCGAGGTCATTAATCGAGGGGGAGTAGCACAGAGTGTCCGACTGAATCAGCAGAAGGTTGATAAAAAAGTCGTTGACAGATCAGCAACCTGGTAGAAGAAGTTGTTGCAACATCATCCAGGTACACTTTGTAATAGGATAGGCTGAGAGTTGTAAAACTGCTAGCTATCTATTATTGAAAGTAGATTACCTGTGTAGCTAATCTGTGTGATCATATTGAGCACGGATTCCAGCTAGGTTAGAAGTAGAGGTTGTTCTAGCATAGGCTGAGAACGGGATCCTTTGTACTTTAACTAGGAATAGTGGAATCTTGAGGACCGAGAGCTGTCCTCCCCAGACGTATGCTGTTGACGGGTGAACAAATCTGGGTGTGCATTCAGATTTGGCCAAACCGTCAACAACTTAGCAGAAGAAGTTGCTGAAGCAACCTGTGGTTTCTCATCAACAGCGTAGTGCAAAATTCATTTAGGAAGTTGTCGAGATTTGGATGTAACAACCTCTTTCCTAAATGTAATTTAGAAAGCAAATCTTCTCCTCGATCTTTGAAGGTTGTTAGCCAATCTGTTGTTGCGGTAATCTCCTAAAACTGTTTAGGCAACATACTCCAAACTCCGATCATAGACCTTTGGCCACTGGGACTTGCTCCAGCTACTATCTTCACAGGTTGCTGTAGCAATTCGCCAGATCAACTTGTGGTAGTTCTGTCAAGGATGCCATAGTCCTTAACACATTCCATGGTTAAATGTTAGTCAGGCAAGTCCGATCCTTATGTTTCTGCATATTTTTGCCTTTGGTAAACTAAAATTGATTTTTAGGCTATCTCCTCCGGTATGGGATTTTTTTATGAAAATATTTAGTAGGAATCAATCCTTCATGAATAACATTAAGATCTGCTTCACTATTTATAAGAGCTGTCAATAATAACAAGCTCTAAGGTGGATAAGAACTGTTGGTTAATATTACCAGTGTCTTCTTCAAAATGTTTGACTTCATTATCTGAAGGAGCTTTTATTCCTTCAAAAAGGTTTTCCTCAATTTTAGAAATTCTGTAATCTAATTTCTTATTTTCCGACTTTAAATCTTGTATTTCATTTTAAAAAATTTTGATCTCAATGATTATATCTTCTTTTGTTTGATTCTTTTGTAAACTTCAGACATCATATCATGTAAGCTTCATAATTTCTTTAATTTCTTAGCTCATGGTTACTAGAAGTACTAAGAGTGTTTTCAATGTGGTCAAGTATTTTGGACCTTAATTCTGGATCCTTTATAATCTTGAGTAGTTCCATAATATTATTATGAGATAACATTAATTTGCAAGTCTTGGAATTGTGAAAGAAGTTTGTATAATTCTTTCTATTCGTGACTGTTGATTTTTTCAATTTTATTTTTGGGCATGCATCACCCAAAATATATGGTTCACATTGTGATTCTAAATTAGATATTACGAATTCATTATCAAGGATATTTAGTTCTTCATCAATATCATATGAGAATTTGCTTGAGCTAGATTTTGGATTCGAATCAATAATAGTGCACTTTATGTAATTAAAGTTAACATATTAAAGTGTACTTTAAGTTATGACACATTAAAATTGAAAACAACGCATTCTAAATTTAGTCGAAGTCTAGGCCAGCCCGCTACTTGAAGGAGAAAAAAATTTCCCGTCGGCGTTGTCTAAAACCCGAAATCGTACTTATTCAGTCTAGACTGGGCGGGGCCATGGATAAATTTATGTAGATTAGGGAAGGTGAGAGAACAAGTTGACATGTAACAAGACGGCATGTGTTATAATAATATACAAGTAAATTATTAAGATTTATAGTTGAAGTTGTTGTAGAAACCCGACAAAGATGAAATTAGTAGCGTGGGGGACAACCGTTGGATTGAGCATCTTGATTCTCGAGGGTCCGAAACCCTTTATTATTGCTTCCCCACACCACATCTGCAAATGGGACAGGCGATCGATCGATCGAGAGGCCAGCCATTGATTACTAATAACCCCGGATGCCTCTTCCCCATCTGATGACAACGACACTGCTGGGATGTGCATGCATTGTTCCTCGTTATTCCATCATCTCCCATTTGTATCATACATTCAATTAAACACTTGCAAGTAACTTCCTAGTACACTTGCTGAGAAATCTGAAGCTCTATTGTATGAAGTTGTTGCCTTTGTTTCATATTACTTTTATAGTGATGCATATGGAATTAGGATAGGAGGAGTAAGTAAATAGAGAAGATGAACTTAACTAATCTGTACGTACCCACCACCCGTTTCTTCATTCCGACATGCTCCTCTGTCATGGTTTTAATACACTTGGCTGTTTATGCTTTGAACCCCCAACAAATCACTTGCTTCTTGCTCCCTTCCACCTCCAGCTACCCCTGCGCCACACCATTTTCTCAATTAGTTACTTTGTATAAATTTCTCAGTCCCTTCCCCACTTTGTTCACTTGAGCAATGGATTACAGAGCCAATAAGGCTCCGCCGTCTGTGCCTGATGGTGGCGATTCGCAGAGGAGGAGAAGAAGAGCTCACTCCTTCTCCTCCTCTCTACTCGACGCCATCTGCCAGTCGATGGAGTTGGGCGAAGACTATCATACCCGTCGCGGTGCTCATGACGCCCAAGACGGGCGCATCTCTAATTTAAACTCACACCACCATGTGAAGGGCAAAATGAGTAAACCACAGAGAACCAAACCCTCTACTGCTCACAGAGAGATTGTGGTGCTTCGAGCAGGACGAGGTACGAGTTTCAGGCTGGATGAGGCTGCGAATGTGGAGAAACCAATTGATCCAATGCCTCCTCCCTCTTCGTCATCCTCGTCCATCATATCAAATTTCAGCTACTCAGATTCGAGTTCCCTGGGGCAACTTTCAACTTCGGGTTCCAGTTACGGACGTTGTGATGCTTCCTCGTCCTGTTCAAAGAAACCTCGAGGGGATCGAATGGGCTCCATTAAGGAAAAGATGGCAAGAGCAAAGCTGCGGGCGATCAAGTTCTGCAGCGAACTGAACAAGGCAAGGAGCAACCCCATCTCTCCGCGATGCCCAATCGCCACTTATCTCAACTCTTTGTTCAACGCCAGAAAAGACAGTAAAAAATCTTCGGCAAAGCCAGTGGTACAAGTTCCTAAGCCGACTTATTCATCCTTACACCTCATCAAACCTCCATCAACATGCATTGTATCCGGGAGCAGGAGCGATGGACCAGCGCCAATGATGCAGGGAAGGGAAGTGTTTAGGAGATGTCAGGAGAAGATCGTGAGGGGGTTGAAGATGAGAGAGTTCATCGAAGAGGCTGAAGGGGATGATACGGAGAGCTACGCCAGCTCCGATCTCTTTGAACTGGAAACCCTAATCGTAGGAGGAGAGGAGTTGCCCGTTTTTGAAACCACCGATATTAAAACCAATCAAGCCATTGCCAACCGTTTCTCTATGTGAATTCTTTTCCTCTTCTTTTTTAATTCGGGACTCAAAAATCAAAAATAAATGTACTTAACTATGAAACGTAATATTTCTCAAAATTTTAAAGTTAAGAATTTACCAACTCGATCTTACTTTTCCATCCCAAGAATTTATAATTTAAACTATCATTTCTTCAAAATCACACAATTAGTTGAGATTTATTTATAGAATGTCAGCAAAATGCACTTTAAAAAAGAATTGATTTAATTGTTAAGTGAGCCTACAACTGCTACTCCATACCGTTCGCATGTCACCCACTCATGCGAAAGGTAGTTTTCTGTTAAAACAACATTTCAATAAAAATCAGACCAATTTATCTTGTTTTAATGGTGTATTCTTTTGTACTGAAAAAATATTTATATATATTTATATTTACTTATATGTACATTAGTTATCTTTTTTTTATTATGGTAGTGCTTGTAGTGGTTTTGTGGTGGTGGTGATGTATGGATGAAAAAGATGATGAATAATACTGGTGTTGTTGTTGTGGTGATAGTGATAGTGATAGTGATAGTGATGATGAATAGTGGTAGTGATGTTGTTATAGTGGTGGTGATGAATAGTGGTAGTGATGTATTCGTGGCGGATCCAGACACTTAAGCGAGAGGGTCACAAATTTTTTTTTTACGGTGTTATTAATATTTTATTAAAAATCATTAAAAAATATTTTTTTTCTAAAATTTGGGGGGGGGGGGAGGGGGTCCCGGGACTTTCTTGGAACCGCCCCTGGGTGTGTTGAGAAAGAAATGATGAATAGTGGTTGTAATGGTGGTGGTGAAAGAGATGATGAATAGTTATATTTACTTATATGTACTTATATTTATTTATATTTACTTTATAAGTACAAAAGAACATAGCTTTAGTACAAAAGGAAATCTGTCTTCCCTAATGTGAGGCCTATCAGCTCAATAGACACTGCCACTCCAAATAAAATAAAATTGACAAACCGTCTTTGTAAAAATTCGATATATCCTACACAAATACTCAATAGATGACATTTCTAATATTTTGTATTTCAAAAGTGAAAATAATTAAAATTATAAGTGTATGAAAATATGATTTTCCTTGGGTGCAGAGATGACTATTATGCCCTTCATAAAAATTAGAGATTCACACATTCAACACTAGTTCAAGGGAGTTCGGCGAGAAAAAGGACATGACAAAATTAAACCTAGTCGCATAATTTATGGATAAATGTTAAAATGGCAACTGAATTTGATTCTTTCAAGTTTGATAAATAATACTTGTGAGAATTTCTGATGGAAGAGTTTATAATAATTGTCTGGCGGCGCAGTGGCGTAGCCAGGGGCGGAGGCAAAATTTCAAAATAATCCGGGCTAATTTACACACTCACCGATCAATGAGCATGGTTTACACACTCACTAAGCTAAAATAAAGAACGCTAATATGACTATTAAAATTGTACTTTAAAGGATAATTTTTAATAGAAACACTATAATAATTACTATATTAAGGTACTTCAAGAGCAGCAATCTAACAATGGTATGTTGATTGTCTATAAGATGGATGCAAATACACTTGGAGTAAATTTAAATTCTTTAAAACTGTCAAAAAATGCAAGAAAGTAGTTAAAATAGTAGTTTATATTGTTGATTTGGCTCTTACTTTTTAATTTTCAAATTAACATCGAATCAAATCATAATACGAAAAGCATATCGACTGCATCAATAATGTTTTGATGCTGGGTATTGATATAATTTGGGTGCTTATTCTGAAACTACAAAAATGAATTGCAAATAAGTTATATTGCAATATTAGAAATACTACAAAAAATACCCGTTATTAGAAACAAATTAGGTAAGATTTTTACTTAAAAATACTATTGACATTAATTAGTGTTTTCCGAAAATATCATCTCCTTTGAGAGTTTTAATAAATAATGGATCAAATTTATTATAGCAATAAAAAATGTCCATAGCAAAAAAAGTATGTTTTGCGAAACACTCAGATAATAAAAACTAAACAGACTGTAAGTAACATGATTTTTAATTTTTTAGTCGATCACTATATTTGATCAAAAAACATCTTGAAGTGTCGCTCCACTCATCCTAAACATAAATGAGAGTGCTAAACTTCATTTATTATATTTAGGGTTTGTTCTTTTGACTTAAAATTTCAGTCATTCACTTTAATTATGATCAGTTCAATTTTGTTAGTTTTGGTTTCTTAAATTTAACATTTACTTCAATTACTTTCAATTAAAAAAACACACCCTTATAAAGAAAAAAATATTTTTTAATCTAAACTAAAAAAATCTCATTTTTCTCTCAAAAGCTACCTGGATAGGCTCCATGCTCCCTCCACCCCTGGGCGTAGCAACCGGCAGCACAAAGGCCAATGCTAAGCGGTCGCAACATGGACGACTTACAATATGCTAGCGACCGTTCCTTCCCCAGACTATGTGATGCAACCTGATAGAAAATCACGTGAGATTGAAAATTAATATTATTGGTTCTGGGAAAAAACTTAAGACTACAAACTAGCTAAGCCTTACACAGAGAGCAATTAAGCTGATAGATTTGTACTCCTTTTCCATAGGAAACCTCGGAGTCCACCCCCACTTGCTGTCTTTGGCTTTTCTTGCTACCACATCCGCAAGAGAAGAATTTGATTCTGTTGCTGTATGCGACAATCTCCTGCCTGCAACTCCACACATTGTTTTTCAATTGATAAAATAGTTAATTCATTTAATCTTTGTTGATTAATTGTCGATCTTAAATAAGATTTTATTAATTTACTTTTGAAAAATTATTTCCATTGAAGCAATCGATAACATTATTCAACACGCAACAAAAGCCTGAGGAAAAGAATCTAACGTCTTGATTATCAAAAATACAAATTGGAGTGTCAAGATATCCAATTCCATAAACAAATTTAATCCATCTATGTCTAACTTTACTATATTTCTTAGAAAGTTTTCAATATGAAGATAAATTTTTTTTTTCAAATCCATTTTCTCAATACTTATTTTTTTTCTAAAAAAGAAGACATTGTAGTTAATTGATAGCAATACTATACACATATCTTTATATTGTAAACTTTTGCAATAAATATATCATACCAAATAGACATACCCAATAAAAAGTGAAATTTTTGTAGAATTGCCATTTTTAGAACTTTCATTTTAGAATCTGCCATGCCCTCAAATTTAGTAGGTAATACATTTTTTTTTTTTTTTGAAAGCTACTTTTGGCAAGAGCGACTTTCAGTCCCATGAGATTTTAATATCAAGACATCTTCTTACCCAAATTTGTCTCGGAAACTCTAGGCCACCAATGCTCACTAGGAAATATGCATGGTAGAATCCTGACCATAGCAAAAGAAACTACATTTTATCTCCACTTTACACCCTCTGCCAATCAATTTTAAAGCACCAGGGGGGATTATAAAAAAACCTCCGGCAAGTCTAGCTTCCAAAACCCTTCAATGCTTCTTCATTTAGATAGTGTTGTCCGAAAATGTAATAATTTGTGTGTGAATTATAAAAAAACATAAATATTGAAATTAAAATTAGACAAAGTCAGAGTAAAGAAGAATCAAGACTCATTAGACGCTATCCTTAAAGAGTTATTGGCCTCCTTTCGGTGCTGGGATCCTCGGTGAACATCTTCCTAGTATACAACGACTCAATGAGCTTTCTTCTTGCACCAAAAGAAATATCAAAATAAAAAACTAACCGGCTAGGACTTCAGGGAGGACTGCTAAAGAGAGTTATGCGTCTTGTTGTTTTCGGATTGGTCTCCAAATTAAGAGAATAACTTTTCTTTTATAGGCTTTGAGTAATAACACCCTAGGCGTCACATCCCTCCTAAGCCAATCGACGCCTCACTCAGGCATCGCCTCATTTGGTGTCACGCGTCGCCTGATTGCTCGTTAATGGCTTTTAAATGCCATTTAATCCACTCACGTATTGCCTCAATATTGAATCAGGTGACGCGTCATTTCAGATGTTGCCTCATATCATGGTGAGACAACGCCTTAAACCTTAATTGTCAATAAATGTAATTAATGGTCACTTGGGCTTGCCACACTTATGCCCAAAAAACCTCAGACGACAATTGGACTTTCAGGCATCGCTTCCAAGTTGAATTGTCTTCTCAACTTGTACGCTCAAAATTAAAAGTTTGAGTAGAATAAAGTACATAAGGGGAATGTAGGCCCACTGTTTGTACTCCATACTTCGCGGACGCACCAATTGTACCCCATTTGAACCCAAATCAGCTAATGATTTGCATCCCTGATAGAGCCTATTTATACGCATTATTTAGATCATAACCCTATGCTTGTTCGCATTATTTTATGTACAAGATTACTGGTTTCCAGTGTTTTTGTATTTCAGGGCAAAACAAGGGCCTAAGCCGGATACGCGCTAACAGGCAGCGTTTAGGACGCGCAGCACACAGCCTGCGGAGCTAGCGGCGCAAACAGAAGAAATGGCGAGACACAGCAGAGTTGCGCCGACCAATGCGCTAAGCAGTACGCCGTGCGCCAGGCGCAGAGTCCAGTATTTCCTAATCCCGACATGACCAGATTTGGAAGTTGCCAAGGATGGACCTCTCGAGCAGTATATAAAGGGGAGGAGGTCTAGGGTTTCAGAACAATAATAGGAAGAGACGATCATCATCAGAGACACACAGAGCGGCAAACTGGAAAACACACGGACTTGTTGAGAGGACTTGCGCCAGCCAACTGCGCCAGCCGAGAAACATTCTGCACGCACTGTTTGCTACTTGTTTCTCAGATACATTAGTTATTATTTACTATTCTATGATGTTTATCACTAGCATGTCTAGCTAAACGCTTAGTGTTGGTTGGGCATGAGTCTATGGTGTATTTCCTTTGAGACTTGAGCATAATGCATAGTTTGCTTACTTGTATTAAACTCTGTGCATACGGAGACAGCTAGTTGCATGAGTAGGGGAAGCCTTGAACCGCAATCTTACTCTTGTTGCTTGTTCGTCATATGTTAAACTAGTTGATAGCTTGACGGTGACAACTAGGAGTAACGAGCTAGGGTGATCAGTTGCTACCTTGAACGGATTCGTAGCTGTTTTAGTCTAGTTCTAGAGATTAATAGCACATGAACTTTGAACGGAACATGCGCACGTGTTAGGAAGCCTTGACCGGACACTAACCCAAGTGAAATCAAGCTATAGACATATTAGAGTCAGTGATAAGGAATGCACTCATAGAGGATTGTCTGCTCAATACTTCTCATAGTCATAGTACTTAATCTCTACTGCCTGCGCACGTCTAGTACAAATTCCTGCGTTTTACAACTGTTCACTTGCGCACTGCGCAAACCAATCACTCACCCCCCAATCTTCGTAAGTGTAGGATACTGGCTGAAACTGAACTACTTGCTCCCTGTGGAGGTCGACCCTTACTTAAACGCTGTACTGAGTGGAAGAGGAAGGATTATATTTGACGCGCACAACGACGCGCGATCAAATTTTGGCGCCGTTGCCGGGGAGCAACACAGCTAAGTTCTAGCTAGTTTACGTTTTCCTTTTAGTAACTAGTTATTTCAGTTTGTTTTGTTTTCTCGTTGTTGTTTCTGACAGCGCGCAATCACCATTAGCCTGCGCAACCTTGAAACAGTTGCGCTGCGCGGATTCTAGTTGCGCACTGACAGACGCAGCAGCATTAGTTATCTTTTATTTCATTTTTTTGAGATATAGAACAGGTTATGGAGGATAACAGTGTCGTAGGCGACAACCTAGGGGACAGGACCCCGGAGGAAGCAAGGGCGCATAACCGCGCAACCCTGTTCAGAGAAGAAGTGCAGCGCGAGGTTGAAGCAAGGATGGCCGCTGAACTGTACAATGCGCCACCCGCGCGACAAGCTGCGCGATGCAGAACAGTGCGCGAGATGTCGGCCCCTATCACTGTTAACCAGCCATGGTGCATCGTGCTTCCACCAGACGGACATTTTGAGCTAAGGAGCTCGCTTAGCCATCACATGCCCAAGTTCCACGGGATGAACAATGAAAATCCAGTCAAGCATGTGCGAGAGTTCCTGGTTATATGCGAAAACATGAAAACCGAAGGGGAAAGCGATGAAGCGCTGAAGATGAAGGCATTCCCATTTTCACTGTGTGATACAGCCAGACATTGGTTGATGAACTTACCCGCAGGATCCATTCACACATGGGAGCAGCTGCAGAAGAAATTCCTGGACAAATTCTATCCCGCAGCAAAGATCGCGCTACTCAGAAGAGAACTGACCGCGCCAAGGCAGAGCGTAGGGGAGTCACTGTCAGAATATTACGAGCGTTTCAGGGAGCTAGAGGCCAACTGCTACAATCATGGCCTGCCCCAGAATGTGCTGATAGAGAACTTCCTGAATGGGCTGCTGCCCATGGAGCTGAGGCTATTGAACGCATGCGCAGGAGGCGACATTTGCAACATGTATCCAGAAGACGCGTGGCAGCTGATAGAAGACTCTGCTGGTCAGGTAAGACATCAGCTAACACTTGAAAATAGTCGTACTCGTTCTGTGCATCAGGTAGAAACAAGCGCTGAGATCAAGGAAATGAAGGCCATGCTGCAGAAGTTGATGAGTGCGCAAAGCGCACCACCAGTTGCGCCAAAGGTATGTGAATTCTGCAGGTCCACCGAGCACAAGACTGATGAATGTCCCACACTATTTGAGGAAACTGGAGATGTCAATGCTCTTGGAGGATGGGATAACAGAGGGCCACCGAGGCAGAATCAGCCGCGCTTTGGACTGGCAGCAAATGGATTCAGATGGAAGGAGGAGAACAATTTCTAGAGGCAGTCCACAGATCAGCGCGCGCCACAGCAGACCCAACAAGCTGCGCCTTACAATCCACCGCATCGCCGCACTGACGCACCAGCACATAACAACCAGCAACCGAGGCGATCCTTGGAAGATATCGTGGGGCAGCTAGCAGACACAGTGCGCAAAAATGACGAGAAATATGACAAGCGGTTCGAGTCCATTGAAAAGCAGCTATCACAGATTGCGACCACAGTATATGAGCTGAAAAAGAGCGATGGCAACCTGCCTTCGCAAGTGATTCAGAACCCCAAAGGAGGAGTCAATGCAGTAACACTGAGGACTGGGCGCACGATAGGAACAGAGCAGACCGGGAAGGCGCCCGCGCAACCAGCTGCGCAAGTCCCAGAATCGACAGAGCAGAATGCGCAACCAGAGGAGAGTGCGCAACCTGAAGTGCCAGCCGCGAGCCAGCAGGGCGAAGCGCCAGGTATAACAGAATTAAAAGACAAGGGCACGAATCGTACTAATATACCTGCACCTTTCCCTGTGCAGGCACCCTTGGCTAGGAAGGAAGCGCAGGACAAAGAGCTCTACGAGTTATTCAGCAAGGTAGAAATCAACATTCCCCTTATTGAAGCAGTTCGGCAGATCCCAAGGTACGCCAAGTTTTTGAAAGAGCTGTGCACAAACAAGCGACGGAAAGGCGAATGCGCACAGGTAATGTTAAATGCGCAGGCCTCAGCGATCGTGCAACATAAGGTACCACCTAAGTGCCGAGACCCAGGTACATTCACTATCCCATGCACTCTAGGTAAAACCACGGTGAGCAACTGCATGATTGATTTAGGCGCATCCATAAATTTGTTACCGTATTCTCTATATGCAACATTGCGCCTTGGACCACTAAAGCCTGCAGGTCTCACCATTCAGCTAGCGGATCGATCGTGCAAATAACCTGCAGGCATGATAGAGGATGTTCTCGTACGCGTAGGAGAGCTGGTGTTCCCAGCAGATTTTTATGTGCTAGAAATGGAGGGCGAATCGAGCACCAGCAGTGCGCAGATCCTACTAGGCAGACCTTTCCTTATGACCGCGCGCACGAAGATAGATGTGTGGAGAGGCACGCTCTCCATGGAAGTAGATGGCGAAGAGATCCATTTCAATATTTTCAAGGGGATGCAGCACCCACACGAGGACGCCACAGTGCACGCAATGGACGACTTGGATGATTTAGTCAAAGATGCGCAATGCGCAAGCGCAACAATAGGACCAGAGCCACTGGCACAAGCAGAGTTGGAGGAGCAGGAGGAAGAACCGAGCAGTGCTGAACCAGCACTCACTCAGGTACATGATATAGTTCATATTTGCACCACTAATAAAATCTTGCCCTCCATTGAACAGGCACCCAAGGTCGAGCTGAAGCAACTCCCAGAACATCTCAAATACATTTTCCTGGGAAATGAGGACACCCTGCCAGTGATCATCAAGAAAGGATTAGAAGAAGAGCAGGAAGTGCGCTTACAGCAGGTGCTGCGCAAGAACCAGCGCGCCATAGGATGGACACTTGCTGACCTGCGCGGAGTGAGCCCAGACGTATGCATGCATAGAATTCTGTTGGAAGATGGTGCCAAACCATCCAGGGAGGCTCAGCGCAGATTAAACCCAAACATGATGAAGGTAGTACAAAAGGAGATTTTAAAGTTGCTTGACGCAGGAGTCATCTACCCCATCTCGGACAGCAAATGGGTCAGTCCAGTACACGTTGTGCCTAAGAAGGGAGGAATCACAGTGGAGGAAAATGCGCAGGGCGAGCTAGTTCCCAAGCGCATACAGACTGGATGGCGCATGTGCATCGACTACAGGAAGCTTAACGCAGTGACGCGCAAGGACCACTTCCCGCTGCCCTTCATGGATCAGATTAGCAGGTAAGCCCTATTTCTGCTTCTTGGACGGATATTCAGGGTATAATCAGATACCCATAGCTGCGGAGGATCAGGAGAAGACCACGTTCACCTGCCCGTTCGGTACGTTTGCGTTTCGGCGCATGTCATTTGGGCTGTGCAACGCGCTAGGTACGTTCCAACGCTTAGTCATGAGCATTTTCTCGGATATGATTGGTATATGCATAGAAGTGTTCATGGATGATTTTACTGTATATGGAGGTACCTTTGATACATCCTTGACTCATCTAGATAAAGTCTTAGCGCGCTGCATTTCTAAGAACCTAGTGCTAAATTATGAAAAATGTCATTTCATGGTAACTTATGGTGTAGTACTAGGACATATCATCTCAGAGGAGGGGATCAAGGTAGATAAAGCTAAGATAGACCTTATTTCTAATCTACCTTATGCCACTAACGTGCGCTATGTGAAGTCTTTCTTAGGACATGCCGGCTTTTACAGGCGATTTATAAAAGACTTTTCTAAAATTTGCATACCCCTGTCTAACCTCTTGCAAAAAGATGTGTGCTTCGATTTTACTGATGAGTGCAGGGCCGCATTTGATAAGCTGAAGGAAGCGCTGACCAGTGCGCCAGTGATGCGCGCGCCAGACTGGAACCTGCCATTTGAGTTAATGTGCGACGCAAGTGATTATGCAGTAGGTGCAGTCTTGGGACAGCGCGTGGACAAGAAGCCGCACGCCATTTACTATGCTTCGCGCACACTGTACGCCGCGCAGAGGAACTACACCACCACGGAGAAGGAGCTTCTGGCAATTGTGTTTGCGCTTAAGAAGTTCCGTGCATATGTTCTAGGCGCCAGGGTCATTGTATACACAGATCACGCAGCCATCCGCTACCTAATGTCCAAGAAGGAGACTAAGCCGCGCCTGATGCGCTGGGTACTCTTACTTCAGGAATTCAACTTGGAGATCAAAGACAAGAAGGGTACGGAGAACACAGTTGCTGACCACTTGAGCAGGATCGTGAAAGAGAAGGAGCCAGGGCAGATCACGGAGACATTCCCTGACGAGCATCTGATGGCGCTGACAGGTAAGGTACCATGGTATGCGCACATTGCGAATTACCTGGTCACAGGTACGTTTCCTCCGCATTTCAATAAAACCCAGTGCATGAGATTAAAACATGAGTCCAAACATTATATTTGGGATGATCCGTATATGCTTAGAATAGGACCTGACCAGATATTGAGGCGCTGCGTGCCTGACCATGAAATTAACTCTGTTTTGCTGTTTTGTCATGCGCACGCATGTGGAGGACATTTTGGTCCCAAGCGCACAAGCAGAAAGGTCCTGGATTGCATATTTTATTGGCCGCATCTGTTCCGAGACGCATATGATCATTGCAGGAATTGTGATAGGTGCCAGCGCACATGAGGCATATCAGCGCGCAATGAGATGCCGCAGACGCCGATTCTAGTGGATGAAGTATTTGATGTATGGGGCATTGATTTCATGGGGCCATTTCCTCCATCTGCCGGATACGAGTACATTTTAGTGGCAGTGGATTATGTCTCCAAATGGGTCGAAGCTAAGGCCACGCGGAAGGATGATGGTAAGACCGTCGCTGATTTTCTCAAAACTAACATCTTTTGCAGATACGGAGTGCCTAAGGCAGTCATCAGCGACCAAGGGACGCACTTTTGCAACAGGATTGTGGCGCAAGTTTTCAAGCACTATGGAGTGCGCCACAAGACGTCCACTGCCTATCATCCTCAGACAAATGGACAGGCCGAGGTTTCCAACAGAGAGATCAAGCGCATCCTGGAAAAGACTGTCAGACCTTCGCGCAAAGATTGGAGCCAGCGCCTAGACGATGCACTGTGGGCATACCGCACTGCGCATAAGACGCCCATCGGGACTTCACCATTCTGGTTGGTCTACGGAAAAGCGTGCCACCTGCCAGTAGAGCTAGAGCACACAGCATATTGGGCCTTGCGCATTTGCAACCTGAATCTAGACGAGGCCGGGAAGGAGCGCGCCTTTGAGCTCAGTGAATTAGAAGAGCTGCGCGTGGATGCCTATGAGGGACTGCGCGATTACAAGGAGCGGACAAAGACGTTTCATGACAAGCATATCCTCAGACGCATTTTCACGCCAGGAGACCAGGTATTATTATTCTCATCACGACTAAAGCTCATGCCTGGAAAGCTGCGCAGCAAATGGACAGGACCGTACATAGTCACCAAGGTTTTCCCCTACGGAACAATCGAGTTAGAAAACGAGCACCGGCATCGTTTTCAGGTAAATGGGCAGAGAGTCAAACGGTATCTCGGAGAACCTTAGGATGGTGCAACGCGCGACATTGAGTTGGCAGAACCAGAAATAACAGATGCGCCAAATGCCGCGCCAGAGGCACCACCGGATGTACCAGAGGGAGAACTGGAGACTATTGCTCACATTTCTTCTTCCTCTTCATCCACCCTCGTTACTGCAGATTTATCACATATTAACCATGCTGATTTCCCTTTTTACCCTTTGCGCAGAACTAAGAAGAACACAGCGCCTGCACAAGCGCGGGATCACTCAGGAGCAAGAGTGGGGGAGGTCGCTGACACACATTTTGGCACGTAACGAGGTACAGTCGAGCCAACGACGTTAAACAAAGGCACTTGTCGGGAGGTAACCCGACTCGTTTTACTTTTACATGTTTTTCTTTCTTATGTTCTTTGCTTGCATGCGTGTGCGCATCCTCCGTGCGCTTGAGCTTGAGTCGTGGGGACACGTCTCTGTTTAAGTGTGGGGGGGGGGGGAGCGTTACACTTACATTTCACGTTTTTTTGAGCTTTTTAGTGTAGCTTAGTTTTATTGAAGAGAACAGTAGTAGTAGTGCGCTGTGTGCGGGTTGCGCGCACTGTTCGGCTTGTTGCGCTATCCATATTGCGCCGTGCGCTATCAACTATTTTTAGTATATTTTTCGTTTTTTCTGCTCCTGTTAGTTGGGATATACAGGGGATGTGGAGTTGACAGAAACGCTCCAGAGAGGCGGTTAGTCGTTCGCGCTTTAGAGGAAAGGTATATGGTCGAGAGCGCGAGTGGAGGCCAATGCTTCGCGACCTTCGGAGAAAGAGAGTGCGCTCAGTCACGCAGATGCCAAAGGCGAAATACCCAAAGCGTGGCGAGGTGGGAAAACAGACCACCTTCCCTCTGGAAGTCGAGCTAAGGAAGGCGGGCGCGGGTGTAAACGCGTGCGCCGACCTGCGCAGATAGACCAAGGAGGGAGAGCGGGGCGGTGTTCCATAGCTGTTATCCGGAGGCCGAGACTGGAACCGTTCTGGGAAGATAGGAACCATAGACAAAGCTGTACGAAAGAAAGACACCAGCAGATGATATGCGCTATAAAAGAATCAGCATGCGCACTGATAAACACCAGCGTGCGCAAGTTCACAAAAGAGAAAAAAAAATCATCATAAAAAAGGCTTGAGTTCCCAGGAAGTGCGCGGAAGAATCACGCATCGGAAGAAGCTTGCGCTGTTAACCATATACCTATCCTCGGAGCAAGAGCTGACAACTTGGAGCCTATGAAGAGCTATCTCCCAGCCATCCAAAATAATTTTTCATCCCAGCTGAGAGGTAATGAATTTCGAAATTATTATACTTGAAACTGTTGAGAGCAGATGTGCGCAGGTGATTGAGCAGCGCAAGGTGTTCAGCAGCGTAGACCGCGCCAGAGTGCAAGACTGTGCGCTAGACTCCAGAGATTAATGGTATCCGTGCTTGAGTGCTTGTTCGAGGACGAACAAGGGGCAAGTGTGGGGGGTTTGATAAAGCCTATTTATACGCATTATTTAGATCATAACCCTATGCTTGTTCGCATTATTTTATGTACAAGATTACTGGTTTCCAGTGTTTTTGTATTTCAGGGCAAAACAAGGGCCTAAGCCGGATACGCGCTAACAGGCAGCGTTTAGGACGCGCAGCACACAGCCTGCGGAGCTAGCGGCGCAAACAGAAGAAATGGCGAGACACAGCAGAGTTGCGCCGACCAATGCGCTAAGCAGTACGCCGTGCGCCAGGCGCAGAGTCCAGTATTTCCTAATCCCGACATGACCAGATTTGGAAGTTGCCAAGGATGGACCTCTCGAGCAGTATATAAAGGGGAGGAGGTCTAGGGTTTCAGAACAATAATAGGAAGAGACGATCATCATCAGAGACACACAGAGCGGCCAACTGGAAAACACACGGACTTGTTGAGAGGACTTGCGCCAGCCAACTGCGCCAGCCGAGAAACATTCTGCACGCACTGTTTGCTACTTGTTTCTCAGATACATTAGTTATTATTTACTATTCTATGATGTTTATCACTAGCATGTCTAGCTAAACGCTTAGTGTTGGTTGGGCATGAGTCTATGGTGTATTTCCTTTGAGACTTGAGCATAATGCATAGTTTGCTTACTTGTATTAAACTCTGTGCATACGGAGACAGCTAGTTGCATGAGTAGGGGAAGCCTTGAACCGCAATCTTACTCTTGTTGCTTGTTCGTCATATGTTAAACTAGTTGATAGCTTGACGGTGACAACTAGGAGTAACGAGCTAGGGTGATCAGTTGCTACCTTGAACGGATTCGTAGCTGTTTTAGTCTAGTTCTAGAGATTAATAGCACATGAACTTTGAACGGAACATGCGCACGTGTTAGGAAGCCTTGACCGGACACTAACCCAAGTGAAATCAAGCTATAGACATATTAGAGTCAGTGATAAGGAATGCACTCATAGAGGATTGTCTGCCCAATACTTCTCATAGTCATAGTACTTAATCTCTACTGCCTGCGCACGTCTAGTGCAAATTCCTGCGTTTTACAACTGTTCACTTGCGCACTGCGCAAACCAATCACTCACCCCCCAATCTTCGTAAGTGTAGGATACTGGCTAAAACTGAACTACTTGCTCCCTGTGGAGATCGACCCTTACTTAACCGCTGTACTGAGTGGAAGAGGAAGGATTATATTTGACGCGCACAACGACGCGCGATCAATCCCCTTGCGCACTTACGCGTAGAGAGAGCTTCCTTAGTTAATATCTTATCGACTATGTAGAAAGAGTTTATATATAAACTTACATTCTGTTCACTTTCAAAGAAATGTGAGATACTTGTACAATGCTTTCAATTCGACTCTACAAGGTTGAGTGTTGTAATATTAATGGACTCACATTTCTAATATTTTAGACTAGCTCTATTTTAGACCACTCTTTGAGCTAATATATCATTCAATTTAACTTTAATTTTGGCTTATGAATAATCAATCTTATACATTTCATCCAAAGGTATTTAACTATGACTAATTCAATTTTCTCTGACGTGTTTTCCACCCTCAATATTAGTTTACAAGATGGGTCGCACCACTTTTTCCTTCACATTTAACACATATTTTTGTAAACAATCCCCACATGAAAAAAATCAAGAGGAGGGAACAAAAATCAAGACTTAACTCAATGTGGTGATAGTTTCTACAGTCTATATCTGCATAGAATAGGTGGGAAACGCCTTTGAGCCTTCCCTTAGGAAGACATGTCTTCTTTGCTGACTAGATAGTAGACGCGATGTCCTTGAACTGTTTTTCATATAATATGAACAAAACACATACCTCACACACACACACACATACCTCAGCTCTCATGGTTGGGTTCGTTTCTGGCAATACACCTCTTTCTGGTTCTGTGAGAATTTCTAAAGAGTTAAGCCTCGTTAATTGGCCATTGAAGTGGCCTCACTTCTTTGTCACATATGTGATTCTTTTAATCTCAAGTAATCCTGCATTACTTGTTGGAATCTCAACATCCAAATCCTCAGAATCATTAAAAGCTTCGGGCTTAACCTCGTGCGGGAGCCACTATTTAAACAAGGAATGGAATAGAGAGTTAACCCCCCATAGTGGCCACACTTAGTCTTAGGGTTTAGGTTTTCCCTTTGAACCAAGATTTTGAGATCTTTAGTCAACACGGTTGGGTTTTCCGTTGCTTTGACTTTAATTTTCTAAGAGCTTTAGTCCCATTCCTTTAGACGTCTTCTCTACTCGACCCCTATTTAACCCTTTGGTTAATTGATCCGCTATATTTTCCTTGGACATCACATAGTAAATACTTATGATTCCAGTGAACAAAAGTTGTTTATTGGTATTATGTTGTCGACATATATGTTTTAACTTACCATTATACATTATATTATATGTCCTACCAATTGCAGATTGGTTATCATAATATAAACATATTGTTTGGCACATGTTTAGGCCACTCAGCTTCTTTGCCAAAATTATCTGATGCGACAAACTCAGCTTCCATAGTGGTCTGGCTATCATGGTTTGTGTAGAGGATTTCCAAGACACTGTCGCACCTCCCAATCTGAATACAAATCCACCAGTGGCTTTAGAGACTTGTATATCACATATCTAACTTGTGTCAGTGAATCCCTCAATGACTTCAAGATATCTGGTATATTATAGAAAATAGTTACAAGTGAATCGTAGGTACCTCACTACGATTGATTTAACCACTATTCTGACCCTGATTACTCGTACAAGTCTACTAAACGTATAGGAAATATTTGGTATAATACATTTCATTAGTACATTAGACTGCCTATTACTCTTACATATTCCACTTGGGAGATGCTTTCCGCCTTGTTTGTAGACAAGTGTTAACTTATGTCATCTGGAGTTCTAGATACACCAAAATTATCCTTTCCAAATTTGTCTACGATTTTATCAATGTGGTGTGACCGACTTAAGACAAGTCCCTCCTCAATTAGTGTAATTTTGATACCCAAAATTAAATCGGCCAGTTCCAAATCTTTCATATCGAACTCAAAGGTTAATAAGACTTTGTATACTTAATCATGTGATTATTGTTTCCCACAATGAGCATGTCATCAACATATAGATACAAAATCAAATTTTTTTTTAGTTTTGTTATTGTAAAACATTTATCACACTCATTGATTTTTGAAACCATTTGATATCATCATATTGTCAAATTTTTCATGTCACTGCTTAGGCGCTTGGTTTAAGCTTAATATATTTTACAAGTTTACAAACTTTTCTTTCTTGACCTCACTAAACAACCCTAAGGTTGGTTCATATAGATTTCTTCCTCAAGATCTCCATTGAGAAAGCCGTTTTCATATCCATTTGTCTATACCTTTTGACAACAAGTATTTCCTTGTACTTGTCTATAAATCCGTCCACTTTAATCTTCCTTGCGAAGACCCATTTGGAACGAAGTGATTTACTTCCAGGAGGAAGGTCAACCAACTCCAAAGTATGATTTTGCACGATAGAGTCTATGTCACTCCTTATGGTTTCTTTCCATAAGGGACCATCTTCTGAACTGATGACGTCTTTATATGTTTGAGGTTCATTTTTGAGCATACAGGTTAGGATATCAAGCCAAGATGATTTATCTATCCTAGCTCGCTTACTTCGTTTCGTTTCTTTCGGTGTCATTTCTTTTGCAGATTCTTCCTCGAGTTATTGAGTCAATTGAGTAACATCCTCGACTAACTGATGAGATGAACTGGGGTTAGTCTCCTTGGACTTGTAAGGAAATACCTCTTTGAATAATGACACATTCTTTGATTCCATTATGGAATTCTTATGTAGATCGGGGAATGTGCATTACTATTTTGTGCATAACTAATAAATACACAACCAATGGCTTTTGGTCTATCTTTATTCTCTTTGGATCAGGAGTCATTACTTTTGCTAGGCACCCCTATACTCGCAAGTATTTATAGGAAAGCTTTGTTCCTCCTCCTGCTTACAAGGTATCTTATTTTAAATGTAGTTCGCGAATAAGATGACTCCACCCCCCCTCCACAATCTTTGGAGTAACCCAGAGCTTAACAACATCGCATTCATCATCTCTTTCGGAGTGCGATTCTTTCATTCGGCAATGCCATTCAATTAAGGCGAGTACGACGAAGTGACTTTGTCAATAATTTCGTGTTGTGCACAAAATGCACCAAATGGTTCTACGTATTCACCTCCATCACTTCTCAACCTCTTTATCTTTATGTTGAGTTCATTCTCAACTTCTATTTTGTACATGACAAACTTATCAATTGCCTCGTCTTTGCTTTTTTATCAATAATATTTTGTACTATCGTCTATGGAAATCACAAAATATTTGTTAACACCTATGGAGCATGAAATTCAAATCACATACATCACTATGGATTAACTTAATGGGTTCCATTTTTCTTTCAACACTTTAAAAGGAGGTTCTCTTTACTTTTGCTTTAACACAAGACTAACACTTGTGTTTGGAATCTATTTGAGATTTTGGTATACATTCTAAATTAATTAGTTTCCTTATTGTGTCATAATTTACGTGGCATTATCTGTTATGCCACAAATTAGATGACTCAAGCAAATAGACTGAAGAATTATCTTTATTGATATTTTGAATATAATGACCATTACATTCATCTTCCACATGCCAGTTTTTGGGGCTCAAATACCATCTTGAATCCATGGCTATCTAGCAGTGTCCTACAAAGTCTTGGCCCAATGGTTTAGAGTTGGAGGCCCTGCCAGCCTGAAGACTCATAGCCAGTCGGTGAATTTGTGAGATGCGTGAGCCAGGGTTTCATAAGAGAGATAGAAAGAAGTGAGAAGAAGATTCTTTGATAAAGGCGTTCTATAAAGATTCTTGATAGCCAGGGTGCTGCATCCCCTTGAATATATTGAAATGGATTTCTTCGCCATCAACCTCCATGGAGAGCGTGCCCCTCCATACGTCTATCTTCGTGCGCGCGGTCATCAGGAAAGGTCTACCCAGTAGGATCTGCGCACTGCTGGTGCTTGATTCACCCTCCATTTCCAGCACATAAAAATCTGCTGGGAACACCAGCTCTCTTACTCGCACAAGAACATCCTCTATCATGCCTGCAGGTTGTTTGCAAGACCGATCTGCTAGCTGAATAGTGAGACCTGCAGGCTTTAGTGGTCCAAGGCGCAATGTCGCATATAGGGAATAAGGTAACAAATTGATGGATGCGCCTAAATCAATCATGCAGTTGCTCACTGTGGTCTTACCTAAAGTGCAAGGGATAGTGAACGTACCTGGGTCTCGGCACTTAGGTGGTACCTTATGTTGCACGATCGCTGAGGCCTGCGCATTGAGCATTACCTGTGCGCATTCGCCTTTCCTCCTCTTGTTTGTGCACAGCTCCTTTAAAAACTTGGCGTACCTGGGAATCTGCCGAACTGCTTCGATAAGGGGAATGTTGATTTCCACCTTGCTGAATAACTCGTACAGCTCTTTGTCCAGCGCTTCCTTTCTAGCCGATGGTGCCTGCACAGGAAAAGGTGCAGATATATTAGTACGATTCGTGCCCTTGTCGTTTATTTGTGTGATACCTGGCGCTTCTCCCTGCTGGCTTGTGGCTGGCACTTCTGGTTGCGCATCTTACTCTGGTTGCGCATTCTGTTCTGCTGGATCCGGGACTTGCGCAGCTGGTTGCGCGGGCGCCTTCGTGGTCTGCTCTGCTCCTATTGTGCGCCCAGTCCTTAGTGTTACTGCATTGACTCCTCCTTTGGGGTTCTGAATCACTTGCGAAGGCAGATTGCCATCAATCTTTTTCAGCTCATATACAGTGGTAGCGATCTGTGATAGCTGCTTTTCAATGAACTCGAACCTCTTGTCATACTTCTCGTCATTCTTGCGCACTGTGTCCGCTAGCTGCCCCACGATATCTTCCAAAGATCGCCTCGGTTGCTAGTTGTTATGCGCTGGTGCGTCAATGCGGCGATGCGGCGGATTGTAGGGCGCAGCTTGTTGCGTCTGCTGTGGTGCGCGCTGATCTGTGGACTGCCTCTGGAAATTATTTTCCTCCTTCCATCTAAACCCATTTGCAGCAAGTCCAAAGCGCGGCTGATTCTGCCTCTGTGGTCCTCTGTTATCCCATCCTCCAAGAGCATTGACATATCCAGATTCCTCGAAAAGTGTGGGACATTCATCAGTCTTGTGTTCGGTTGACCTGCAGAATTCACATACCTTTGGCGCAACTGGTTGTGCGCTTTGCTCACTCATCAACTTCTGCAGCATGGCCTTCATTTTCTTGATCTCAGCGCTTGTTTCTACCTGATGCACAGAACGAGTACGACTATTTTCAAGTGTTAGCTGATGTCTTACCTGACCAGCAGAGTCTTCTATCAGCTGCCACGCGTCTTCTGGATACATGTTGCAAATGTCGCCTCCTGCGCATGCGTTCAATAACCTCAGCTCCATGGGTAGCAGTCCATTCAGGAAGTTCTCTATCAGCACATTCTGGGGCAGGCCATGATTGTAGCAGTTGGCCTCTAGCTCCCTGAAACGCTCGTAATACTCTGACAGTGACTCTCCTGCGCTCTGCCTCGGCGCGGCCAGTTCTCTCCTGAGTAGCGCGATCTTTGCTGCGGGATAAAATTTGTCCAAGAACTTCTTCTGCAGCTGCTCCCATGTGTGAATTGATCCGGCTGGTAAGTTCATCAACCAATGTCTGGCCGTGTCACACAGTGAAAATGGGAATGCCTTCATCTTCAGCGCCTCATCGGTTTTCCCTTCGGTCTTCATGTTCTCGCAAATGACTAAGAACTCTCGCACATGCTTGACGGGATTTTCATTGTTCATCCCATGAAACTTGGGCATGTGATGAATGAGCGAGCTTCTTAGTTCAAAATGACCGCCTGGCGGAAGCACGATGCACCATGGCTGGTTAACTGTGAGTGGGTGATCGCGCGTCGTTGTGCGCGTCAAATTAATTCCTTCCTCTTCCACTAGTACAGCGGTTAAGTAAGGGTCGATCTCCACAGGGAGCAAGCAATTCAGTTTTAGCCAGTAACCTACACTTACGAAGATTGGGGGGTGAGTGATTGGTTTGCGCGATGCGCAAGTAACAGTGGTATCGTAACGCAGGAAATTAAGTACTTGTGCAGACAATAGAGATTAAGTACTATGACTTATGAGAAGTATCGGCGCAGACAATCCTCTATGAGTGTATTCCTTATCATCGACTCTAAATGTCTATAGCTCGATTTGCTAATGTTAGTGTCCGATCAAGGCTTCTTAACATGTGCGCATGTTTCGATCAAAGTTCATGTGCTATTAATTCTTACACTAGACTAAACAACTACGAATCCGATCAAGGTAGTAATTGCCTAACCTAGCGCGTTACTCCTAGTTGGCACCGTCAGGCTATTCAACTAGTTTAACAGACAACAACAAGCAACACGAGTAAGATTGCGGTTCAAGGCTTCCCCTACTCATGTAACAAGCTGCCAGTAATGTGCACAGAATTAATATAAGCAAGCAAGCTATGCATTAAGCGCAAGTCTCAAAAGGAAATACTCATAGATTCATGTCCAACCGATACTAAGCGTTTAGCTAGACATGCTAGCGATAAACATCATAGAAATAGTAAATAATAACTAAAGTGTCCAAGAAAACAATAGCAAACAGTGCGTGCAGGTTGCTGTCTTGGCTGGCGCAGTCGGCTGGCGCAAATCCTCTCAACAAGCTCGTGTGTTTTCCAGTCCTGCTGCGCAGTGCCTCCTGGGTGTACGAATTGTGAATCCTGAGAATCGTCTGTGTGTCTCTAACCCTAGCCACCTTCTCTTCTTTATATACTGCTCAGAGGCTCACTCTTGGCAACTTCCAAATCTGGTCGTGTCAGGATTTGGAAACACCAACCTCTGCGCCTGGCGCACGGCATCTGCTTAGCGCAATCGGTTAGCGCACCGTGGTCGACTCTGCCAATTCTTCTGTTTGCGCCGCTAGCTCCGCAGGCTGGTGATGCGCGTCCTAAACGCTGCCTGTTAGCGCGTATCCGACTTAGGCCCTCGTTTTGCCCTGAAATACAAAAACACTGGAAACCAGTAATCTTGTACATAAAATATTGCAAACAAGCACAGGGTTATGATCTAAATAATGCGTATAAATAGGCTCTATCAGTGGGGCTGACATCTCGCGCACTGTTCTGCATCGCGCGGCCTGTTGCACGGGTGGCGCATAATACACTTCAGCGGCCCTCCTTGCTTCAACCTCGCGCTGCACTTACTCTCTGAACAGGGCTGTGGGGTTATGTGCTCTTGCTTCCTCTGGGGTTCTGTCCCCTAAGTTGTCCCCAACGACACTGTTATCCTCCATGACCTGTTCTAAATCTCAAAGAAAACGAAATTAAAAGATAACTAATGCTGCTGCGTCCGTCAGTGCGCAACTAGAATCTGCGCAGCGCAACTTTTTCAAGGTTGCGCAGGCTGATGTTGATTGCACGCTGTCAGAAACAACAACGAGAAAACAAAACAAACTGAAAATAACTAGTTAGTAAAAAAGAAAAAAAAAACGTAAACTAGCTAAAACTTAGCTGTGTTGCTCCCCGGAAACGGCGCCAAAATTTGATCGCGCGTCGTTGTACGCGTCAAATATAATCCTTCCTCTTCCACTAGTACAGCGGTTAAGTAAGGGTCGATCTCCACAGGGAGCAAGTAGTTCAGTTTTAGCCAGTGACCTACACTTACGAAGATTGGGGGGTGAGTGATTGGTTTGCGCGATGCGCAAGTAACAATGGTATCGTAACGCAGGAATTGCACTAGACGTGCGCAGGCAATAGAGATTAAGTACTATGACTTATGAGAAGTATCGGCACAGACAATCCTCTATGAGTGTATTCCTTATCATCGACTCTAAATGTCTATAGCTCGATTTGCTAATGTTAGTGTCCGATCAAGGCTTCCTAACATGTGCGCATGTTCCGATCAAAGTTCATGTGCTATTAATTCTTACACTAGACTAAACAACTACGAATCCGATCAAGGTAGTAATTGCCTAACCTAGCGCGTTACTCCTAGTTGGCACCGTCAAGCTATTCAACTAGTTTAACAGACAACAACAAGCAACACGAGTAAGATTGCGGTTCAAGGCTTCCCCTACTCATGTAACAAGCTGCCAGTAATGTGCACAGAATTAATATAAGCAAGCAAGCTATGCATTAAGCGCAAGTCTCAAAAGGAAATACTCATAGATTCATGTCCAACCGATACTAAGCGTTTAGCTAGACATGCTAGCGATAAACATCATAGAAATAGTAAATAATAACTAAAGTGTCCAAGAAAACAATAGCAAACAGTGCGTGCAGGTTGCTGTCTTGGCTGGCGCAGTCGGCTGGCGCAAATCCTCTCAACAAGCTCGTGTGTTTTCCAGTCCTGCTGCGCAGTGCCTCCTGGGTGTACGAATTGTGAATCCTGAGAATCGTCTGTGTGTCTCTAACCCTAGCCACCTTCTCTTCTTTATATACTGCTCAGAGGCTCACTCTTGGCAACTTCCAAATCTGGTCGTGTCAGGATTTGGAAACACCAACCTCTGCGCCTGGCGCACGGCATCTGCTTAGCGCAATCGGTTAGCCCACCGTGGTCGACTCTGCCAATTCTTCTGTTTGCGCCGCTAGCTCCGCAGGCTGGTGATGCGCGTCCTAAACGCTGCCTGTTAGCGCGTATCCGACTTAGGCCCTCGTTTTGCCCTGAAATACAAAAACACTGGAAACCAGTAATCTTGTACATAAAATATTGCAAACAAGCACAGGGTTATGATCTAAATAATGCGTATAAATAGGCTCTATCAGTGGGGCTGACATCTCGCGCACTGTTCTGCATCGCGCGGCCTGTTGCACGGGTGGCGCATAATACACTTCAGCGGCCCTCCTTGCTTCAACCTCGCGCTGCACTTACTCTCTGAACAGGGCTGTGCGGTTATGTGCTCTTGCTTCCTCTGGGGTTCTGTCCCCTAAGTTGTCCCCAACGACACTGTTATCCTCCATGACCTGTTCTAAATCTCAAAGAAAACGAAATTAAAAGATAACTAATGCTGCTGCGTCCGTCAGTGCGCAACAAGAATCTGCGCAGCGCAACTGTTTCAAGGTTGCGCAGGCTGATGTTGATTGCACGCTGTCAGAAACAACAACGAGAAAACAAAACAAACTGAAAATAACTAGTTACTAAAAAAGAAAAAAAAACGTAAACTAGCTAAAACTTAGCTGTGTTGCTCCCCGGAAACGGCGCCAAAATTTGATCGCGCGTCGTTGTACGCGTCAAATATAATCCTTCCTCTTCCACTAGTACAGCGGTTAAGTAAGGGTCGATCTCCACAGGGAGCAAGTAGTTCAGTTTTAGCCAGTGACCTACACTTACGAAGATTGGGGGGTGAGTGATTGGTTTGCGCGATGCGCAAGTAACAATGGTATCGTAACGCAGGAATTGCACTAGACGTGCGCAGGCAATAGAGATTAAGTACTATGACTTATGAGAAGTATCGGCGCAGACAATCCTCTATGAGTGTATTCCTTATCTTCGACTCTAAATGTCTATAGCTCGATTTGCTAATGTTAGTGTCCGATCAAGGCTTCCTAACATGTGCGCATGTTCCGATCAAAGTTCATGTGCTATTAATTCTTACACTAGACTAAACAACTACGAATCCGATCAAGGTAGTAATTGCCTAACCTAGCGCGTTACTCCTAGTTGGCACCGCCAGGCTATTCAACTAGTTTAACAAACAACAACAAGCAACAAGAGTAAAATTGCGGTTCAAGGCTTCCCCTACTCATGTAACAAGCTGCCAGCAATGTGCACAGAATTAATATAAGCAAGCAAGCTATGCATTAAGCGCAAGTCTCAAAGGGAAATACTCATAGATTCATGCCCAACCGATACTAAGCGTTTAGCTAGACATGCTAGTGGTAAACATCATAGAAATAGTAAATAATAACTAAAGTGTCCAAGAAAACAATAGCAAACAGTGCGTGCAGGTTGCAGTCTTGGCTGGCGCAGGTCCTCTCAACAAGCTCGTGTGTTTTCCAGTTCTGCCGCTTTCTCCTCTGATCTGACGAAGATGGATGGTGTAATATTGATTAATGAATGAATACTCAAACCCTAGCCTTCTTCTTCTTTATATACTGCTCAGCGGCTCATCCTTGGCAACTTCCTAATCTGGTCATGTCAGGATTTGGAAATACCATCATCTGCGCCTGGCGCACGGCATCTGCTTAGCGCAATTGGTTAGCGCACCGTTGTCGACTCTGCCGATTCTTCTGTTTGGGCCGCTAGCTCCGCAGGCTGTGTGATGCGCGTCCTAAACGCTGCCTGTTAGCGCGTATCCGACTTAGGCCTTCGTTTTGCCCTGAAATACAAAAACACTTTAAACCAGTGATCTTGTACATAAAATATCGCAAACAAGCATAGGGTTGTGATCTAAATAATGCGTATAAATAGGCTCTATCACAGAGTGTTGCTTGCACAGACTATCCCATCATGCTCTTTGATAGTGACGAGAGGTCATTGATCGAGGGGGAGCATCGCAAAGTGTCCAACTACTGAGCAGGGAGTGCTTGGAGAAGTCGTCGACCGAAGCGTCAGCAACTTGGCGGTGCTATCTATTACTGGAGTGTGTTGACAGATTGAGCGGCTGAGATTTTGACTAGGTTAAGGAGTAGTGGTGAAACTAGCGGTGACTGAGTTTTTTGAGACCATTGTACTCTAATTGAGATAGCGAAATCTTGAGGACCGAGAGCAGTCCTCCCCAGATTTAGGCTGTTGCCGAACTGGATGAACAAATCTGTTTGTGATTTCAGATTTGGCAAAGCGTCAGCAACGTAGCGGAAGAAGTTGCTGAAGCAAATCGTGATTCTTCGTCAACAGTAACGAATGCCAATTTCAGTCTTGAAAGTGATAGTTGTTCTCGACTTTAAAGAGTACAGGCTGCATAAATTACAACTTGGTTTTGGCGTATATCTTGTATTGAACATTTTCTAGTTTGTGTAGTGCTTGGGCTGAGTGTCCCTTGGCCAGGGACTCCGCAGATGTAGTATCACTTTTTTGATCTGAACTGTGTAATCAATTCTTGTGTCTTGATTGCCCATTATTCTTTATAGTTAGAACTTTCTGAGTGAATCTGCTAGTATTAGTGTGGCATTAGTCTATTCATATCTTCATTGTGGTATGAGAGCCCTTTATCTTACATCCTAGTGTAGATTATTGATTATTACGATCATAGTTAGAGTTATTGATTGAATCATGAGTCTTCGCAGCTCCCTCTCTTTCATAGATGTTGAGATACAATGGGCTTCTGATCACATACACACTTCTTGATTTTACTGTGTGTATATTTGTTATTTTCTTGGAAAAAAACTAATTTCTTCTAATATTTCTTTATAGATCTTTCAAGAGAGATAACATGCAACAAAGATGACTGATAGGATTAGGTTGAAGCTATTTGATGGAAGCATGGACTTTGCCATGTGGAAGGTAAAGATGAAGGCTATTGTTGTCCAAGAAAAATGCTTTTAAGCAATCTTAGGAATTGTCTTTCTCGGAGATTATCATAAGACTAATTGACGATGTAGCTCATCAGGTAACGAATTGTATAAATTCCAAAGAACTATAGGATACATTAGATATGATTTATTTAACTAAATCTCTCTGGAGTGGGATTTTCTTGTTGTGTAAGACGTATACCTTTAACTAAATCTCTCTAGAGTGGGATTTCCTTGTTGTGTAAGATGTTTACCTTCAAGATGAACCAGTCTTTGTCAATTCAAGAAAATTTGGACATTTTCTTGAAGATGACATAAGACTTAAAGTAGTGTGAAGATGATCCATGAGGTTCTTATACCTTTAAAAACATTGCCTTCTCAGTTTAATACAATAAGAGTTGTTATTCAAAGAATGAATCACTAAAAATAATCAAACTAAGAATTAAATCTAGGACATACTCAAAGGGTGAGGTAATGTTGTTTAAGAGTAAGGAGAAATTTATCCCTAAGGTTACAAGATTACAAAATTTAAAGGCAAGATCAAATGCATGATAAAAATAAATCTTCAGTGAAATGTTACTATTGCAATAAATTAGGTCATTTTGAAAATACTTATCATAAGAAAAGAAAATATGAAAGTATAAAAGAATCCGATTCTAGAAAAAAAATAGATAGGCTTCACTAATGTATGTGAGTCAAAAACAATTATGAAAAGTAATTATTAATTAATATAGATTCTTGGATCCTAGATTATGGTTGTACTATGCATGCGACTCATAATAAGAACTTATTCAGTTTTTTGGAGATGTGTAGTGGAGGTGAGGTAAAACTTGGAGACCAGAACTCTTTACAGATAAAAGGATATGGATCAGTTCCATTAAAGATGTTTGTTAGGATTCTTCAATAAGTTAGGTGGGTGACTGACATGAGAAGGAACCTTTTATTTGAATCTGTCTTTGATGATATGGGCTGCCAAATTAATTCAAACAAAGGTGTTAGAGAAGAAATGGCTCTGTTTAATAAGAATCACAAATTTAGGAGGCATTTATCATGGTATAACAATTCTTGAATTAAAGGTAGCCGCCCATGGGGTGAGATGTAATGACTGCAGTCGAGTTTAAAACTCCTAAGGAGATGACTGGTCTGATGCCTTAAATTACTAGTTGTACAACCCGGTGATTATAAAGTTATAACATCAAGATCTTTTACCTTCAATGAAAATGAGTTTATTTCAAATTCAAACCGAGTACTATTGGTAATGTTTCAGGCACTTAAGAAGAGAACCAAATAAGCTTAATGCCTTCTGGAAATGGCTTGACAAGTAATAATGATCAACCACCTAAAGCAAAATCGTGGAACCGTCACATGCCAGTCAAAATGAAAAAGCATCTTCCTCATTGTATCAGCTTGGGATAGTAAGTGACATAAGAGAAGATTCAACTAAAGGTAATGTAAATGAGTCTCATCAATCTGATGACACGCAAGTAACTCTGACTAATCTCAAACTTATGAACCATCGGATTCTACCCCTTCTATTTTTCGTGGGTTAGAGAATGTTGTTGGGATTGATGCACCATGGATTGATGTTTCCCCAAGTAATGTTTCTATTTTGCGTGATATTATTGATTACCATCTTGTTAGAGACAGTGAACCTAGGGTTAGGATTCCCAATAGGAAATGTAATGCTAATGTTGTAGAGCTTAATGTTAATGTGGTTAATTTTTCTATGTTTGCTACCGAAAAGGTTAAGTATGTCACATCTGAGTCTTATGAACATGCAATGAGTAGTAAGAAAGCAAATGAACGGAAATTATCAATGATAGAAGTAATACAATCAATGAGTGTCAATAGAACCTGGGTTTGCTAAGACTGAAAAAAATGAGAAAAATTGATTGTAAGTGGATCTATAAAGTTAAGAAATTTAATACTTTGCTTGATCCACCTAGGTTTTAGGCTAGACTAGTGATTAAAATGTTTAATGAAAAGGAGGATATTGATTATAACGAAATCCTTGCACCTGCTATAATATGAATCGTTGAGATTATTACTTGCTACAACTATTGTAAGTAATTGGGACTCGGAGCAAATGGATGTTAAAAGAGCATTCTTGCATTGTGACTTGGAAGAAATCATTTATATGAAACAATTTTAAAGGATAAAAAGGCACTCCTATCACATATGCCCTTTACAAAATACGTTTATGGTTTAAAACTATCACCTAATCAGCGGAAAAAGAAGTTTGATTCATGTATGATACAATTGGCATTTATTAGAAGTAAATATCATACATGTTTATATCTGAAAATGGATAAAACAAAATATTTACTGTGTTGTTATATCTTGATGCTATCCTATTAACAAGTGACTTAAATCTGAACTACTTGCTTTTAAAAGGAATTTAATTACTTATTTTAGTATGAAGGATCTCGTTCAAGCACAAAAAATTCTAGTTGTTCATATAATTAGAGATAGTGTTAAAGGAACCATGTTCCTATCTCAAGTTGATTATGTTAACAAGGTCTTAGAAAAGTTCTCAATGAAAAACTCTAAACCATAGTGCTATACCATTAGGAGATCACTTTTTATCTAAAAATGATTGTCCTAATAATGGTGATGACAGATATAAAATGAAATTAGTGCCATATGATGTTGTTGTACGGTCGGCCATGTATGCAATGTTATGCGGACGCCGTGATCTTGCATTTGAAGCGAGTGTATTGAGTAGATACATGGCCCTAAGCATGAGTTTGATTCTGAATTGGAAGGATTCGTTGACTTTGATTATGCAAGTAATAAAGACAATAGAAAATCAACCACTAGTTTCTTTTTAAAATGGGCTAGAAATAGTATAAATTGAAAGTCACATCTTCAATTGATGGTGGCCTTGTCCTCAACTTAAGCTCAGTACATAGCTAGTTGTGAAGATTTTAGCACAAGCATTGTCACATCAGTTTTTTATTTAAGGGGCTTAGCTACTGTTTGTAATAGCTTAGTTTCAGTATGAAACATGAGGGCATTTGTAGGACTTATGTTCCATATATTTGGAGTAGCACAAGACTTAATTGTTGTTCTTTGGGGTTGGGTCCGGAGAACTTATTGAACCAATGGTTTGGAACTGGAGCCCAATGACAACACGTCGTTGGGTGTTGCAAACTTAAATTTATAAGACCTACTACACTAGCAAGTGGTAAGTAGGGTTGTACCCAAGCAGAAGCAATTAGTCTAGAATCCCACTCTTAACTAACATGGAGTTATTCTCACGAAGTGTTTAGAGTTTATCAAATCTAGAAAATTTAGTTTAGGGAATGTGAAATTCGCAGCACCTCTAAGTTGCAGATAGTGAACAAGCAGTTCTACAGCACACTCATGAACACACGAATCTGATCCAGCAAGATAGAACAAGAAACAAAGGTTTGTTCACCCAGTTCGGCCAATCTGCCTACGTCTGAGAAGGGCTGAATTACAACCCTTAATCCACTAGATTCTCAGGTCCACAGTACAACACGGTTCGACGCACGACACCTATGCTACCTGACCTGAACTAGTCACACAATCAGAACAAGCTCTGACTTGTGTATTGCACACCTACAAACTTGAAATAATTCAGAATAGCTACAACTCTGATCCCACAGACTCAGCCTATTCTAATTAATTCTCTGCTATCTGCAGGTTGCTATAGCACCTGCTGTAGCACACAGCTAGTACCAACACTGACCTCGTCGCTCCAAGCCTTCTGCTGGGCCTATCGAAGCTCTCCACGAGCGCTGCACACTGGAGCACTCCCCCTCACTCAGTGATCACCTGTCACTAGTGAGTTTAGCCGACTAGTCACTTGACCGACTTCGTCCACTCGTTAATACCTCCGCGGCCTCCCTTGATCAACCAACCACTACTCTGAATTGGCATCCTGATCAAGCTGTGATCAGACTTTGCAAGCCCTGATCACACTCTACTTCAATCACCTCAGCTCTGCGCTCGGTGATGATCAAAGATCCTCGCACTTGAATTCTATCCTCTCGGTATTCTGTGAATGCTCTCGTGTTTGCTCGCTTCACTTCGATGCCTTCAACGCTCTGAGCAGCCTCCCTTAAATAGGATTATCAAGTTTCATCATTCACACTTTTAGCAATTTCCTCCAAACAACAATATCTCCTAATTTGTAGGAGATTAGATTTGATTTGCAAATCTAATCTTCTACAAACAAATCTCTTCGGCCAACTGAGAATCTCCACTGGTGACGAACATAAACTGTAGCTTCCTGAACCAGCTCCTGCTATAGCAGCGGCTTGTTCACTTGTGCTGGTTTTGTCAAAAACTGCCATACTGCATCATCAATCTCCCCCTTGGCATTTTGACAAAACCCTTGGCCACAGATGTAGTCTTCCACGAAAAACAACTATAAAACTACTTAATAATAGTAAGTAAGAGTAAGTTGTGGCCACACTCGGCCTTAGCACAGCCACGCAGGGCTTAAAAAAAACATCTAGAGATTTCATCTGGCCTTCATTTTGTCTCCCCCTTTTTGACACAAATGGACAAGGGGGAAACACATCAGAGCTCAGAAGGACATGACACAGAGACCCAAAGCGGATCTCAGTGCTTCAAATCTGGCTGTATCCAGTGGCTTGGTGAAGATGTTTGCAAGCTGACTTTCTGTACCAATATGCTGTAGAGCAATTGTTTTCTTCTCCACTAGATCCCGAATGAAGTGGTGTCTGATATCAATATGCTTGGTCCTCGAATGTTGTACTGGGTTCTTGGAAATGCTGATAGCACTCATATTATCACAGTACAAGACCATTTCATTTTGAGGCATCCCATACTCAGTGAGCATCTGCTTCATCCAGAGCAGTTGAGCACAGCAACTCCCTGTGGCAATGTACTCTGCCTCAGCTGTGGAGAGGGAAATACTGTTCTGCTTTCGACTGAACCAGGATACAAGATTGTTTCGCAAGAAAAAGCACCCTCCAGCAGTGCTCTTACGATCTTCAATACAACCAGCCCGGTCTGCATCACTGTATCCTATCAGATTTGCATTTGTATCCTTCGAGTACCACATACCATAATTCACTGTTCCTGCTACATACCGAATGACCCTCTTTACTAGTTGAAGTGGCTTTCCTTCGAGTTGGCTTGGTAACGAGCACACACTCCAACTGAGAAAGATATGTCTGGGCGGCTAGCAATTAGGTACAAAAGACTTCTAATCATATTTCGGTAGGTGGACTGATTTACTTCAACCTCAACTACGTCTTTACCAACCTTGATGTGAGTTGCCGCAGGAGTGCGTTTGTGGCTGGCTTTATCAAGTTGAAACTTCTTCACCAGATTCTTGCTATATTTGGTCTGTGATATGAATATTCCTTCATCTTTCTGAGCTACTTCTAGACCCAGAAAATAAGACAGCTCTCCCACCATGCTCATTTTGAATTCTTATTTCATCTGCTCCACAAGCTGCTTCACCAACCACTGTGACCTGGAGCCAAACACAATGTCATCCACATAAATTTGAGCAATGACGAGATCTGACTTGGTTCTTTTTACAAAGAGAGTTTTGTCAGTTCCTCCTCGTTCATATCCATGTTTCTCCAGGTAGATGGTTAATTGCTCATACCAGGCTCTTGGTGCTTGCTTAAGCCCGTACAGGGCTTTCTTCAGCTTGTAAGCATGATGGGGATTCTGAGGGTCTTCAAATCCCTTTGGCTGAGCTACATACACTTCTTCCGACAGATCCCCATTCAAGAAGGTACTCTTGACATAGAGTTTGAAGCCAGGAGAAGTCTGATGGCTTCCAATCGAGCAACAGGTGCGGATGTTTCTTCAAAATCCACTCCCTCAATCTGAGTGTACCCTTGTGCAACAAGTCTGGCCTTGTTCCTTGTAACGTTTTCTTTTTCATCTGACTTGTTGGTCCCTATGATGTTTGTCTCTTTAGGTCTGGGCACAAGGTCCCACACATCATGTCTTTCGAACTCTGCCAACTCTTCCTGCATAGCCAGCAGCCAATATTCATCACTCATTGCTTTTTTGATGTTTCTTGGCTCTATAAGAGCTATAAAAGCAAGTACTGCAGATCGAGTCACAGGAGCTGAAGAGAGATGAGCTTCTAGTTCTTCTCCCTTCTGTAGGATTTTCAATTACATTATCCAGTGGATGATTTCTCTATTTCTTCTTTGGAGGTCGTCTCGATGATGGGAGGGGTTCTCTATCATCTTGCCCAGTGACTGAGTTGTCTGTTTGTTGATCAGGACTTTCTGCTTCAGTATCTGCTGTGGCATTTTCTTATACCACTTCTTGTTTACTTCTGTCATGATTACTTGTGCCTCCTTCTGAGTCAGAGTCTTCATCTTTAGGACTTGTGGAGATTTCTCCTTCCATGTCATTGATGAAAACGTTGATGGATTCCATCACTGTATCAGTTCTTTCATTGTAAACACGATAGGCACAGCTGTTGACTGAATAACCCAAGAATATTCCACGGTCACTCTTGGGATCGAGCTTTCTTCGATATTCACGATCTCTAAAGATGTAGCAGTCGCTTTCAAATATGTGAAAGTATTTCACCGTAGGCTTCTTCTGATTACAGAGCTCGTAGCATGTTTGATTTGTCCCCTTTCGAATGGTGACTCGGTTGATGATGGTTGTTTTGGGGTGAGAGACTATTTTCTGCTTTCCTATTTGGCACTCTCCACAAATAGATCTGACTTCACCTTTGATTTCTGGAACGCCCCTGACCAACCGTTCTGCTGCAATCTTCTTTAGGGTTCTTAGGTTGATGTGATCCATCCTCCTGTGCCACATATTCATTTCTTCTGTGCTGGTCATCAAGCATGCTGATAAGGATTGAGCTTCACCAACTTAGAGAAGATAACAGTTGTTCTTTGATCTGGATCCATGCAGTAGGCACTCCCCCAGATTATTGTAGACTTGACAGGAATTTTGAGTGAATTTTACCTGGTGAGTCCCGTCACAGAGCTGGCTGATGCTTATGAGATTTGCCTTTAATCCTTCCACTAGCATGACATTTTCCAGAGGAGGTAGTCCTGTGACAGTCGGGTCCCCTTTCCCAGTATTCTACCTTTCAGCCCATTTCCGAACTTAACATGTTGCTCTGAGCAAGGCTTAACATTCGCGAGGTAGAATCTTTCTCCAGTCATGTGCCCTGAGCATTCACTGTCAAAGTACCAGCTTTCTTTATGAGTTGCTCTAGCTGTGCTAACAAGGGCAATGTGTATCATCTTGGATCTACTCTGCTGACGAGAGATCTTAGGGAGATTCTGACGAGTCAAGGTAAACGGACAGTTTCTCTCAATGTGTCCACTCTGACCACAGTTGTAACACCTTTGATATCTGCAAAAGGTCTCTATTCCAGTAGTGTAGAGATGATGCATAGGTTGTTGTAGCAGATCCTTGTTCACATTTTTGTACCTCTTTCTTACCACTTTTCGAATGCATCTGGACCTAGCCATGTGACATTCATCTCCACTGAGATCAGTATCCTCTTCACTCCAGTTTGCTGATATAAAGTAATTGTTTTTCTCATCTGAGTTTGACAGTGGTTTGCTGGTACAGTCAGCCTTTCGATGACCATATCCCTCACAATTCCAGCGCTGGATGCCTTTCCTTCTTTCTTTCTTTTCTTCTTCCTCTTGGGCTGGTTCTTTGGCTCTTCTCTGATTTCCTCCACCTCTTCTGGATTGCCTTAGAGAGGTTGAAGTCTGACTGGACCTTGTTTCCATGTTTTTCAAGAACTTCCCCAGATTTTTTACCAGTAAACTCAGTTGATCATCAGCTGAGGGCTTCTTCTTTTCTGTTTCAGCTTTCAATCCAACATTTTTGCTTTTGGGAGGAGCATCTTCTTTGACTAACTTCATCTCAAACTGCTTGAGAGATCCAATTATTTCTTCCAGCCTCATGTCCCGGACATTCTGAGCTTCTTCAATGGCTGTCACCTTCATGTCAAATTTGGATGGCAATGATCTGAGGACCTTCCTAATTAGCTTTTCTTCAGGGATAGGTTCTCCAAGAGCATGGGCTTCATTCGACAGGTCACGCAACTTGGCATTGAATTCTGTGATGGTTTCCTCCTCCTGCATTTTCAGATCCTCAAACTGTGAAGTAATCATCTGCATTCTGGATATCTTCATTTTGTCAGTCCCTTCATGAGCAACTTCCAACATCTCCCAAGCTTGTTTTGCAATGTCACAATTGGAGATTAATCTGAAGTTGTTGGCATCCACAGCAGCAAAGATTGCATTCAGGGCTTTTGAATTGCCATTTGTTGCAGCTTCCTCTTCTGCAGTCCTGATCGCGCGTCGTTGTGCGCGTCAAATATAATCCTTCCTCTTCCACTCAGTACAGCGGTTAAGTAAGGGTCAATCTCCACAGGGAGCAAGTAGTTCAGTTTTAGCCAGTATCCTACACTTACGAAGATTGGGGGGTGAGTGATTGGTTTGCGCAGTGCGCAAGTGAACAGTTGTAAAACGCAGGAATTTGCACTAGACGTGCGCAGGCAGTAGAGATTAAGTACTATGACTATGAGAAGTATTGGGCAGACAATCCTCTATGAGTGCATTCCTTATCACTGACCCTAATATGTCTATAGCTTGATTTCACTTGGGTTAGTGTCCGGTCAAGGCTTCCTAACACGTGCGCATGTTCCGTTCAAAGTTCATGTGCTATTAATCTCTAGAACTAGACTAAAACAGCTACGAATCCGTTCAAGGTAGCAACTGATCACCCTAGCTCGTTACTCCTAGTTGTCACCGTCAAGCTATCAACTAGCTTAACATATGACGAACAAGCAACAAGAGTAAGATTGCGGTTCAAGGCTTCCCCTACTCATGCAACTAGCTGTCTCCGTATGCATAGAGTTTAATACAAGTAAGCAAACTATGCATTATGCTCAAGTCTCAAAGGAAATACACCATAGACTCATGCCCAACCAAAACTAAGCGTTTAGCTAGACATGCTACTGATAAACATCATAGAATAGTAAATAATAACTAATGTATCTGAGAAACAAGTAGCAAACAATGCGTGCAGAATGTTTCTCGGCTGGCGCAGTTGGCTGGCGCAAGTCCTCTCAACAAGTCCGTGTGTTTTCCAGTTTGCCGCTCTGTGTGTCTCTGATGATGATCGTCTCTTCCTATTATTGTTCTGAAACCCTAGAACTCCTCCCCTTTATATAATGCTCGAGAGGTCCATCCTTGGCAACTTCCAAATCTGGTCATGTCGGGATTAGGAAATACTGGACTCTGCGCCTGGCGCACGGCGTACTGCTTAGCGCATTGGTCAGCGCAACTCTGCTGTGTCTCGTCATTTCTTCTATTTGCGCCGCTAGCTCCGCAGGCTGTGTGCTGCGCGTCCTAAACGCTGCCTGTTAGCGCGTATCCGGCTTAGGCCCTTGTTTTGCCCTGAAATACAAAAATACTGGAAACCCGTAATCTTGTACATAAAATAATGCGAACAAGCATAGGGTTATGATCTAAATAATGCGTATAAATAGGCTCTATCAAACCCCCCACACTTGCCCCTTGTTCGTCCTCGAACAAGCACTCAAGCACGGATACCATTACCTCTGTGGAGTCTAGCGCACAGTCTTGCACTATGGCGCGGTCTACGCTGCTGAACACCTTGCGCTGCTCTACCACCTGCGCACATCTGCTCTCAACAGTTTCAAGTATAATAATTTCGAAATTCATTACCTCTCAGCTGGGATGAAAATTTATTTTGGATGGCTGGGAGATAGCTCTTCATAGGCTCCAGGTTGTAAGCTCTTGCTCCGAGGATAGGTATATGGTTAACAACGCAAGCTTCTTCCGATGCGTGATTCTTCCGCGCACTTCCTGGGAACTCAAGCCTTTTTTATGATGATTTTTTTTTCTCTTTTGTGAACTTGCGCACGCTGGTGTTTATCAGTGTGCATGCTGATTCTTTTATAGCGCATATCATCTGCTGGTGTCTTTCTTTCGTACAACTTTGTCTATGGTTCCTATCTTCCCAGAACGGTTCCAGTCTCGGCCTCCGGATAACAGCTATGGAACACCGCCCCGCTCTCCCTCCTTGGTCTATCTGCACAGGTCGGCGCACGCGTTTACACCCGCGCCCGCCTTCCTTAGCTCGACTTCCAGAGGGAAGGTGGTCTGTTTTCCCACCTCGCCACGCTTTGGGTATTTCGCCTTTGGCATCTGCGTGACTGAGCGCACTCTCTTGCTCCGAAGGTCGCGAAGCATTGGCCTCCACTCGCGCTCTGGACCATATACCTTTCCTCTGAAGCGCGAACGACTAACCGCCTCTCTGGAGCGTTTCTGTCAACTCCACATCCCCTGTATATCCCAACTAGCAGGAGCAGAAAAAACGAAAAATATACTAAAAACAGTTGATAGCGCACGGCGCAATATGGATAGCGCAAAAAGCCGAACAGTGCGCGCAACCCGCACACAGCGCACTACTGCTACTGTTCTCTTCAATAAAACTAAGCTACACTAAAAAGCTCAAAAAAAACGTGAAATGTAAGTGTAACGCTCCCCCCCCCCCCCCACACTTAAACAGAGACGTGTCCCCACGACTCAAGCTCAAGCGCACGTAGGATGCGCACACGCATGCAAGCAAAGAACATAAGAAAGAAAAACATGTAAAAGTAAAACGAGTCGGGTTACCTCCCGACAAGTACCTTTGTTTAACGTCGTTGGCTCGACTGTACCTCGTTACGTGCCAAAATGTGTGTCAGCGACCTCCCCCACTCTTGCTCCTGAGTGATCCCGCGCTTGTGCAGGCGCTGTGTTCTTCTTAGTTCTGCGCAAAGGATAAAAAGGGAAATCAGCATGGTTAATATGTGATAAATCTGCAGTAACGAGGGTGGATGAAGAGGAAGAAGAAATGTGAGCAATAGTCTCCAGTTCTCCCTCTGGTACATCCGGTGGTGCCTCTGGCGCGGCATTTGGCGCATCTGTTATTTCTGGTTCTGCCAACTCAATGTCGCGTGTTGCACCATCCCAAGGTTCTCCGAGATACCGTTTGACTCTCTGCCCATTTACCTAAAAACGATGCCGGTGCTCGTTTTCTAACTCGATTGTTCCGTAGGGGAAAACCTTGGTGACTATGTACGGTCCTGTCCATTTGCTGCGCAGCTTTCCAGGCATGAGCTTTAGTCGTGATGAGAATAATAATACCTGGTCTCCTGGCGTGAAAGTGCGTCTGAGGATATGCTTGTCATGAAACGTCTTTGTCCGCTCCTTGTAATCGCGCAGTCCCTCATAGGCATCCAGGCGCAGCTCTTCTAATTCACTGAGCTCAAAGGCGCGCTCCTTCCCGGCCTCGTCTAGATTCAGGTTGCAAATGCGCAAGGCCCAATATGCTTTGTGCTCTAGCTCTACTGGCAGGTGGCACGGTTTTCCGTAGACCAACCGGAATGGTGAAGTCCCGATGGGCGTCTTATGCGCAGTGCGGTATGCCCACAACGCATCGTCCAGGCGCTGGCTCCAATCTTTGCGCGAAGGTCTGACAGTCTTTTCCAGGATGCGCTTGATCTCTCTGTTGGAAACCTCGGCCTGTCCATTTGTCTGAGGATGATAGGCAGTGGACGTCTTGTGACGCACTCCATAGTGCTTGAAAACTTGCGCCACAATCCTGTTGCAAAAGTGCGTCCCTTGGTCGCTGATGACTGCCTTAGGCACTCCGTATCTGCAAAAGATGTTAGTTTTGAGAAAATCAGCGACGGTCTTACCATCATCCTTTCGCGTGGCCTTAGATTCGACCCATTTGGAGACATAATCCACTGCCACTAAAATCAATGCCCCATACATCAAATACTTCATCCACTAGAATCGGCGTCTGCGGCATCTCATTGCGCGCTGATATGCCTCCTGTGCGCTGGCACCTATCACAATTCCTGCAATGATCATATGCGTCTCGGAACAGATGCGGTCAATAAAATCCGCAATCCATGACCTTTCTGCTTGTGCGCTTGGGACCAAAATGTCCTCCACATGCGTGCGCATGACAAAACAGCAAAACAGAGTTAATTTCATGGTCAGGCACGCAGCGCCTCAATATCTGGTCAGGTCCTATTCTAAGCATATACGGATCATCCCAAATATAATGTTTGGACTCATGTTTTAATCTCATGCACTGGGTTTTATTGAAATGCGGAGGAAACGTACCTGTGACCAGGTAATTCGCAATGTGCGCATACCATGGTACCTTACCTGTCAGCGCCATCAGATGCTCGTCAGGGAATGTCTCCGTGATCTGCCCTGGCTCCTCCTCTTTCACGATCCTGCTCAGGTGGTCAGCAACTGTGTTCTCCGTACCCTTCTTGTCTTTGATCTCCAAGTCGAATTCCTGAAGTAAGAGTACCCAGCGCATCAGGCGCGGCTTAGTCTCCTTCTTGGACATCAGGTAGCGGATGGCTGCGTGATCTGTGTATACAATGACCCTGGCGCCTAGAACATATGCACGGAACTTCTCGAGCGCAAACACAATTGCCAGAAGCTCCTTCTCCGTGGTGGTGTAGTTCCTCTGCGCAGCGTCCAGTGTGCGCGAAGCATAGTAAATGGCGTGCGGCTTCTTGTCCACGCGCTGTCCCAAGACTGCACCTACTGCATAATCACTTGCGTCGCACATTAAATCAAATGGCAGGTTCAAGTCTGGCGCGCGCATCACTGGCGCACTGGTCAGCTCTTCCTTCAGCTTATCAAATGCGGCCCTGCACTCATCAGTAAAATCGAAGCACACATCTTTTTGCAAGAGGTTAGACAGGGGTATGCAAATTTTAGAGAAGTCTTTTATAAATCGCCTGTAAAAGCCGGCATGTCCTAAGAAAGACTTCACATCGTGCACGTTAGTGGCATAAGGTAGATTAGAAATAAGGTCTATCTTAGCTTTATCTACCTTGATCCCCTCCTCTGAGATGATATTTCCTAGTACTACACCATGCGTTACCATGAAATGACATTTTTCATAATTTAGCACTAGGTTCTTAGAAATGCAGCGCGCTAAGACTTTATCTAGATGAGTCAAGCATGTATCAAAGGTACCTCCATATACAGTAAAATCATCCATGAACACTTCTATGCATATACCAATCATATCCGAGAAAATGCTCATGACTAAGCGTTGGAACGTACCTAGCGCGTTGCACAGCCCAAATGACATGCGCCGAAACGCAAACGTACCGAACGGGCAGGTGAACGTGGTCTTCTCCTGATCCTCCGCAGCTATGGGTATCTGATTATACCCTGAATATCCGTCCAAGAAGCAGAAATAGGGCTTACCTGCTAATCTGATCCATGAAGGGCAGCGGGAAGTGGTCCTTGCGCGTCACTGCGTTAAGCTTCCTGTAGTCGATGCACATGCGCCATCCAGTCTGTATGCGCTTGGGAACTAGCTCGCCCTGCGCATTTTCCTCCACTGTGATTCCTCCCTTCTTAGGCACAACGTGCACTGGACTGACCCATTTGCTGTCCGAGATGGGGTAGATGACTTCTGCGTCAAGCAACTTTAAAATCTCCTTTTGTACTACCTCCATCATGTTTGGGTTTAATCTGCGCTGAGCCTCCCTGGATGGTTTGGCACCATCTTCCAACAGAATTCTATGCATGCATACGTCTGGGCTCACTCCGCGCAGGTCAGCAAGTGTCCATCCTATGGCGCGCTGGTTCTTGCGCAGCACCTGCTGTAAGCGCACTTCCTGCTCTTCTTCTAATCCTTTCTTGATGATCACTGGCAGGGTGTCCTCATTTCCCAGGAAAATGTATTTGAGATGTTCTGGGAGTTGCTTCAGCTCGACCTTGGGTGCCTGTTCAATGGAGGGCAAGATTTTATTAGTGGTGCAAATATGAACTATATCATGTACCTGAGTGAGTGTTGGTTCAGCACTGCTCGGTTCTTCCTCCTGCTCCTCCAACTCTGCTTGTGCCTGTGGCTCTGGTCCTATTGTTGCGCTTGCGCATTGCGCATTGCGCATCTGTGACTAAATCATCCAAGTCGTCCATTGCGTGCGCTGTGGCGTCCTCGTGTGGGTGCTGCATCCCCTTGAAAATATTGAAATGGATCTCTTCGCCATCTACTTCCATGGAGAGCGTGCCTCTCCACACATCTATCTTCGTGCGCGCGGTCATAAGGAAAGGTCTGCCTAGTAGGATCTGCGCACTGCTGGTGCTCGATTCGCCCTCCATTTCTAGCACATAAAAATCTGCTGGGAACACCAGCTCTCCTACGTGTACGAGAACATCCTCTATCATGCCTGCAGGTTGTTTGCACGATCGATCCGCTAGCTGAATGGTGAGACCTGCAGGCTTTAGTGGTCCAAGGTGCAATGTTGCATATAGAGAATACGGTAACAAATTTATGGATGCGCCTAAATCAATCATGCAGTTGCTCACCGTGGTGTTACCTAGAGTGCATGGGATAGTGAATGTACCTGGGTCTCGGCACTTAGGTGGTACCTTATGTTGCACGATCGCTGAGGCCTGCGCATTTAACATTACCTGTGCGCATTCGCCTTTCCGTCGCTTGTTTGTGCATAGCTCTTTCAAAAACTTGGCGTACCTTGGGATCTGCCGAACTGCTTCAATAACGGGAATGTTGATTTCCACCTTGCTGAATAACTCGTAGAGCTCTCTGTCCTGCGCTTCCTTCCTAGCCAAGGGTGCCTGCACAGGGAAAGGTGCAGGTATATTAGTACGATTCGTGCCCTTGTCTTTTAATTCTGTTATACCTGGCGCTTCGCCCTGCTGGCTCGCGGCTGGCACTTCAGGTTGCGCACTCTGCTCTGGTTGCGCATTCTGCTCTGTCGATTCTGGGACTTGCGCAGCTGGTTGCGCGGGCGCCTTCGCGGTCTGCTCTGTTCCTATCGTGCTCCCAGTCCTCAGTGTTACTGCATTGACTCCTCCTTTGGGGTTCTGAATCACTTGCGAAGGCAGGTTGCCATCGCTCTTTTTCAGCTCATATACTGTGGTCGCAATCTGTGATAGCTGCTTTTCAATGGACTCGAACCGCTTGTCATATTTCTCGTCATTTTTGCGCACTGTGTCTGCTAGCTGCCCCACGATATCTTCCAAGGATCGCCTCGGTTGCTGGTTGTTATGTGCTGGTGCGTCAGTGCGGCGATGCGGTGGATTGTAAGGCGCAGCTTGTTGGGTCTGCTGTGGCGCGCGCTGATCTGTGGACTGCCTCTGGAAATTGTTCTCCTCCTTCCATCTGAATCCATTTACTGCCAGTCCAAAGCGCGGCTGATTCTGCCTCGATTGCCCTCTGTTATCCCATCCTCCAAGAGCATTGACATCTCCAGTTTCCTCAAATAGTGTGGGACATTCATCAGTCTTGTGCTCGGTGGACCTGCAGAATTCACATACCTTTGGCGCAACTGGTGGTGCGCTTTGCGCACTCATCAACTTCTGCAGCATGGCCTTCATTTCCTTGATCTCAGCGCTTGTTTCTACCTGATGCACAGAACGAGTACGACTATTTTCAAGTGTTAGCTGATGTCTTACCTGACCAGCAGAGTCTTCTATCAGCTGCCACGCGTCTTCTGGATACATGTTGCAAATGTCGCCTCCTGCGCATGCGTTCAATAGCCTCAGCTCCATGGGCAGCAGCCCATTCAGGAAGTTCTCTATCAACACATTCTGGGGCAGGCCATGATTGTAGCAGTTGGCCTCTAGCTCCCTGAAACGCTCGTAATATTCTGACAGTGACTCCCCTACGCTCTGCCTTGGCGCGGCCAGTTTTCTTCTGAGTAGCGCGATCTTTGCTGCGGGATAGAATTTGTCCAGGAATTTCTTCTGCAGCTGCTCCCATGTGTGAATGGATCCTGCGGGTAAGTTCATCAACCAATGTCTGGCTGTATCACACAGTGAAAATGGGAATGCCTTCATCTTCAGCGCTTCATCGCTTTCCCCTTCGGTTTTCATGTTTTCGCATATAACCAGGAACTCTCGCACATGCTTGACTGGATTTTTATTGTTCATCCCGTGGAACTTGGGCATGTGATGGATGAGCGAGCTCCTTAGCTCAAAATGTCCGTCTGGTGGAAGCAGGATGCACCATGGCCGGTTAACAGTGATAGGGGCCGACATCTCGCGCACTGTTCTGCGTCGCGCAGCTTGTCGCGCGGGTGGCGCATTGTACAGTTCAGCGGCCATCCTTGCTTCAACCTCGCGCTTCACTTCTTCTCTGAACAGGGCTGCGCGGTTATGCGCCCTTGCTTCCTCTGGGGTCCTGTCCCCTAGGTTGTCGCCTACGACACTGTTATCCTCCATAACCTGTTCTATATCTCAAAAAAAACGAAATTAAAAGATAACTAATGTTGCTGCGTCTGTCAGTGCGCAACTAGAATCCGCGCAGCGCAACTGTTTCAAGGTTGCGCAGGCTAATGGTGATTGCGCGCTGTCAGAAACAACAATGAGAAAACAAAACAAACTGAAATAACTAGTTACTAAAAGGAAAACGTAAACTGGCTAGAACTTAGCTGTGTTGCTCCCCGGCAACGGCGCCAAAATTTGATCGCGCGTCGTTGTGCGCGTCAAATATAATCCTTCCTCTTCCACTCAGTACAGCGGTTAAGTAAGGGTCGATCTCCACAGGGAGCAAGTAGTTCAGTTTTAGCCAGTATCCTACACTTACGAAGATTGGGGGGTGAGTGATTGGTTTGCGCAGTGCGCAAGTGAACAGTTGTAAAACGCAGGAATTTGCACTAGACGTGCGCAGGCAGTAGAGATTAAGTACTATGACTATGAGAAGTATTGGGCAGACAATCCTCTATGAGTGCATTCCTTATCACTAACCCTAATAAGTCTATAGCTTGATTTCACTTGGGTTAGTGTCCGGTCAAGGCTTCCTAACACGTGCGCATGTTCCGTTCAAAGTTCATGTGCTATTAATCTCTAGAACTAGACTAAAACAGCTACGAATCCGTTCAAGGTAGCAACTGATCACCCTAGCTCGTTACTCCTAGTTGTCACCGTCAAGCTATCAACTAGTTTAACATATGACGAACAAGCAACAAGAGTAAGATTGCGGTTCAAGGCTTCCCCTACTCATGCAACTAGCTGTCTCCGTATGCACAGAGTTTAATACAAGTAAGCAAACTATGCATTATGCTCAAGTCTCAAAGGAAATACACCATAGACTCATGCCCAACCAACACTAAGCGTTTAGCTAGACATGCTAGTGATAAACATCATAGAATAGTAAATAATAACTAAAGTATCTGAGAAACAAGTAGCAAACAGTGCGTGCAGAATGTTTCTCGGCTGGCGCAGTTGGCTGTTGCAAGTCCTCTCAACAAGTCCGTGTGTTTTCCAGTTTGCCGCTCTGTGTGTCTCTGATGATGATCGTCTCTTCCTATTATTGTTCTGAAACCCTAGACCTCCTCCCCTTTATATACTGCTCGAGAGGTCCATCCTTGGCAACTTCCAAATCTGGTCATGTCGGGATTAAAAAATACTGGACTCTGCGCCTGGCGCACGGCGTACTGCTTAGCGCATTGGTCGGCGCAACTCTGCTGTGTCTCGCCATTTCTTCTGTTTGCGCCGCTAGCTCCGTAGGCTGTGTGCTGCGCGTCCTAAACGCTGCCTGTTAGCGCGTATCCAGCTTAGGCCCTTGTTTTGCCCTGAAATACAAAAACACTGGAAACCAGTAATCTTGTACATAAAATAATGCGAACAAGCATAGGGTTATGATCTAAATAATGCGTATAAATAGGCTCTATCAAGTCCACTGCTCTTTAGGTTTCTTCCGAATGACTCCTTTATCATCAGTGGTTTTGGGAGGAGCCCACTCTGTCACCACAGCTTTCCACACTTTCTCATCAATAGCCTTGAGAAACGCCTTCATCCTAGCCTTCCAATAGCCATACTTGCTTTCTTCTAGCACTGGAGGGCGACTTGTGCTTTGTCCTTCCTTCATTGTCTTGCTCAGCTAGGTGCACAGGATCGTGACTCTGTATGTTGAGCTCCGGCTCTGATACCAATTGAAATTCGTAGCACCTCTGAGTTGCAGATAGTGAATAAGCAGTTGCTACAGCACACTCTTGAACACCCGAATCTGATCCAGCAAGATAGAATAAGGAACAAAGGTTTGTTCACCCAATTCGGCCAATCTGCCTAAGTCTGGGAAGGGCTGAATTCCAACCCTTAATCTACTAGATTCTCAGGTCCACAGTACAACACGGTTCGACGCACGACACCTATGCTACCTGACCTGAACTAGTCTCTGCCTTGTGTATTGCACACCTACAAACTTGAAATAATTCAGAATAGCTACAACTCTGATCCCACAGACTCAGCCTATTCTAATTAATTCTCTGCTATCTGCAGATTGCTATAGCACCTGCTGTAGCACACAGCTAGTACCAACACTGACCTCGTCGCTCCAAGCCTTCTGCTGAGCCGATCGAAGCTCTCCACGAGCGCTGCACACTGGAGCACTCCCCCTCACTCAGTGGCCACCTGTCACTAGTAAGTTTAGCCGACCAGTCACTTGACCGAGTTCGTCCACTCGTCAATACCTCCGCGGCCTCCCTTGATCAACCAACAAGCAACCACTGCTCTGAATTGGCTTCCTGATCAAGCACTGATCAGACTCTGCTTCAATCATCTCAGCTCTGCGCTCATGCTCTGCTCTCTGTGATGATCGAAGATCCTCGCACTTGAATTCTATCCTCTCGGTATTATGTGAATGCTCTAGTGTTTGCTCTCTTCACTTCAATGCCTTCAACGCTCTGAGCAGCATCCCTTAAATAGGATTACCAAGTTTCACCATTCACACTTTTAGCAATTTCCTCCAAACAACATTATCTCCTAATTTGTAGGAGATTAGATTTGATTTGCAAATCTAATCTTCTACAAACAAATCTTTTCGGCCAACTGAGAATCTTCACTATAATATTCTCTCTGAGAATTAGGAACTCCCTTGATGCTAATGGATGCACTGCCAAGCTCCTTCCGAGAAGATCCGAGCTGCTGCTGACGAATAGAAGCTGTAGCTTCCTGAACCAGCTCCTGCTATAGTCAGAATGCACTCCAACTAGTAATCATCGACCAAATATGTATCAACTAGGGAAAGACTACTCTCAAGTTCCACCTACTCTTAACCGCTAGGTTCTCGAATAGATTTAACAATGACTAGACTAACAACACCAAACTAGTTATACCTCTAGGCTTCACTACCATGGCAAAGCAATTCAGTATCATGTAATTGACATCACTCTAGTTTCACCGCTAGGCTATGCTAAATAGTCAATCAAAACATGTGTTTCAAACAAAGAGCAGAAATTCACTAAACCAGATCATGAATCCATATACCTCAAACTGAGCTTTGCAATGCAAATCCCTAAACTGAGCAGGTTTAGTACTAAAATCCATCAAGTTTAATGAAAATACTGAGTTTAGAGAATAAGAAATCTATAATAAAGGTTGTAGGTGCTGAGAGGCAAGTTCCGTCGGGGCTCTTCTAATGATCCTTCTTCCGTTGTCACTCAGGTGATCATTGATGGAGAGAAGTTGTCCACCCTCTGAGCGAATCTTCTTCTTTATAAATCTTCTCCTATGCGCGCTATACTGCATTCTCCTGTGCGCGCCTCGTTGCCTTCTCTTATGCACACCTCGCTGCCTTCTCCTCTGCGCACCTTCCTGCCCACGACTCCTTGATTTTTGCTCTTCCTTTGCAGCCCTCTTTTATTCGCAGCCGTTCTTTTATTCGCACTCTCCAAACTAAAATATTCAGTTTCTAGGATTCCAATTGAACTAAATTGAGCCGAGCACCTAATTGAACCAAGCAACTCTTTGGTTCAATCAAAAACCACCTAAGCATTTCCCTTCTCTCTTGCTCTTGCGACAAAGTCTTTGCTCCTTTCATCCCCGAATGATTGAGTGAGGCCTAGAATGCTCTAAAGCGATCCAGATACACCTGCGATGCGAAACACTACAAAAGGGTAATCTGTCACACTCAAAATGCAACTAAACAATGGAATAAATAACTCGACGAAACGTAGAAATACGCTCCATCACCCAATCAGCTTGAAGACTCAATGCAACCCAATCGGTGAAGTTGTGAGAGCTGTGAGCTAGGGTTTCAGAAGAGAGATAGAGAGAAGTGAGAAGATGACTCTTCGAGAGGCAGATAAGAGGCGATCTACGAAGAAAAAGAGGCGATCGACCAACTGGTGTTAGGTAGTTCATCTGAGGTGTCGTAGAAGGCTAGCGTAGCCTCTGGTGTCAAGATTGTAATCTTCATCGTGCTGCGATCTCACAAGGAGCCTTTGGAGTGCCCTGAAACCCTCCACTGCTCTCTCTCTCTCTCTTGCTTCTTCTCTCATAATTTTTTTAATCTTGACATTGAAAATTGTTCTTGACTTTAGATAGAGCAAGCTTGCGTAGTTTTCGACTTGGTTCTAGTGTAGATATTGTATTAAACATTTTCACTAAGCGTAGTGCTTAGGCTAAGTATCTCCAGGCTAGAGACTCTGCAGATGTTAGATAACTTCTGTGAAATCTTTGCAGCGTCTCCGAGATGCAGATTTGTGTATAAGCAGTTGCTATAGCACACTCTTGTATAGACAGATCTTGTGCAGCAAAATAAAACAATGACCAAGAAGTTGATCACCCAATTCGGCCAAGTGCCTACCTTTGGGAAAGACTGAACCTCAGTCTTTTAATCCACTATGCTCAAGGTCTGTTGTACAACACGGTTCGACACCACGCAGCCTATGCTACTCAACCTTAGCTAGTACCTCGATCACAATCAGAACAAGTTCTGACTTGTGTCTAAACCACCTACACTTGTATCAATTCAGAATAGCTACTGGCCCGACTAACTCAGCCTATTCTAATTAACACAGAGTCTCCGTAGGTTTGCTAAAGCACATGCTGTAGCACAAAGCTGATGCAGGTATTGTCAGAGTAGCTCCAAAGCCTTCCGCAGAGCAGTGACAATTCTTCCACGAGCGCTGCACACTCTAGAATACTCCCCCTCACCTAGTGACCTCCTGTCACTAGGGAAACCAGGTTTCCTGCGAATTGCCAGAGTTCCTCCACTCGTCAATTTCTCCGCGGCCTGCCTTGATCAACCAACAAGCAATCTTTGCTCTGGATTGGCCTTCCAGATCAAGCACTGATCAGACTCTACAATCCTCAATCACCTCAGCTCTGCGCTCACGCTTTGCTCTTGGTGATGATCGAAGCTCTACTCGCACACAATCTCCCTCCGTTGATACTCAGTGTATGCTCTCTGTGTTTTCACTCTCTGCTTCGATGCCTTGAACCTCTACCCAGCTTCCTTTAAATAGGAACTACCAGTTCCATCAATATCAATTTTTGGAAATTCCTCTAGGCATCAATATCTCCTAATTTGTAGGAGATTAGATTTCATTTGAAAATCAAATCTTCCACAATCAAATCTTCACCCTAGGAACGGAATCTTTACTGGGATATTCTTTTTGAATATTTAGAAGCTCCTTGTTGAACTGTCAAGTGCTTTCTCCGAAGAGCCAAACTTCTGCTGCAGAACAGTTGCTACAGCTTCCTGAGACAGCTCCTGCTATAGTAGCAGCTTGTTCACTAGGTATGTTCACGAGTGCTGGTTTTGTCAAATGAATGTCATTCTGCATTATCAATCTCCCCCTTGGCATTTTGACAAAACCCCTTGGCCACGGATAACTTTCCAGAAAAAATGAAATTTTTAAAACTACTAACATACTTGTTCGGCCACACTCGGCCTTGGGATTATCGCAGCCACGTAGGGCTACACAAATTAACAAAAGTTTGAAGGATTTTTCAAAAGTGGCCTTTGTTTGCTCTCCCCTTTTTTGACACAAATGCTCATTTGCTTCTGCTAGGGCGTGGCCTTCTTCCTCCAGATATTCAAGGTCCCTGAGCAGACCTCTGATTTGGGCTCATCTAGCATCCCTCCTCTTGGCTTCAGCATCCAATTTGTTCAGTTTTGTCTTCAGGTGGCTCACTATCCTCGCTTTGAGGGCTGCTTGAATCGCCGGAGCAGAGACGAGATTCCTCCAGGGATGGGTCAGATTCCTCCAGCAACTGATCTTCTTGAACAATGTCCACAGCATGCTTTCCTTTGAAGAGTTTGTGGTCTACCACAAACACTTGCAGTTCTTCGGACATCCCTTCAAGGATGATTCTTAGCTCTGGATGCTGGGAGGTAATCAGCCCATATATGAGAGATGGTAGCACAATGGATTTTACTGCGGAAGGATTCCCAGCATGAGTCGCAATCTGAGGGAACATCACACTCCTCAAACTCACTCTCCTCTTCTTCATAATGGTATGCAGCAGATTTGTAAAGGTTCTGTTGACCTTTCCCCTATGAAAGCTTGGAATTTAGTTTCAGATGCCTAAGTTGTACAACAGTGCATTCTTGGAAGTGAGCTCAGAGGCATTCAGATTGGGACCAGCCCACGTCATACACACCCTCCTGTGAGTACTCTGGCCAGAAGTTCCCCATTTACACTAATCGGCTCCCTAGCATTACTATCTATTCCTAGATAGTCATTTACACTAATCCTCTCCATCTTCATCCTCAAACTTATCATCCATATTTGCTACAAATTCTCTAACTGACGGGATACTGAATCTTTGAGGGATCGTTAGGGAGCTAAGAAGGTTTACCTATGTTAGGAGCGGATGATTACTGCAGACTAGTATCTTTCAGGTACCAGTCTCTTTTCAGGAACTATGGTCTTTCTTCCCACAATTCCCCATGATTCCTAGGCAGCCTTGCTTCAGAACCACACTCCTCCTACTGTGACTACATTATCAGTATTAGCCAAAGCAGGTCTTCTTTTAGATTGTTCCCCAACGACCTCCCCATCACTAGACTCCTCCGTTTCTTCACTGCTTGAATCCGAGATGACGATGGGAGCTTTTCCTTTGTCAGATGATGAAGGGAGAGGTGCTGCAGCGACTTCTTGTTCAGGGGGATCTTCCCCAGACTCCTCACCCTCTCCTTCTGTGCCGGGGGTCGTGACGAAGGTTCTGCAAGCCTCTTCACCCTTTTGAGCAGCTGCAGCAACCTCTGTAGCTTGTTCTTCCCTTTAGCCTTTTTCATGGACAGCCTCTTTTATCACTACTGATGTGCTGGTCACAGACTCCCTAGCATGGACCAGTCTTCTCTTTTTCTTCGAGGGTTCCTCTTGGAGTGGTGGAGCATTTTGCGACATAGGGAGTGGCGCTGGCTCCCAGACCACCAAATCCAGTCTCTGAGCAGTCGCTTCACCTCATGACTTAGCTTGCCTTTCTACACTACTTTGACGTGCTGCGGCTAGGTTCTTTTTAAGTCCTCGAGTACGTACCATTGTTGGGGATTTGCAGAAACTGGTGAGGACGGGAGAGGATTAATCTGCGAACTTTTGGGGAAAGCTTCAAATGATTGTGCCCTAGAAATTTGATTTACCCGCTGTTTTTCTTCTTTTTCCAAATGCACGTGCTCAGCATGTGACCTCTTCTATCTTTAGCAACCAGATGATTTGAACAAGCTTTTTCAGGTTCTGATTGTTATAGCTGCGCGGGTTGGATCACTTATTTAATGGTTCTACGCCCATTGTCCGGAGGTTCCTTGTTAGGGTCAGATGGTTGTTTCTTCACCCATACTTGGGTTGGTCTCCGTTTACACTGTTTCTGACAATCATACATCCTGTCTTTCCATTTTTCACATTGAGGTCTTCACATCTGCGTTTCCCGAGACTCCCTTTTGATTGGTTTCTCCCAGTGGGTTGGTTCGTATTTGTTTCTGACCATTCTTTGCTTTTCTGGCCAATGGTAATCACTCACGGGACATATTCTTCCGAAGACCACTCGATGGTGTGACTTGGTCTTTGGTTTCTCTCTCCAGTTTTTAACCCTAATAGCCTTTTGCGGTCTCTGGAACTCTTTCTTCTTTGGCCATTGGCTCTGGCCTATGTCCTTTCTCGAGTTCTCTTTTAGCTACAGGAGGATGGTCCAGCGATTGCTGCAGCAACCTCTTATTCAGATTTTTGATGTTGTCTTCTTTTGCAGATTTTGGGCAAATCTCCCCTTCCAATTTCTCATTATTAGATGCCTTCATAAAGATTGTTCTTCCAGTGCTTTCTTCACCAGTGTATTCGAGTCCCATTCTTCCTCCTTCAAATCTTTGGTAGGCAAGAATTTCTTCCAGAATATTGTTCTGACCTTCAGGCAACTTTCCAGGTGTTTGTAAGGTGTTGGAATCAGTGCTTTCACTCGTTAGATCTTCTTCTATTTGTTGTGTGGCTGACTTACTGAGTGAGGACAATTTACGATGCAGCTCTTCACGCTCTTCTTCAAGTTTGTTCACTCTATCTGACAATTTTCTATTTTCTAGGAGAGTTTCTTCACATTGTTGCAGGATATCCTCCAGATTATCAGGTTGTCGGTTGAATCATTCTTGTTTTCACTTTCAGACTCCTCAATCTCATAGTTGAATTCTTTCTTTATTAACTCTTTAGGGTCACAATCGGATACACTAGTTAATACAATAAAGTTTTCTTCTTCACTTTCCTCGGAGTCACTCCACTTAGCTGTTAGAGATTTGTTATCCTTTTTCTCAAAGCTTTTGAGGGGTTTGCTAGGGCAGTCAGCCTCACGGTGTCCATACCCTTCACATTTCCAGCACTGGATGGACTTTCTCTTTTCTTTCTTCTCATCTTCATCCTGAGCCGGTTCCTTTCCTCGTCTCTGATTTCCTCCACCCCTTCTGGATTGCCTTCGAGAGGATGAACCCTGCCCAGATTTTGTTTCCATGTTCTTCAAGAGTTTTCCAAGGTTCTTCACTAACAAGCTCAGTTGATCATCAGATGCCAGGCTTCTCTTCTTCTGTTTCTACTTTTAGTCCTACACTCTTGCCTTTGGGAGAGGGCTCTTCTTTGACCAGCTTCATTTCAAACTGTTTGAGGGATCCAATCAACTCCTCTAGTCTCATATGTGTGACATTCTGAGCTTCTTCAATGGCTGTCACTTTCATGTCAAATCTGGTGGGCAGAGATCTAAGTACTTTCCTTATCAGTTTTTCCTCTGGAAAGGGTTCTTCAAGAGCATGAGCCTCATTTGACAGATCGCACAACCTGGCGTTGAACTCAGTGATGGAGTCCTCTTCTTCCATCTTTAGACTCTCAAACTAAGAAGCAATGATCTGTAACTTGGACATCTTTACTTTGTCAGTTTCTTCATGGGATACTTGCAAGATTTCCTAGGCTTGTTTTGCAATGTCGCAGTTTGAAATCAACCTGACATTGTTAGCATCTACTGCAACAAAAATTGCATTCAGTGCCTTTGAATTATCGTTTGCTGCAGCTTCCTCTTCTGCGGTCCATTGTACTTCAGGTTTCACTCGAGTAACTCCCCTTTCATCCATAGTTATGGGAGGTGACCATTCAGCCAAAACCGCTCTCCAGGTTCTTTCATCAATAGCTTTGAGGAATGCCTTCATTCTCGCCTTTCAATACCCATAGTTACTTTCTTCCAACAACGGTGGGCGGCTTGTGCTTTGACATTCCTTCATTGTTTCTTGCTTCCTTCAGCAGACGCTCAGGATCTTTACTCTGTATGTTGAGTTCCCACTCTGATACCAATTGAAATCTTTGCAGCGTCTCTGAGATGCATATTTGTGGACAAGCAGTTGCTATAGCACACTCTTGTACAAACAGATCTTGTGCAGCAAAATAAAACAATGACCAAGAAGTTGATCACTCAGTTCGGCCAAGTGCCTACCTCTGGGAAAGACTGAACCTCAGTCTTTTAATCCACTATGCTCATGGTCTGTTGTACAACACGGTTCGACACCACGCAACCTATGCTACTCAACCTTAGCTAGTACCTCGATCACAATCAGAACAAGCTCTGACTTGTGTCTCAACCACCTACACTTGTGTCAATTCAGAATAGCTACTGACCCGACTAACTCAGCCTATTCTAATTAACACAGAGTCTCTGTAGGTTTGCTATAACACTTGTTGTAGCACACAACTGATGCAGGTATTGTCAGAGTAGCTCCAAAGCCTTCCGCCGAGCAGTGACATTTCTTCCACGAGCGCTGCACACTCTGGAATGCTCCCCCTCACCTAGTGACCTCCTGTCACTAGGAAAACCATGTTTCCTGCAAATTGTCCGAATTCCTCCACTCGTCAATTCCTCCACGGCCTGCCTTGATCAACCAACAAACAATCTCTGCTCTGAATTGGCCTTCCAGATCAAGCACTAATCAGACTCTGAAAGTCTTGATCACACTAAGCCTCAATCACCTCAGCTCTGCGCTCACACTCTGCTCTTGGCGATGATCGAAGCTCTGCTCGCACACAATCTCCCTCCGTAGATACTCTGTGTATGCTCTCTGTGTTTTCACTCTCTGCTTCGATGCGTTGAACCTCTGTCCAGCTTCCTTTAAATAGGAACTACCAATTCCATCAATATCAATTTAGGCAGCAATATCTCCTAATTTGTAGGAGATTAGATTTGATTTGAAAATCAAATCTTCCATAATCAAATCTTCACCTGAGGAACGGAATCTTCACTAGGATATTCTTTCTGAATCTTTCAACGTGGCCGGTCTTACTGCGACCGACCACAATCATTTTTTCAGGTGGCCGGTATTAATAAGACCGGCTAAGTAAAAAAGACGGTAGATCTGAAATGTTTTTCAAAACTACGATAAAAGCTAAAATCTAATAACAAACGACAGTACTTCTAAATTTTTTTTCTCCTGTTAAACTTGAAGACTTTTAGCAACATTGGTTAGTTCAAGTCCAGAAACTAAAGAAAGAATGTTACATTTTTTCCCTGCTGCAAAAGATTTTAAATGAGATGCTTGGATAGTAATGGCTATTCGTGGTATGCCCGCATAAGTGCATAACATTTTTTGAATGGAATTGGAAAAAAATAAAGAGTTGCCCTGTTTTGAGTTGGATTTTAGAAATACGGTGTTTTGAAACTCAGTTTCAAAATACCTTGGCAATGGTTTCATGGAAAATGTTGCCAAGCATTATTGAAATCAACGGTTTTGGAAGGCCGTTAACCTGTGAAAATTCAGGACAATGGCCTTCCCAGGACGTTGTCATGTGGAACTGGCCCATTAAGTTCGACGGCTTTGTTGAAGCCGTCATCTTATTGAAAACACATCAGAGGCTCGCCCGCGGCACATCTCACTCACCCTGCAATCGGCCGACTCGCCCGACGCACCCCGAGACCTCTTCGCGCGACGACGACTTCAGCTCCTGTGACCTCCGTATTCCGTGTGACGGTTGCTATTGAGGTAAATTGTGCCGCGTAGACCTCTCCGCTTTTGACCGTGTAATGTAGGAATTAGTTAGGGTTGGGTTTGGGTGGGCGTCTTTAGGAATTGTTGGCTGACGGGCGAAGATTGTGGATTGAGATGTGCTGTTCTAGGGTTTTAGAGTGTCCAATTTGAGTTGGGTGCGATTTACCTATGATTGAATTGGTGATTGATATATGCTTGAATTGTGGGTTGATATATGCTTGAATTGCAGCGGTTGTTGGCTGCAATTTGCAGGAGCTTGAGCCTATTACATGTGAAAATAAACTGCATGAATGAAATGTTGGATTTGGATATTGTTGATGCAAATGTTGTTTTACCTTTTCTATATAGTTGATGGTATGAAAATGTTTTCATAGTTGAGGGAATTAATCTTGGAATAATAGTTTTGGTGCAAATACATCATATCATCAAGTAGTATTGAGTACATATGGTGTTTGTGTCAGTTGTGTTGTATTTGTCAAACGATGAAAATGATGTTTTACCGTTTCTACATATATGTGTTGGATTGATATGGTCATATTGATCTGCTATTGATTTTTTGCATTTGAAAAATAATAATCATTCAAGGACAGATAAATGAACATGTTCTTTACATTTTGCCCTTTACAGATGGACATCGATCAGATTGATCAGTCAGGTCCTATTAACCATTCTGTATTGAGCCAGCAGCGCACCCATCGTTCGGAGGAAGTTGGAATGATCACGTTAGTTATTGGCCATACGATGACGGGAAATTTACGTTAATGGTTTTCATAATATCATGTTCATTTATGTTGGATTGGTACAGGCTGGGACAACTTTGAAGGTGGTTCATAGGCGAATGTTGGACATGGATCCTCATATCGTTCCATCTTATGCGCCATGGACAGTTCTCTTCCCCTTCGCGACACTGCAGCACCAACAATTGAGGTTCAGATTCTTTGGTTAGATATTCAACTCGGTTCATTATTGAATACTTCTGTATAACATAGATGACTTTCGCCTTGCTGCTAAATGTTGATCCCACGCCAATGTTCGAACCCAATCTGTTATTACGTTCATAATACTCTTCCACAGGATTATCCACGTTCCACGCCGATACATTATGGAATTCTGGGATAACCCATACACGTTGGGGTTCGGGAACCGGGGATACATCTTCGTTCTCAAGCTCCTCAAGGTATTCCATTTCATGTCTATCATACTCGTCCATGACCGGTCTCAAGTGTGTCCAATGTAGACATGACCATGGGGTCCGATTCACTGTAATCCATTATCTACAATACCAACTAATGCCACTATGACATATATAAACACATGTTTAAAAACCCAATTTTTAGAAATAACTGTATAACTAAATCTAGCAAAAATAACTAAATAATTACCTCTTCAATCTTCTCCAAACTACAGAACTTTGAATTCAGCAGAGAAAGGATCGGATCCGGAGGGGTCGTGTCTCCGAATGATGAGAGAAAGAGAGAAGCTGGTGAGGTTTTTATAGATAAGAGGACGGCTTTACTAAAACCGTCAACTCATCACATGACAACGGCCATGCGTAGGCCGTCTTTATCGATTCCACTTGCCGGTGAGAATTAATTTTTCACATGACAACGGGTTTGGGAAGGCCGTTGTTCTGAATTTTCACAAGTTAATGGCCTTCCAAAAACCGTTGATTTCAAAAATGCTTGGCAACAGTTTCCATGGAACCGTTGCCATGCAATTTTTAAAGACAACTGCTCTCTTAGAACCGTTGTCTTAAAAACCACGATGTTTTGAACAGTTTCAAAACACCGTGTTTCTAAAACTCAAACTCAAAACCAAGGCAACTCTCAATTTTTTTCATGGAGTTGCTGGCTCCTAGCTTTTAGGTTTAATTTGGATCACTTTTAGGTTTATTTTCTGGCTTCTTGGTATCTTATTTAACACTCCGGTGAAGATGGAGTTGTCATATGTATATGCTACTGTGATGCTTGAAACTAGAGTGCGTAGAACCATGGCATTCCGATTCCTTCTTTGCAGTTTAGATCCATCAATTTGCAAAATTATTCAATTTTAGTTATTCAATTTTCATAGTAAACTCTATTGATTATATGTTTGTTTGAATACGATATTTTGTATTTTACATTAATGAAACAATCGTGGGGATACGTCTCCCCTTTTATTCGTAAAAAAAAAAAAAAATTAATCCTACAAAATTTTGAATCTTGGCTCCGTCCCTAGTTGAATTCTATGGAAGTCAAGAGACCCGAGGAGTGGTGGGAACTTATGATCCATCGTAAGGAATGGAAATTCAGCCTCATCTATGGGAACCGAAATGCTACAAGGGACTATTTGTCAAAATTCAGAGCAAGATGGGAAGGATGGAAATGGAACACGAGATGATATCCCCATTATCATGTCACGCGCCAACATTGAGGTGCGTCCCAATGCTACCAGCTGAAAAGCTACAATGCTTTGTTCGCGCAAGACCTGACCCAGTTCGACACAAGAGGTGCTTAAAGTTTGGATAGAAAATGTTTTTTTATCCAGTCTCGAAGGAAGTAGTAATCTCAGGAGAGTCATTCCATCGGGAATATCGACTCCGCCTCTTCAGCCTTTATGTGGTTACCCTCTTTTAATCAAAAATATATATACAAAAATTTATCAATTATGGCATCATTTGATCATAACGATGTCGTTCTGAATAAAGTAGAATCCCAAAAGATTGTCTGCCGTACTAGTACCATGTTCCAGCTTTCTTGGTGAATAGAAATTTGACACGTCGTCCTTGAGGAGTTATATGATGACGTGTCATGTTATGATTGTGGGATGACGACTATTCCGTGTTGTTTCAGATGCCTTCTCCGTGTTGTTTATTCTTCATCTCCCAAACCACTATTCCGCACCGTCGACGACAATCACGAATCCCAGAAATATCTTCAGATCAAGAGGAACGCGGTCGTTCGTAATTGATAACTTTTCTTTCTTTTTTCTGCAGACGATTGTTTTATTGATCGATTTGTGCAATCGGAGATTTGTCGGGGAATAGAGATATCTATCTACCTTATCAATATGAGTTTTCTGTTTGGGAAGAGAAAGACTCCCGCAGGTATCATCATCGCCCTTTGATCCTCGACTTCTGCCAGTTTATTCTTCTATAGATTGTATTTGGAGATCGAATTTTTCCCAACCATAAAGTAGTTAACTTTTTGTGATGGATGGAATGGATCGTCATGGTATCGAGCTTATATTGGTATCAGATATCACATCCTTTAGTATTTAACAATGGGGCTACTTGAATTTGTACCATTTGATTGATTATATTAGGGTTTACAGGTTTATGTTTGGGTTGGAACTTTGATGGAGATCAGTATTGTACAAGGCAAAGCAAAACACAGCTATCTAAATTTTCAGGAATTTTTGGAACTATCATTATTTTTATTGGATGATTTGGATATGTTCACGTTCAGATGAATAGAAATGAACCGGATAATGTAGTTGAGTAGTTTGATAACTTCTTGTATTTTAGCTATGTTGACCCAGGTACATACCCATTCCTATTGGCATCATTTTGCTGACCTGAATTTGCATTTTATGGCTAATATCAGAACTTCTGCGGGAAAATAAGAGGATGCTTGATAAATCAATCAGAGAGATCGAAAGGGAAAGACAAAGTCTACAAACACAAGAGAAAAAACTAATTGTTGAGATAAAGAAAAGTGCCAAGCAGGGGCAAATGGTTAGTCTACCCTTAGTTGTCAGTTAAATGTATGTGCGGTTGCACTTGCACTTCAAAATGACTTGCCATCAATTTGCTTAGCTATATACATATCTTGGATTGTCTGTCAATGTGAACCATGCGTATTGTATCTCAAGAACAATTTGCTTTTGCATCTGCTCATATGGTATATGATGTTATATTTGGATAATAACACAGTAAGGTCATACTAAAAGGTTAGGAGTTTTCCAACATTTTCTATCTTTAGGGCATCTTGTTTATTGAACCAAGAAGTGGTAATAGAAAGTTAATTTGTGTATTTCTAAGTGAAAAAGAATATGTTTCTACAACACTCCTTTCAAATTTAGTTGAATTTTTGCAGGGAGCTGTCAAAGTGATGGCTAAAGATCTAATTCGAACACGTCATCAAATTGAGAAGTTCTACAAGCTTAAATCTCAGCTTCAGGGAGTTTCCCTTAGAATTCAGGTGTTACCTTTTTCCCATATATTAAACATTGGCTTATTATGTTGCATTATTTATTTTACTCCTAATAAATGTTTCGAAAGGCATTCCTTTCATTACCTCACAAATATCATTTAACAACATTTTAAAACTGCTGTTGAGAAGATGGAAAAAAGGCAACAACTAAATTCTAAGAGAAATTCCCGGCTGAAGAAGTGTTGCATATTCTTACATTGCTTATTGTACTCCGTCTAATAAACGTTGGCTTATTATGAACTTCGTAGACGTTGAAATCTACTCAAGCCATGGGTGAGGCAATGAAAGGTGTCACTAAAGCCATGGGGCAGATGAATAGGCAGATGAACTTGCCGCAGTTGCAGAAGATTATGCAAGAATTTGAGATGCAAAATGAGAAAATGGAAATGGTGTCTGAGGTAATGGGGGATGCCATTGATGATGCTTTGGAAGGAGATGAAGAGGAGGAAGAAACCGAGGAACTTGTCAGCCAAGTTCTTGATGAGATTGGAATAGACATGAACCAAGAGGTAGTAGCTTTCTTTTGTTATGTGGTAGCCACATTGATCTATCACCCAAATGTATGCCTTCACCCATAGAGTCGTAAAAAATATGTTATAATGTGTTCTTTAAATCCCTTTGCAGCTTCTGAATGCACCCTCAACTACTGTGGCTGCCCCAGCTGCGAAAGGAAAAGTGGCACAGGCGGAGGCAACTGCATCAAGTGATGACGGTGGAATAGATAGTGATTTGCAAGCAAGGTTGGATAATTTGAGAAGAATGTGAGCTTGTTGCAGAGTACTGTAGATACAGCTTGGCTGTGAATCTGCAATCGATGTGTGAAGTATAATTTGGTGATATTTGTAATGAGAATAGTAATTCTTGGAGACCTTATAGCAACTTGCGATGGATCAAGAAACCATAAACTAACAATTTTGTTCCAGCGAGTCTCCAATGAGTTAGAGGTGTCTGCAAATGCAATGGGTTAACAAAATATAACTGATCTGCATTTCAGGCAAGATATTTTGATTGCCAGCCCATGCTGAATAATTCTTCTTCTCTGCCAGAGTTGCTGTTTTGATTCAATTAATATGGTGATGAAAATGAAGGATTCATTTAATAATTCATTGTAAGATGGTTACACTTACACAGATAAGGCTGCAGTATAGAATAAATACCTCTCAGCACACGCTTCCAACTACCAGCACCTAATTTAATTCCTACACACCAATCTTATGCAACCAACTATTGAAGGAAGTCAATATGAAATATTAAAATCAAACCATGTTTCCAGGATCCAAATCTGATGTATCTTGTCTAGCAGCCGGAATTGATGTCTCGTTTGGCTTTTGCTGGTCCTGGGGAGCCGGAGCCGGAGGCTGTAGTGTGGTCCGACAAATGGGACAATCCAAATGCGAGTAAAGCCACATATCAATACAGTGCGCATGGAATGAGTGTTTGCACCTGGGCAGGCGCTTTAGATCCTCCCCGTCTTCCAAAACCGATAGGCAAACGGCACATTGATCTTCTTCCCACTCATCCTCTTCTTGTTGGTGTGACTCTTTCTTGTACTTATAACTAGGCAGTATCATTGGGATGCCCTGATTGAATGTTTTGATAGCTTCTTCGATGCTGGGGGAGATGCTATGCCTCCTCTCCGATTGACGGTTCGCACACCATTTGACTATAATGAGATTGTATATGAGGAGCAGTATGGCGGATGTGCCGATAACTAGGAGCCCGTGGTACAGCATGTTCACTCTTATTTGTGTTCGGTTTGTAGACTTTATGTTTCCGTTTACATGCCCTTTTATTGAATTTTTTTTTTTTGGATGGCACCCATCAAAAACTCTTTTTAATGAAATGCCACCTTCCAAATTTTTATTTTGATTTTCGACTCTCAACACAAACAGTTTTTATAAAACATAATTTGTTTATGTTTTTCGTCCGGTGAGCAATGTACTGATGCTGATGTAACATTTAAAACAAGCCATTTTTAGAAAAATCGTCAACAAAATGCTTTTTTCCAAAGATGATTTGTTCTGTGTCACGTCTTCGATCCTTCTCCTTCACTTTAACAAAACTCGTCCTCTTTCGAAACTGAACGAACTTCAAATGCTAGGCGAGATAGATGAAACTACGATTGATGATCAGATTTATTCGAGCGTCGGAATAATATTGTCAAACTCCCGATTTTGTTGGATTTTCTACATTTAGATATAGAACACATAATTTTTCTAAAGATTGTTTGTTTTAAATGTCACATTAGCACCAATGCATCGCTGATTGGATGCTAACGGGATGGAAAATATAAATGCATCATTTTTTTCTCAACGGTTTGTGTTGAGATTGGCAAATCATAAACTAAAATGTGCGGGTGGCATATTAAAAAAATTGATGGTGGCATATGAAAAACAATTGTTGGGTGCCATCCAAAAAAAGTTTTTCTCTTTTATTGATCTCCATCTCATCTTTTTTTTTTTTTGAGGCTTAACTAATATATATTATTTTAGTCTCAATTTATATTTTGTCACAAAATTAATAACTTTTATCATTTTCTAAATACAGGTATCATGTTTTTATTGTAAGATTATAAAGTAAAGTTATATATTGATGATGGCTAAAAAAGATGATTATTCAAATTTTGTTAATAAATGTGGAAATTCCATTACAGAAGTATTTTTGAAATCAAATTTGGTGGAGCGTAACAAAATATAGATGATTATGATGAGCGTCATTTATGTACTTAGATGCAATTTTTTCCGATTATAACAACATCGTTTTAACATCAAACTACACCATATTTATACGGTTGTAGTTGGATGGGGATGTGCCAATCAGGGCGTGATCTAGTGGTAGAAGGAATGTCAAACATCTCATCGACTAGGGTTCTGATGGAATTTTTGGAGTAGAATAGAAAAAATAAAAAAAATTAATTAATTGTTTTTTTAGTTGGATGGGGATGAGAAGTTAGAGCTAGCATTTATTTATTCATAGAATTTTGATTAAAGTTACAAATGAAAATGAAGGGAGGAATAGAACAATAGTTTATGGAGTTGAGGATATTATTTAATTTTAGTTTAGACAAAAAGCGTTGCAAGTTGGCGAAAAAAGTATTGTAAAATAAAAATATGGGTAAATAAGATAGAAGAGAGGACAAGAGGAAGAAGTGCAGTTAAAGCAGAAAAGAGGCAATTGTGAACAACTACCGACTGCAACTGGCTACTAGAGTTGGTAGTTAGTGCTTAATTAAATGTCACGCGAAAGAAGAAGAGTTTTATGTAATACATTTCCTCGTCCTGTCTCATATTTGTAAGCTAGCATACATTGTTTTGTTTCAAGTTGATCTTAATTAATTAGTGAACTTTTTTATTTATTAATCCTAAAAGTGCCTGTCAGTATCACAAGGAGACCGACTTTCCCCAACCTCACACCGACTCTCCCTCCCTCCCTCCGTTGAATACTTCTTCTCATCTTATTATTAATAGCGATACAAGTGTGCGCGTCCCTCGGTTCACAAACCCACTCTCGTTATTTTGCAACCGTCGGCCACCAGTAATTAAAATGTAAGACCAACTTATTATATACATTATGAAAGTCACAATATCCATTAAAAGCCTTATGCCTAAACTGCGCATAAAGTGTACAACATAAATAATTTTATTTTGTATATATACTTCCTTCCTAAAACTTGTGAAATGTTGCAATCGATGGACTCTTTGAGTAAACAAAAGTGCATGACGTACACTTTAAATTTCAACAAATTCGATGTACTTGGATGAGTCCCATGCAGATATGGAGAGATTTGATTTGAGGTTGTCGGATTTCGATAGTCGGTTGGGGTTTAATATGATCCTGAACACTTTAATCGGGAGTTACTAAAATGAAGAGAAGTCCATAATCCCATTTCGAGTACTAAATATGTCGTTTCAAAGTCGATGCACATATACTTGATGATCTTTAAAAGACCTAGTTCTCTCTTCCCTTCAACGCTCTCCTCAAGTTGGTGCCCAAATGTCGATAGAGTCCAACTTGGATAGTATCTCTTGAAATTTAGTAGCGAGTAGGTCTTTGTGAAAATATTAGCTAGTTGTTGATTACTACACACAAATGGGATGCGTATATTATTGACCTGCACATTTTCTCGAACAAAGTGACAACCTACCTCAATATCTTTAGTTGTTTCACGAAACACGAGATTTGAAGCAATATGAATGGCCGTTGAATTTATCACAAAACATCATTGCAGGCCGAGATGAAGCAAAACCTAAGTTATGCAGAAGAGCCCAAAGCAAAATTATTTCACTAGTTGTGGAGACCATGGCACTGTATTCTGCTTCTTCACCTGATCGAGCTACAATAATTTATTTTTCACTCTTCAAAGTAACTAACTTAACACCAACTAATGTGCAATAACTCGATGTAGATCTTCTATAAATAGGACATCCAGCCTAATCAACAATTGTATAAGCAGTAATATCATTAAATCCATTCTTACGTAAACAAGTACCACTTCAAAGTGAACCCTTTAGATATTGCACTATTCTGTTATATACTGATACGCACGTCGTACATGGAAAATTAGTTATTTCTTACTCGCACACTAATGTTGTGGTAAAACAAGGTCGATCTCCAGAGGAACTAGTTAAGCAAAGTTATTCCAGTAATATTGAGAGGGAGGGTGTATAAGTAGATTGTGAAATAAGAAACAAGCATAGAGATTTCCATTTACTGAGACATATCAATCCAATATAATCACTTGTGGCTGATGTTTATCAAAAATAAAAAAACTTGTAATGTACTCCGGCAAAGGTAGTATATGCAAATGTGATATATTCTAGTCTCCTAGACAGACATATCCCATCAAAGGTTATATAACCTATTCATTACTACTTGTCTTTCCAGCAAAGTTTTTAACAAGTATTAACAAAAGAAAAATTAAATCACATAGAAAAAGTTAATCTAGCAATTCAAGATCATAAAATAAACATAGAGAACTAGTAGAAGAAATATGAAATATGCATAAAACTCAAGTCTCAAAACATATGGTCACAAGATCATTTACTGAATTAAAACTAAAGTTTAGCTATACGTAGCTAAAGACATCATTACTAAAAACAAAGGACTAGATGAAAGTGTTGATGTTGCTTGAAGCGTGTCAATACTCGTCGTCGCCTTGGCTCCTCTCTAGGCCTCTAGCCCCCTGATTGCTTGATGAAATTCTGAAGTAGAAAGTTTCTTTGTACAACAAATCCTAGTCCTTGTAGGAATACATCTTCTTGAAATTATCTTCTAAATATGATGATATTTTGATTTTCAAGTAACTCCAATAGATAGTGATCCTTATGTATTGACAGCTTATACCTTGATCAAGATTGAAATTGGCACTGCATTACTGTTAGACGACAACCCACGATTTGCTTTAGCAACTTCTTCCGCTAAGTTGCTGCTTTTGCTTCCGCCAAACTGTAGAACACAGACAAGTTTGATCACCTAGTTCGGCAACAGCCTACGTCCGAGAAGGACGATTCTCGGTCCTCAAGACTTCACTATCTCAGTTAGAGTATAATGGTTTCCAACAACTTAGCCACGCTAGTCTAACCACTACTCCTAACCCAGTCGAAGTATTTGCTCTATCTATCAACACAGACTAGCCTACACTATCAACACAGACTAGCCTACACTATCAACACACTTCCAGTAATAGATAGTTAACAACCTGAACTCCCAGACTCAGCCTATCCTATTACAATGTGTTACAACGGATGCTACAACAACTTCTTCCGCCAAGTTGCTGTCGCTTCAGTCGACGACTTCTCCAAGCACTTCATACTGAGTAGTTGGACGTTCTGCGCTGCTCCCCCTCAAACAATGACCTCCAGCCACTTATCAAGGAGCACGCTGCACTTCGCAACTGTCAATCGATCGACCTGTCGATGAGGCTCTGCTCTGGTCGACTCCATCGAATCAAATATGGTAATCAGACTACTTCAGTCAAGATTACTTCTTCGCTCAGAACACAACTATCGCTCTAGCACTTCTCTGCTCAGTGTATGTGTGTGTGTTTGATTCGTTTTTCGTTCTCTTCTTGCTTCGAACTCTGCCTGCTACATATAGCTTTTTGCACCTCAACAACTTTCTTCCCCAATAGATAATTCTGCCTTCCACAGATAATCCCACCTTTCGAATCTTCCCCTAGATTCATGGAAGGTTTTTGAGATTCGGTTTCCTAAACTGAAATTTAGAAACCTTATCTTGTTGGCCTTCATTCGCGCTGCTGCTGAAGACTCTCTAATTATCTGGTGGCAATCTCTTGGACACCTTCCGAGAACCTCTGGAATGATCTGCTACAAAGTTTCTCTCTTTAGCCTTGAAACTTCAGGGGAAGCTATAGCCTCTTCTGGTCCTTCTGATAATCTGTACCAGTTGCAAGCGGCACAGGTTGCTATAGTTTCTTCTGCCTATTCTGTTTTGTCAGTCTTCTTTTGTAAGTACCAGCTCCTGGTACCAGAGTTTGCTATAGCCTCTTCTTTTGCTCGGGAGCTTCCGCTTTGTCATAGATGCCATATCTGTAACAATCTCCCCCTTGGCATTTGTTGACAAAACTACACTACTACTACGACTAACAAAACCTATCAACTGTAAACAAAAATGTTAATGTTAATACCAGCTAGATAGCAGATTCTTCCCTTTCTTCTTTTTTTTTTCTCCCCCTTTTTGTCACAAATGACAAGAGGGTCCAGGAGTTGCTTCAGCAACTTACTCCAACAACATACACAAACCCAGTGCAGATCTCAGATTCTCGAATCTAACCCTATCCAGTTGTTTTGTAAATAAATCTGCTAGCTGCTTCTCTATAGCAATATGTTTTAGCACAATCACATCCTTTTCAACCAAGTATCTGATGAAATGTTGTCTGATGTCAATGTGCTTGGTTCTAGAATGTTGTACGGGATTCTTGGATATGCTGATGGCACTCAGATTATCACAGTAGAGGGTCATACTATTCTGCTGCACGCTGTACTCACTCATCATCTGCTTCATCCATAGCATGCAGACAAAGCTGCTACCAGTTGCTATGTATTTTGCTTCGGCAGTAGAAAGAGATATGCTATTCTGTTTCTTGCTGAACCACGAAACCAAGTTGTTTCCTAAGAAGAAACACCCTCCAGAGGTACTTTTCATGTCTTCTACATAGCCTGCCCAGTCGGCATCACAATACCCAACCAATTCAACACTTGTGTCTGTGGTGTACCATAATCCATACCCTGTCATGCCTCCAACATACCTAAGGATTCTCTTGACCGGCTGAAGATGGCTTTCTTTTGGATATGCTTGGTTGCACATACTCTCACTGCATAGGATATGTCAGGTTTGATGGCAGTTAAATAGAGCAATTCCGAATCATTACTTTGGCCATCTCCTGTATGGTTATGTTCTTGCGTTCCTTTATGCCATTCTACTGAGGGGTGATAGGAGATGAGTACTGATGGGTGATACCTCTATCACAAAAGAATTTTTCTATGGCCTCATTCTCGAATTTCCACCCATGGTCACTTCTTATGGAGGCCACTCTTAATCCCCTTTCTTGTTCCAGTCAATTCACCAGGTTGACAATAATCTTTACTGCTTCTGATTTCTCTCTCAGAAATTCAATCCACAAATACCGAGTGAAATCATCAGCACACACAAATGCATATCTTTTTCTTCCACAACTTTCAATTTCTAGGGCCCATCAGATCCATGTGCAGCAGTTGTAGAGGTCTTGTGGAGCCAATCTCTGACACCTTTGATAAGAACTCTTTTCTGTTTGCCGATTTGGCATTCCCCACAAATCGAGTTTGTCTCTCCTCTGACATATGGGATTCCTCATAGTAGCTGATCTGCAGCAAGCTTTCTTAGAGTTCTCAAGTTTAGGTGCCCCATCTGTTTTTGCCATAAATTTATCTCCTCGGATTTTGACATTAGACAAGTTGATATAGAGGTTGCTGCAATATCTTCTAGCAAATAGAAATTATTGACAGACCTCGTGCCTTTCATCAAGCACTTTCCCCCTGCACCAAACACTTGACATAATTTCTTAGTAAACTTTACAAAGTGAGTACCTTCATATAACTAACTAATGCTGATGAGATTTGCTTTTAGTCCGCCACGAGCATCACATTATTCAGTTTGGGTAATCCGAGTACGTCGAGTGTCCCTTTCCCTAGAACTCTCCCTTTCAGCCCGTTGTCGAATGTTACATGCTGTTCTTTGTAGGGCTGAATGTTTGTCAAGAAGGATCTTTCTCCAGTCATGTGTCCCACTATGAAAATACCAGATCCCTTTCTTGAACTCTTTCGATGAGCTGTAGGAGACAAAGGCATACTGTTCTCTATATCGCTGGTAATTGCTCAGTGATGGTTTTCATAATCTCCACTACTTGTTCAGAATGGGACAAACCCGTTGGATGTGACCAGGTTGATTGCAGAAATAACATATGCGCTTGTCTTGTTGTACCTTCTTCTGGTTCTTTCTTCTGGCCTTTCCTTCCGATTTTGGTTTCTCTTCCTTTTCACAGCTTCACACATATGGACTTATGGTGTATCTACTCTGACAAACGTTATTACTCCAACGCCTCCTTCACCAATGTACCCAAGGCCATAATTGTTATTTTCAGGTCTTTGACGCGTTAGAACATCTTCCAGATTATTCGTTCCGATGTTGAGCATTCTGACTATTTTTCTTTACAGACTCACTTCGTTCATAATCTCAGCGTGTTCTGCCTCTCATTTTTCAGCCTGTTGTATCACAGTTGAAATGATCTTCACGAGTTCTTCCTTTTCATCCTCAAGTTTTGATACTTTTTCGATCAACCTCTTATTCATCTCTGCTACTTCCATACACTTCTCAACCATCTGCTCGTAGTGACTGACAATGAATTATTCTAAAATTTCTTCCTCATCACTGCTAATGTAGGGTCGAACCCAAAGAGAGCAATTAATTATAGATTTCTACTAATAATCACACAAAAAAGGGAGTTTGCAAGAAGAATATTGTTACACAATTTCAGAAAAAATCAGTTCAGGGATATACATTGTAATGGTAATCATCGATCTAACATACATCAACTAGTAAAACTATTGTTCGAGTCTAACAATCCTGCTAATGTAATGTCGACTTCAATGTTCTACCTACTCTTAACCGTTAAGTTCTCGAATAGTTAACAATTACTTGACTAACAATATGAATTAGGTTATACCGCTAGGCTTCGCTAATAGAGCAGTCAATCCTCGTATCACGCAATAGATATTAATTCAGCCTAGGCTAGGCTAACTTGATAATCAGAGCATGCAATTCATACGAAGAATAGTAATTCACTAAATCGAGTTATGAAACATAAGTATCTCCAACCGAACGTTGCAATACAAATCCTCAAATTGAATTAGGGTTTAGCTACTACAATCCATCTAATAATAATGAAAATAAAGAGTTCAGAAAAATACTAAAACTATTCCGCGATGCTTCTTGTTTCCTTCATCTCTAATCTCTGGTCTTTGGTTTCTTCCGCCAGGGGTGGCTAGCTTGGGTTTTTCTCGAAGAAGTTCTTTTTATTTATTCCTTTGATTTTGGGTCGGGCTGACCATCTTTGACCGAATCATTTTTGATTCGTGCACGCTCAGCAAGTGATTCGACTAGGGTTAGTGGAATTAGAGTCTCACTGTGTTCTGGAGCTGCACGAATCAACTTTGATTCGTGCTACACCAAAGTGATTCGACCAAGGTTGGTCGAATCAAAGTATCCGTAGGTTGCGGGCTGGGCGAATCAAAAGTGATTCGTGCTGGCTTGGGCGAATCACATTTGATTCGGGCTGGCTTGGGCGAATCACATTGACTGGGGGAATCAAATGGTTAGTTGTTTCCGATGCTGCGCGAATCACATTTGACTGGGCGAATCACTTTTGGCTGGGCAAATCACTTCTGCAGCGTGAATATACCCGCTAGATTTTGCCCTCGATCAAATGGAATTCATCCGAAACTTCTTCTCGCTATCAAGTCTTTGCTCCCTTGCATTCCCGAGTGATTGAATGAGGCATAGAATGCTCCAAATATGCGATAAAGCTCAAAAGAGGTCTCGATTAACTTTCTATGCAAAACACTACAAAGAAGTAATCTATCACACGCAAAATATAACTAAACAATGGGAATAAACAACTCGATGGATCGTATAAATATGCTCCACCAAACTACCCCACATTTATCTTTGTTCGTCCTCGAACAAGAACAAAATCAAGACTCGAAGACACTCAAATCACTCCTCTCATGCAAAAGACTAAACACTAAATCTACTCAAGATGTCCTCACTAATCAGTTCATTAACATATACTCACACTCATTCTTCAATAATGATCAGTAAGAAACTGCAATGATACACGTTACCTGTGAGGTAGAGGTGGAATTTCAATGGATGATTGGGAGCTAGTCCTCTTTAGACTCCTGGCTCCATTCTTCAGCTCAAGGTCATAATCACGCTTCTACGCTGAATTTGCTTTCTCTGGCACGTGATAAATCCAAGTTATGAGGAGCTCAACCTTTTTCTCTTCTTCATTTTTTTGTAGGACAGCTCTTGAAACTTTCTTGTTTTGTTTAGTCCGAAGACTTCACTCAACTAGATTTTTTTTTTCTCTTTTTCCTTTCACATCTGTCTGAATTTTCTTTTCGAGCTTTGCTCTCCAATGTGAAATGCTTGTCCTTTTTCATTTTTCTCTTTGAATCGTTCCAATCATAGCCTTCGAATAGCAGCATATGGAGCACGTCCCGCTCTTTCTCATCATTATTCTTTCAGCGCGAGGCAGGATAGGGGTTACCCAACCATTCCCGATTATTAGGACTAGAGATAGGACGATTTGTTTTCCCATCCCACCATTGCATAAACGCTGCAAAGGTGGAGTGAAAGTCTCACTCCTTATAACTCGGAATGCTAACCTCCACAAACTCGGCGTGCTACATGTAGGGCTGCAAACGAGCCGAGTCGAGTCGAGTATCATAGTGTTCAAGCTTGGTTCATTAATATTTTTACGAGTTCGAGCTCGAGCCGAGTAGTCACGAGCTTAAAAAATATATGTTCGAGCTTGACTCGTTTAATTTTCACGAGTTCGAGCCGAGCTCGAGCTTTAAACGAGTTGTTTACTTAATTATAGTTGAAGTGCACTTTTCTAGCAACGAACTTTAAAACGGGACAATGACTAGGAGACAAATCGTTTAGATGACTTGTTTTTGATATCATCTTCAACCTTCGTCATCATACAACAAAAATGACCAGGAGACGAATCGTTTGAATAACTAAAAAAGTCGGCATTCTTCAACTTAGAACTCAATTGAGTGACTAATCGAGTTTAAATGAATAAATAAACGTATGCATATGAGCTTTAATCGAGTTTATAAACGGGCTTTAATCGAACAAATAAACGAGTTGTTCGCGAGTTTATACGAGCCGAGTAGCACTTTGTTCAAGCTTGACTCGTTTAATAAACGAGCATAAGAATCATGTTCGTACTTGACTCGTTTAAAATCGAGCTGAGCTTTGACCGAGCTTGTTCGCGAGTTGTTCACGAGTGTATCGACTCGCTTGCAGCCCTAGCTACATGACTAATCCTCTGAACATTCGAACGTGTGTCAAGTCTCTCTAGAACATTTTCTATCAACTCCACATCCTGTAATATCTCAACTCAAAAGAACACATAACATCAAGTGACTAGCATCGCAATATTCCAGAAATAATGCAAACCATACACATCAAAACCTCATAGAATCAAACATCATCTCATAAAATAAGCATCTTCATCTTAGCATATAATCGCAACATATAACCTCATAAAGTCAGCATCATCGCAGCATGCAATGTGATGATGCAGTATGGCAGTGTTTGACAAAACCAGCTCACATGAACAAGATGCTGCTATAGCAGGAGTCCAGCAGCATACGTGAACAAGACAAGTGAACAAGGAGCAGCTATAGCAGGAGGAGGCTAAAGCAGGAGCTTGTTCAGAAGAGCTGTAGCGTCTGTCCGTGCAGCAGCAACCTGGGTCTTTGGAAAGAGGGCGTGGCAGTTTTTCTAAGAGCATCAGGGGAGTTTCTAAGTTGCCGCAGAGAATATTCCAGTGGAGATTTCTATCTGAAGAAGGAGACTTGATTGTGGGAGATTTGAATCTCAAATCAAATCTAATCTCCTAAATTTTAGGAGATATTGATATTTGGAGGAAATTGCTAAATCTTGATAATGAGGCAAGTGGTGCTTCTATATAAAGAAGACCCTTCAGAACAAGGGAGGGTGATCGCGCGTCGTTGTACGCGTCAAATTAATCCTTCCTTCTCCACTTAGTACAGCGGCTAAGTCAGGGTCGATCCCACAAGGAGCGTGCAGACTCGTCTTAGCTAGCAACCTACAACTTACGAAATTGGGGGTTGTGAGTGATTGGGTTGCGCAGGTGCGCGGATGAACAGTAGTGAAAGCAGAATTGCACTATACGTGCGCAGGCAGTAGATATTAAGTACTGTAACTATGAAAAGTATCGGTAAAGACAATCCTCTATGAATGTATCCCTTATCATCGACTCTAAACATCTATAGTGCAGTTCTACTTAAGTTAGTGTCCGATCAAGGCTTCCTAACGTGCGCGCATGTTTCGATCAAAGTCCATGAGCTATTAATTCTTGAAACTAGTCTAAGCAACTACGAATCCTATCACAGTAGTAGCCGATTGTCTTAGTGTGTTACTCCTAGTTGTCACCGTCAAGTTATCAACAAGTTTAACATTCAATAACGAGCAGTTAGAAAAAGATTGCGGTTCAAGGCTTCTCTTATTCGCACAACTAATTATCACCCATGTGCATAGAATTAATATAAGTAGAAGAACTAAGCATTAAACACAAGTCTCAAAGGAAATACTTCATAGAATCATGCCCAACCGATACAAGGTGTTTAGCTTGACATGCTAGAAGTAAACATCATAGAAATAATAAGTAAAACTAAAGCAGCCAAGGAAAAGTAGCAAGGCAGCGCAATCGCAGGTTGCTGTTTTCGGCTAGCGCAGGTGGTTCGCGCAGAATCTCGACGGCAGGCTTTCTTGAGCTCGTGTGTCTCCGTTGCTATATATATATATATATCCTCTCCAAACCCTAGCTTCCCTCCTCTTTATATACTGGTCTTGAAGCCCAAGGAATGCTTAGATTTGGCCCGTGAGAATCTTAGCTACTTCCCAAATCTATGAGATTTTGTAGGGATAATGATGATCAAAATTTAGAAACGCTGCTATCCTGCGCATGGCTCGCTGCGCACGTTGATTGCGCTACTCGCTTTGCGCAGTTGGTTTGCGCACTGCAGTCTGAATCAGCTATCTCCTATCTCCTTTTGCGCTGCTAGCTCCGCAGATCGTGCATTGCGCTCTTAAAAAGCGTCCGTTAGCGTGCATTTGACTTATGCTCCTGCTTCATCCTGAAATACAAAAATACCGAAAACCAGTAATCTTGTATACAAAATAATGCAAACAAGCACAGTGCTAAGATCTAAAAAGCGCATATAACTAGGCTCTATCAAATCCCCCACACTTCCCCTTGTTCGTCCCGAACAAGTACTTAAGCACAGATACAATTACCTCTCTGAAGTCTAGCGCACAGCCTTACACTCATGCGCGATCTGCACATCGGTTCACCCTGTGTTGCTCTATCACCTTCGCGCACATACCCTCAACAATTTTAATATAATAACTTCGAAATTTGTTACCTCTCAGCTGGGATGCAATTTAATTTGGATGATTGGCAGATAGCTCTCCACAGTCTCCTGGTTGTCAGTCTCTACTCCGATTTCTGGTACATGGTTAATCGCGCAAGCTTCTTCAGGTGCGTGATTCATTCGCGCGCTTCTTGGGAACTCAAGCCTTTCATACTCTTGGACTTGCGCATGCGCTAATATGGAGTTGTGTGCGCATGCTGGTTTCTTTTCCTTGCGTATATCGTCAACTAGTTTTTTTTTCCTTTTATACAGCTTCGTCCACATTTCTTATATTCCCAGAACGGTTCCAGTCTCGGCCTTCGGATAGCAGCTATGGAACAACGCTCCGCTCTCCCTCCTTGGTCTACTTGCGCAGGTCAGCGCACGCGTTTACACCTGCGCCCACTTTCCTACACTCGACTTCCAGAGGAAAGGTGGTCTGTTTTCCCACCTCGCCATGCTTTGGTTATTCGCCTTTGGCATTTGCGTGGCTGAGCGCGCTCTTTTGTTCCGAAGGTCGCGAAACACCGGCCTCCACTAGCGCTTTTAGCCATGTACCTTAATCTCGAAGTAAAAACGACTAACCGCCTCTCTAGAGCTTTCTCTGTCAACTCCACATCCCCTGTATATCCCAACTAACAAGACAAAAATCGAAAAGATTATACTAAAACGGTTTATAGTAGCGCATGTAGGATGAATAAGACAAAACAAGTCGAAAGGTGTGCGCAATCCGCACACAAGCGCACAACCGCTACTATTTCCCTTAACTAAATTAACTAAGCTAAGCTGCAATGATAAATATGAAATGTAAATGTAACGCCCCCCCCACACTTAAACAGAGACGTGTCCCCACGACTCATGCTCAAGCGCAACGGAGAGCGCACTCATGCATGCTACTAAGACAAACTATAACGAAAAGTAAAGTGCGTTACGAAAATGAAAATTTGCAAGTCCTGAACGAGCTAAAAATTCAAATCCGAAAAAAACGTGTAAAAATGAAAACGTGTAAAAAACGTGTCGGGTTACCTCCCGACAAGTGCCTTTGTTTAACGTCGTTGGCTCGACAGTACCTCGTTACTTGCTCAAGTTTGCGCACGTGACCACCCCACACTTGCTCCTGCGCGTCCCTGCGCATCCGCGCGTGCTATGTCTTCCTTAATCCTGCGCAAAGGAACAGATAGGTGGTCAGCGTGGCCAAAATCATGTGACACATCATAAGTAACGAGGTTAATCAGTGAGGGAGAAGATATATAAGCAGTAGCTCCCAGTTCTCTCTCAGGTGCATCAGGTTGTATCTCAAGCGCAGCAACCTGCGCATCCTCTATCTCTGGTTCCGCCAAATCAACTTCGCGCGTGGCCTCATCCCAAGGTTCTCCTAAGTATTTCTTTACTCTTTGCCCATTAACCTGAAAACGATGCTTGCGCTCGTTCTCTAACTCGATTGTTCCATAACTGTGTATGGTCCCGTCCACTTGCTGCGCAGCTTCCCGGGCATCAGCTTTAAGCGCGAGGAGAACAAAAGCACCCGGTCTCCTGGCTCGAAGGTGCGTCTGAGGATGTACTTATCGTGAAATGCTTTCGTGCGCGCTTTGTAGTCGCGCAGCCCCTCATATGCATCCAGGCGCAGCTCCTCTAGCTCGCTCAATTCAAATGCGCGCTCCTTACCAGCCTCGTCGAGGTTCAGATTGCAAGTGCGCAAGGCCCAGTATGCCTTGCGTTCCAACTCAACCGGTAGGTGGCACGCTTTTCCATACACCATCCGAAATGGTGAAGTCCCAATCGGTGTCTTGTGCGCAGTCCTATATGCCCAAAGTGCATCATCCAGCCGCTGGCTCCAGTCTTTGCGCGTAGGTCTCAAGGTTTTCTCCAGAATGGGCTTAATCTCTCTGTTGGAAACCTCGGCCTGGCCATTCGTTTGAGGATGGTATGCAGTGGACGTCTTGTGGCGCACTCCATAATGTTTTAGTACCTGCTCCACTATTTTGTTGCAGAAGTGCGTCCCCTGGTCGCTGATTATTGCCTTAGGCACTCCGTACCTGCAGAAAATGTTAGTCCTTAAAAACTCAACAACCGTTTTACCATCATCCTTGCGCGTGGCCTTAGCTTCGACCCACTTCGAGACATAATCCACCGCAACTAGTATGTACTCGTATCCAAAAGATGGAGGGAACGGCCCCATGAAGTCAATCCCCCATAAGTCGAACACTTCGTCTACCAGTATTGGCGTTTGTGGCATCTCGTTGCGCGTTTCCAGTGCGCTGACACCTGTCACAAGCCCTGCAGTGGTTATATGAGTCACGAAATAAGTGCGGCCAATAAAAACCGCAATCTAGGATTTTCCTGCTCGTGCGCTTTGGACCAAAGTGTCCTCCGCACGCGTGCGCATGACAAAACCTCAAAACAGAGCTCATCTCATGATCAGGCACACATCGCCTCAAGATCTGATCATGGCCTATTCTAAGCATGTACGGATCATCCCAAACGTAATATTTAGACTCTTGTTTTAACCTCATGCATTGAGCTTTAGTGAACTGAGGGGGAAACGCACCTGTGACTAGGTAATTTGCAATATGCGCATACCATGGTACCTTACCGTTCAGCGCCATCAGGTGCTCGTCAGGGAATGTCTCCGTGATCTGCCCTGGCTCCTCTTCTTTCACTATCCTGCTTAGGTGATCAGCAACAGTGTTTTCCGTTCCCTTCTTATCCTTGATCTCTAAATCGAACTCTTGGAGCAGAAGCAGCCAGCGCATCAAGCGCGGCTTAGTCTCTTTCTTGGACATCAGGTAACGGATAGCGGCGTGGTCAGTGTAGACAATGACTCTAGCGCCCAGAACATATGCGCGAAACTTCTCCAGCGCAAATACGATTGCGAGAAGTTCCTTCTCAGTCGTGGTGTAGTTCCTCTGCGCAGTGTCCAGTGTGCGCGACGCATAATAGATAACGTGCGGCCTCTTATCCACGCGCTGACCCAATACAGCGCCTACGGCGTAGTCGCTTGCATCACACATCAGCTCAAAGGGTAAGTTCCAGTCTGGTGTGCGCATCACTGGCGCACTGGTCAGCGCATCCTTCAGCTTATCAAGAGCATTCCTGCACTCATCAGTGAACTCAAAGCACACATCCTTTTGAAGGAGGTTAGACAAGGGAATACATATTTTAGAAAAATCTTTTATAAAACGCCTGTAGAATCCTGCATGCCCAAGAAACGACTTAACGTCGCGCTCATTAGTGGAATAAGGCAGATTTGAGATAAGATCTATTTTTGCTTTATCAACCTTAATTCCTTCCTCTGAGATAATATGTCCTAATACTACTCCATGTGATTCCATAAAGTGACATTTTTCATAATTAAGAACTAAGTTCTTGGTAATGCAGCGCGCTAAGACCCTATCAAGATTATCCAAACATGCATCAAAAGTCTCACCATGCACAGTAAAGTCATCCATGAACACCTTTATACATAAACCAATCATATCAGAGAAAATGCTCATGACTAAGCGTTGGAACGTACCTGGCGCATTACACAGCCCAAACGACATGCGCCGTAACGCAAAGGTACTGAATGGGCAGGTAAAGGTTGTCTTCTCCTGATCCTCCGCAGCTATAGGTATCTGATTGTACCCTGAGTAACCGTCCAAGAAGCAAAAGTGCGGTTTCCCTGCCAAACGGTCGAGCATCTGGTCCATGAACGGTAGCGGGAAGTGATACACAGGCACCATCCAGTCTGTATGCGCTTGGGAATTAGCTCGCCCTGTGCATTTTCCTCCACTGTGATGCCTCCTTTCTTTGGCACAACGTGCACTGGACTTACCCACTTATCGGGTAGATTACTCCTGCGTCAAGCAGCTTTAGGATCTCCTTCTACACTACCTCCATCATAATTGGATTCAGTCTGCGCTGAGGTTCCCTGGATGGTTTGGCACCATTTTCCAGGAGAATTCTGTGCATACAGACATCAAGGCTTACTCCGCGCAGGTCAGCTAATGTCCATCCTATAGCGCGCTGGTTCTTGCGCAACACCTCCTGTAATCGCGCCTCCTGCTCCTCCTCTAATCCTTTCTTTATAATGATAGGCAGGTGTCCTTATCGCCCAGGAAGATGTACTTTAAGTGCTCGGGCAATTGCTTCAGCTCAACTTTGGGTGCCTGTTCAATAGAAGGTAGGATTTTATTAGTAGCGCAAACATTAACCAGATCATATACCTGCCTGGACACTGGTTTTGTGCTGCTCAGCTCATCATCATGCGCCTCCATCTCTGTCTGTGTCAGTGGCGCAGGCTCCCCTGTTGCGCATGCACACTGCGCATGCAACCAAGTCGTCCATACTATCCAACGCGTGCACTGTGGCGTCCTCATGAGGATGCTGCATCCCCTTAAAAATGTTAAAGTGAATCTCCTCGCCATCTACCTCCTTTGAGCACGTCTATCTTTGTGCGCGCAGTCATCAGAAATGGTCCGCCCAGTAGGATTTGCGCGCTTCCCTTGCTCGGCTTACCCTCCATCTCCAAGACGTAGAAATCTGCTAGGAACACCAGCTCTCCCACTTGGACGAGAACGTCCTCTATCATGCCCGTCAGTTGTTTGCACGACCGATCTGCTAATTGGATGGTGAGACCTGCAGGATTTAGTGGACCAAGGTGCAATGACACATACAAGGAGTAAGGAAGCACATTTATAGATGCACCGAGATCAATCATGCAGTTGCTTACCGTGGTCTTACCTAAGGTGCACGGTATGGTGACCGTACCTGGATCCCGGCATTTAGGTGGTGCTGATCGCGCGTCGTTGTACGCGTCAAATTAATCCTTCCTTCTCCACTTAGTATAGCGGCTAAGTCAGGGTCGATCCCACAAGGAGCAAGCAGACTCGTTTTAGCTAGCAACCTACAACTTACGAAATTGGGGTTGTGAGTGGTTGGGCTGCGCAGATGCGCGAATGAACAATGTGTAAACAGAGTTGCACGATACGTGCGCAGGCAGTAGATTATAAGTACTATGACTATGAAGAGTATCGGTACAGACAATCCTCTATGAATGTATCCCTTATCATCGACTCTAAACATCTATAGTGTAGTTCTACTTAAGTTAGTGTCCGATCAAGGCTTCCTAACGTGCGCGCATGTTCCGATCAAAATTCACGAGCTATTAATTCCTAAAACTAGTCTAAACAGCCACGAATCCTATCACAGTAGCAGCTGAGTATCCTAGTGTGTTACTCCTAGTTGTCACCGTCAAGCTATCAACTAGTTTAACATACAATAACTAGCAATTAGAATAAGATTGCGGTTCAAGGCTTCCCTTATTCGCACAACTAATTATCACCCATATGCATAGAATTAATATAAGTAGATGTACCAAGCATTAAGAACAAGTCTCAAAGGAAATACTTCATAGAATCATGCCCAACCGATACAATGTGTTTAGCTAGACATGTTAGAAACAAACATCATAGCAATAATAAATAAATACTAAAGTAGCAAGAGAAACGTAGCAGGTTGGCGTAGTCGCGCGTGCTGTTCTCGGCTGGCGCAGGTGGTTCGCGCAGAATCTGACTGAAGTAGCTCGTGTGTTTTTCTGCTGAGTGTTCTTCTCTCTATCTGCTCTCTCTCTCTCTGTAACCCTAGCTTCCCTCCTCTTATATAGTGGTCTTGAGGCCCAAGGAATGCTTAGATTTGGCCCGAGAGACTTTTAGCAACTTCCCAAATCTAGGAGATCAATATTTAGAAACTCTGCCCTTCTGCGCACGCTGCTTGCGCTACTCGCTTTGCGCAGTCGGTCTGTGATAGAGCCTATTTACACGCGCTATTTAGATCCTAACACTATGCTTGTTTGCATTATTTTGTGTACAAGATTACTGGTTTCCGGTGTTTTTGTATTTCAGGGCGAAACGAGGGCCTAAGTCGGATACGCGCTAACAGGAAGCGTTTAAAGAGCGCATCACACAGCCTGCGGAGCTAGCAGCGCAAACAGGATAGGAAGTATCAGAGTCAACTACGGTGCGCAAACCGATTGCGCTAACCAATGTGTGTAGTGCGCCATGCGCAAGATAGTGGTGTTTCCAAATCTTGACACCATCAGATTTGGAAGTTGCCAAGGCCGTCCTTTGGGCCTCATGAGCAGTATATAAAGAGAAGAAGGCTAGGGTTTGAAGAGACACACAAGAGATCGAGGAGAGAGAGCCAGATTTGAAAACACACGAGTTGCTGCGAGGACCTGCGCTAGCCGAGACACTGCAACCTGCACGCACCTGCTTGTTACTGTTTTCTTGGATACTTTAGCTATTATTCACTATTTCTATGATGTTTACTACTAGCATGTCTAGCTAAACGCTTTGTATCGGTTGGGCATGATTCTATGAGTATTTCCTTTGAGACTTGTGCTTAATGCATAGTTTGTTTGCTTGTATTAATTCTGTGCACACGGTTGACAACTAGTTGCATGAGTAGGGGAAGCCTTGAACCGCAATCTTACTCTTGCTACTTGTTTGTTATATGTTAAACTAGTTGGTAGCTTGATGGTGACAACTAGGAGTAACGCGCTAGGATAATCAGTTGCTACTGTGACAGGATTCGTAGCTGTTTAGACTAGTTTTAAGAATTAATAGCTCATGAACTTTGATCGGAACATGCGCACATGTTAGGAAGCCTTGATCGGACACTAACTTCAGTAAATCAAACTATAGACGTTTAGAGTCGATGATAAGGAATACATTCATAGAGGATTGTCTGCGCCAATACTTTTCATAGTCATAGTACTTAATCTCTACTGCCTGCGCACGTCTAGTGCAATTCCTGCGTTAACTATTGTCATACGCGCACTTGCGCAACCCAATCACTCACACCCCCCAGTTTTCGTAAGTGTAGGTTACTAGTTAAAGCTAATCTGCTTGCTCCCTGTGGAATCGACCCTGACTTAACCGCTATACTAAGTGGAGAAGGAAGGAATTAATTTGACGCGCACAACGACGCGCTATCAAATTTTGGCGCCGTTGCCGGGGAGCAACACAGATAAGCTTTAATTAGCTTAAGTTTTCTTTTACATTAGTTAGTTATTTCTGTTTGCTTTATTCTCGTTGTTGTTTCTGACAGCGCGCAATCAACATCAGCCTGCGCAACCTTGAAACAGTTGCGCTGCGCAGATTCTAGTTGCGCACTGACAGACGCAACAGCTTAGTTTTCTTTTAATTTCATTTTCTTTGAGATTTAGAACATGTTATGGAGGATAACAGTTCGTTGGAGATAACTTAGGGGACAGAACCCCAGAGGATGCGAGGGCACATAACCGCGCAGCCCTGTTCAGAGAGGAAGTGCAGCGCGAGGTTGAAGCAAGGATGGCCGCTGAAGTGTATAATGCGCCACCCACGCGACAAGCCGCGCGACGCAGAACAGTGCGCCATGGTGCATAGTGCTTCCACCAGACGGTCATTTTGAACTAAGGAGCTCGCTCATTCATCACATGCCCAAGTTCCACGGGATGAACAACGAGAACCCAGTCAAGCATGTGCGAGAATTCCTAGCCATTTGCGAGAACATGAAGGCCGAAGGGGAGAGCGACGAAGCGTTGAAGATGAAAGCGTTCCCATTTTCATTGTGTGACACGGCCAGGCATTGGCTGATGAACTTACCAGTAGGATCAATTCACACATGGGAGCAGCTGCAGAAGAAGTTCTTGGACAAGTTTTATCCCGCAGCAAAGATCGCGCTACTCAGGAGGGAGCTGGCTGCACCTAGGCAGGGCGCAGGAGAATCACTATCGGAGTATTATGAGTGTTTCAGGGAGCTGGAGGCCAACTGGTACAATCACGGCCTGCCTCAAAATGTGCCGATAGAGAATTTCCTGAATGGATTGTTACCCATGGAGCTGAGATTATTGAATGCATGCGCAGGAGGCGACATTTGCAACATGTACCCAGAGGACGCGTGGCAGCTGATAGAAGACTCTTCTAGGCAGGTAAGACATCAGCTAACACTTGAAAACAGTCGTGCTCATTCTGTGCATCAGGTAGAAACAAGCGCTGAGATAAAGGAAATGAAGACCATGCTGCAGAAGTTGATGCACGCGCAGGGAGCGCAACCGGCTGCGCCAAAGGTATGCGAGTTCTGCACATCCACTGAGCACAAAACCGATGCGTGTCCCACACTTTTTGAGGAATCGGGAGATGTCAATGCTCTAGGAGGATGGGATAATAGAGGGCTGCAGAGGCAGAATCAGCCGCGCTTTGGACTAGCCGCAAATGGGTTCAGATGGAAGGAGGAAAACAATTTCCAGAGGCAGTCCGCGGACCAGCGCGCGCCACAGCAGACGCAACAAGCTGCGCCCTACAATCCACCGCATCGCCGCACTGACGCACCAGCGCAAAACAACCAGCAGCCGAGGCGATCCTTAGAAGATAACGTGGGGCAGCTAGCAGACACAGTGCGCAAGAATGATGAGAAGTATGACAAGAGGTTCGAGTCCATTGAGAAGAAGCTGTCACAGATTGCTACCACGGTGTATGAGCTGAAAAAGAGCGATGGCAACCTACCTTCGCAAGTAATCCAGAATCCCAAGGGAGGAGTCAATGCAGTGACACTGAGAACTGGGCGCACGGTAGGAACAGAGAAGACCGCAAAGGTGCCCGCGCAACCAGTTGCGCAAGTCCCAGATCCAACAGAGCAGAATGCCCAACCAGAGCAAGATGCACAAGCAGAAGCGCCAGCCACAAGCCAGCAGGGCGAGGCGCCAGGTATGGCGCAATCAAAAGACAAAGGCATGAATCGTACTAACATACCTGCACCTTTCCCTGTACAGGCACCATCGGCTAGGAAGGAAGCGCTTGATAGGGAGCTCTACGAGTTATTCAGTAAGGTGGAAATAAACATTACCCTTATTGAAGCAGTTCGGCAGATTCCTAGGTACGCCAAATTTTTAAAGGAGCTATGCACAAACAAGAGGAGGAAAGGCGAGTGCGCACAGGTAATGCTAAATGCACAGGCCTCAGCAATCGTGCAACATAAGGTACCACCTAAATGCCGAGACCCAGGTACGTTCACCATCCCCTGCACTTTAGGTAAGACCACAGTGAGCAATTGCATGATTGACTTAGGCGCATCTATAAATGTGCTTCCCTATTCCCTATATGCGTCATTGCGCCTTGGACCACTAAAGCCTGCAGGTCTCACCATTCAGCTAGCAGATCGGTCGTGCAAGCAACCGACAGGCATGATACAGGACGTCCTCGTCCGAATAGGAGAGCTGGTGTTCCCAGCAGATTTCTATGTCCTTAAAATGGGGGGTGAGTCGAGCAAAGGCAGTGCGCAAATCCTACTGGGCAGACCATTTCTAATGACAGCGCGCACCAAGATAGACGTGTGGAGGGGTACGCTCTCAATGGAGGTAGATGGCGAGGAAATTCATTTTAATATATTCAAAGGGATGCAGCACCCTCATGAGGACGCCACAGTGCACGCGATGGACAGCATAGATGACTTGGTTGCAGATGCGCAATGTGCAAGCGCAGCAGAAGAACCTGAAACACTGGCACAGGCAGAGCTGGAGGCGCAAGAGGATGAGCTGAGCAGTGCTGAACCTGCATCCAGACAGGTACATGATATAGTTAATGTCTGCACTGCTAATAAAATCTTGCCCTCTATTAAACAGGCACCCAAGGTCGAGCTGAAGCAACTCCCAGAGCACCTCAAATACATATTCTTGGGAAATGAAGACGCCCTGCCAGTAATCATAAAGAAAGGATTGGAAGAGGAGCAGGAGGCGCGATTACAGCAGGTGTTGCGCATGAACCAGCGCGCTATAGGATGGACACTTGCTGACCTGCACGGAGTGAGCCCGGACGTATGCATGCATAGGATTCTATTGGAAGATGATGCCAAACCATCCAGGGAGCCTCAGCGCAGATTGAACCCGAATATGATGGAGGTGGTGCAGAAAGAGATCCTGAAGCTGCTTGACGCAGGAGTCATTTACCCAATCTCGGATAGCAAATGGGTAAGTCCAGTGCACGTTGTGCCGAAGAAAGGAGGAATCACAGTAGAGGAGAATGCGCAGGGCGAGCTAGTTCCCAAGCGCATGCAAACTGAATGGCGCATGTGCATCAACTACAGAAAGCTTAACGCAGTCACGCGCAAGGACCATTTCCCGCTACTTTTTATGGATCAGATGCTAGATCGATTAGCGGGGAAGCCCTACTTTTGTTTCTTGGACGGGTACTCAGGGTACAATCAGATACCCATTGCTGCGGGGGATCAAGAGAAAACCACGTTTACCTGCCCATTCGGTACGTTTGCGTTTCGGCGCATGTCATTCGGGCTGTGTAACGCGCCAGGTACGTTCCAACGTTTAGTCATGAGCATCTTTTCTGACATGATTGGTATATGCATAGAGGTGTTCATGGATGATTTTACTGTGTACGGAGGTACCTTTGACGCATGCTTAACTCATCTTGATAAGGTCTTAGCGCGCTGCATTTCAAAAAACCTAGTGCTCAATTATGAAAAATGTCATTTTATGGTATCACATGGAGTAGTACTAGGACATATTATCTCGCAGGAGGGGATCAAGGTAGACAAAGCCAAAATTGATCGTATTTCTAATCTGCCTTATTCCACTAACGTGCGCGATGTGAAATCATTCCTTGGGCATGCTGGGTTTTACAGGCGTTTCATAAAAGATTTTTCTAAGATTTGTATACCCCTGTCTAACCTCTTGCAAAAGGATGTGTGTTTCGAATCTACTGATGAGTGCAGGGCCCCGTTTGATACGCTGAAGGAGGCGCTGACCAGTGCGCCAGTGATGCGCGCGCCAGACTGGAACCTGCCGTTTGAACTGATGGGCGACGCAAGCGACTATGCAGTAGGTGCAATTCTGGGACAGCGCGTGGACAAGAAGCCGCACGCCATTTATTATGCATCGCACACACTGGACGCTGCGCAGAGGAGCTACACCACCACAGAGAAGGAACTTCTGGCAATTGTGTTTGCACTGGAGAAGTTCCGCGCATATGTTCTTGGCGCCAAAGTCATCGTCTACACAGACCACGCAGCAATCCGTTACCTAATGTCCAAGAAGGAGACTAAGCCGCGCCAGATGCGCTGGGTGCTCCTACTTCAGGAATTCGACTTGGAAATCAAAGATAAGAAGGGAACGGAGAACACAGTCGCGGACCACCTGAGCAGGATCGTAAAGGAGGAGGAGCCAGGGCGAATCATGGAGACCTTCCCTGACGAGCATCTGATGGCGCTGACAGGTAAGGTACCATGGTATGCGCACATTGCGAATTACCTGGTCACAGGTACGTTTCCTCCTCATTTCACTAAAACCCAATGCATGAGATTAAAGCATGAGTCCAAGCATTACATTTGGGACGATCCGTACATGCTCAGAATTGGACCTGATCAGATTTTGAGGCGATGCATGCCTGACCATGAAATTAACTCTGTTTTGATGTTTTGTCATGCACACGCATGTGGAGGACACTTTGGTCCAAAGCGCACGAGCAGAAAGATCATGGATTGCGGATTTTATTGGCCGCACTTGTTTAGTGACTCGTATAACCACTGCAGGAACTGTGACAGGTGCCAGCGCACAGGGGGCATATCAGCGCGCAATGAGATGCCGCAGACGCCAATTCTAGTGGATGAAGTATTCGATATTTGGGGGATTGACTTCATGGGGCCATTTCCTTCATCTTCCGGATATGAGTGTATATTGGTCGCGGTAGATTATGTCTCCAAATGGGTTGAGGCTAAGGCCACCCGGAAGGATGATGGTAAGACGGTCGCTGACTTTTTGAGAACTAACTTTTTTTGTAGGTACGGGGTGCCTAAGGCAGTCATAAGCGACCAAGGGACGCATTTTTGCAATAGGATAGTGGCGCAGGTATTCAAGCATTATGGAGTGCGCCACAAGACGTCCACCGCTTACCACCCTCAGACGAATGGCCAGGCTGAGGTTTCCAACAGAGAGATCAAGCGTATCCTGGAGAAAACTGTGAGACCGTCGCGCAAAGACTGGAGCCAGCGCCTTGACGATGCGCTATGGGCATACCGAACAGCACATAAGACACCAATTGGGACTTCACCGTTTCGGTTGGTTTATGGAAAAGCGTGCCACCTGCTAGTGGAGTTAGAGCACAAAGCATACTGGGCATTGCGCATTTGCAACCTGAACCTAGACGAGGCTGGTAAGGAACGCGCATTTGAGCTAAGCGAATTAGAAGAGCTGCGCCTGGATGCATATGAGGGACTGCGCGATTACAAGGCGCGCACAAAGGCATTTCACGACAAAAACATCCTCAGACGCACTTTTGAGCCAGCAGACCAGGTACTATTGCTCTCCTCGCGCCTAAAGCTCATGCCTGGGAAGCTGCGCAGCAAATGGACGGGACCATACACAGTTACCAAGGTTTTCCCCTACGGAACAATCGAGTTAGAAAACGAGCATCGGCATCGTTTTCAGGTCAATGGGCAGAGAGTCAAAAAGTATTTAGGAGAACCTTGGGATGGCACACGCGCGAAGTTGAATTGGCAGAGCCAGAGATAGCAGATGCGCAGGTTGCTGCGCCAGAGTCGCCACCAGAGGGAGAACTGGGAACTATTGCTCATATTTCTTCTTCCTCTTTACCTAACCTCGTTACTTATGATTTATCACATACTTTTAACCATGCTGACCACCCTTCCGATCCTTTGCGCAGGACCAAGAAGAACGCAACACACGCATGAGCGCGGGGTCACTCAGGAGCAAGAGTGGGGGAGGTCGCTGGCACACTTTCACGCAAGTAATGAGGTACAGTCGAGCCAACGATGTTAAACAAAGGCACTTGTCGGGAGGTAACCCGACACGTTCTACCCTTACACGTTTTTTTAGTTTTTCTAGTATCTTTTAGCTAGTTTAGGGCTTGTATTTTTTTTAGTCGCGCAGCAGTGCGCAGGCCAATGCGCAACTTCAGTGCGCAGAACAGCTGCGCCAGACAGGGGGTTTAAAAGGCCAGGACTTAGAAAAATTTCAGCATTTTTTATAGTTGACCGTTGCAAGCAAGCTCTCGCCCTCAGCATCCGCTCACCGCCTGGCACTAAACCAAGCTTCCGTTTAGAGAGATTCGAAGAGCTCACCGTCGCACACTCACCAGGTAACCCTTCCCCTCAGATTTGAGCCGATTCAATTAGGGCGCGCATTTCTTTCGGGTGGTTTCCTATTTCTTATCTTTTTGAACCAACTATTGCTCGATGTTGCTATATTTTGCTATATTGTGCTGAATATTTTGTGACCCCTTACTATATTGTTGCTGCGCTGACTATATGTTCTTCTTATGTTCTTTGTTTTGCTTGCATACATGTGTGCGCTGTCCGTTGCGCTTGAGCATGAGTCGTGGGGACACGTCTCTGTTTAAGTGTGGGGGGGGGGGGAGCGTTACATTGACATTTCACATTTTTTTGAGCTTTGTAGTGTAGCTTAGTAGAGTTGAAGGAAATAGTAGTAGTAGTGCTCTTGTGTGCGGGTTGCGCACACTCATCAGCTTGTATTGCGCTATTCATATTGCATGCGCTGCTATCAACTGTTTTAGTATATTTTTCATTTTTTCTGCTCCTTTTAGTTGGGATATACAAGGGATGTGGAGTTGACAGAAACGCTCTAGAGAGGCGGTTAGTCGTCTTTGCTTCGAAGGTGAGGTATATGGTTGAGAGCGCTAGTGGAGGCCGGTGCTTCGCGACCTTCAGCACAAGAGAGCGCGCTTAGCCACGCAGATGCCAAAGGCGAATACCCAAAGCGTGGCGAGGTGGGAAAACAGACCACCTTTCCTCTGGAAGTCGAGCGAGGGAAGGCGGGCGCAGGTGTAAACGCGTGCGCTGACCTGCGCAAGTAGACAAGGGAGGGAGAGCGGAGCGTTGTTCCATAGCTGCTATCCGGAGGCCGAGACTGGAACCGTTCTGGGAACATAGGAACCATAGATAAAGCTGTACAAAAAAAACAAAGAAAAAACACCAGCAGATGATATGCGCTACAAAAGAATCAGCATGCGCACAAATACATACCAGCTTGCGCAAAGTTCACAAGAAAATCATCAAAACTCGAGTTCCCAGGAAGTGCGCGGAAGAATCACGCACCGGAAGAAGCTTGCGCTATTAACCATATACCCGTCCTCGGAGTAAAAGCTGACAACCCGGAGCCTATGAAGAGCTATCTCCCAGCCATTCGAAATGATCTTCATCTCAGCTAAGAGGTAACGAATTTCGAAATTGTTATATTAAAATTGTTGAAGGCAGACGCGCGCAGGTGGTAGAGCAGCGCAAGGTGAATAGTAGTGCGGATCGTGCCAAAGTGCAAGACTGTGCGCTAGACTCCAGAGAGGTAATTGTATCCGTGCTTGAGTGCTTGTTCGGGACGAACAAGGGGCAAGTGTGGGGGGTTTGATAGAGCCTATTTATACGCGCTATTTAGATCCTAACACTATGCTTGTTTGCATTATTTTGTGTACAAGATTACTGGTTTTCGGTGTTTTTGTATTTCAGGGCGAAACGAGGGCCTAAGTCGGATACGCGCTAACAGGCACCGTTTAAGGAGTGCATCACACAGCCTGCGGAGCTAGCAGCGCAAACAGGATAGGAAGTGTCAGAGTCAACTACGGTGCGCAAATTGATTGCTCTAACCAATGTGTGCAGTGCGCCATGCGCAAGATAGTGGTGTTTCCAAATCTTGACACCATCAGATTTGGAAGTTGCCAAGGCCGTCCTTGGGCCTCATGAGCAGTATATAAAGAGAGGAAGGCTAGGGTTTGAAGAGACACACAAGAGATCGAGGAGAGAGAGCCAGAATTGAAAACACACGAGCTGCTGCGAGGACCTGCGCTAGCCGACTGTGCCAGCCGAGACACTGCAACCTGCACGCACCTGCTTGTTACTGTTTTCTTGGATTCTTTAGCTATTATTTACTGTTTCTATGATGTTTACTACTACCATGTCTAGCTAAACGCTTTGTATCGGTTGGGCATGATTCTATGAGTATTTTCTTTGAGACTTGAGCTTAATGCATAGTTTGTTTGCTTACATTAATTCTGTGCACACGGTTGACAGCTAGTTGCACGAGTAGGGGAAGCCTTGAACCGCAATCTTACTCTTGCTACTTGTTTGTTATATGTTAAACTAGTTGAATAGCTTGACGGTGACAACTAGGAGTAACGCGCTAGGATAATCAGTTGCTACTGTGATAGGATTCGTAGCTGTTTAGACTAGTTTTAAGAATTAATAGCTCATGAACTTTGATCGGAACATGCGCACATGTTAGGAAGCCTTGATCGGACACTAACTTCAGTAAATCAAACTATAGACGTTTAGAGTCGATGATAAGGAATACATTCATAGAGGATTGTCTGCGCCGATACTTTTCATAGTCATAGTACTTAATCTCTACTGTCTGCGCACGTCTAGTGCAAATCCTGCGTTAACTATTGTTACTCGCGCACTTGCGCAACCCAATCACTCACACCCCAATTTTCGTAATTTGTAGGTTACTAGTTAAAGCTAATCTGCTTGCTCCTTGTGGGATCGACCCTGACTTAGCCGCTATACTAAGTGGAGAAGGAAGGATTAATTTAACGCGCACAACGACGCGCAGATCAGTCTGCGCACTGTAGTCCGAAATAGCTATCTCCTTTTGCGCTGCTAGCTTCACGCAGTCGTGCATTGCGCTCTGAAACGTTCGTTAGCGCACATCTGACTTATGCTCCTGTTTTATCCTGCAATACAAAAATACCGAAAAACCAGTAATCTTGTACACAAAATAATGCAAACAAGCACAGTGTTAAGATCTAAATAGCGCATATAAATAGGCTCTATCAAAGCCCCCACACTTGCCCTTGTTCGTCCCGAACAAGTACTGAAGCACAGATACTTTACCTCTCTGAAGTCTAGCGCACAGCCTCATACTCATGCGCGATTCGCACAGCGATTCACCCTGCGCTGCTCGATCACCTATGCACACAAACCTTTAACAATTCTAATATAATAATTTCGAAATTTGTTACCTCTCAGCCAGGATGCAATTTAATTCGGATGATTCGGAGATAGCTCTTCATAGGCTCCTGGTTGTCGGTCTCTACTCCGATTTCTGGTACATGGATAATTGCGCAGGTATCTTCAGGTGCGTGATTTATTCGCGCGCTTCTTGGGAACTCAAGCCTTTCGTCCTTGACGATTTTTCTTTGGACTTGCGTATGCGCTAGTATGGAGTTGTGTGCGCACGCTGATTCTTCTTTTTCTTGCGCATATCGTCAACTGATTACTTATTTTTATAAGGCTTCGTCCATTCTTCTGATTTTCCCAGAACGGTTCCAGTCTCGGCCTTCGGATAGCAGCTATGGAACAACGCTCCGCTGTCCCTCCTTGGTCTACTTGCGCAGGTCAGCGCACGCGTTTACACCCGCGCCCACTTTCCTACACTCAATTTCCAGGGGAAAGGTGGTCTGTTTTCCCACCTCACCACGCTATGGGTATTTGCCTTTGGCATCTGCGTGGCTGAGCGCGCTCTATTGTTCCGAAGGTTGCGAAGCACCGACCTCCACTAGAGCTTTTAGCCATGTACCTTACTCTCGAAGCAAAAACGACTAACCACCTCTCTAGAGCTTTTCTTTCAACTTCACATCCCCTGAATATCCCGACTAAAAAGACAACAAAAACGAAAAAATATACTAAATTGGTTAAAGGCAGTGCATATAGGATGATTAGGGCAAAACAAGTCGAAAGGTGTGTGCAATCCGCACACAAGCGCACAACCACTACTATTTCCTATACTATGCTACTAAGCTAAACTACAATGATGGATATGAATGTAAATGTAATGTACGCCCCCCCCCCCCCCCCCCCCCCCCACACTTAAACAGAGACGTGTCCCCACGACTCAAGCTCAAGCGCACTGAGAGCGCACACATGCAAGCAACGAAGAACTAAAAATGAAATTCATCATGAAAATGAACAAAACGGAGTCAATGCAGCACATGAAACATGGTCAGGGGTTCACAAAATAGTCGCACAAAATAAGAACAGAATATCAAATCGCTCTAGAGAACACGAGAAACAGTGGGTGGACGGCAAAAATCTGCGGCAGCAGTGCGGAGTGGTTTAACGGTCGAAATTGCAGAATGCCGGATTTTTCTAAGTATCTGCCCTTATATACCCCCTGACCTGCACATCTGTCCTGCGCACTGAACTGCGCACTGACTCGCGCATTGCTATGTGACTCAAAAAAAAAATGCAAGTGCTGAACTAGCTAAAATGCAAATCCTAAAAAGTGTAAAATAAAACATGGAAACGTGTCGGGTTACCTCCCGACAAGTGCCTTTGTTTAACGTCGTTGGCTCGACAGTACCTCGTTACTTGCTCAAGGTCATGCTCTGGACCACCCCCACACTTGCTCCTGCGCGCTCTAGTGCGTCATTGTGTGCTATGTCCTCCTTAGTCCTGCGCAAAGGAACAGATAGGTGGTCAGTGTGGCCAAAATTGTGTGGCACATCATAAGTAACGAGGTTAATCAGTGAAGGAGAAGATATATAATCAGTAGCTCCTAGTTCTCCCTCCGGTGCAGCAGGTTGTATTTCTAGCGCAGCAGCTTGCGCATCTTCTATTTCGGGTTCCGCCAACTCAACTTCGTGTGTGGCCTCATCCCACGGTTCTCCCAGGTATTTCTTGACTCTTTGCCCATTAACCTGAAAGCGATGCTTGCGCTCGTTCTCTAACTCGATAGTTCCATACGGGAAAACCTTTGTGACCGTGTAAGGTCCCGTCTACTTGCTGCGCAGCTTACCAGGCATTAGTTTTAGGCGCGAGGAGAACAACAGCACTCGGTCTCCTGGCTCGAAGGTGCGTCTAAGGATGTTCTTATCGTGAAATGCTTTCGTGCACGCTTTGTAGTCGCGCAACCCCTCATATGCATCCAAGCGCAGCTCCTCTAGCTCGCTTAACTCAAATGCGCGCTCTTTACCAGCCTCATCAAGGTTCAGATTGCAAGTGCGCATAGCCCAGCATGCCTTGTGCTCCAACTCAACCGGTAGGTGGCACGCCTTTCCATACACCAACCGAAATGGTGAAGTCCCAATCGGTGTCTTGTGCGCAGTTCTGTATGCCCAGAGTGCATTGTCCAGCCGCTGGCTGCAGTCTTTGCGCGAAGGTTTCACGGTTTTCTCCAGAATGCGCTTGATCTCTCTGTTGGAAACCTTGGCCTGGCCATTTGTTTGAGGATGATAGGCAGTGAACGTCTTGTGGCGCACCCCATAATGCTTTAGTACTTGCGCTACTATTCTGTTGCAGAAGTGCGTCCCCTGGTCGCTCATTATTGCCTTAGGTACTCCGTACCTGTAGAAAATGTTAGTTCTTAAGAAGTCAACGACCGTTTTACCATCATCCTTGCGCGTGGCCTTAGCTTCGACCCACTTTGAGACATAGTCCACCGCAACTAGTATGTACTCATATCCACAAGATGGCGGAAACGGTCCCATGAAATCAATTTCCCACAAATCGAACACTTCGTCTACCAGTATAGGTGTTTGTGGCATCTCGTTGCGCGCTGAGACATTTCCTGTGCGCTCACACTTGTCACAAGCCCTGCAGTGGTTATATGAGTCACGAAATAAGTGCGGCCAGTAAAAACCGCAATCTAGGATTTTCCTGCTCTTGCGCTTTGGACCAAAGTGTCCTCCGCACGCGTGCGCATGACAAAATCTCAGAACAGAGCTCATCTCATGATCAGGCACACATCGCCTCAAGATCTGATCAGGGCCTATTCTAAGCATGTATGGATCATCCCAAATGTAATATTTAGACTCATGTTTTAACCTCATGCATTGAGTTGTAGTGAAATGAGGAGGAAGCGCACCTGTGACCAGGTAATTTGGAATATGCGCATACCATGGTACCTTACCGTTCAGCGCCATCAGGTGTTCGTCAGGGAATGTCTCCGTGATCTGCCCTGGCTCCTCTTCCTTCACTATCCTGCTTAGGTGATCAACAACAATGTTCTCCGTCCCCTTCTTATCCTTGATTTCTAGATCGAACTCTTCGAGCAGCAGCAACCAGCGCATCAGGCGCGGCTTAGTCTCTTTCTTGGACATCAGGTAGCGGATAGCAGTGTGGTCAGTGTAGATAGTGACTTTAGCGCCCAGAACATATGCGCGGAACTTCTCCGGCGCAAATACGATTGCCAGAAGTTCCTTCTCAGTTGTGGTGTAGTTCCTCTGCGCAGTGTCCAGTGTGCGCGATGCATAATAGATAGCATGCGGCCTCTTATCCACACGCTGGTCAAGTACTGTGCCTACAGCGTAGTCACTGGCATGCACATCAGCTCAAATGGTAGGTTCTAGTCTGGTGCGCGCATTACTGGCGCACTGGTCAGCGCATCCTTTAACTTGTCAAAAGCATTCCTTCACTCATCAGTGAACTCAAAGCACACATCCTTTTGAAGGAGGTTAGACAATGGGATACATATTTTAGAAAAATCCTTAATAAAGCGCCTATAGAACCCTGCATGCTCAAGAAACGACTTAACGTCGCGCACATTAGTGGAATAGGGCAGATTTGAGATAAGATCAATTTTCGCTTTATCGACCTTAATTCCTTCCTGCGAGACGATATGTCCTAAGACTACCCCATGTGACACCATAAAGTGAACTAAGTTCTTGGTAATGCAGCGCGCTAAGATCTTATCAAGATTATCCAAACATGCATCAAACGTCTCACCGTGTACAGTGAAGTCATCCATGAATACCTCAATACATAAACCAATCATATCAGAGAAAATGCTCATGACTAAGCGTTGGAACGTACCTGGCGCATTACACAGCCCAAACGACATGCGCCGGAACGCAAAGGTACCGAATGGGCAGGTAAAGGTTGTCTTCTCCTGATCCTCCGCAGCAATAGAGATCTGATTGTACCCTGAGTAACCGTCCAAGAAGCAAAAGTGTGGCTTTCCTGCCAACCGGTCGAGCATCAGGTCCATGAATGGTAGCGGGAAATGATCCTTGCGCGTGACTGCGTTTAACTTCCTGTAGTCAATGCACATGCGCCACCCAGTCTGTATGCGCTTGGGCACTAGCTCACCCTGCGCATTCTCCTCTACTGTGATGCCTCCTTTCTTTGGCACAACGTGCACTGCACTCACCCACTTGCTATCTGAAATCGGGTATATTACACCTGCGTCAAGCAGCTTCAGGATCTCCTTCTGTACTACCTCCATCATAATCGGATTCAGTCCGCGCTGAGGTTCCCTGGATGGTTTGGCATCATTTTCTAGTAGAATTCTGTGCATGCACACATCAGGGCTTACTCCGCGCAGGTCAGCCAATGTCCATCCTATGGCGCGCTGGTTCTTGCATAGCACCTCCTGTAATCGCGCCTCCTGCTCCTCCCTTAATCCTTTCTTTATAATGACAGGCAGGGTGTCCTCGTTCCCCAGGAAGATGTACTTTAAGTGCTCAGGCAATTGCTTTAGCTCAACCTTGGGTGCCTGTTCAATAGAAGGCAGGATTTTATTAGTAGCGCAAACATTAACCAGATCACATACCTGTCGGGACACTGGTTCTGTGCTGCTCAGCTTATCATCTTATTCCTCCAACTCTGTCTGTGCTAATGGTGCAGGCTTCCCTGTTGCGCTCGCACCATGCGCATGCGCAACCAAGTCGTCCATACTGTCTAATGCGTGCACTGTGGCGTCCTCATGAGGGTGCTGCATCCCCTTGAAAATGTTGAAGTGAATCTCCTCGCCATCTACCTCCATTGAGAGCGTGCCTTTCCACACGTCTATCTTTGTGCGCACTATCATCAGAAATGGTCTGCCCAGTAGGATTTGCGCGCTTCCCTTGCTCGGCTCACCCTCCATCTCCAGGACGTAGAAATCTGCTGGGAACACCAGCTCTCGTACTCGGACAAGAACGTCCTCTATCATGCCCGTTGGTTGTTTGCACGACCGATCTGCTAATTGGATTTTGAGACCTGCAGGCTTTAGTGGACCAAGGTGTAATGACACATACAAGGAGTAAGGAAGCACATTTATAGATGCACCGAGATCAATCATGCAGTTGCTTACCGTGGTCTTACCTAGGGTGCACGGTATGGTGAACGTACCTAGATCCCGGCATTTAGGTGGTACCTTGTGTTGCACAATTGCTGATGCATGTGCGTTAAGCATTACTTGTGCGCACTCGCCTTTCCTCCTCTTGTTTGTGCACAGCTCCTTCAAGAATTTGGCATATCTGGGAATCTGCCGAACTGCCTCAATCAGGGGAATGTTTATTTCCACCTTGCTGAATAACTCGTATAACTCCTTGTCCAGCGCCTCCTTCCTTGCTAAAGATGCCTGCACAGAAAAAGGTGCAGGTGCATTAGTACTCTTTTTTTCTGATTGTATCATACCAGGCGCCATCCCCTGCTGGTTTGTAGCTGGCACGGCTGGTTGCGCATCCGGCTGTTCTGGCTCTGGAGGTTGCGCAACTGGCGGCGCTGGCTCCTTTGCAGTTGGAGCTGTCCCCACTGTGCGCCCAGTCCTTACTGTTACGGCGTTAACTCCTCCCTTAGGGTTTTGGATCACTTGCGAAGGCAAGTTGCCATCGCTCTTTTTCAGCTCATAGACCGTGGTAGCAATCTGTGACAACTGCTTCTAAATTGACTCGAACCTCTTGTTATATTTTTCATCGTTCTTGTGCACGGTGTTTGCCAACTGACCCACTATGTCTTCTAAGGAGCGCCGCGGTTGCTGGTTATTCTATGCTGGTGCGTCATTGCGGCGGTGCGGTGGGTTGTATGCTTGGTGTGCCTACTGTGGTGCACGATATTCCGCTGGCTGCCTTTGGGGATTGCTGTCCTCCCTCCATCTGAATCCATTTGCGGCCAATCCAAAGCGCGGTTGATTCTGCCTCTGCGGTCCTCTATTGTCCCATCCTCCTAGAGCATTGACATCTCCTGATTCCTCGAAAAGTGTGGGACATGCGTCGATTTTGTGCTCAGTGGACGTACAGAACTCGCATACCTTTGGCGCAACTGGTTGCGCGCCTTGCGCACTCATCAGTTTCTGCAGCATGGCTTCATTTCCTTAATTTCGGCGCTGGAATCCACCTGGTGCACAGCGCGGGCACGACTGTTCTCAATCGCCAATTGATGCCTTACCTGTCCAGCAGAGTCCTCGATCATCTGCCATACATCCTCCGGGTACATGTTGCATATATCACCTCCTGCGCATGCATTCAGCAGTCTAAGTTCCATCGGTTGTAGCCCGTTTAGGAAATTCTCTATCAGCACATGTTGGGGCAGGCCGTGATTGTAGCAGTTGGCCTCCAGCTCTCTGAAACACTCATAGTACTCTGATAGTGACTCTCCTACGCCCTGTCTAGGTGCGGCCAGTTCCCTCCTAAGTAGCGCAATCTTTGCTGCGGGGTAGAACTTATCCAAGAACTTCTTCTGGAGCTGCTCCCATGTGCGAATAGATCCTGCTGGTAAGCTCATCAGCCAATGCCTGGCTGTATCACACAATGAAAAAGGGAATGCCTTCAGCTTCAGCGCTTCTTCACTCTCCCCGTCGGTCTTCATGTTCTCGTAGATAACTAGGAATTCGCGCACATGCTTGACTGGGTTCTCGTTGTTCATCCCATGGAACTTCGGCATATGAAGAATGAATGAGCTCCGTAGTTCAAAATGCCCATTGGGTGGAAGCACTATGCACCACGGTTGGTTGACTGTGATTGGAGCCGACATCTCGCGCACTGTTCTGCGTCGCACGATCTGTTGCGCGGGTTGCGCATTATATACTTCAGCGGCCATCCTTGCTTCAACTTCGCGCTACACTTCCTCTCTGAACCGAGCTGCGCGGTTATCTGCCCTTGCATTGTTAGGTCCTTTTGGGGTTTTGTCCCCTAAGTTATCGCCAATGACACTGTATCCTCCATGTCTTGTTCTACACTTCAAGCAAACGGAATTAAAAGAAACTAGGTTGTTGCCCCTGTCTGTGCGCAACTATGATCTGCGCAGTACACCTGTTTCAAGGTTGCGCAGGCGGATGTTGATTGCGTACTGCAGAAACATCAACGAAAATAAAAAAGAAATAACTAGCTACTGTAAAAGAAAACTTGAACTAGTTAAAACTTATCTGTGTTGATCCCTGGCAACGGCGCCAAAATTTGATCGCGCGTCGTTGTACGCGTCAAATTAATCCTTCCTTCTCCACTTAATATAGCGGCTAAGTCAGGGTTGATCCCACAAGGAGCAAGCAGACTCGTTTTATCTAGCAACCTACAACTTACGAAATAGGGGTTGTGAGTGGTTGGGCTGCGCAGGTGCGCGAATGAACAGTGTGTAAACAGAGTTGCACGATACGTGCGCAGGCAGTAGATTTTAAGTACTATGACTATGAAGAGTATCGGTACAGACAATCCTCTATGAATGTATCCCTTATCGTCGACTCTAAACATCTATAGTGCAGTTCTACTTAAGTTAGTGTCCGATCAAGGCTTCCTAACGTGCGCGCATGTTCCGATCAAAGTTCACGAGCTATTAATTCCTGAAACTAGTCTAAACAGCCACGAATCCTATCACAGTAGCAGTTGAGTATCCTAGTGTGTTACTCCTAGTTGTCACCGTCAAGCTATCAACTAGTTTAACATACAATAACTAGCAATTAGAATAAGATTGCGGTTCAAGGCTTCCCTTATTCGCACAACTAATTATCACCCATATGCATAGAATTAATATAAGTAGATGTACCAAGCATTAAGAACAAGTCTCAAAGGAAATACTTCATAGAATCATGCCCAACCGAGACAATGTGTTTAGCTAGACATGCTAGAAACAAACATCATAGCAATAATAAATAAATACTAAAGTAGCAAGAGAAACGTAGCAGGTTGGCGCAATCGCGCGTGCTGTTCTCGGCTGGCGCAGGTGGTTGGCGCAGAATCCGGCTGAAGTAGCTCGTGTGTTTTTCTGCCGAGTGTTCTTCTCTCTATCTGCTCTCTCTCTCTCTCTGTAACCCTAGCTTTCCTCCTCTTATATACTGGTCTTGAAGCCCAAGGAATGCTTAGATTTGGCCCGAGAGACTTTTAGCAACTTCCCAAATCTAGGAGATCAATATTTAGAAACTCTGCCCTTCTACGCACGCTGCTTGCGCTACTCGCTTTGCGTAGTCGGTCTGCGCACTGTAGTCCGAAACAACTATCTCCTTTTGCGCTGCTAGCTTTGCGCAGTTGTGCATTGCGCTCTGAAACGTCCGTTAGCGCACATCTGACTTATGCTCCTGTTTTATCCTGTAATACAAAACTACCGAAAAACTAATAATCTTGTACACAAAATAATGCAAACAAGCACAGTGTTAAGATCTAAATAGCGCATATAAATAGGCTCTATCACTTATCTATGCGGGTGATCACCTGGCAACTTCGTGAGTTTGTCAGACCTTATGAAGGGCTGTCTGAGGCTCCACAAAGGTTTGTGGTGGATCACAAAATTTTCAAGGGAAGGCGCATAGTTAATGTGGCAGAAGGTGAACCAATGCTAGACATTATCTCAGGAGGACAAGAAAAAGCTGTAGTAAAATCTTTCGCTCAGCCTGCCGCTCTGAGGGATGCAATGCAGCTGAGAGTGATCAACATTTTGGAGTCAGAGCTAGAGCATCTATCGGCTGAGGCTAAGAGGAATGCCGCACGGAGTGATCAGATTAGAAGTCTCCTGAGAGATCTGAAGTTCACTACATCAGAAAGTGCTCCTCCTGCAGAATGAAGACCCCTGTCATTTGTGACAAAAAAGGAGGAGAAGATTTATAACAAGCTAACTATGTTTGAACTGCCATATTATCCCGCTCTGTCGAACATTTGAAGAATGTTGTGAAGGCTACTAGTAAATAGCCTTTCAGTAGTGCTAGAATAGGTAAACAGTTGACAGGTTTTGTCAGTCTTAGTAGTAGTGTAGTTTTTGTCAACAAATGCCAAGGGGGAGATTGTTACGGATATGACATATGTGACAAAGCGGAAGCTCCCGACCGGAAGACAGGGCTACAACAAACTCTGGTACCAGGAGCTGGTACTTACAAAAGAACATTGACAAAACAGAAGAGGCAGAAGAAACTATAGCAACCTGTGTCGTTTGCAGCTGGTATAGATTATCGAAGGACCTGAAGAGGCTATAGCTTCCCCTGAAGTTTCAAGGCTAAAGCTGAAAGAGGAGCTTTGAAGCAAATCATTCCAGAAGTTGTCGGAGGGTGTCCAGGAGATTGCCACCATCGTGGAAACAGACAGTGGATGAAGGCAAACAAGATAAAGTTTCTAAATTTCAATTTGAGAAACCAAATCTCAACAACCTTTAAGGAATCCAGGGGAAGATTTTGAAGGTAGGATTATATGCGGAAGGCTAAATTATCTCTTGGGAAAAAATTTTGAGGTGCAAAAAGCTATATGTAGCCAACAAAGTCCGAAGCAACAAGTAGAAAAAAGAATGAATCAAACACACACATACACTGAGCAAATAAGTGCTAGAGCGTTTCTGAGCGAAGAAGTAATCTGGACTAGAGTAGTCTGATTACCATATTTGATTCGAGGGAGTCGACCAGAAGAGGGCCTCGTCGACAGGTCGATTGATTGACAGTCGCGAAGTGCAGCGTGCTCCTTGATAAATGGCTAGAGGTCATTGTTTGAGGGGGAGCAGCGCAGAACGTCCGACTACTCAGCAGGGAGTGATTGGAGAAGTCGTCAACTGAAGCGACCCCACCTTTGGCGGAAGAACTTGTTAAAACATCCGCTATAACACATTGTAATAAGATATGCTGAGTCTATGAGTTTAACTCTCTTTCATCCTATCACTTCTATAGTATTTGTTTTAGTCATGCCTTGTGTGTTTGCATATTGAAATTCTGCTACATTGCTGATGCGGAGTTATAGCTTCTGCTTAAGCATTCTCTGTATCTTTCTACAGAATTACTCTATTAATGAATAAGAAAGACACAGTGTGTTTGTTCACCTAGTTCGGCAACTTGCTTACGTCTAGGGAGGATGCTCCTATTCTCAAGATTTCGCTATCTCAGTTTGAAGTACAAGGACTCACACCTCTACTCCTCACCTAGTCGAAATATTATGCTCATTCTAATCACCTAAACCAGTTAGCAATCTGAACTCACAGATTCTCTTCGTGCAGCCTACACACTCTTGGTAATAAATAGCTACAGACTCTCACACTTACCCTATTCTATTACAATATGTAGCTCACGGAATGCTTCAGCACACTCTTCACTAGAGTCGATGTATCTTTAGTCGACGACACTCCAAGCTCTCTTGCAAAGTAGTTGGACACACTGAGTTCTTCAAACTCACCCTCAGCTCCTCCTAAATCAATGACTCACTTCGTCACTACTGGGTAGGCTTGATCAACGCTCCACAGCCCACTACAATGCTTGTCCGTGGCTTATCACCGAGCTCCAATTGTTCCTTCAATAATCAGCGCTTCAGTTGAACTCCGGATCAATCATGAATCGAACTACACGAGTTCTGATTCCTTCTACACACAACATTAGTCTTCAACTCAATGTATTAACCCTGCTACCGTGGTTGATCTATGTGTGTTCTCTTGCACTCTGTGTTTTCTCTCTGATCGTGTGTGTTCTATGCTGCGTCCCCGCCTTCCTTTTCAAGCACACCAGCACACCAAAAACACCAAGGTTCATTATCAGAATCTTCTCCAAGATTCTAGCAAGTTTGTTGAAGATTTCATTGCCAAATTTGGACTCTTGAATCATTATCTTCTTAGATAACGTGTTGGCGTTTGCTGAGCTCTTGATGACATCTGCATACCTCTCTGAGCTTCCCCAATGCCAGCCGGATCATGTCAGAGCCTCACCGTGCAACGCCAGGATTCTGCTCTAGCTTTGAATCATCACGAAGTGCTGAAGTAGACTCTATCTCTTTGTAGCTGTCTCTTCGCCCATACTTCAGATAGTGTCTCAGCTTCAAATCTTCAAGGATTGCTGAAACAGACTTTGGTTCTTTGTTGTTGTTGTTTTGTCAGTCTACGGATTGCGCTCCAGCCACCAATCTTCAGGGAGTGCTTCAGCAGTGTTTTGAGTAGTTTTGTCAAGGATGCCATATCCTCAACAATCTCCCCCTTGGCATTTTGACAAAACTAAAGCACAACTACAACTACAACTAGTTGTATGAATATGGGTAGCAAATGAATAGTTGAGGATAGTTGTATGAAAAAGCACAACTACAACTACAAAGAGCATAAAGGATTGCATACTTAGTTATTAAATCAGCAGCTCCTAAATTGTATGAGCCCCAGCTTTTTCACAAACCCCCAGTAAGAACAATAGCTAGCCTATCAGTACTAACCTCTGCCGGTGGGCTTGCATTTTCATCAAAACCCAAAATTTTGTTTATTACAGCGGGGGTAGTCACAACCCTCAACCTCCTAACAAAACAAGCCCCGTACAACAGACTGTCTACTACTCCAAAATCTCCATGAATATTGGCTAAAAACTCCTTAACCAAATACAATTTGTAGAGTTTAACAAAAGTTAGGGAGTGTAGCAAATTTACCTCTCTTCGAAGAGATATCACCTCTGATACTCGGAACCGGCTAATTTCCAGCAACTTTTCAAACACAATCATCCTGCGGTTGATCACCTCCCAGGACCCGGCAGCCTTCTTACATAGAACCACACTCCTTGTTGATCACGTCCCATCACAACTGCCTTTGTTGGAGAGGGTGCAGCTTTTCTGGTGGAAGGCACCGATCGGGGTCTGGTAACTATTTTGAAATCATTAGAATCTGTAGATTATGCGTGAGCAGTCTCTTCATCACTTGATGAGCTCACCACCACTAGCTCTTTCCCTTTGCTCACAGATTCCTTGGGGAGATGCTGCTCCACCTCCTCGGCCACTGCCTCTCCACTGCTGGTGGTAAATTTTTGTGTTTAGATGGAGGGGTAGGAACGACACCCACCTGTCTGTCCTGGGCTTTCTTCGTTCATATCTCATGAGAGGAGCCATCTGAGTCAGTGTTGAACCTAGAAGATGCTGAACCAGTCCCTTCGCCACTCTGGCTGTGGCTGTTACTTGCGGACCTGAGAGCCCCACTCTCGTCTATGGGCGCATTGTCTGTTGTGATGGACGGGCCAACTTCTGCTTGGTCGGCGGTCGGGATCCAAGCCACTTACGGACCTCATTTGATCTTCTTAGAGTCTCTCTGTACACTGTCAGTGTTGGACTCTTTCTCTGAAGATGTCCAGTTTGATCACAAGCGTAGCGTCTCTTTTTCTTTAATCTGTGTTCCTGAGCATGTGACTGATCTAGAGAATGCTTCAACACTCCCATTGTGCTTCTTTTCTGGTACTCTCTCTGGATCAATTGTGTCTGAACTTTTCCGAACACTTGTACTCTGATCAATCATTGTGGCTTTGACAAATGTGGTCCTTCATCACCAGTGTATCCGAGACCTTCAGTCCCACCTCCATACCTTTGGTAAGCTAGAATCTCATCCAGAACGGATGACTCTCCTGTACTTGCTTCAGGTGAGAGTTTCTGCTCACATACCTTACCAACTGTCTCAGCATCATCTGATTGTTTCTTGGACAGAGAGGTAATGATGCTTTGAAGGTTATCTCTTTCATCTAGTTTCGAAACCTTTGACAAGAGTTCTCTGTTGGCTTCAATAACTTCCTAACACTTTTCTTGTATAGTTTGAACTGATCAGCTATAGTTTATACTGAGTATTCTTCATCATCACTGCCATCGGATTCAACAATCCCATAAACAAATTGTGTCTTTATTTGATCTGAATCAACATTACGAAATATAGTAGTGAGGGCTAGATTTCATTTGTGATCAGTCTCCTCTTCATTGTCTTCATCACTCCAATTTGCCGTGAGAGACTTGTTGTTTTTCTTCTGATATGTAGGGCATTCTTTTTGCCTGTGACTATATCCCTCGCACTCCCAGCGCTGCATTCCTTTCTGTTTGTCTTTTCCTTCATCATTTTTTTTATCAGCATCCTTGATCTTTCTCTGAGAATTTTTTTCCTCTTCGGTTTCTCCTACTGGATGACTGACCTGAGCATGAAGGTTTCTGTTCCATTCTCTTCATGAACTTTCCAATTTTTTTGATCAGCAGAGACAGTTATTGGTTGACATCATCTGGGATAGCCTCTTTCTCTTTTGTCTCAGCTTTCCTAGAGAGTGGTGAAGCAGTATAACTTTTGTCTCGAACTGCCTCAGTGAACCGATCAGCATCTCCAACCTTATGTTCTTCACATCTTGGGCTTCCTTGACGGCAGTTACCTTCATATCAAACTTCGTGGTCAGAGATCTGAGAACTTTTCTTACCAGCTCCTCCTCTTTAATCAGTTCTTCAAGTGTATGTGCCTCGTTTGATATGTCACACAGTCTAACATTAAACTCAGAGATGGTCTCATCTTCCAGCATCTTCAAGCTTTCACCTTTTTTGTTCCCTCATGAGCATCTCAAGGATCTCTCATGCTTGTTTGGTCATCTCACTGTTGGAGATCAAATTAAAATTGTTAGCATCCACATCAGCAAATATAGCATTCAAGGCTTTAGAATTTCCTGATGCTGAGGCTACCTCATCGATAGTCCACTTGTTTTTAGTTGCTTGTGGGTAACTCCAGCGCTGCCGACGGTCATTGGGGGGGGGGGGGGGCATTCTGATATGACAGCCCTCCAAGCCCTTTCTTCAATGGCTTTGATGAAAGCCTTCATTCGAGCCTTCCAGTAGCCATAATTAACTCCCTCAAACAATGGAGGTTGGCTGGTGCTTCATAATTCTTTCATAGAGGCCATACGTATCAGCAACACTCTCCCGGATCACACTCTGTTTGTTGAGCGAATGGCTCTGATACCAATTGAAATTCTGCTACGTTGTTGATGCAGAGTTATAGCTTCTGCTTAAGCACTCTCTGTATCTTTCTACAGAATTACAAGGACTCACACCTCTACTTCTCACTTAGCCGAAATATAACGCTCAGTCTAGCCTCTTAGACTAGCTAGCAATCTGAACTCACAGATTCTCTTCTTGCAGCCTACACACTATCATCAATAAATAGCTACAACTCTAACTCTCAGACTTAGCCTATTCTATTAGAATATGTGGCTCACGGAATGCGTAAGCACCCTCTTCACCAGAGTTGTTGTATCTTTAGTCAGCGACTGTTCTAGCTCTCCGGCCAATAAGTCGGACACCCTGAGTTTTGCAAACTCAATCTTGGTCCCCCTCAATCAATGACACTCTCTGTCACTACTGCGACATTTCCTTTCGGTAGCTGATCACCGAGCTCTGGCTGTTCCTTAAACGAGACGCGCTCCAATTGAACTCTGAATTAGTCCTTAATCAAACTCCACGAGTTCTGAATCCTTTTGCACACCACTCTAGTCTTCAACTCAAAGGATATGCCCAGCTACCATGGTTGATCTCTGTGTGTACGCTCGTGCTCTCTCTGATCGTCTGTGTATGTGTGTTGCGTCCCCGCCTTCCTTTTTAAGCCCTTCGACACCCCAAAAACGCCAAGGATCATTATCACAATCTTCTCCTAGATTCTGGCAAGTTTGTTGAAGATTTTGGAGCCAAATTTGGACTTTTGGATCTTTATCTTCTTAGATCACGTGCTGTCAATTGCTGAGCTCTTGATGACGTCTGCATACCTCTCTGGGCGTCTCCGATGCCAGCCAGAGCCTCACCGTGTAATACTAGGATTCTGCTCTAGCTCTGGATCATCACGGAATGCTGAAGCAGACTCTGTCTCTTCAAAGTTGTCTCTCGCCTAGTCTTCAAAAAGTGTCTCAGCTTTAGATCTTCAGGGATTGCTGAAGCAGACTCTGTATCTTTGTTGTTGTTTTGTCAGTCTTCATATTATTCTCCAGCCACCGATCTCCAGGGAGTGCTTCAGTAGTCTCTTAAGCAGTTTTATCAAGGATGCCATATCCTAAACAGGTTCCAAGCGAGCAACTGGAGTGAAGGTTTCATCAAAGTCAACTCCCTCAATCAGTGTATACCCTTGAGCTACTAATCTGACTTTATTCCTTGTGATATTCCCCTTTTCATCAGGCTTGGTTTTGTATATCCATTTGGTCCCAATGACGTTCACATTGTCTGGACGAGTGACCAAGTCCCATACCTCATTTCTTTTGAACTCACCAAGTTCTTCTTGCATTGCAGCTACCCAAAATTCATCTCCCAAAGCCTCTTTAATGTTCTTTGGCTCGGTACTGGACAGGAAACATGAGTCATTGATCATATCACAAAGGTTATTATTGGTGGTACCTCTAGTATGTCTTCCTTCTGTCAAGCTGCCAATAATGTTTATTGTCAGGTGATTTTTCTAGATTTTTCTTAGGGGAAGTCTAGCTGTGCCTGGTGTGGTTGGTGGGTTCTCAGCTGGTACTACAGAATATGGTTCAGACTCCTCGTCTGAATTTTGGTGTTCTTCGGGTTCTGCTGAAGCATTCCCTGGTGCTTCCTCTTGGTCAACTTCATTACTGGTTTGTGGCAGAGACTTATTTTGATCTTCTATATCAGAATCCTCTTTATTGTATGAGTGTTGGCATTTCTCTTCTGGGTCTTTCACAACTACGCTGATGGATTCGATCACAGTTCTGGTTCTATCATTGAAGACACGGTATGCTCTACTGTTTATTGAGTATCCCAGAAATATCCTAGAATCACTCTTTGGATCAAGCTTTGTTCTGTACTCGCGGTCTCTCAGAATGTAACATTCACTTCAGAAATTGTGGAAGTACCTCACTGTGGGTTTCTTCTCCTCCAGGGTTCATAACATTTTGACTCGAGCCATTTCATGTATTATTCTATTCTTTCCCTTATGATTGAAAACCCGATTAATGATATAGCATGAGGTGTTCATAGCTTTTGCTTAGAACTTCAAAGGGACTTTCCTTGCAGGATCATGACTCGAGTCATTTCATGTATTGTTCTATTCTTTCTCTCGACTCTCCCATTTTGTTGTGAAGTAATGGGTGATGAGTATTGACGGGTAATTCCTCGGTTGTGCAGAATTCATTCATGGCTTCGTTCTCGAACTCTTTCCCATGATCACTTCTTATGGCGGCTACTGATAGAGCCTAGTTATACACGTTATTTAGATCATAAACCCATGCTTGTTTGCAATATTTTATGGGCAAGATTACTCGTTTCCACTATTTTTGTATATCAGGTCAGAACGAGTCCTTAAGTCGGATACGCGCTAACAGGCAGCGTTCTAGGAGTGAAAAATCAGCCTGTGGAGCTAGCGGCGCAAACAAAAGAAGAAATGGCGAAGGACAGCAGAGGTGCGCTACCCGATTGCGCCAATCAATGCTGTGCGCCAGGCGCAAAGTCCCAGTGACCAGACTTGGAAGTTGCCAAAAGATGAACTTCCTGGGGCACTATTTAAACAAAGAAAGTCTAGGGTTTCAAAGAGGCGGAACACCATCACTCAGTGACAGTCCAGAGGCACTGCGCGGCAGAACTGAAAAACACACGGACCTGTCAAGGAGAGTTGCGCCAGCCGACTGCGCCAGCCAAGAGAAGACACTGCACGCACTGTTTGCTACCGTTTTCTTGGATTCAGTAGTTGTTATTTACTATTTTATGATGTTTACCACTAGCATGTCTAGCTAAACACTTAGTGTTGGTCGGGCATGAATCTATGATGTATTACCTTTGAGACTTGAGCTTAATGCATAGTTTATTTACTTGTATTAATTCTGTGCGCGCCGAGACGGTTAGTTGCATGAGTAGGGGAAGCCTTGAACCGCAAACTTACTTGTGTTGCTTGCTTGTCACCTGTTAAACTAGTTGCATGCGTAGGGGAAGCCTTGAACCGCAAACTTACCGTGACAAATTAGGAGTAACGAGTTAGGGTAGGCAGCTGCTACTGTGACAGGATTCGCAGCTGTTTAGTCTAGTTCTAAGGATTAATAGCACATGAACTTTGAACGGAACATGCGCACGTGTTAGGAAGCCTTTACCGGACACTAACCCAAGTAAAGCATAAACTATAGATGTTTTAGAGTCAATGATAAGGAATGCATTCATAGAGGATTGTCTGCCCAATACTTCTCATAAATATAGTACTTCATCTCTACTGCTTGCGCACGTCTAGTGCAATTCCCTGAGTTACGATATTCGCTGTTATTCGCGCATCGCGCAAAACTCCCAATCACTCACGCAACCCCCGTTTTCTTAAGTGTAGGTTACTGGCTGAGACTCACTGCTTGCTCCCTGTGGAGATCGACCCTTACTTAACCGCTGTACTAGTGGGAGAGGAAGGAATTATATTTGACGCGCACAACGACGCGCGATCAAATTTTGGCGCCGTTGCCGGGGAGCAACACAGCTAAGTTTTAGCTAGCTTACATTTCTCATTTTAGTAACTAGTTATTTCATTTTGTTTTGTTTTCTCGTTGTTGTTTCTGACAGCGCACAATTACATCAGCCTGCGCAACCTTGAAACAGTTGCGCTGCGCAGATTCTAGTTGCGCACTGACAGACGCAACAACTTCGTTGCCATTTAATTTCGTTTCTTGAGTTTGGATCAGGACATGGAGGATAACAGTGTGGTTGGAGATAACCTGGGAGACAGAACCCCATAGGAAGCAAGGGCGCATAACCGCGCAGCCCTATTCAGAGAGGAAGTGCAGCGTGAGGACGACGCACGGATGGCCGCTGAACCATACATTGCGCCACCCGTTCGTCCAGTCGCAAGGCGCAGGACAGTGCGCGAAATGTCAGCCCCACTCACTGTTAACCAGCCATGGTGCATAGTGCTTCCGCCCGACGGACAGTTCGAACTAAGGAGCTCACTCATCCATCACATGCCCAAGTTTCACGGAATGAACAACGAAAATCCAGTCAAGCATGTGCGGGAGTTCCTAATCATTTGCGAGAACATGAAGGCTTTGGGGGAAAACGATGAAGCGCTGAAGATGAAAGCGTTCCCATTTTCATTGAGCGATGCAGCCAAACACTGGCTGATGAGCCTACCCGCAGGATCAATCCACACATGGGAGCAGCTGCAGAAGAAATTCTTAGATAAATTTTATCCAGCAGCGAAGATTGCGCTGCTCAGAAGGGAATTGGCCGCGCCAAGGCAAGGCGCAGGGGAGTCTCTGTCAGAATACTACGAGCGTTTCAGGGAGCTAGAAGCCAACTGCTACAATCACGGGCTTCCCCAGAATGTGCTGATAGAGAACTTTCTGAATGGACTGCTGCCCATGGAGTTGCGACTACTGAATGCATGCGCAGGAGGGGACATTTGCAACATGTACCCCGAGGACGCATGGCAGCTAATAGAAGACTCTGCTGGGCAGGTAAGACATCAGCTTACGCTTGAAAATAGTCGTACTCGTTCTGTGCATCAGGTAGAGGCAAGCGCTGAGATCAAAGAAATGAAGGCCATGCTACAGAAGCTGATGAGTGCGCAGAGCGCACAACCAGTTGCGCCAAAGGTATGTGAATTCTGCAGGTCCACTGAGCACAAGACAGACGAGTGCCCAACACTTTTTGAAGAAACTAGAGATGTAAATGCCCTTGGAGGATGGGACAACAGAGGACCGCAGAGGCAGAATCAGCCGCGCTTTGGGCTTGCTGCAAATGGTTTCAGATGGAGAGAAGAGAACAATTTCCAGAGGCAGCCCACTGATCAGCGCGCACCACAGCAAACGCAACATGCTGCACCCTACAATCCACCGCATCGCCGCACAGACGCACCAGCGCAGAACAGTCAGCAACCACGGCGATCCTTGGAAGATATCATGGGGCAGCTAGCAGACACAGTGCGCAAGAATGACGAAAAGTATGACAAGAGATTCGAATCCATAGAAAAGCATCTATCACAAATTGCAACCACGGTGTATGAGCTGAAAAAGAGCGATGGCAACCTGCCTTCGCAAGTGATTCAGAACCCTAAGGGAGGAGTTAATGCAGTAACACTGAGGACTGGGCGCACAGTGGGAACAGAGCAGACCGCGCAAGCGCCCGCGCAACCAGTTGCGCAAGTCCCAGATCCAGCAGCTCAGAGTGCGCAACCAGAGCCAGAGGCGCAATCAGAAGCGCCAACCACGAACCAGCAGGGCAAAGCGCCAGGTATGTCTCACTCGAAAAATAAGGACAAAAATTGTACTAACATACCTGCTCCTTTCCCTGTGCAGGCACCACTGGCGAGAAAAGAAGCACTGGACAAGGAACTGTATGAGCTGTTCAGCAAGGTGGAAATCAACATACCTCTCATAGAAGCTATTCGACAGATTCCCAGGTATGCGAAGTTTTTAAAAGAGCTGTGCACGAATAAAAGAAGGACAGGCGAATGCGCACAAGTAATGCTAAATGCGCAGGCCTCAGCAATCGTGCAACAAAAGGTACCACCTAAGTGCCGAGATCCAGGTACATTCACTATCCCTTGCACCTTAGGTAAGACCACGGTAAGCAACTGCATGATCGATTTAGGCACATCAATCAATTTATTACCATATTCTCTCTATGCGACCTTGCGCCTTGGACCACTAAAACCTGCAGGTCGCACAATTCAGCTAGCAGATAGATCGTGCAAACAACCTGCAGGCATGATAGAAGATGTCCTAGTTCGAGTAGGAGAGCTGGTGTTCCCAGCAGACTTTTATGTGCTCGAAATGGAGGGTGAATCAAGCGCCAGCGGTGCGCAGATCCTCCTAGGCAGACCGTTTCTGATGACTGCGCGCACGAAGATAGACGTGTGGAGGGGCACGCTCTCCATGGAGGTAGATGGCGAAGAAATCCATTTCAACATCTTCGAAGGGATGCAGCACCCACATGAGGACGCTACCGTGCACGCAATGGACAGCTTTGACGACTTAGTCACAGAAGCGCAGTGTGCAAGCGCAACCATAGGACCAGAGCTACTGACACAGGCAGAGCTGGAGGAGCAAGAGGAGGAGCTAAGCAGTGCTGAACCAGCATCCACACAGGTACGTGATATAGTTCATATTTGCACCGCTAACAAAATCTTGCCCTCTGTTGAGCAGGCACCCAAGATCGAACTGAAGCAACTCCCGGAGCATCTCAAGTACATTTTCTTGGGAGATGAGGACACCCTGCCAGTGATCATCAAGAGGGGATTGGAAGAAGAGCAGGAGGCGCGTTTACAACAGGTGCTGCGCAGGAACCAGCGCGCTATTGGATGGACTCTTGCTGATCTGCGCAGAGTGAGCCCAGACGTGTGCATGCACCGGATTCTGTTGGAAGATGGTGCCAAGCCATCCAGGGAGGCTCAGCGCAGGTTAAACCCAAATATGATGGAGGTAGTGCAAAAGGAAGTTCTGAAGTTGCTTGACGCAGGGGTCATTTACCCAATCTCAGACAGCAGATGGGTCAGCCCGGTGCACGTTGTGCCAAAGAAAGGAGGAATCACGGTGGAGGAGAATGCGCAGGGCGAGCTAGTTCCCAAGCGCATACAGACTGGCTGGCGCATGTGCATCGACTACAGGAAGCTGAACGCTGTAACGCGCAAGGACCACTTCCCGCTACCCTTCATGGACCAGATGCTGGATCGCTTGGCAGGTAAACCTTACTTTTGTTTTTTGGACGGATATTCAGGTTACAATCAGATACCCATAGCTGCAGAGGATCAAGAGAAGACCACGTTCACATGCCCCTTCGGAACATTTGCGTTTCGGCGTATGTCTTTTGGGCTGTGCAACGCGCCAGGTACGTTCCAACGCCTCGTCATGAGCATTTTCTCTGATATGATTGGTATATGTATAGAAGTGTTCATGGATGACTTCACTGTATATGGGAGTACCTTTGATGCATGCTTAACACATCTAGATAAGGTCTTAGCACGCTGCATCTCTAAGAACTTAGTGCTAAACTACGAGAAGTGTCATTTCATGGTTACGCACGGAGTAGTATTGGGTCATATCATTTCAGAGGAGGGTATTAAGGTAGACAAAGCTAAGATAGATATTATTTCTAATCTGCCTTATGCCACCAACGTGCGCGACGTGAAATCGTTCCTAGGGCATGCTGGGTTTTACAGGCGTTTTATTAAGGATTTCTCTAAGATTTGCATACCCCTGTCTAACCTGTTGCAAAAAGACGTGTGCTTCGATTTTACTGATGAGTGCAGGGCGGCGTTCGATAAGCTGAAGGAAGCGCTGACCAGTGCGCCAGTGATGCGCGCACCAGACTGGAACCTGCCATTCGAGCTGATGTGTGACGCAAGTGACTACGCAGTAGGAGCAGTCTTGGGGCAGCGCGAGGACAAGAAGCCGCATGCCATCTACTATGCATCGCGCACACTGGACTCCGCGCAGAAGAACTACACCACCACGGAGAAGGAGCTTCTGGCAATTGTATTTGCGCTGGAGAAGTTCCGAGCATATGTTCTAGGCGCCAGAGTCATCATCTACACGGACCACGCAGCTATCCGCTACCTCATATCCAAGAAAGAGACCAAGCCGCGCCTGATGCGCTGGGTACTTCTGCTTCAGGAATTCGATTTAGAGATCAAAGATAAGAAGGGCACAGAAAATACCGTCGCTGATCACCTGAGCAGGATCATAAAGGATGAGGAGCCAGGGCAGATCAAGGAGACATTCCCTGACGAGCATCTGATGGCGTTAACAGGTAAGGTACCATGGTATGCGCATATCGCAAATTACCTGGTCACAGGTGCGTTCCCTCCTCATTTCAATAAAACTCAGTGCATGCGATTGAAACATGAGTCCAAGCATTACCTTTGGGATGATCCTTACATGCTTAGAATAGGTCCAGATCGGATATTAAGACGTTGCGTGCCTGACCATGAGATTAACTCTGTATTGATGTTTTGTCATGCGCACGCCTGTGGAGGACATTTCGGTCCCAAGCGCACGAGCAGGAAGATCTTGGACTGTGGATTCTACTGGCCGCACCTATTCAGAGATGCCTATGACCACTGCAGGAAGTGTGACAGGTGCCAGCGCACTGGAGGAATCTCCGCGCGCAACGAGATGCCGCAGACCCCGATTTTGGTGGATGAAGTGTTCGATGTTTGGGGAATCGACTTCATGGGTCCATTTCCCCCATCTGCCGGCTACGAGTACATACTGGTGGCCGTGGATTACGTATCCAAATGGGTCGAAGCTAAGGCCACGCGCAAGGATGATGGTAAGACTGTCGCTAACTTTCTCAGAACTAACATATTTTGCAGGTACGGAGTGCCTAAGGCAGTTATCAGCGACCAGGGGACGCACTTCTGCAACAGGGTTGTGGCGCAAGTCTTCAAGCACTATGGGGTGCGCCACAAGACGTCCACCGCTTACCATCCGCAGACGAATGGACAGGCCGAAGTTTCTAACAGAGAGATCAAGCGCATCTTGGAAAAGACTGTGAGGCCGTCGCGCAAGGATTGGAGCCAGCGCCTGGATGATGCGCTATGGGCATACCGCACTGCACACAAGACACCCATTGGAACCTCACCATTCCGGCTGGTCTATGGGAAGGCATGCCACCTGCCAGTGGAGCTCGAGCACAAGGCATATTGGGCCTTACGTATTTGCAACTTGAACTTGGAGGAGGCAGGACAAGAACGCGCATTTGAGCTGAGCGAACTAGAAGAGCTGCGCCTGGACGCCTATGAGGGACTGCGCGATTACAAAGCGCGCACCAAGGCGTTTCATGACAAGCACATCCTCCGGCGCACATTTGAACCAGGCGATCAGGTATTATTATTTTCATCACGCCTGAAGCTCATGCCTGGGAAGCTGCGCAGCAAGTGGACGGGACCATACACCGTCACCAAGGTTTTCCCCTACGGCACAATTGAATTGGAAGACGGGCACCAGCATCGTTTTCAGGTTAACGGGCAGAGAGTCAAACGGTACTTGGGCGAACCTTGGGATGGCGCAGCACGCAACATTGACTTGGCCGAGCCAGAGATAGTAGACGAGCAAGCTGCTGCGCCAGACGCACCACCAGATGTTTCAGAGGGAGAACTAGCACCCATCGCCTATATCTCCTCTTCCTCTGCATCTGCCCTCCTTACGAATAATGTATCACATGCTGACCTCCCCTTTTATCCTTTGCGCAGGACCACTGAGATCGTAACACAAGCACTGGCGCAAGGACACTCAGGAGCAAGAGTGGGGGAGGCTGCAGACGCACTGCTTGGCACGTAACGAGGTACCGTCGAGCCCACGACGTTAAACAACGGCACTTGTCGGGAGGTAACCCGACACATTTTATTTTGGCACATTTTATTCTGCTTGTTTTGTTTTGTTTTGTTTTTTTTTTTTTGCGTGTTTTTAGTTAGAATAGGGTTTGGTAGTTTTTTTGTAGTCACACAAGTGCGCAGGACCGTGCGCTTATCAATGCGCAGGTCAGTTGCGCTAGCCATAGGGGGTATATAAGGCCAGACTTAGAAAAATTCCCGTACTGTTCATCCTGAACATGGTGCATCATTGGAGCCGAGTCAGCATGAGAGGGCCGCTGACGTGTGGAGGGCTTATTACGCACTTGCTGCGGGCCTTACATGGAGAGCCCGAGGTGCCAGAGCACACCTTGGTGCAGCCTATACCTCTGGACCGCGCCCACATGCTGCAAATCAGGGCGGTAGCCGTTCGGGACGATGGCACACTAGAGTGGTGCTACCATCTGCAGCCAGCCAGACCACCGCGGGCCAGAGTAGAGAGCAGTGCGCGGGCCAGGGCAGAGAGCAGTGCGCAGGGCGCAGCGGCAGGTGCAGCAGCAGCCGCAGCAGCCGCAGCAGCCGCCGCAGCAGACGAAGAGATGGAGGAGGCCCTAGAACCAGAGGTGCCTCTAGTCAGGCGCCCAAGGACTCGGGCGCAGACTGGAGCGCAACAGAGGGCCCGCGCACCATTGGGGGAGCCAGTGACCATTTCCATAGAGGACTCTCCCCCGCGTGCCCCTGCCAAGCGCCCAAGGACTGAGACTGAGGCGGCGCCTGAGGCAGCCACTGCCGAGCAGCGCATGTTGTTCAACGTTATGCGCGTGCTCGAATACTTAGCGCCAGAGGGGGCGGATTTAAGTATGAGTCCACCATCCGGGTGGAAATTTGGAGACGCAATTCCCCCTCTCCTCAGCCTGCACCATCCACCTCCGACCCGAACCCCAGAAACTTCAGCAGCTCCAGCTCCAGCACCCTCTCCAGCACCAGCACAAGCTCCAGCTCCAGCACCAGCCCCAGCAGCAGAGCCCACCCCTGAACCTGAACCAGCACCGATACCATCACCAGTAGCTTCCCCTGCCCGGCCTTCTATTCCGGAGTCCCCAATTAACTTTCCCAGCGTAGACTCCGATTCCATATGGGAGTCACTTTCCGAGGACGAGCAGCCTGACCCCCTCACCATTGTGCCACCATCCTCCAGCACCGACTCCATGACAGATTCTTCAGAGGATGAGGCGCATGGGTCAGCCGCAGCGTCTAGCTCGGGGAACTTCTGAGGCAGAGGGCAGGCGCAGTGATTTTCTTTAGGGTGGTGTCTTTTATTTTGCTGCGTCTATTTGACTATTATGTGTGCTGAATATTTGTGCCCTACATTCTGTGACTCCCTTGCTATATTTTGTGTGACTATTTGTGTTCACTCTTATGTTCTTTATTTTCGTTGCATTGCATGCATGTGCGCCACCTCCGTGCGCTTGAGCTTGAGTCGTGGGGACACGTCTCTGTTCAAGTGTGGGGGGGGGGGGGGGGGCGTTACTCTTACATTTCATGTTTTTAGCATTTTTAGTATAGCTTAGTTAAGTTGAAGGAAAATTAGTAACAGTAGTGCGCTAAGGTGCAGGATGCGCATGCGCTCCAGCTTCTGCTTCGAAGGCGAGGTATATGGTCGAGTGCGCTAGTGGAGGCCGGTGCTTCGCAACCTTCGGAACAACAGAGCGCGCTCAGTCACGCAGATGCAAAAGGCAAAATACCCAAAGCGTGGCGAGGTGGGAAAACAGACCACCTTCTCTCTGGATATCAAGCTAAGGAAAGCGGGCGCGGATGTAAACGCGTGCGCTGACCGGCGCAGACAAACCAAGGAGGGAGAGCGGAACGAGTTCCATAGCTGCTATCCGAAGGCTGAGATTGGAACTGTTCTGGGAATAAAATAAAAAAAAATTGGAAAGGAAGCTGTACAAAAGAAAAATACCAGCAGAAGCAGATGATTTGCGTTACAAAGAATCAGCATGCGCACTACGTAGTACCTGCGTGCGCAAGACCACAAGGATATCATCAAAGGCTCAGGTTCTCAGGAAGTGTGCGAACGAATCACGCACTGGAAGAAGCTCGCGCACGAAACCATATACCTATCTTCGGAGCGGGAGCTGACAGCCAGGAGCCTAAGAAGAGCTATCTCCCAGTCATCCAAAGATCTTCATCCCGGCTGAGAGGTAATGAAATTTCGGGATTATTATATTAGAACTATTGAGTGCAGTGTGCGCAGGTGATAGAGCAGCACAAGTTGAAGCAACTGTGCATTTTACGCTAGAATGCAAGGCTGTGCGCCAGTCTCCAGAAAAGGTAATTGTATCCGCGTTTCAGTACTTGTTCGGGACGAACAAGGGGCAAGTGTGGGGGGTTTGATAGAGCCTAGTTATACACGTTATTTAGATCATAAACCCATGCTTGTTTGCAATATTTTATGGGCAAGATTACTCGTTTCCACTATTTTTGTATATCAGGTCAGAACGAGTCCTTAAGTCGGATACGCGCTAACAGGCAGCGTTCTAGGAGTGAAAAATCAGCCTGTGGAGCTAGCGGCACAAACAAAAGAAGAAATGGCGAAGGACAGCAGAGGTGCGCTACCCGATTGCGCCAATCAATGCTGTGCGCCAGGCGCAAAGTCCCAGTGACCAGACTTGGAAGTTGCCAAAAGATGAACTTCCTGGGGCACTATTTAAACAAAGAAAGTCTAGGGTTTCAAAGAGGCGGAACACCATCACTCAGTGACAGTCCAGAGGCACTGCGCGGCAGAACTGAAAAACACACGGACCTGTCAAGGAGAGTTGCGCCAGCCGACTGCGCCAGCCAAGAGAAGACACTGCACGCACTGTTTGCTACCGTTTTCTTGGATTCAGTAGTTGTTATTTACTATTTTATGATGTTTACCACTAGCATGTCTAGCTAAACACTTAGTGTTGGTCGGGCATGAATCTATGATGTATTACCTTTGAGACTTGAGCTTAATGCATAGTTTATTTACTTGTATTAATTCTGTGCGCGCCGAGACGGTTAGTTGCATGAGTAGGGGAAGCCTTGAACCGCAAACTTACTTGTGTTGCTTGCTTGTCACCTGTTAAACTAGTTGCATGCGTAGGGGAAGCCTTGAACCGCAAACTTACCGTGACAAATTAGGAGTAACGAGTTAGGGTAGGCAGCTGCTACTGTGACAGGATTCGCAGCTGTTTAGTCTAGTTCTAAGGATTAATAGCACATGAACTTTGAACGGAACATGCGCACGTGTTAGGAAGCCTTTACCGGACACTAACCCAAGTAAAGCATAAACTATAGATGTTTTAGAGTCAATGATAAGGAATGCATTCATAGAGGATTGTCTGCCCAATACTTCTCATAAATATAGTACTTCATCTCTACTGCTTGCGCACGTCTAGTGCAATTCCCTGAGTTACGATATTCGCTGTTATTCGCGCATCGCGCAAAACTCCCAATCACTCACGCAACCCCCGTTTTCTTAAGTGTAGGTTACTGGCTGAGACTCACTGCTTGCTCCCTGTGGAGATCGACCCTTACTTAACCGCTGTACTAGTGGGAGAGGAAGGAATTATATTTGACGCGCACAACGACGCGCGATCACTACTCTCAATCCTTTCTCTTGCTCTGGCCGAGACCGTAAAGCCACCACCACCTTCAATGTATCTAATTTTTCATGCAGAAACTCGATCCATGAGTAGCGAGAGTAATCATCCACACATATAAAGGCATACCTTTTTCTGCCACAGCTTTCTACCTCCATTCGTCCCATCAGATCCATATGTAGTAATTGGAGAGGTCTGGTGGAGCTCATCTCAATGTCCTTTGGGTGAGGGACCCTTGTTTGTTTTCCGATTTGGCATTCCCCACACATTGTGTTCATCTCTCTCTTGATCTCAGGAATACCACAGAATAATTGATCAGATGCAAGTCTTCTTAATGTCTTCAGATTGAGGTATCCCAACCTTTTATGCCACAGGTTCATTTCTTTGGTTTTTCTCAATAGGCAGGTTGATTCAGAGGTTGCTGTAGCATTCTCTAGTAAATAGCATTTGTTGGCATACCTTGTACCCTTCATTATGCATCTTTCCTCTATATCAAACACTTGATAAATCTTCTGAGCAAAATTTACAAAGTGCGTACCATCACACAGTTGGCTGATGCTGATGAGATTCGCAGTTAGTCCTTCCACAAGCATCACTTTTTTTAGCTTTGGTAGTCCGCGAATTTCCAGCGTTCCTTTTTCAAGGATGCTCCCTTTCAGTCCATTTCCAAATGTCACGTTTTGTTCCTTGTAGGGTTGAATGTTAGTTAGACAGGATCTGTTCCCAGTCATATGTCCAGAGCATCCACTGTCGAAATACCAATTCCCTTTCTTCTCAGATTTCGTTGAGTTGTAGCACACATGAGTATGATAATCCATTCTCGATCTGTGCTTCGGACAATTGCTTGGACATCATTTTTGTGGCCTCAAGTGCTTGTTGAGTACAGAGCAGAACCTTTAGATATGACCAGCTTGATTGTTGAAGTAGAAACAGCATCTGTTCTGTCGAGTTCTAGCTACGTGCTGCACAAGTTGCTGAAGCATCTTCTTGCCTTTTCCCGTTCACCTGGTGTCCTCTTGCTTTGCACCTCTAGTCCAGTTCTTTCTGTCATCGTTGTTTTGACAAATGTGGTTACTCCAGTTCCATCCTCTCCAGTTTAACATAGTCTTGTCCTACCTCCTCCATACCTTTGAAACGCCAGCAAGCTGTTCAAGTTGTTCGATCCTATGTTGAGCATCTTTGTTGTCTTTCTGTACAGGGATACTTCTTCCATTACTTCATCATTTTTTTTCTTTTTGATCAGCCTTCTCTTCAATACTTGAGATAGCCCTCAGGAGTTCCTCTTTTTCGTTATTCAATCTCGACTCTTTTGCGATCAACCCCTCATTCACCTTCACTACTTCAAGACATTTGTCAATCATTTGTGTGTAGTGTTGAGCTAGGTACTCCTTTGTAATTTTATCACTACTGTCATACTCAAAATCTTGCCCTCTCTTTGACCTGTTTGAACTTTGTCTATTCAGCAAGTTGGCCATAGTATATGTGTGTAGTGTTGAGCTAGGTACTCCTTTGTAATTTTATCACTACTGTCATACTCAAAATCTTGCCCTCTCTTTGACCTGTTTGAACTTTGTCTATTCAGCAAGTTGGCCATAGTATACAGCAACGCACTCCCGGATCACACTTTGTATGTCGAGTGATCGGCTCTGATACCAATTGAAATTTGACCTCTGATGCTGATTGCGAGTTACAGCTTCTGTTGTAGCACTCGCTGGTATCTTTCTGCGGAATTTGGTCTTCTGGCCGAATAAGAAAGACAAAAATAATTTGTTCACCCAGTTGGGCATCTTACCTACGTATAGGGAGGATCACACTTTGATTCTGAAGTACAAAGGACTCTAACCTCTACTTCTCACCTAGCTGAAGCCTCTATTCTTAATCTGATCACATAGATTCACTTCATGCTACCTACACACTACCTGTATGAAACAGCTATAGACCTGACGCTCAAACGTAGCCTATCCTACTACAATGTGTAGTAGATGGAATGCTATAGCACACTCTACAACAGAGTTGTTGTAACTTTGGTCGACGACTATTCTAGCACACTCTGCCAAACAGTCAGAATCAGCATGAATTCTTCAAACTCAGACCTTGCTCCCCCTCGATCAATGACCGTCTGTCACTATCGGGTAGCAATGATCAGTTCTTCACAGCTTGCGACAGCACCTGTCCGCATCTGCTCTCCAAAGCACCGATTGACCCTTTGATCGCGCGTCGTTGTACGCGTCCAATGAATTCTTCCTTCTCCACTTAGTACAGCGGCTAAGTCAGGGTCGATCCCACAAGGAGCGTGCAGACTCGTCTTAGCTAGCAACCTACAACTTACGAAATTTTGGGGGTTGTGAGTGATTGGGTTGCGCAGGTGCGCGAATGAACAGTAGTGAAAGCAGAATTGCATGATACATGCGCGGGCAGTAGATATTAAATACTATGACTATGAAAAGTATCGGTAAAGACAATCCTCTATGAATGTATCCCTTATCATCGACTCTAAACACCTATAGTGCAGTTCTACTTAAGTTAGTGTCCGATCAAGGCTTCCTAACGTGCGCGCATGTTCCGATCAAAGTCCATGAGCTATTAATTCCTGAAACTAGTCTAAGCAACTACGAATCCTATCACAGTAGTAGCTGATTATCCTAGTGTGTTACTCCTAGTTGTCACCGTCAAGTTATCAACCAGTTTAACATACAATAACGAGCAGTTAGAATAAGATTGCGGTTCAAGGCTTCTCTTATTCGCACAACTAATTATCACCCATGTGCATAGAATTAGTATAAGTAGACGAACTAAGCATTAAACACAAGCCTCAAAGGAAATACTTCATAGAATCATGCCCAACCGCTACAAGGTGTTTAGCTAGACATGCTAGAAGTACACATCATAGAAATAATAAATAAAACTAAAGCAGCCAAGGAAAAGTAACAGGTCGGCGCAATTGCAGGTTGCTGTTTTTGGCTGGCGCAGGTGGTTCGCGCAGAATCTTGGCGGCAGAATTCCTGTAGCTCGTGTGTTTTTGCTGCTATGTGTCTCTCTCTATATGTCCTCCATATCCTCCAAACCCTAGCTTCCCTCCTCTTATATACTGGTCTTGAAGCCCAAGGAATGCTTAGATTTGGCCCGAGAGAATCTTAGCTACTTCCCAAATCTAGGAGATTTTGTAGGGATAATGATGATCAAAATTTAGAAACACTGCTATCCTGTGCATGGCTCGCTGCGCACGTTGATTGCGCTACTCGCTTCGCGCAGTTGGTTTGCGCACTACAGTCTGAATCAGCTATCTCTTATCTCCTTTTGCGCTGCTATGACTTATGCTTCTGTTTTATCCTGAAATACAAAAATACCAAAAACCAGTAATCTTGTACACAAAATAATGCAAACAAGCATAGTGTTAAGATCTAAATAGCGCATATAACTAGGCTCTATCACCCTTGCCGAAGTATCTTCGTGCGGCTTCAATTTGAATCAGTCAGTCTGCTCTAGCTTCAAATAAACACGGTTTGTTGTAATAGATTCTGTCCTCTGTCTGTTGCCCAGTTTGCCTCAGCTTTTGTGGTCCACGGAGTGCTACAACTGACGTTGTCAAAACTGTGGTAGTAAAAATACTAGTCCAATGACGATACACAAATAATATTTATAATCCCAATGACCTCGGATCAAACCCAAGAGAAAAGCCTAGATTTCTAAAATTAGCTAGTAATGCTTAATGCGAGTCTACTAAATAAAGATTGGGTTTTTCCTCTAGGCGAGGTATCTCTAGTAAGTACAAAAGACAAGATGAATTTGGTTTTGAAAGGAAGTAATTAAAAACGTAGTCGGGATCCTATTTCACCCTTAGGTCATGCGATTGGCAACTTAAAATAACAATACATGCAAAAGGTAATTTGATTGATAATTCTAGGCTAATGTATCACGCACTCTAGATTCAACTCTCGCTCCTTCTCTATAATGAGATTGATACCTAAGGGACATAATTCTCAAACTCTTGCTCTATTGAACCGTGTAGCACAAAAGTCTTCAAATCTCAACCTCTCAGTCTATTGATAGTTAACTCAAGTTTGTTCTATACTTAGCCTAATAGAATGTGAATGTCACTCTCGCGCACAAATGTTATCTAAAATTAAATGCTTGATCCTCTAAACAACCTAAGTTCAATCCTCATTCCGTCCTTAGATGTTTCATTAATTCATACTCATTCATGCGTTTTGTCAAATACTTGGTGTGCATAAAGCTAACATGAAGATAAGCATGAGAACTTTCAATCAAAAACCTCATTCATAGTAATAAATTGCATGTGTTGCGTTACAATCTAACCTAAGGGATTCATAAGGATCCCTACTACTAAACAACTACTCACTCATGGTGAGTTCCATACAAGACATAATTTTTAAAAGAAATTATTCACCAATTGAATATAAAGTAGTAGGGATTGAGTAGAGGAATGATGTAGAATCTCTAATTGTTGATGTCTTCTTCGAATCCTCGACAATTCTCCAAGTTCTCGAAGAGAAAATCGTCTAGGGTTTCTGTTTTCTGGGAAGCATCATCTAACTTTTCCATCTCTTTCTATTTATACTCTTAGAAAATTACAGATTGATCCGCAGTGCCCGAATCACTTTTGATTCGAGGTAGGCTTAATGAGTTGATTCGTGCCGAGTGATCGAATCAAAGTCTCAGTGTGTTTCGGAGCTGGGCGAATCACTTCATCTTGGGCGGATCACTTTTGATTCGGTCAAGCCTTCATTTGATCCGGTCAAGCCTTCATTTGATTCGGTCAAGCCTTGGTCAATCGGACGAAATCCTTCTCAAGTCAAGTTGATCCGGGCAGCCCACTTCTTCTTGGGCGAATCACTTTTGATCAGCTCAAGCGTTCTTTCGATCCGGTCAACACTGGTCAAAATTCTCCTCGAGTCAGGTTGATCCGTGCAGTTGAGAGGTTGATTCGTGCACCCCCCCCTGGCGAATCAAATCTGCCTTGGGCGAATCAAGTCTGCCTTTTGCTTATTTTGCTCGTTTTTGCCCTCGATCAACCAGAATTCATCCAGAGTTTCTTCGAGCCACTTCATATTGTGTAATACATCTTTTCAACCTGAAATGGACAAAGAAAACATCAAACGACTTTATAAATAACGGAATAAACAAGAAGTAAAGGGAAAATGAGGACAAATATAAGGTCATTTGTCCGTACATCAAAACACCCCACACTTAAGTCTTGTTCGTCCTGAATAAGTATATGCACAATTCAAGCGGAGAGTAAGATGCTAAATCATATATGACAATATCAGAGCATGCAGCAAATCTTACATAGATAAAATACATCGATCTCCTACTCATATAACATAACATAAAAATAACTAATCAAAGAAAATTAATCTACTCCTAACTCATTGTCGTACGAATTACGAATGCATTTAGCATATGCATCAAGCCTTTAAACCCCTAAGCTACCCTAGTGGACGAGTTGTAGTCTCGTGAGAGTTTTAAGAATAGGAATACTCACAAATCCTACTTGCAATCATCCATAAGAGTTCAAAATCCAAATATAGTTTGTTAAGCAAGTAGTTCTTTATCAACCCACATAATAATAGAGTTGTGCAAATCATTTACTTCACGCAAACTCTAAGAATCATTCAATTGATTGCGACAATAAATATTCTTAGAATCGATATCAAAACTAGCATTCGTCAAATCCAAATTACGCTCAATTTCCTATGCAAGTAGTATGAAGAAAAGTGTCGCTTTCACGAAAATTTTGTCTAGTCAATCACATATGCTTGATAAGGGCAAGTCCATAAGCTCATGACAACAAACTCATTCTTAAGTTTATACTATACGTCATAATCCGTAAGTGAAGAGAAATTTTGACATTGAAAATTTTAAAATTCACTCGTACAAATCTTGATGCTTCAGTAATAAATTACGAGGGTCATACCTTAGACATTTTTTAAAAACGAAATGCAAATGCTTTACTCACACACATATGAAAGAACTTGCGGAAAAGGCATAAAGTCAAGAATTAAGTGGGTTTATTTGTTTTTTGCGTTTATACAAATGCTTTCAAGGGGGAACTTACCTTTCTAATCCTCGGCATTTATAAAACTTTTCCTTGACAAAAAAAGCAAATAATATTTTTGTGTTTATACAAATGCTTTCAAGGGTGAACTTACCTTCTTAACCCTCGGCATTTGTCAAGCCTTAAAAATATAATTTTTTTTCTTGCGCCCTTTTTCTCTTTTCACAAACACTTTATTTGACCTCAACACTTAATACTTGACAATGTGCTTAAGTGAGATATAATGGAGCCTGAAGTGTGAGCTAAACAATTGCAAAGGCTAAATAAGAATGCTAAAGTCACCTAAAAGCAAACAAGAACAAGTACGAGGTTTTTATATGAAAACTATTTTTTTCCGTGCTCACTAAACTTAACATCATTTTTCATGCAAGGAAAGAGCTTAAAAATGAATCGAGCTAAGCTAGTCAAAATACTGAATCATGCGAATAAAATTGTCACAAAGAATGTCAATCAACTTAAAGATACGATTCATAATTTCAAAGCATAACTCATTCCAATTTGTTTTTAAAATGATACTACTTAATTGCTTAGCAAACATTACTTCGTGTGATCAATACTTAAAGCTAGGATGACAGCAATCATGCGAGTATAATGCGCGCAAAAATATGTAGTAAAATCATGTTGTTGAACAAATAAAAGCATAAGCGCAAAAGACCCCACACTTAAAAATTTGCTTAGTCCTTAAGCAATATAAAGTAAAAGAATTGAAGAGAAAGTTTTGAAGGAACTTCTCTCGTGTGGAGGTAGCCAAATGCGCATCCGCCTATGTCCGTGAATGATGCTCTAGTCAGTTGCGGAAAATCTGAAACTCAAGAAAAAGGTCAGTGCAACACCTGAATTCGCAAATTTAAACAGCTAGCTATGACATATATATCAATGCGAAACATATAACTAGGCAAAAGATTGGAAAGTAAGTGCGTGACGATTTAAACGATGAGTTTACTTAGATATGCTCCTGTAAATAAAAAGTCATGAACTAGTGTATTATAGTGTTTGAAAAGGGGTTCTAAAAAATGCGAGTAAAGTTGCAAAATTTCCAAAGTCAACCGAAAACAGTTCTGCTTAAAATTGCCAGAATCAGAATTGATTCGGGGTGCATATAAAGTGATACGACCACAGCCTAGTCGAATCAAAGCAGTTTGGATAGCGAGAGCTTCCCCGAATCAAAAGTGATTCGGGCAAGGCAAAAAAAGTTACTTAGCTAGATAGTCCGAATCAAACTAGCGGTGGAGAATCAGTGTTCTAAGGGAAAAACTGCCAACAAAACAATACAAGTTCAAAAACCATCTGTGATGCAGAACATATCATGGCGAAGCGCGTCAAAATACAAATGGACTAGTCAAGTAAATTACATAACTAGAATACCAACACAAGTCATGACAAACATAGAAGCGGCCTAAACATCATTTCTATTTTTCTTTCGGGTCTCGTGCACTGATTCATCGTCATCGTGGACCGCCGCTCCGGTTGCTTCGTCTTCCCCCTCTGTATAATTCTTCCTCCTCTGTATAATCTCCACTACTGCTCTCACTGCCACTCCCGGTGTCCTCCTCGCTGTCACTCCCTTCGATCAAGGAAATGGTCTCACCAACCCCACCTTCAACCATTGCTGAAATGGAGTCATCGCCCACGTCTGAAGGTGGCATGGTCAGACGACACCCAAATGCGTGGAGGTGGGATGTCCACAATACCCAAATGCGCGGCCATACGCGCCATGAGACCTCCTTGCCATGCGACAAAATCGTGGACAAGGGTGGACAATACCTCGTGGGAGCAGATGACCGTCATGTGAGAATCTTAGAGGGAGTCCAAACGCGCGCTCATCACTCTCAATTCCTCGCGTACACCGGTCTCGGGTTCAACGGGAGGGGGAGCAGTGGAAGATGGTCTGAGGTGAAGGAGTATCAAAATCTGGCAATTTCTGATCCGGGTTTAGCGTTGATGTGGAGGTTTGTTCTTGTGCCTTTTTCGTGCGTGCTTTGGTTTGCATTCAAACACCTACCAAGCAATAGAAGAAAGCGGCAATAAGTGTGAACCTAAAACAAAGTAAGCAAGAATAGCATGCAAACACGCAATCACAATCAACAAAAAAAGAAAAAAATTAAAGTAGTCTAACTAGAGCAATACTAAAAAGCAAACTAGTCTAATGGCTAATACCCGGCAACGACGCCATTTTAAACGTTGTGGTTATTGTGGTAGTAAAAATACTAGTCCAATCACAGTGTTCAAAACAATATTTATAATCCGAGTGACCTTGAAACGAACCCAAGAGAAAAGCCTATATTAGTCTAAAGCTAGCTAGTAATGCCTAATGCGAGTCTACTGAATAAAAAGGGGGTTTTACCTCTATGCAAGGTATCTCTAGTGATTACTAAAAGACAAGATCAAATTTGTTAAGAAAGAAAGTAATAAAGAAAACGTAGTCGGAATCCTACTTCACCCCTAGGTCATGCGATTAGCAATGCAAAACAGAAATATATTCATGAGTAAATTTGGTTGATTATTCTAGGCTAAAGTATCACACATTCTAAATCCAACTCTCGCTCCTTCTCTAGAATGGGAATGATACCTAAGTGACACAATTCTCAAACTCTCGCTCTATTGAATCGTGCAGAACAAAAGTCTCCTAGTCTCAACCTCTCGGTCTATTGATAGTTAACTAAAGTCCGCTCAATGCTTAGCCTAAGAGATTGCCAATGTCACTCTCGCGCACAAAAGGTATCTAAAATAATCATGCTTGATCTTCTAAACAACCTAAGTTCAATTCTCATTCCATCCCTAGGTGTTTTATCAATTCATGCACACTTAGGTATTTTGTCTTGGTGTGCATAGAATCAACATGAAGAACAAGCATAAGAATTTTCAACCAAACTTCACTCATATAGATAAAAGAACATGTTTTGCATTACAATCTAACCTAAGGGATCCATAAGGATTCTTACTACTAAACAACTACTCACTCATGTGTCACTTATGGTGAGTTTGAAACAAAACATAATGAAATAGTTCAACAAGAAAAAATAAAGAAAGTAGAGTAGTAGGAAACTAGGGTATGCGTAAAGGGTTGATATAGAATCTTCAATTGATGATGTTTTCTTCGAATTCTCCAAGTCTTCCAATTAGGGTTTTGTTCCAAGAGAGGAACCCTAGGCGCCGGAGGCACCCCAAGGCTCTCTCTAATTTTTCCCCAACTACTCACTTTTTTTTTTATATTGTCTTCGGAAATTACCAATTCACCCGCCGTGCCTGAATCAAAATTGATTCGGGCATGGCTTAAAGAGTTGATTCGGACAGATTGTCTGAATCAAACTCTCAGTGCTATTTTGGAGCTGGGCGAATCACTTTTGATTCGGTCAACCCTTTATTTGATTCGGTCAAACCTTGGTCCATGAGATGAAATCCTTCTCCTTGGCCGAATCACTTTTGAACCACCCTGCTTGGGCGGATCACTTCTGCAGCGTTAGAAACTCGCTTGTTTGACCCTTTAAACCTTTGAATCATGTCTTGTAGGAAGTTGTAGATTTTTGAATTAGCTTTCCAAGAAGCTATGGCACGCCACAATCGGATAAGAAGAATGCTCTTGGCAAGCCTTCGAAGATGAACAGTTCAGTCTGCCTAGATTTGATCTACAAGCGAATTCTCCCCGAATCAAGTGATTCGTGCAGCCCCATAATTTGATTTGGCCGAATCATAATGTCAGTGCTGTAATGAAGCTGGGCGAATCAATTTCTTCATGGGCGAATCACTTTTCTTTGGCCGAATCAAAAGTGATTCGGCCTAGCCTTAATTCCTCTTTGGGCGAATCAACTTTGCAGTGCTAGAATCTTGCCTGTTTTTTAAACCTTTAAATTACGTCTTGGTGTAAACTATGAGGTTGTAGCCCTTTGAGTTAGCGTTCCAACAAGATATGGAATGCCTCAATCGGATAAGAGTCGTGTGCTGGGCAAACCTTCAAAGATGAATAGGTCAATTAGCTTGGACGAATCAAACTAGCCTTTTGCTTGATTTTGCTCTCTTTTCCTCTCGTTCGACTAGAATTCACCCGAAACTTCTTCGGACCACTTCATATCATGTAGTACGCATTTTCAACCTGAAATGGACAAAGAAAACATCAAATGACTTTATAAAATAATGGAACAAACAAGAAATAAAGTGAAAAATACAGACAAACATAAGGTTATTTGTCCGCTCATCAATTAACCTAAGGACTCTTAAGAAGATTGCTGCAGAAGACTTGGTCAGGGGAGTTCTAGAAATCAAAGGAAAAGTAAGCTCGATTTGTGGAGAATGTCAGATAGGCAAGCAGAAAAAGGCCTCTCACCCCAAAACTACCAACATCAACACTGTCAGACCTCTACAACTGTTACACATGGACCTGATGGGACCGATGGAAATAGAGAGCCTTGGAAAGAAGAGGTACGCATTTGTTTATGTGGATGATTATTCAAGATTCACTTGGATTGACTTTAACAACTCTGATATCTCGACTAGAACAAGAGAAGAATCTCAGAATCTCTGCTATCAGAAGTGATCATGGAAGGGAATTTGAGAATGAAACAGTGGACAAGTTCTGCAACCATCGGGGGATGATGCATCAATACTCCTCACCAATCACCCCTCAGCAAAAGTGACAATGGAATATTCTTGAGTTATTTTGTCAACAACCGTGCATATCGCGTCTACAACGAAAGAACCAAAACAGTGAAGGAATCCATCAATGTTGTCATTAATGAGGTTGAAGAAGAAATTCCCACCAGTCTAGAGGATGAAGATTCAGACATAGAAGGCGGTCCTAGTAACCACAACAAGAGTGAACAAGAAGTGGTGCAAGAAGATGCTACAACAGATTCTGAAGCAGTAAGCCTGGATCAACCAACAGACAATTCTATCACTGAACAAAATGAAGAGCATCCTCCCACAACATCCAGACAACCTCCAAAGAAGATCCAAAGGAATCATCCGTTAACTAACGTAATTGGAAGGGAGACGAACAAGAAGCAGATCACATTTCAGCTCAGGCGAATCTGCAATTCTTGCTTTCTATCTAGTGCAGAGCCAAGGAACTTCAAGGAAGCAATGAGTGACGAATATTGGCAGCTCGCAATGGAGGAAGAATTAGCAGAATTCGGAAGACATAATGTGTGGGATCATAAGGGATAAACATCATTGGAACCAAGTGGATCTTCAAAAACAAAACTGATGAAAAAGGGAATATCACAAGGAATAAGGCCAGTCTTGTGGCACAAGGGTACACTAAGATCGAGGGAGTGGACTTTGAAGAAACATTGGCATCAGTTGCTCATTTGGAAGCCATCAGACTTCTTCTAGCCTTGTCCTGCCCCTCGGGTTCAAACTCTACCAAATGGATATCAAGAGTTCATTCTTGAATGGGGAACTCTCGGAGGAAGTGTATGTAGCTCAACCCAAAGTTTTTGAAGACCCTCATTATCCAGAGCAGGTGTAAAAACTGAAGAAAGCGCTCTACGGGCTTAAGCAGGCTCCCAGAGCTTGGTACGAGCAATTAACTGTCTTTCTGGAGAAACATGGATATGAAAGAGGGGGAGCTGATAAAACTCTCTTTCTGAAAAGAACCAGGTCAGATCTTATCATAACTCAAATTTATGTCGATTACATTGTGTTTGGGTCCAGGTCACAGCGGTTAGTAAAGCAATTCGTGGACCACATGAAGAATGAATTCAAAATGAGCATGGTGGGTGAACACTAGTATTTTCTGGGGCTGGAAGTATCTCAGAAGGATGAAGGGATATTCATATCCCAAAGCATATATAGTCAGAATTTAGTAAAGAGGTTCCAGCTCGATAAAGCTAGCCACAAACGCACACCAACTACAACACATGTCAAAGTGGTCAAAGACGAAGCCGGGGTTTAAGTTAAACAGACTACCTACAGAAGCTTGATTGGAAGCCTATTGTATCTCACTGCTAGTCGCCCTGACATCTTCTTCTCAGTGGGAGTTTGTGCAAGATTCCAAGGCTGTCCAAAGGAGAGCCACATGCAATTAGTAAAGAGAATCATCCGCTATATTGGGGGGAACTGTGAATTATGGCCTATGGTACACTAAAGATACAAATGCAAATCTGGTACGCTACAACGATGCAGACTGGGGTGGGTGCATTGAAGATCGAAAGAGCACCTCTGGAGGATGCTTCTTTTTGGAGAATAATCTCGTATCTTGGTTTAGCAGAAAGCAGAACAGAATTTCACTTTCCACGGCGGACGCGGAATATATTGCAGCAGGAAGCTGCTGTGCTCAGATGCTCTGGATGAAACAGATGCTAACTGAGTATGGGATGACTCAAAGTGAAATGGTTTTGTACTGTGGCAACATGAGTGCCATCAGCATTTCCCAGAATCCAGTGCAACACTCAAGGACCAGATACATTGATATAAGGCATCACTTCATCAGAGATCTGGTTGAAAAGAAAACCATCGCCCTCTAGCATTTAGGTAAAGACAAACAGCTTGCTGACATCTTCACCAAACCTCTGGATGCAGCAAGATTAGAAGCTTTGAGATCCTCTCTGGGTCTCTGCGTCTTATCCTCCTAGGCGGATATAGTTTTCCCCTTTTGTCCATTTGTAACAAAAAGCGGGAGATAATGAGAGGTGGGCCTAAGTCACCTCTCGAACAGGACAAATAAAGGGTTTTGTCAAAATGCCAAGGGGGGGATTGATAATGTTGTATGGCATTCAATTGACGAAACCAGCACAAGTGAACAAGCCCACTGCTCAAGCAACTGCTATAGCAGGTGCTGTAGTAGGAGCTGTAGCAGCAAATCAGTATTCTTCTTGGAGAGCTTGCAAAGGATGTACAAGGAGCAGCAGAGTGACGGGGAGCTTCTAATTATTCAGAGAGAATATCCCAGTGGAGATTCCTGTATCCAGGTGAAGATTTGGTTGTGGAAGATTTGTTTCTCCAATCAAATCTAATTTCCTACATATTAGGAGATAGTGTTGCTTTAAGGAACTTCCAAAAGTGTAATTCGGTTGCTGATCAGTTGAGTACTTAAGGAGGGCAAGGTCAGTGCAGAAAGTGCGTGCAAAGAATAGAGAAAGCGGGAGAGCACATACACAGAGAGTTTACATTCCACAACGAGAGTCGGGGAGTCACGAAGAGCAAAGCGTGCGTGCATAGCTGAGTGACTGAAGTAGAGGCTGATCGAGACTTGCAGAGTCTGGTCAGAGCTTGATCATAAAACCAATTCAGTGCAGGACGAGCTTGTTGGTTGATCAACATGGGCCGCAAGGGGATTGTCGAGTGGAGGAACTCGAACAATTTACAGAAGGCTAGGTCTCGCTAGTGATAGATCATCACTAAGTGAGGGGGAGTATTCCAGAGTGTGCGGCGCTCGTGGAAGAGTTCGATCGGCTCTGCAGAAAGCTTTGGAGGGACGCGGATAGAACCTGCACCAGCTAGTTGCTACAGCGGGTGCTATAGCAAACCTACGGTAGTGTTTTTTAATTAGAATAGGCTGATTCTGTGGGATTAGTAGAATAGCTATTCTGAATTAATTCAAGTGTGTAAGTGTGGGAGACACAAGTCAGAGGGTGTTCTGATTGTGTGTGATCGACTAGCTAAGGTTGAGTAGCATAGGTTGCGTGGAGTCGAACCGTGTTGTAGAACAAACCTTGAGACTATTGAATTGAAAGACTGAGGTTCAGTCTTTCTAAGAGGTAGGCACTTAACCGAACTGGGTGAAAAAATTGTTGTTCATTATTTTAGCTTGCTGCAAATGATTCGGTACAAGACTGTGCTATAGCAACTGCTTGTACACAATCTGCAACTCAGCGACACTACGAATTTTCAAAGATAACCATCCAAAGTGGTAATTCGAGTGCACTCAAACACAAAATCCCTAAAACCACTAATCAAACAATTGGTGCACGGCGCAACACAAATTCCAAAACGACTCTATACTCCGAACAAGTAGAAATAAAGCATAAATACTCACCAGCCTAGTTTAACGTTTTGGCTAAGACGTAGTTGATTCCTTTCTTCATAAGAAACACACTTGAGAAGTCCTTTGTAAGGATCTCTTCTCAAGCGGCATGCGTTGTTAGTGTGGGAATTAGGTGGAATTGTCCGGCTTGAAGTCTCCAAGCTTCAAGCTCTGCTCGTCTCCATGGTACGCTTTGATTCGATGGCCATTCACTTTTGAAAGTCTCACCGTCTTTGTTCACCAATTCTGTTGAGGATATGGCATCCTTGACAAAACTGCTCAAGAGAATGCTGAAGGACCCCCTGAAGATCGGTGGCTGGAGCACTCTGCCGACTGACAAAAAACAACAACAAAAATCCAGAGTATGACTCAGCAATCCCTGAAGATCTGAAGCTGAGACACTATTTGAAGAATGGGCAAGAGACAAGTATGAAGAGACAGAGTTTGCTTCAACTCTCTGTGATGATACAGAGCTAGAGTAGAATTCCGGCGTTGCATGGTGAAATTCACAGCGTCTCAGTTAGGCAGATTTGTGAACAAGCAGTTGCTGCAGCACACTCTTGTTCACTTGGAAATTGTCTCAGCAAACAGAGAACAAGACAGAAGTTTGTTCACCCAGTTCGGCCAACTGCCTACTGATAGAGCCTATTTATACACACTATTTAGATCCTAACCCTATGCTTGTTTGCCTTATTTGGTGTACAAGATTACTGGTTTCCAGTATTTTTATATTTCAGGGCAAAACGAGGGCCTAAGTCGGATACGCGCTAATAGGCAGCTTTTAAGGAGCGCATCACACAGCCTGCGGAGATAGCAGCGTAAACAGAGGAGTTGGGAGAATCAGCTACGGTGCGCTAACCGATTGCGCTACCGAGGTGCTGTGCGCCATGCGCAGATAGTGGTGTTTCCAAATCCTGACACGACCAGATTTGGAAGTTGCCAAGGATGAGCCTCTTGAGCAGTATATAAAGAGGAGAAGGCTAGGGTTTGAATATACATATACAGAGACTCACGACACAATTGATATCATCCAGACACACCATAGCACACGGAAGAGCAGCAGAACAGAAAACACACGAGCTTACTGAGAGGACCTGCGCTAGCCGACTGCGCCAGCCGAGACACTGCAACCTGCACGCACCTGCTTGTTGCTGTTTTCTGTGATACCTTAGATATTATTTACTGTTTCTATGATGTTTACTACTAGCATGTCTAGCTAAACGCTTAGTATCGGTTGGACATGAATCTATGAGTATTTCCTTTGAGACTTGCGCTTAATGCATAGCTTGTTTGCTTATATTAATTCTATGCACACTGTTGACAGCTAGTTGCATGAGTAGGGGAAGCCTTGAACCGCAATCTTACTCTTGTTACTTGTTTGTTATATGTTAAACTAGTTGAATAGCCTGACGGTGACGACTAGGAGTAACGCGCTAGGATAATCAGTTGCTACTGTGACAGGATTCGTAGCTGCTTAGACTAGTATTAAGAATTAATAGCTCATGAACTTTGATCGGAACATGCGCACAAGTTAGGAAGCCTTGACCGGACACTAACTTCAGTAAATCAAACTATAGACGTTTAGAGTCGATGATAAGGAATACGCACATAGAGGATTGTCTGCGCCGATACTTCTCATAGTCATAGTACTTAATCTCTACTGCCTGCGCACGTCTAGTGCAATTCCTACGTTTACTACTGTTTACTCGCGCATTGCGCAACCCAATCACTCACACCCCCAGCTTTCGTAAGTGCAGGATTCTAGTTAAAGCTAATCTACTTGCTCCCTGTGGATTCGACCCCGACTTAACCGCTGTACTAAGTGGAAGAGGAAGGAATTAATTTGAACGCGCCCAACGACGCGCGCTATCAAATTTTGGCGCCGTTGCCGGGGAGCAACACAGATAAGCTTTAATTAGCTTAAGTTTTCTTTTATAATAGTTAGTCATTTCTATTTGCTTTATTTTCGTTGTTGTTTCTGACAGCGCGCAATCAACATCAGCCTGCGCAACCCTGAAACAGTTGCGCTGCGCAGATTCTAGTTGCGCACTGACAGACGCAACAGCTTAGTTTTCTTTTAATTTCATTTTCTTTGAGATTTAGAACAGGTCATGGAGGATAACAGTGTTGTTGGAGATAATTTAGGGGACAGAACTCCAGAGGAAGCGAGGGCACATAACCGCGCAGCCCTGTTCAGAGAGGAAGTGCAGCGCGAGTGACCGCGTGTCGTTGTGCGCGTTCAAATTAATTCCTTCCTCTTCCACTTACTACAGCGGTTAAGTCGGGGTCGAATCCACAGGGAGGCAGTAGATTAGCTTTAACTAGTAACCTGCACTTACGAAAACTGGGGGTGTGAGTGATTGGGGTTGCGCAATGCGCGAGTAAACAGTAGTAAAATGCAGGAATTGCACTAGACGTGCGTAGGCAGTAGAGATTAAGTACTATGACTATGAGAAGTATCGGCGCAGACAATCCTCTATGAGTGTATTCCTTATCATCGACTCTAAATGTCTACAGTTTGGTTTGCTAATGTTAGTGTCCGATCAAGGCTTCCTAACATGTGCGCATGTTCCGATCAAAGTTCATGAGCTATTAATTCTTAGGACTAGTCTAACCAGCTACGAATCCTGTCACATTAGCAACTGATTATCCTAGCGCGTTACTCCTAGTCGGCACCGTCAGGCTATTCAACTAGTTTAACATACAACAACAAGCAACAAGAGTAAGATTGTGGTTCAAGGCTTCCCCTACTCATGCAACTAGCTGCCAACAATGTGCACAGAATTAATATAAGCAAACAAGCTATGCATTAAGCGCAAGTCTCAAAGGAAATACTCATAGATTCATGCCCAACCGATACTAAGCATTTAGCTAGACATGCTAGTAATAAACATCATAGAGACAGTAAGTAATAACTAAAGTATCCAAGAAAACAATAGCAAACAGTGCGTGCAGGTTGCAGTCTCGGCTGACGCAGTCGGCTAGCGCAGGTCCTCGCAGCAAGCTCGTGTGTTTTTCTGTTTCGCTGCTCTCTCGTGTGCTGTGATGATGATGGATGCTGATCTGATTATCTCAAACCCTAGCCTTCCTCTCTTTATATACTGCTCAAGAGGCTCAACCTTGGCAACTTCCAAATCTGGTGGTGTCAAGATTTGGAAACACCACTATCTGCGCATGGCGCACGGCATCTTGGTTAGCGCAATCGGTTAGCGCACCGTGGTTGATTCTGCCAACTTCTCTGTTTGCGCCGCTAGCTCCGCAGGCTGTGTGATGCGCGTCCTAAACGCTGCCTGTTAGCGCGTATCCGACTTAGGCCCTCGTTTCGCCCTGAAATACAAAAACACTGGAAACCAGTAATCTTGTACACAAAATAATGCAAACAAGCATAGGGTTAGGATCTAAATAATGTGTATAAATAGGCTCTATCAAACCCCCCACACTTGCCCCTTGTTCGTCCCGAACAAGCACTCAAGCACGGATACCATTACCTCTCTGGAGTCTAGCGCACAGTCTTGCACTCTGGCGCGATCTGCACTACTGATCACCTTGCGCTGCTCTACCACCTGCGCGCAACTGCCTTCAACAGTTCTAATATAATAATTTCGCAATTCATTACCTCTCATCTGGGATGAAGATCATTTCGGATGGCTGGGAGATAGCTCTTCATAGGCTCCGGGTTGTCAGCTCTCACTCCGAGGATGGGTATATGGTTGACAGCGCAGCTTCTTCCGGTGCGTGATTCTTCCGCGCACTTACTCAGGCCTTTGATGATTTTCTTTGTGGGCTTTGCGCACGCTGGTACGTATTTGTGCGCATGCTGATTCTTTTGTAGCGCATATCATCTACTGGTATTTATTTTTTTTCTTTTGTACAGCTTTGTCTACGGTCCCTATGTTTCCCAGAACGGTTCCAGTCTCGGCCTCCGGATAACAGCTATGGAACACCGCCCCGCTCTCCCTCCTTGGTCTATCTGCGCAGGTCAGCGCACGCGTTTACACCCGCGCCTGCCTTCCTTCGCTCAACTACCAGAGGAAAGGTGGTCTGTTTTCCCACCTCGCCACGCTATGGGTATTTCGCCTTCGGCATCTGCGTGACTGAGCGCGCTCTCTTGTTCCGAAGGTCGCGAAGCACCGGCCTCCACTAGCGCTCTCGACCATATACCTCACCTCCGAAGCTCGAACTATTAACCGCCTCTCTAGAGCGTTTCTGTCAACTCCACATCCCCTGTATATCCCAACTAACAGGAGCAGAAAAAACGAAAAAAAAATACTAAAACAGTTGATAGCAGCGCACGCAATATGAATAGCGCAAAACAAGCTGAACAGTGTGCGCAACCCGCACACAAGCGCACTACTGCTACTGTTTTCTTCAACTACACTAAGCTACACTATAAAGCTCAAAAAAACGTGAAATGTAAATGTAACACTCCCCCCCACACTTAAACAGAGACGTGTCCCCACGACTCAAGCTCAAGCGCACGGAGAACGCGCACACATGCATGCAAGTAAAAGAAAGAACAGAAAAACATTTAGTCAACGCAACGCACAATATAGCATGGGGGTCACAAAATATTCAGCACAATAGTTAGCAAAATATAGCAACATATAGCAACAGTTTTCAAAAAGATAAGAAAAAGGAACCACCCAAAAGAAATGCGCGCCCTCCCTGCAGCCCTAGATGTCCTCGGAGCTGGACTCAGCCTCGGACCCGTGCGCCTCCTCCTCTGAAGAATCTGTCACGTACTCGGTGCTGGAGGCTGGCGGCACGACAGAAATGGCGGTGGGCTGAGCCACAAGGTCATCCTTGGAGACAGGATCCCATAGTGAATCTGAGCTGGTACTAAGGACGGGATCTGCTTCAGGGGACCTCGGAATGGACGGCTGTGCAGGGGGTGGTGCAGGTGCTGGTGCTAGGTCTGCTGCTGGGGTGGGTTCTGGTACTGGAGCTGGGGCTGGAGAGGGCTCTGCTGGATGCACTGGGGCTGGGTAAGAGGGCTGGCTGGCAGGTGCGGCTCGCTGGGGGACCCTGGAGGTGGCCGGCGCAGGCTGAGGAGAGGGGGAATAGCATCTCCAAATCTCCACCCTGATGGTGGACTCAAGCTCAAATCTACCCCCTCGGGCGCTAAATATTCGAGCACGCGCATGACGTTGAACATCATTGATCGCGCGTCGTTGTACGCGTCAAATATAATCCTTCCTCTTCCACTAGTACAGCGGTTAAGTAAGGGTCGATCTCCATAGGGAGCAAGTAGTTCAGTTATAGCCAGTAACCCACACTTACAACGATTGGGGGGTGAGTGATCGGGGTTGCGCGATGCGCAAGTAACAGTGGTATCGTAACACAGGAAATTGCACTAGACGTGCGCAGGCAATAGAGATTAAGTACTATGACTATGAGAAGTATCGGCGCAGACAATCCTCTATGAGTGTATTCCTTATCATCGACTCTAAATGTCTATAGCTCGGGTTGCTAATGTTAGTGTCCGATCAAGGCTTCCTAACATGTGCGCATGTTCCGATCAAAGTTCATGTGCTATTAATTCTTACACTAGACTAAACAACTACGAATCCGATCAAGGTAGTAATTGCCTAACCTAGCGCGTTACTCCTAGTTGGCACCGTCAGGCTATTCAACTAGTTTAACAAACAACAACAAGCAACAAGAGTAAGATTGCGGTTCAAGGCTTCCCCTACTCATGTAACAAGCTGCCAGTAATGTGCACAAAATTAATATAAGCAAGCAAGCTATGCATTAAGCGCAAGTCTCAAAAGGAAATACTCATAGATTCATGTCCAACCGATACTAAGCGTTTAGCTAGACATGCTAGTGATAAACATCATAGAAATAGTAAATAATAACTAAAGTGTCCAAGAAAACAATAGCAAACAGTGCGTGCAGGTTGCTGTCTTGGCTGACGCAGTCGGCTGGCGCAGATCCTTTCAACAAGCTCGTGTGTTTTCCAGTCCTGCTGCGCAGTGCCTCCTGGGTGTACGAATTGTGAGTCCTAATAATGGTCTGTGTGTCTCCTAACCCTAGCCTCCTTCTCTTCTTTATATACTACTCAGAGGCTCACTCTTGGCAACTTCCAAATCTGGTCGTGTCAGGATTTGGAAACACCAACATCTGCGCCTGGCGCACGGCATCTGCTTAGCGCATTCGGTTAGCGCACCGAGGTCGACTCTGCCAATTTCTTCTGTTTGCGCCGCTAGCTCCGCAGGCTGTGTGATGCGCGTCCTAAACGCTGCCTGTTAGTGCGTATCCGACTTAGACCCTCGTTTTGCCTTGAAATACAAAAACACTGGAAACCAGTAATCTTGTACATAAAATAATGCAAACAAGCACAGGGTTATGATCTAAATAATGCGTATAAATAGGCTCTATCAAACCCCCCACACTTGCCCCTTGTTCGTCCTCGAACAAGCACCCAAGCACGGATACCACTACCTCTCTGGAGTCTAGCGCACAGTCTTGCACTCTGGCGCGATCTGCACTACTGATCACCTTGCGCTGCTCTACCACCTGCGCACAGCTGCTGTCAACAGTTTAAGTATAGGGGTTTCGCAATTCATTACCTCTCAGCTGGGATGAAAATCATTTCGGATGGCTGGGAGATAGCTCTTTATAGGCGCCAGGCTGTCAGCTCTTACTCCGAGGATGGGTATATGGTTAACAGCGCTAGCTTCTTTCCGTGCGTGATTCTTCCGTGCACTTCCTGGGAACTCAAGCCTTTTGATGATTTTCTGTGGATTTTGCGCTCGCTGGTACTTGTGCGCATGCTGATTCTTTTGTAGCGCATATCATCTGCTGGTATTTTTTCCTTTTATACAGCTTTGTCTATGATTCCTATCCTTCCCAGAACGGTTCCAGTCTCGGCCTCCGGATAACAGCTATGGAACACCGCCCCGCTCTCCCTCCATGGTCTGTCTGCGCAGGTCGGCGCACGCGTTTACACCCGCGCCCGCCTTCCTTCGCTTAACTTTCAGAGGGAAGGTGGTCTGTTTTCCCACCTCGCCACGCTTTTGGGTATTTGCCTTCGGCATCTGCGTGACTGAGCGCGCTCTCTTGTTCCTGAGGTCGCGAAGCACAGGCCTCTCTAGAGCTCTTGACCATATACCTCTCCTCTGAAGCGCGAGCGACTAATCGCCTCTCTAGAGCGTTTCTGTCAACTCCACATCCCCTGTATATCCCAACTAACAGGAGCAGAAAAACGAAAAATATACTAAAAACAGTTGATGGCGCACGGCGCAAAATGGGTAGCGCAAACAAGCTGAACAGTGCGCGCAGCCCGCACTCAAGCGCACTACTGCTACTGTTTCCTTTAATTAAAATAAGCTACACTAAAAATGCTAAAAAAACATAAAATGTAAGTGTAACGCTCCCCCCCACACTTAAACCGAGACGTGTCCCCACGACTCAAGCTCAAGCGCACAGGGAACGCGCACATGCAGAACATATGCATGCAAGCAAAATAAAGAATATAAAAATGAAGAACATATAGTGAAAGCAGCGCAAATATAGCATAGGGGCACAAAATATGTAGCACAAGAGTTTAGCACACAAATATAGCAACAGAATATCAAATAAAGTTCAGCATATAAAGGAAAATAGACACCACCAGAAAGAAATAATGCGCTCCCCCCCGCAGCTCTAGAGGTCATCTGAGCTGGACGCAGCCGCTGAACTATGCGCCTCCTTCTCTGAAGAATCCGTCATATATTCGGAACTGGAGGAAGGCGGTACAACTGATAGGGCGACAGGTTGCGCCTCGTCGTCATCCTCTGGAACGGGTTCCCATAGCGAGTCTGAGCTGGTGCTAATGATGGGTTCGGCTATAGGGGACCTTGGAATGGACGGCTGGGCAGGGGAAGGTGCAGGTGCGGGTACTTGTTCTGGTTCGGGGGTGGGTTCTGCTGGTGCTGGTGCTGGGAAGGGCTCTGCTGGATGCACTGGGGGCTGAGTAAGAGGGCTGGCTGGCTGATGCGGCTCACTGGGAGACCCTGGAGGTGGTCGGTGCAGGCTGAGGAGAGGGGGAATTGCGTCTCCAAATCTCCACCCTGATGGTGGGCTCATGCTTAAGTCCGCCCCCTCTGGCGCTAAATATTCAAGCACGCGCATGACGTTGAACATCATGCGCTGCTCTGCGGACGCTTCCTCAGGCGCCTCCTCAGCCTCGGTCCTTGGGCGCTTTCCGCGTGCACGAGGGGGAGAATCCTCGATGGAAATGGTGACTGGCTTCCCCCTGTGGTGCGCGGGCCCTCCGATGCGCTCCAGTCTGCGCTCGGGTCCTTGCGCGCCTGACTGGAGGCACAACTGGCTCTGGGGCCTCGTCCTCCTCCATCTCCTGCGCGGCCTCTGCTGCCTGCGCACTGCTCTCTGCCCTTGGCCTTGGCACTCTGGCCGGCTGCAGGCGGTAGCACCATTCCAAGGTGCCATCGTCCCTCACAGCCACCGCCCTAATCTGCAGCATGTGGGCACGGTCCAGAGGGACAGCCGGCACCAGAGTGTGCTCTGGCACCTCGGGCTCTCCATGCAACGCCCGCAGCAGGTGCGTAATAATACCTCCGCAAGTCAGCGGTCCCCTTGTGCTGACCCGGCTCCAGTGGACCACCATGTCCGAAACAAATAGCACCTTCCTTCCGTAATACAGCCCCTTTAAGATGTCCAAGTCCAGAAGGTTGATCTTGGGCGCACCATTAAATCGCCCGATGACTGCATAAGCGACCAGGCGCCATAGATAGAACATCCACGGGTCACGCAGCTCTCATCCCCTACTGCGCCCCGCGGCAAAGACTGGCCCGATCGCCATCTCGCGCCAAGCCTCCTGGTTGGTGTGCGTGTCCATGTCTTCCTCGCGCACCTTAGCGCACCTCAGTGTGCGCTTCAGCCTCTTAGCTGAGGCAATGTACCAGACGCCCCTATGTCGGTAGCTGATCTCCTGGTTGCCCGCCTCCAGCGACGCTAAAAATTCGCACGTATCCTCCTTGTCTGATGCGCTGTTGAGTTCCAACAGCGCCTCCAAGCCTGCTGACGCCAGCCTCTCCACAACGAGGTCCTCCAGTCCGACCTCGCGCAGGAAGTCCCTGCTAATGTACGGAGTCCCGTACATGTCCTGCCTCAGAAATGCGGTGTACTTGCTGGCGAAAACAGCTGGGGTCTCCTGGTCCGCGGCAGGCTGCATTGTGGCTGGGGTGCTCGGGTCAACGCTGGTCAACACTCCTCAAACACTTCCAAAAATCCAAACTCCTCCGAATGCACTGAAACTTTCACCAAAGGAGCGCCTACTGCCCGCCTACAAAACCCTCTAAACACCACTCCAATCGGTGCACTCTAACCTGGTGTGATTTCAAAACCCTAGAACACTCCTCCGTACAAAACCCTACTGGAATCGTGCTCAAATCTGGGGGAAAGGTTACCTGGGGGTAGTGCGGGCGTGTGATCCTTGAATCTCTCTAGACTGGAGCTGGGTTGGGCGCCGGACAGCGGGTGGAGGTGTGAAGGCTGGAGCTGCTTGCGACGGTCGAGTGTGAAAAGTGCTGAAATTTTCTAAGTCCTGCCCTTATATACCCCTCTGACTGGCGCAGCTATCCTGCGCACTGTGGTGCGCACGGACCTGCGCACTGCTGCTCGACTAAAAAACTACGAGACCTAGACTAACTAAAAGACACTAGAAAGACTAAAAGAAAGACATAAAAAAGTAAAACGAGTCGGGTTACCTCCCGACAAGTGCCTTTGTTTAACGTCGTTGGCTCGACTGTACCTCGTTACGTGCCCAAATGGGTGCCAGCGACCTCCCCCACTCTTGCTCCTGAGTGACCCTGCGCTTGTGCATGTGCTGTGTTCTGCTTGGTCCTGCGCAAAGGGTGAGAAGGGTAGTCAACATGGATAATATGTGAGAAGTCTGCAGTAACGAGGGTAGATGAAGAGGAAGAAGAAATGTGAGCAATAGTTTCCAGTTCCCTTTGGTGCATCTGGTGGTGCCTCTGGCGCAGCAGCTGGCGCATCTGCTATCTCAGGTTCTGCCAAGTCAATGTCGCGCACTGTGTCGTCCCAAGGTTCTCCTAGATACCGTTTGACTCTCTGCCGATTGACCTGAAAACGATGCCGGTGCTCGTTTTCTAACTCGATTGTTCCATAGGGGAAAACCTTGGTGACTGTGTACGGTCCAGTCCATTTGCTGCGCAGCTTTCCAGGCATGAGCTTCAGGCGTGATGAGAATAATAATACCTGGTCTCCTGGCTCAAAAGTGCGTCTGAGGATATGCTTGTCATGAAACGCCTTTGTCCGCTCCTTGTAATCGCGCAGTCCCTCATAGGCATCCAGGCGCAGCTCTTGTAATTCACTCAGCTCAAACGCGCGCTCTTTGCCAGCCTCATCTAGGTTCAAGTTGCAAATGCGTAGGGCCCAATATGCTTTGTGTTCTAGCTCTACTGGCAGGTGGCATGCTTTTCCGTAGACCAACCGAAACGGTGAAGTCCCGATTGGTGTCTTATGCGCAGTGCGGTATGCCCATAGCGCATCGTCCAGGCGCTGGCTCCAATCCTTGCGCGATGGTCTCACAGTCTTCTCCAGGATGCGCTTGATTTCTCTGTTGGAGACCTCGGCCTGTCCATTTGTCTGAGGATGATAAGCAGCGGACGTCTTGTGGCGCACTCCATAATGCTTGAAAACTTGCGCCACGATCCTGTTGCAAAAGTGCGTCCCCTGGTCGCTGATGATTGCCTTAGGCACCTCGTATCTGCAAAAGATGTTAGTTTTTAGAAATTCAGCGACCGTCTTACCATCATCCTTCCGTGTGGCTTTAGCTTCGACCCATTTGGAGACATAGTCCACCGCGACCAATATGTATTCATATCCTGCAGACGGGGGAAAAGGCCCCATGAAGTCAATTCCCCATATGTCAAACACTTCATCCACTAGAATTGGCGTCTACGGCATCTCGTTGCGCGCTGATATGCCTCCCGTGCGCTGGCACCTGTCACAATTCCTGCAATAGTCATATGCGTCTCAAAACAAGTGCGGCCAATAAAATCCGCAGTCCATGACCTTCCTGCTAGTGCGCTTGGGACCAAAGTGTCCTCCACATGCGTGCGCATGACAAAACATCAAAACAGAGTTAAATTCATGGTCAGGCACGCAGCGCCTCAATATCTGATCTGGTCCTATTCTAAGCATATAAGGATCATCCCAAATATAATGCTTGGACTCATGTTTCAATCTCATGCACTGGGTTTTATTGAAATGCGGAGGAAACGTACCTGTGACCAGGTAATTCGCAATGTGCGCATACCATGGTACCTTACCTGTCAGCGCCATCAGATGCTCGTCAGGAAATGTCTCAGTGATCTGCCCTGGCTCCTCCTCCTTCACTATTCTGCTCAGGTGATCCGCAACTGTGTTCTCTGTGCCCTTCTTATCCTTGATCTCCAGGTCGAATTCCTGCAGTAGGAGCACCCAGCGCATCAGGCGCGGCTTAGTTTCTTTCTTGGACATTAGGTAGCGGATGGCTGCGTGGTCTGTGTATATGATGACCCTGGCGCCTAGAACATATGCACGGAACTTCTCTAGCGCAAACACAATTGCCTGAAGCTCCTTCTCCGTGGTGGTGTAGTTCTTCTGCGCAGCGTCCAGTGTGCGCGATGCATAATAGATGGCTTGCGGCTTCTTGTCCACTCGCTGCCCCAGGACTGCACCTACTGCATAATCGCTGGCGTCGCACATCAGTTCAAATGGCAGGTTCCAGTCTGGTGCGCGCATCACTGGCGCACTGGTCAGCGCTTCCTTCAGCTTATCGAACGCGGTCCTGCACTCATCAGAAAAATCGAAGCACACATCCTTTTGCAAGAGGTTAGACAGGGGAATACAGATTTTAGAGAAGTCTTTTATAAAACGCCTGTAAAATCCGGCGTGCCCTAAGAATGACTTCACATCGCGCACGTTTGTGGCGTAAGGTAGATTAGAAATAAGGTCTATCTTAGCTTTGTCTACCTTGATCCCCTCCTCTGAGATAATGTGTCCTAGCACTACACCATGCGTTACCATGAAATGGCATTTTTCATAACTAAGCACCAGGTTCTTAGAAATGCAGCGCGCTAAGACCTTATCTAGATGAGTTAAGCATGCATCAAAGGTACCTCCATATACAGTAAAATCATCCATGAACACTTCTATGCATATACCAATCATATCAGAGAAAATGCTCATGACAAGTCGTTGGAACGTACCTGGCGCGTTGCACAGCCCAAATGACATGCGCCGAAACGCAAATGTACCGAACGGGCAGGTGAACGTGGTCTTCTCCTGATCCTCCGCAGCTATGGGTATCTGATTGTACCCTGAATATTCGTCCAAGAAACAAAAATAGGGCTTACCTGCTAATCTGTCCAGCATCTGATCCATAAAGGGTAGCGGGAAATGGTCCTTGCGCGTTACTGCGTTAAGCTTCCTGTAGTCGATGCACATGCGCCATCCAGTCTGGATGCGCTTGGGAACTACCTCGCCCTGCGCATTCTCTTCCACTGTGATTCCTCCCTTCTTAGGCACAACGTGCACTGGACTGACCCATTTACTGTCCGAGATGGGGTAGATGACTCCTGCGTCAAGCAACTTTAGAACTTCCTTCTGCACTGCCTCCATCATATTTGGGTTCAATCTGCGCTGAGCCTCTCTGGATGGTTTGGCACCATCTTCCAACAGAATTCTATGCATGCATACGTCTGGGCTCACTCCACGCAGATCTGCCAGTGTCCATCCTATAGCGCGCTGGTTCCTGCGCAGCACCTGCTGTAAACGCACTTCCTGCTCCTCTTCTAATCCTTTCTTTATGATCACTGGCAGGGTGTCCTCATTTCCCAAGAAAATGTATTTGAGGTGCTCGGGAAGTTGCTTCAGCTCTACCCTGGGTGCCTGTTCAATAGAGGGCAAGATTTTATTGGCAGTGCAAATATGAACTATATCGTGTACCTGTTTGAGTTCTGGTTCAGCACTGCTCAGTTCCTCGTCCTGCTCCTCCAACTCTGTCTGTGCCAGTGGCTCTGGTCCTATTATTGCGCTTGCGCATTGCGCATCTGTGACTAAATCATCTAAGTTGTCCATTGCGTGCACTGTGGCGTCCTTATGAGGATGCTGCATCCCCTTGAATATATTGAAATGGATCTCTTCGCCATCTACCTCCATGGAAAGCGTGCTCCTCCACACGTGTATCTTTGTGCGTGCGGTCATCAGAAAAGGTCTACCCAGTAGGATCTGCGCACTGCTGGTGCTTGATTCACCCTCCATTTCCAGCACATAAAAATCTGCTGGAAACACCAGCTCTCCTACTCGCACAAGAACATCCTCGATCATGCCTGCAGGTTGTTTGCAAGACCGATCTGCTAGCTGAATAGTGAGACCTGCAGGCTTTAGTGGTCCAAGGCGCAATGTCGTATGTAGGGAATAAGGTAACAAATTGATGGATGCGCCTAAATCAATCATGCAGTTGCTCACTGTGGTCTTACCTAAAGTGCAAGGGATAGTGAACGTACCTGGGTCTCGGCACTTAGGTGGTACCTTATGTTGCACGATCGCTGAGGCCTGCGCATTGAGCATTACCTGTGCGAATTCGCCTTTCCTCCTCTTGTTTGTGCACAGCTCTTTTAAGAACTTGGCGTACCTGGGAATCTGCCGAACTGCTTCGATAAGGGGAATGTTGATTTCCACCTTGCTGAATAACTCGTATAGTTCCTTGTCCAGCGCCTCCTTTATAGCCGATGGTGCCTGCACAGGAAAAGGTGCAGGTATATTAGTACGATTCGTGCCCTTGTCGTTTAATTGCGTTATACTTGACGCTTCGCTCTGCTGGCTTGTGACTGGCACTTCTGGTGGCGCGTCTTGCTCTGGTTGCGCATTCTGTTCTGCTGGATCCGGGACTTGCCCAGCTGGTTGCGCGGGTGCCTTCGTGGTCTGCTCTGCTCCTATTGTGCGCCCAGTCCTCAGTGTTACTGCATTGACTCCTCCTTTGGGGTTCTGAATCACTTGCGAAGGCAGGTTGCCATCGCTCTTTTTCAGCTCATACACCGTGGTTGCGATCTGTGATAGCTGCTTTTCAATGGACTCGAACCTCTTGTCATACTTCTCGTCATTTTTGCGCACCGTGTATGCTAGCTGCCCCACGATATCTTCCAAAGATCGCCTTGGTTGCTGATTGTTATGCGCTGGTGCGTCAGTGCGGCGATGCGGTGGATTGTAGGGCGCAGCTTGTTGCGTCTGCTGTGGCGGGTGCTGATCTGTGGACTGCCTATGGAAATTGTTTTCCTCCTTCCATCTGAATCCATTTGCTGCCAGTCCAAAGCGCGGCTGATTCTGCCTCTGTGGTCCTCTGTTATCCCATCCTCCAAGAGCATTGACATCTCCAGATTCCTCGAAAAGTGTGGGACACTCATCAGTTTTGTGCTCGGTGGACCTGCAGAATTCACATACCTTTGGCGCAACTGGTTGTGCGCTTTGCGCACTCATCAACTTCTGCAGCATGGCCTTCATTTCCTTGATCTCAGCGCTTGTTTCTACCTGATGCACAGAACGCATACCACTATTTTCAAGTGTTAGCTGATGTCTTACTTGACCAGCAGAGTCTTCTATCAGCTGCCACGCGTCTTCTGGATACATGTTGCAAATGTCGCCTCCTGCGCATGCGTTCAATAACCTCAGCTCCATGGGTAGCAATCCATTCAGGAAGTTCTCTATCAGCACATTCTGGGGAAGGCCATGATTGTAGCAGTTGGCCTCTAGCTCCCTGAAACGCTCGTAATACTCTGACAGTGACTCTCCTACGCTCTACCTCGGCGCGGCCAGTTCTCTCCTGAGTAGCGCGATCTTTGCTGCTGGATAGAATTTTTCCAGGAACTTCTTCTGCAGCTGCTCCCATGTGTGAATTGATCCTGCGGGTAAGTTCATCAACCAATGTCTGGCTGTATCACACAGTGAAAATGGGAATGCCTTCATCTTCAGCGCCTCATCGCTCTCCCCTTCGGTCTTCATGTTCTCGCATATGACTAGGAACTCTCGCACATGCTTGACTGGATTTTCATTGTTCATCCCGTGGAACTTGGGCATGTGATGAATGAGCGAGCTTCTTAGTTCAAAATGACCGCCTGGCGGAAGCACGATGCACCATGGCTGGTTATCTGTGAGTGGGGCTGACATCTCGCGCACTGTTCTGCGTTGCGCGGCCTGTTGCACGGGTGGCGCATGATACACTTCAGCGGCCCTCCTTGCTTCAACCTCGCGCTGCACTTCCTCTCTGAACAGGGCTGCGCGGTTGTGTGCTCTTGCTTCCTCTGGGGTTCTGTCCCCTAAGTTGTCCCCAACGACACTGTTATCCTCCATGACCTGTTCTAAATCTCAAAGAAAACGAAATTAAAAGATAACTAATGCTGCTGCGTCTGTCAGTGCGCAACTAGAATCTGCGCAGCGCAACTAGAATCTGCGCAGCGCAACTGTTTCAAGGTTGCGCAGGCTGATGGTGATTGCGCGCTGTCAGAAACAACAACGAGAAAACAAAACAAACTGAAAATAACTAGTTACTAATAAGGAAAAACGTAAACTAGCTATAACTTAGCTGTGTTGCTCCCCGGCAACGGCGCCAAAATTTGATCGCGTGTCGTTGTACGCGTCAAATATAATCCTTCCTCTTCCATTAGTACAGCGGTTAAGTAAGGGTCGATCTCCACAGGGAGCAAGTAGTTCAGTTATAGCCAGTAACCTACACTTACGAAGATTGGGGGGTGAGTGATCGGGGTTGCGCGATGCGCAAGTAACAGTGGTATCGTAACTCAGGAAATTGCATAGACGTGCGCAGGCAATAGAGATTAAGTACTATTACTTATGAGAAGTATCGGCGCACACAATCCTCTATGAGTGTATTCCTTATCATCGACTCTAAATGTCTATAGCTCGGGTTGCTAATGTTAGTGTCCGATCAAGGCTTCCTAACATGTGCGCATGTTCCGATCAAAGTTCATGTGCTATTAATTCTTACACTAGACTAAACAACTACGAATCCGATCAAGGTAGTAATTGCCTAACCTAGCGCGTTACTCCTAGTTGGCACCGTCAGGCTATTCAACTAGTTTAACAAACAACAACAAGCAACAAGAGTAAGATTGCGGTTCAAGGCTTCCCCTACTCATGTAACAAGCTGCCAGTAATGTGCACAGAATTAATATAAGCAAGCAAGCTATGCATTAAGCGCAAGTCTCAAAAGGAAATACTCATAGATTCATGTCCAACCGATACTAAGCGTTTAGCTAGACATGCTAGTGATAAACATCATAGAAATAGTAAATAATAACTAAAGTGTCCAAGAAAATAATAGCAAACAGTGCGTGCAGGTTGCTGTCTTGGCTGACGCAGTCGGCTAGCGCAGATCCTTTCAACAAGCTCGTGTGTTTTCCAGTCCTGCTGCGCAGTGCCTCCTGGGTGTACGAATTGTGAGTCCTAATAATGGTCTGTGTGTCTCCTAACCCTAGCCTCCTTCTCTTCTTTATATACTGCTCAGAGGCTCACTCTTGGCAACTTCCAAATCTGGTCGTGTCAGGATTTGGAAACACGAACATCTGCGCCTGGCGCACGGCATCTGCTTAGCGCAATCGGTTAGCGCACCGAGGTCGACTCTGCCAATTTCTTCTGTTTGCGCCGCTAGCTCCGCAGGCTGTGTGATGCGCGTCCTAAACGCTGCCTGTTAGCGCGTATCCGACTTAGGCCCTCGTTTTGCCCTGAAATACAAAAACACTGGAAACCAGTAATCTTGTACATAAAATAATGCAAACAAGCACAGGGTTATGATCTAAATAATGCGTATAAATAGGTTCTATCAATCATGCGCCGCTCCTCCGGTACCTCCTCTGGCGCCTCCTCTGACTCCATCCTGGGGCGCTTCCCTTGTGCACGCGGGGGAGAATCCTCAATGGAAATGGTAACTGGCTCCCCCTGTGGTGCACGGGCCCTTCGGTGCGCTCCAGTCTGCGCGCGAGTCCTCGCGCGCCTGACTGGAGGTGCAACTAGCTGTGGGGCCTCGTCCTCCTCCATCTCCTGCGCAGCCTCTGCTGCTTGTGCGCTGCTCTCCGCTCGTGGCCGCGGCGTTCTGGCCGGCTGCAGGCGGTAGCACCACTCCAATGTGCCATCCTCTCGCACGGCTACCGCTCTTATCTGCAGCATGTGGGCGCGGTCCAGGGGAACAGCAGGCGCCACTGTGTGCTCTGGTACCTCAGGCTCTCCATGCAACGCACGCAGCAGGTGCGTTATTATCCCTCCGCAAGTCAGCGGCCCCTTGGTGCTGACCCGGCTCTAGTGGATCACCATGTTCAGGACAAAAAGCACCCTCTTCCCATAATAAAAGCCCTTCAAAATCTCCATATCCAGCAAGCTGATCTTCGGCGCACCATTAAAACGCCCAATGATCGCATAGGCGACCATGCGCCACAAGTAAAACATCCATGGGTCGCGCAGCTCGCGTCCTCGGCTGCGCCCCGCGGCAAAAACTGGGCTGGTGACCATCTCGCGCCACGCCTCCTGATTCGTGTGCGCGTCCATGCCAGCTTCTCGCACCTTAGCGCACCTCAGTGTGCGCTTCAGCCTCTTAGCCGAGGCAATGTACCACACCCCTCGGTGCCGGTACCTTATCTCCATATCAATCATTTCTAGCGACGCCATAAACTCGCAAGTGTCCTCCTTGTCTACTGCGCTGTTGATCTCTAACAGCGCCTCCCATCCCGCCAGCGCGAGCTTCTCCAAGATGAGGTCCTCCATACCGACCTCCCGCAGGAACTCCCTGCTGATGTACGGAGTCCCGTACATCTCAAGCCTCAGGAAGGCCGCGTACTTGCTGGTGAAGTGAGCTGGGGTCGCTTGGTCCTCGGCAGGCTGCATCGCGCGCTGGGTCTCTTTGGTCAACTACGGTCAACACTCTCTAAAGCTCAGAAAATCCAAACTCCTCCAAATGCCCTGAAACTTTCACCAATTGGGCGCCTACTCCCCGCCTACAAAACCCACTAACCAAACCTCCAATCGGTGCACGCTAGCTGGGTGCGATTTCAGACCTAGGTCACCCCTCTTCTCGCACAAACCCTAATGCAATCGGCTTAAATCAGGGGGAAAAGGTTACCTGAAGGGAGTGCGACGGAGTGCCCCTCAAATCTCTCTAAACAGAAGCTGGGTTGAGCGTCGGACGGTGAGCGGAGGTGTGAGGGCGGGAGTTTCTCTTGCAACGGTCGAGTGAAAAAGTGCTGAAATTTTCTAAGTACTGCCCTTATATACCCCCTGACTGGCGCAGCTGTCCTGCGCACTGAAGTGCGCACGGACCTGCGCATTGCTGCTCGACTAAAAAACTACAAGTCCTAAACTAGCTAAAAGACACGAGAAAAACTAAAAGAAAAACATGTCGGCTTACCTCCCGACAAGTGCCTTTGTTTAACGTCGTTGGCTCGACTGTACCTCGTTACTTGCGTGAAAGTATACCAGCGACCTCCCCCACACTTGCTCCTGAGTGACCCTGCGCTTGTGCATGTGTTGTGTTCTTCTCGGTCCTGCACAAAGGGTCGGACGGGTGGTCAGCATGGTTAATAGTATGTGATAAAATATAAGTAACGAGGGTGGGTAAAGAGGGAGAAGAAATATGAGCAATAGTCCCCTGTTCTCCCTCTGGTGCGTCTGGTGATGACTCTGGCGCAGCTACCTGCGCATCTGCTATCTCAGGCTCTGCCAATTCAATTTCGCGTGCTGTGCCATCCCAAAGTTCTCCTAAATACCGTTTGACTCTCTGCCCATTGACCTGAAAACGATGTCGGTGCTCGTTTTCTAACTCGATTTTTCCGTAGGGGAAAACCTTGGTGACTGTGTACGGTCCTGTCTATTTGCTGCGCAGCTTTCCAGGCATGAGCTTTAGGCGTGATGAGAATAATAATACCTGGTCTCCTGGCTCAAAAGTGCGTCTCAGGATATGTTTGTGATGAAATGCCTTTGTGCGCGCCTTGTAATCTCGCAGTCCCTCATAGGCATCCAGGCGCAGCTCTTCTAATTCGCTTAGCTCCAATGCGCGCTCCTTTCCGGCCTCGTCTAGGTTCAGGTTGCAAATGCGTAATGCCCAATATGCTTTGTGCTCTAACTCCACTGGCAGGTGGCATGCTTTTCCGTAAACCAACCGAAATGGTGAAGTCCCAACTGGCGTCTTATGCGCAGTGCGGTATGCCCACAGCGCATCGTCAAGACGCTCGCTCCAATCTTTGCGCGACGGTCTCACGGTCTTCTCCAGGATGCGCTTGATCTCTCTGTTGTAAACCTCGGCCTGTCCATTTGTCTGAGGATGATAAGCAGTGGACGTCTTGTGGCGCACTCCATAATGCTTGAAAACTTGCGCCACAATCCTGTTGCAAAAGTGCGTCCCCTGGTCGCTAATGATTGTCTTAGGCACTCCGTACCTGCAAAATATGTTAGTTCTCAAAAAGTCAGCGACCGTCTTACCATCGTCTTTCCGTGTAGCCTTGGCCTCAACCCATTTGGAGACATAATCTACCGAGACCAAAATATACTCGTATCCGGAAGATGGGGGAAATGGCCCCATGAAGTCAATCCCCCAAATGTCGAATACTTCATCCACTAGAATTGGTGTCTGCGGCATCTCGTTGCGCGCTGATATGCCTCCTGTGCGCTGGCACCTGTCACAGTTCCTGCAGTAGTTATATGAGTCTCTGAACAAGCTCGGCCAATAAAATCCACAGTCCAGGATCTTTCTGCTCGTGCGCTTCGGACCAAAGTGTCCTCCACATGCGTGCGCATGACAAAACATCAAAACAGAGTTAATTTCATGGTCAGGCACGCAGCGCCTTAAAATCTGGTCAGGTCCTATTCTGAGCATATACGGATCATCCCAAATGTAATGCTTGGACTCATGTTTTAATCTCATGCATTGGGTTTTAGTGAAATGAGGAGGAAATGTACCTGTGACCAGGTAATTTGCAATGTGCGCATACCATGGTACGTTACCTGTCAGCGCCATCAGATGCTCGTCAGGGAACGTCTCCGTGATTTGCCTTGGCTCCTCCGCCTTCACGATCCTGCTCAAGTGGTCTGCGACTGTGTTCTCCGTGCCCTTCTTATCTTTGATCTCCAAGTCAAATTCCTGAAGTAGGAGTACCCAGCGCATCAGGCGCGGCTTAGTTTCCTTCTTGGACATTAGGTAACGGATTGCTGCGTGGTCTGTGTAAATGATGACCCTAGCGCCAAGAACTTATGCACGAAACTTCTCCAGCGCAAACACAATTGCCAGAAGCTCCTTTTCCGTAATGGTATAGGTCCTCTGCGTAACGTCCAGTGTGCGCGATGCATAATAAATGGCGTGCGGCTTCTTGTCCACTCGCTGCCCCAGGACTGCACCTACTGCATAATCGCTTGCGTCGCACATCAGTTCAAATGGCAGGTTCCAGTCTGGCGCGCGCATCACTGGGCACTAGTCAGCGCCTCCTTTAGCTTGTCAAATGCGGCCCTGCACTCATCAGTAAATTTGAAACACACATCCTTTTGCAAGAGGTTAGACAGGGGTATACAAATCTTAGAAAAATCTTTTATGAAGCGCCTGTAAAACCCGGCATGCCCAAGGAATGATTTCACATCGCGCACGCTAGTGGCATAAGGCAGATTGGAAATAAGATCAATTTTAGCTTTCTCTACCTTGATCCCTTCCTGCGAGATAATATGTCCTAGTACTACACCATGCGTTACCATGAAATGACATTTTTCATAATTGAGCACTAGGTTCCGTGAAATGCAGCGCGCTAAGACCTTATCAAGATGTGTTAAGCGTGCATCAAAGGTACTTCCGTATACAGTAAAATCATCCATGAACACTTCTATGCATATACCAATCATATCAGAAAAAATGCTCATGACTAGGCGTTGGAACGTACCTAGCGCGTTACACAGCCGAAATGACATGCGCCGAAACGCAAACGTACCGAATGGGCAGGTAAATGTGGTCTTCTCTTGATCTTCCGCAGCTATGGGTATCTGATTGTACCCTGAGTATCCGTCCAAGAAACAAAAGTAGGGCTTCCCCGCTAATTGATCTAGCATCTGATCCATGAAGGGTAGCGGGAAATGGTCATTGCGCGTGACTGCGTTAAGCTTCCGGTAGTCTATGCACATGCGCCATCCAGTCTGAATGCGCTTGGGAACTAGCTCGCCCAGCGCATTTTCTTCTACTGTGATTCCTCCCTTCTTTGGCACAACGTGCACTGGACTTACCCACTTGCTGTCTGAAATGGGGTAAATGACCCCTGCGTCGAGCAACTTCAGGATCTCCTTCTGCACCACCTCCATCATATTCGGGTTCAATCTGCACTGGGGTTCCCGGGATGGTTTGGCACCATCTTCCAACAGAATCCTGTGCATGCATACGTCGGGGCTCACTCCGCGCAGATCAGCAAGTGTCCATCCTATAGCGCGCTGGTTTCTGCGCAGCATCTGCTGTAATCGCGCCTCCTGTTCCTCTTCTAATCCTTTCTTTATGATCACTGGCAGGGTGTCTTCATTTCCCAAGAATATGTACTTGAGGTGCTCTGGGAGTTGCTTCAGCTCGACCTTGGGTGCCTGTTCAATAGAGGGCAAGATTTTATTAGCATTGCAGACTTTAACTATGGCTTGTACCTGTCTGGGTTCTGGTTCAGCACTGCTCAGCTCCTCTTCCTGCGCCTCTAACTCTGCCTGTGCCAGTGTTATGGGTTCTTCTGCTGCGCTCGCACACTGCGCATCTGCGACCAAGTCATCTATGCTGTCCATTGCGTGCACTGTGGCATCTTCATGAGGATGCTGCATCCCCTTGAATATGTTGAAATGAATTTCCTCGCCATCAACCTCCATAGAGAGCGTACCCCTCCACACATCTATCTCCGTGCGCGCGGTCATCAGAAATGGTCTGCCCAGTAGGATCTGCGCACTGCTGGTGCTTGATTCACCCTCCATTTCTAGGACATAGAAGTCTGCTGGGAACACCAGCTCTCCTACTCGCACAAGAACGTCCTCGATCATGCCCGTAGATTGCTTGCACGACCGATCTGCTAGCTGAATGGTGAGACCTGCAGGCTTTAGTGGTCCAAGGCGCAATGACGCATATAGGGAATATGGTAGCACATTTATAGATGCGCCTAAGTCAATCATGCAATTGCTCACTGTGGTCTTACCTAAAGTGCATGGAATGGTAAATGTACCTGGGTATTGGCATTTAGGTGGTACCTTATGTTGCACGATCGCTGAGGCCTGCGCATTTAGCATTACCTGTGCGCACTCGCCTTTCCTTCTCTTGTTTGTGCACAGCTCCTTTAGAAATTTGGCGTACCTAGGGATTTGCCGAACTGCTTCAATAAGGGGAATGTTTATTTCCACCATACTGAATAACTCGTAGAGCTCCTTGTCGAGCGCTTCCTTCCTAGCCGATGGTGCCTACACAGGGAAAGGTGCAGGTATGTTAGTACGATTCGTGCTCTTGTCTTTTAATTGTGTTATACCTGGCGCTTCACCCTGCTGGCTTGTGGCTGGCGCTTCTGGTTGCGCGTCTTGCTCCGGTTGCGCATTCTGCTTTGCTGGATCCGGGACTTGCGCAACTGGTTGCGCGGGTGCCTTCGTGGTCTGCTCTGTTCCTATCGTGCGCCCAGTCCTCAGTGTCACAGCGTTCACTCCTCCCTTGGGGTTTTGAATCACTTGAGAAGGCAGGTTGCCATCGCTCTTTTTCAGCTCGTACACCGTGGTCGCAATCTGTGATAGCTGCTTCTCAATGGACTCGAACCACTTGTCGTACTTCTCATCATTCTTGCGCACTATGTCTGATAGCTGCCCCACGATATCTTCTAAGGATCGCCTCGGGTGCTGGTTGTTCTGCGCTGGTGCGTCAGGGCGGCGATGCGGTGGATTGTAGGGCGCAGCTTGTTGCGTCTGCTGTGGTGCGCGCTGATCCGTGGACTGCCTCTGGAAATTGTTTTCCTCCTTCCATCTAACCCATTTGCAGCTAGTCCACAATGCGGCTGATTCTGCCTCGGTGGCCCTCTGTTATCCCATCCTCCGAGAGCATTGACATCTCCTGATTCCTCAAAAAGTGTGGGACATGCATCGGTTTTGTGCTCGGTGGAATTACAGAATTCGCATACCTTTGGCGCAACTGGTTGTGCGCTTTGCGCACTCATCAACTTCTGCAGCATGGCCTTCATTTCTTTGATCTCAGCGCTTGTGTTCTACCTGATGCACAGAATGAGCACGACTATTTTCAAGTGTTAGCTGATGTCTTACCTGCCCAGCAGAGTCTTCTATCAGCTGCCACGCGTCTTCTGGGTACATGTTGCAAATGTCACCTCCTGCGCATGCGTTCAATAATCTCAGCTCCATGGGCAGCAGTCCATTCAGGAAATTCTCTATCAGCACATTCTGGGGCAGGCCGTGATTGTAGCAGTTGGCCTCTAGCTCCCTGAAACGCTCGTAATACTCTGACAGCGATTCTCCTGCGCTCTGCCTAGGTGCGGCCAGCTCCCTCCTGAGTAGCACGATCTTTGCTGCGGGATAAAATTTGTCCAGGAACTTCTTCTGCAGCTGCTCCCATGTGTGAATTGATCCTGCTGGTAAGTTCATCAGCCAATGCCTGGCTGTGTCACACAGTGAAAATGGGAACGCTTTCATCTTCAGCGCTTCGTCGCTCTCCCCTTCGGCCTTCATGTTCTCGCAAATGACTAGGAATTCTCGCACATGCTTGACTGGATTCTCGTTGTTCATCCAGTGGAACTTGGGCATGTGATGGATGAGCGAGCTCCTTAGTTCAAAATGACCGTCTGGTGGAAGCACTATGCACCATGGCTGGTTAACCGTGAGTGGGGCTTACATCTCGCGCACTGTTCTGCGTCGCGCGGCCAGTCGCGTGGGTGGCGCATTATACACTTCAGCGGCCATCCTTGCTTCAACCTCGCTGATAGAGCCTATTTATACACATTATTTAGATCCTAACCCTATGCTTGTTTGCATTATTTTGTGTACAAGATTACTGGTTTCCAGTGTTTTTGTATTTCAGGGCGAAACGAGGGCCTAAGTCGGATACGCGCTAACAGGCAGCGTTTAGGACGCGCATCACACAGCCTGCGGAGCTAGCGGCGCAAACAGAGAAGTTGCCAGAATCGACCACGGTGCGCTAACCAAGATGTCGTGCGCCAACCGATAGTGGTGTTTCCAAATCTTGACACCACCAGATTTGGAAGTTGCCAAGGTTGAGCCTCTTGGGCAGTATATAAAGAGAGGAAGGCTAGGGTTTGAGATAATCAGATCAGCATCCATCATCATCACAGCACACGAGAGAGCAGCGAAACAGAAAAACACACGAGCTTGCTGCGAGGACCTGCGCTCGCCGACTGCGCCAGCCGAGACTGCAACCTGCACGCACTGTTTGCTATTGTTTTCTTGGATACTTTAGTTATTACTTACTGTCTCTATGATGTTTACTACTAGCATGTCTAGCTAAATGCTTAGTATCGGTTGGGCATGAATCTATGAGTATTTCCTTTGAGACTTGCGCTTAATGCATAGCTTGTTTGCTTATATTAATTCTGTGCACATTGTTGGTAGCAAGTTGCATGAGTAGGGGAAGCCTTGAACCGCAATCTTACTCTTTTTGCTTGTTGTTGTATGTTAAACTAGTTGAATAGCCTGACGGTGCCGACTAGGAGTAACGCGCTAGGATAATCAGTTGCTACTGTGACAGGATTCGTAGCTGGTTAGACTAGTCCTAAGAATTAATAGCTCATGAACTTTGATCGGAACATGCGCACATGTTAGGAAGCCTTGATCGGACACTAACATTAGCAAACCAAACTGTAGACATTTAGAGTCGATGATAAGGAATACACTCATAGAGGATTGTCTGCGCCGATACTTCTCATAGTCATAGTACTTAATCTCTACTGCCTGCGCACGTCTAGTGCAATTCCTACATTTTACTACTGTTTACTCGCGCATTGCGCAACCCCAATCACTCACACCCCTAGTTTTCGTAAGTGCAGGTTACTAGTTAAAGCTAATCTACTGCCTCCCTGTGGATTCGACCCCGACTTAACCGCTGTACTAAGTGGAAGAGGAAGGAATTAATTTGAATGCGCACAACGACGCGCTATCAAATTTTGGCGCCGTTGCCGGGGAGGGCAACACAGATAAGCTTTAACCAGCTTAGGTTTTCTTTTAATAGTTAGTTATTTCTGTTTGCTTTATTTTTGTTGTTGTTTCTGACAGCGTGCAATCACCATTAGCCTGCGCAACCTTGAAACAGTTGCCCTGCGCAGATTCTAGTTGCGCACTGACAGACGCAGCAGCTTAGTTATCTTTTAATTTCGTTTTCTTTGAGATTTAGAACAGGTCATGGAGGATAACAGTGTCGTTGGGGACAACTTATGGGACAGAACCCCAGAGGAAGCGAGGGCACATAACCGCGCAGCCCTGTTCAGAGAGGAAGTGCAGCGCGAGGTTGAAGCAAGGAGGGCCGCTGAAGTGTATAATGCGCCACCCGCGCGACAGGCCGCGCGACGCAGAACAGTGCGCGAAATGTCAGCCCCACTCACAGTTAACCAGCCATGGTGCATAGTGCTTCCACCAGACGGTCATTTTGAACTAAGGAGCTCGTTCATTCATCACATGCCCAAGTTCCACGGGATGAATAACAAGAATCCGGTTAAGCATGTGCGAGAATTCCTAGTCATTTGCGAGAACATGAAGGCCGAAGGGGAGAGCGATGAAGCGCTGAAGATGAAAGCGTTCCCATTTTCACTGTGTGACACAGCCAGGCATTGGCTGATGAACTTACCAGCAGGATCAATTCACACATGGGAGCAGCTGCAGAAGAAGTTCCTGGACAAATTTTATCCTGCAGCAAAAATCGCGCTACTCAGGAGGGAGCTGTCCGCACCTAGGCAGAGCGCAGGAGAGTCGCTGTCAGAGTATTACGAGCGTTTCAGGGAGCTAGAGGCCAACTGCTACAATCACGGCCTACCCCAGAATGTGCTGATAGAGAATTTCCTGAATGGATTGCTGCCCATGGAGCTGAGATTATTAAATGCATGCGCAGGAGGCGACATTTGCAACATGTACCCAGAAGACGCGTGGCAGCTGATAGAAGACTCTGCTGGACAGGGTAGACATCAGCTAACACTTGAAAATGGTTGTGCTCGTTCTGTGCATCAGGTAGAAACAAGCGCTGAAATAAAGGAAATGAAGGCCATGCTGCAGAAGTTGATGAGTGCGCAAGGCGCACAACCAGTTGCGCCAAAGGCGTGTGAGTTCTGCGCATCCACAGAGCACAAAACCGATGCATGTCCCACGCTATTTGAAGAGTCAGGAGATGTCAATGCTCTTGGAGGATGGGATAACAGAGGGCCACAGAGGTAGAATCAGCCGCGTTTTGGACTAGCCGCAAATGGGTTTAGATGGAAGGGGGAAAACAATTTCCAGAGGCAGTCCACGGATCGGCGCGCGCCACAGCGGACGCAACAAGCTGCGCCCGCACCAGCGCCCGTGCCCGATCCTTAGAAGATATTGTGGGGCAGCTAGCAGACACAGTGCGCAAAAATGATGAGAAGTATGACAAGAGGTTCGAGTCCATTGAGAAGCAGCTATCACAGATTGCTACCACGGTGTATGAGCTGAAAAAGAGCGATGGCAACCTGCCTTCGCAAGTGATCCAGAATCCTAAGGGAGGAGTCAACGCCGTGACACTGAGGACTGGGCGCACGATAGGAACAGAGCCGACCGCGAAGGCGCCCGCGCCACCAGTTGCGCAAGTCCCAGATCCGGCAGAGCAGAATGCGCAACCGGAGCAAGACGCCCAACCAGAAGCGCCAGCCACAAGCCAGCAGGGCGAAGCGCCAGGTATCATACAATTAAAAGACGAGCACGAATCGTACTAACATACCTGCACCTTTCCCTGTACAGGCACCGTCGGCTAGGAAGGAAGCGCTCGATAAGGAACTCTACGAGTTATTCAGTAAGGTGGAAATAAACATTCCCCTTATTGAAGCAGTTCGGCAAATCCCTAGGTACGCCAAATTTTTAAAGGAGCTGTGCACAAACAAGAGAAGGAAAGGCGAGTGCGCACAGGTAATGCTAAATGCGCAGGCCTCAGCGATCGTGCAACATAAGGTACCACCTAAATGCCAAGACCCAGGTACGTTTACCATTCCATGCACTTTAGGTAAGACCACAGTGAGCAATTGCATGATTGACTTAGGCGCGTCTATAAATGTGCTACCCTATTCCCAATATGCGTCATTGCGCCTTGGACCACTAAAGCCTGCAGGTCTCACCATTCAGCTAGCAGATCGGTCGTGCAAGCAACCTACGGGCATGATAGAGGATGTCCTTGTCCGAGTAGGAGAGCTGGTGTTCCCAGCAGACTTCTATGTCCTAGAAATGGAGGGAGAGTCAAGCACCAGCAGTGCGCAGATCCTACTGGGCAGACCATTTCTGATGACCGCGCGCACGAAGATAGATGTGTGGAGGGGTACGCTCTCTATGGAGGTTGATGGCGAGGAAATTCATTTCAACATATTCAAAGGGATGCAGCACCCTCATGAATACGCCACAGTGCACGCAATGGACAGCATAGACGACTTAGTTGCAGATGCGCTTCATCAAAGATTTTTCTAAGATTTGTATACCCCTGTCTAACCTCTTGCAAAAGGATGTGTGTTTCGAATTTAATGATGAGTGCAGGGCCGCATTTGACAAGTTGAAAGGGGCGCTGACAAGTGCGCCAGTGATGCGCGCGCCAGACTGGAACCTACCATTTGAACTTATGTGCGACGCAAGCGACTATGCAGTAGGTGCAGTCTTGGGACAGCGAGTGGACAAGAAGCCGCACGCCATTTATTATGCATCGCGCACACTGGACGCCGCGTAGAGGAACTACACCACCACGGAAAAGGAGCTTCTGGCAATTGTGTTTGCGCTAGAGAAGTTCCGCGCATATGTTCTTGGCGCCAGAGTCATCGTCTACACAGACCACGCAGCAATCCGTTACCTAATGTCCAAGAAGGAAACTAAGCCGCGCCTGATGCGCTGGGTGCTCCTACTTCAGGAATTCGACTTTGAAATCAAGGATAAGAAGGGCACGGAAAACACAGTCGTGGACCACTTGAGCAGGATCGTGAAAGCAGAGGAGCCAGGGCAAATCATGGATACGTTCCCTGACGAGCATCTGATGGCGCTGACAGGTAAGGTACCATGGTATGCGCACATTACGAATTACCTGGTCACAGGTACGTTTCCTCCTCATTTCACTAAAACCCAATGCATGAGATTAAAGCATGAGTCCAAACATTACCTTTGGGATGATCCGTATATGCTCAGAATAGGACCTGATCAGATTTTTAGGCGCTGCGTGCCTGACCATGAAATTAACTTTGTTTTGATGTTTTGTCATGCGCACGCATGTGGAGGACACTTTGGTCCAAAGCGCACGAGCAGAAAGATCCTGGACTGCGGATTTTACTGGCCGCGCTTGTTCAGTGACTCATATAACTACTGCAGGAACTGTGACAGGTGCCAGCGCACAGGAGGCATATCAGCGCGCAATGAGATGCCGCAGACGCCGATTCTAGTGGATGAAGTATTCGATATTTGGGGGATTGATTTCATGGGGCCATTTCCTCCATCTTCCGGATACGAGTATATTTTGGTCGCGGTAGATTATGTCTCCAAATGGGTTGAGGCCAAGGCTACCCGGAAGGATGATGGTAAGACGGTCGCTGACTTTTTAAGGACTAACATATTTTGCAGGTACGGAGTGCCTAAGGCGATCATTAGCGACTAGGGGACGCACTTTTGCAACAGGATTGTGGTGCAGGTATTCAAGCATTATGCAGTGCGCCACAAGACGTCCACCGCTTATCACCCTCAGACGAATGGACAGGCCGACGTTTCCAACAGAGAGATCAAGCGCATACTGGAGAAAACTGTGAGACCGTCGCGCAAAGACTGGAGCCAGCGCCTTGACGATGCGCTGTGGGCATACCGCACTGCGCATAAGACGCCAATTGGGACTTCACCATTTCGGTTGGTCTACGGAAAAGCGTGCCACCAGACAGTGGAGTTAGAACACAAGGCATACTGGGCATTGTGCGTTTGCAACCTGAACCTAGACGAGGCCGGTAAAGAGCGCGCCTTTGAGCTGAGCAAATTAGAAGAGCTGCGCCTGGATGCATATGAGGGACTGCGCGATTACAAGGCGCGCACCAAGGCATTCCATGACAAAAATATCCTCAGACGCACTTTTGAGCCAAGAGACCAGGTATTATTATTCTCATCACACCTAAAGCTCATGCTTGGGAAGCTGCGCAGCAAATGGACAGGACCTTACACGGTTACCAAGGTTTTTCTCTACGGAACAATCGAGTTAGAAAACGAGCACCGGCATCGTTTTCAGGTCAATGGGCAGAGAGTCAAAAGGTATTTAGGAGAACCTTGGGATGGCACAGCGCGCGAAATTGAATTGGCAGAGCCAGAGTTAGCAGATGCACAGGTTGCTGCGCCAGAGTCACCACCAGACGCACCAGAGGGTGAACTGGGAACTATTGCTCATATTTCTTCTCCCTTTTTACCTACCCTCGTTACTCATAATTTATCACAAACTATTAACCATGCTAACCATCCCTCCGATCCTTTGCGCAGGACCAAAAAGCACGCAGCACATGCACGGGCGCAGGGTCACTCAGAAGCAAGTGTGGGGGAGGTCACTAGTACACTTTCACGAAAGTAACGAGGTACAGTCGAGCCAACGACGTTAAACAAAGGCACTTGTCGGGAGGTAACCCGACACGTTTTACTTTTACATGTTTTTCTTTTAGTTTCTCTAGTGTCTTTTAGCGAGTTTAGGACTTGTAGTTTTTTTAGTCGAGCAGCAGTGCGCAGGACAGCTGCGCCAGTCGGGGAGGGGGGGGGGGGTATATAAGGGTAGTACTTAGAAAATTTCAGCACTTTTTCACACTCGACCATTGCAAGAGAAACTCCCGCCCTAAGCAGCCGCTCACCGTCCGGCACTCAACCCAGCTTCCGTTTAGAGAGATTTGAGGAGCACACCATCGCACGCCCTCCAAGTAACCTTTCCCTTCATGATTTGAGCCGATTGAGTTAGGGTTTGTGCGAGAAGAGTGTGCCCTGGGTCTGAAATTGCACTGAGCTAGCGTGCACCGATTGGAGGTTTGGTTAGTGGGTTTTGTAGGCGGGCAGTAGGCGCCCAATTGGTGAAAGTTTCAGGGCATTTGGAGGAGTTTGGAATTTTTGAGCTTTTGTGAGTGTTGACCGTAGTTGACCAGAGAGACCCCGAGCACGATGCAGCCTGCCGAGGATCAAGAGACCCCAGCTCACTTCGCCTGCAACTACGAGGCCTTCCTGAGGCTTGAGATGTACGGGACTCCGTACATCAGCAGGGAGTTCCTGCGAGAGGTCGGTATGGAGGACCTCATCATGGAGAAGCTCGCGCTGGCGGGCTGGGAGGCGCTGTTGGAGATCAACAGCGCAACGGACAAAGAGGACACCTGCGAGTTTCTGGCGTCACTGGAGACGGCCGATATGGAGATAAGGTACCGGCATCGAGGGGTCTGGTACATTGCCTCGGCTAAGAGGCTGAAGCGCACACTGAGGTGCGTAAAGGTGCGTGAAGCAGACATAGACACGCACACGAATCAAGAGGCGTGGCGCGAGATGGCGACCGGCCCAGTTTTTACCGCGGGGCGCAGCCGATGACGCGAGCTGCGTGACCCGTGGATGTTCTACCTGTGGCGCATGGTTGCCTATGCGATCATTGGGCATTTTAATGGTGCGCCGAAGATCAGCTTGCTGGATATGGAGATTTTGAAGGGCTTTTACTATGGGAAGAGGATGCTATTTGTCTTGAACATGGTGCTTCATTGGAGTCGGGTCAGCACCAAGGGGCCGCTGACTTGTGGAGGGATGATAACGCACCTGCTGCGTGCGTTGCATGGAGAGCCTGAGGTGCCAGAGCACACAGTGGTGCCGGCTGTTCCCTTGGACCGCGCCCATATGCTGCAGATAAGAGCGGTAGCCGTGAGAGAAGATGGCACATTGGAGTGGTGCTATCGGTTGCAGCCGGCCAGAGCGCCGAGGCATAGAGCGGAGAGCAGCGCCCAAGCAGAAGAGGCTGCGGAGGAGATGGAGGAGTACGAGGCCCCACAGCCAGTTGCGCCTCCAGTCAGGCGCATGAGGACTCGTGCGCAGACTCGAGCGCACCGAAGGGCCCGTGCACCGCAGGGGGAACCAGTTACCATTTCTATTGAGGATTCTCCCCCGCGTGCACGAGGGAAGCGCCCCAGGATGGAGTCAGAGGAGGCGCCAGAGGAAGTACTGGAGCGGCGCATGATGTTCAACGTCATGCGCGTGCTCGAATATTTAGCGCCAGAGGGGGCAGATTTGAGTATGAGCCCACCATCAGGGTGGAGATTTGGAGATGCTATTCCCCCTCTCCTCAGCCTGCGCAGGCCACCTCTTGGATCCCCCAGCGAGCCGCACCAGCCAGCCAGCCCTCCTACCCAGTCCCCAGTGCATACAGCAGAGCCCACTCCAGCACCAGAGCCAGCCCCAGCACCAGAGCCCACCCCAGCAGCTGACCCAAAACCAGCACCTGCACCACCCCCTGCACAGCCTTCCATTCAGAGGTCCCCTGAAGCCGAACCCATCATTAGTACCAGCTCAGATTCACTATGGGATACTATCTCAGAGGACGACCTCGTGGCTCAGCCCGCCACCATTTCTGTAGTGCCGCCAGCCTCAACCACCGAGTATGTGACGGATTCTTCAGATGAGGAGGCGCGCGGATCAGCGGCTGAGTCCAGCTCCGAGGACATCTAGGGCTGCAGTGGGGCGCGCATTTCTTTCGGGTGGTTTTCTTATTTCTCTCTTTTCTGCTGAACATTGTTGCTATATTTTGCTATGTTTTGCTGACTATTGTGCTGAATATTTTCGTGCCCCCTTGCTATATTGCGCTGCTTTGGCTATATGTTTTTATTTTTATTTTTTATGTTCTTTGTTTTGCTTGCATGCATGTGTCCGTTCTCCGTGCGCTTGAGCATGAGTCGTGGGGACACGCCTCTGTTTAAGTGTGGGGGGGGGGAGCGTCACATTTACATTTCACGTTTTTTCTTAGCTTTGTAGTGTAGCTTAGTTTAGTTGAAGAAAGCAGTAGCAGTGGTGCGCTTGTGTGCGGGTTGCACACACTGTTCAGCTTGTTTTGCGCTATCCATATTGCATGCGCTACTATCAACGGTTTTAGTATATTTTTTCGTTTTTTCTGCTCCTATTAGTTGGGATATACAGGGGATGTGGAGTTGACAGAAACGCTCTAGAGAGGCAGTTAGTCGTTCGAGCTTCGGAGGTGCGGTATATGGTCGAGAGCGCTAGTGGAGGCCGGTGCTTCGCAACCTTCGGAACAAGAGAGCGCGCTCAGTCACGCAGATGCCGAAGGCGAATACCCAAAGCATGGCGAGGTGAGAAAACAAACCACCTTTCCTCTAGAAGTTGAGCTAAGGAAGGCGGCGCGGGTGTAAACGCGTGCGCCGACCTGCGCAGATAGACCAAGGTGGGAGAGCGGAGCGTTGTTCCATAGCTGTTATCCGGAGGCCGAGACTGGAACCGTTCTGGGAAACATAGGAACCGTAGACAAAGCTGTACAAAAAGAAAAATACCAGCAGATGATATGCGCTACAAAAGAATCAGCATGCGCACAAACACGTACCAGCGTGCGCAAAGTCCACAAGAAAATAATCAAAGGCTTGAGTTCCCAGAAAGTGCGCGGATAAATCATGCACCGGAAGAAGCTGCGTTGTTAACCATATACCCGTCCTCGAAGTGAGAGCTGACAACCCGGAGCCTATAAAGAGCTATAGCAACTCTGGTGAAGAGTGTGCTTAAGCATTCCTTGAGCTATACATTGTAATAAAATAGGCAGAGTTTGAGAGGTAGAAATGAAGCTATTTGTTACTGAGAGTGTGTAGAGTACACGAAGAGAGTCTGTGTGATCAGACTGCTTGCTAGTCTAAGAGATTAAGTTGAGCTTTAGATTTCGGCTAGGTGAGAAGGAGAGGTGTGAGTACTTGTACTTCGAACTGTCATAGTGGAATCTTCAAGATCGGAGTGTCCTCTCCAAATCTAGGCAAGTTGCCCAAACGTACCGTGTCTTTCTTATTCTTTAGTAGAGTAGTTCTACAAAAAGATAGAGGGAGTGCTTAAGCAGAAGCTATATCTCCGCATCAGCAATGCAACATGAATTTTAATTGGTATCAGAGTCGTTCGGTCTACATACAGAGTGTGATCCGGGTGTGTGTTGCTGATACATATGGCCACCATGAAAGAAGCACAAAGCACCAGCCGGCGTCCACTACTCGAGGGAGTCAACTATGGGTACTAGAAGGCTCAAATGAAGGCTCAAATGCTGCACACGCAGTCAAGCAAAAGTCCAATCTGTGCATTAGATTTCCCTCTGATAGAGCCTATTTATACGCATTATTTAGATCATAACCCTATGCTTGTTTGCATTATTGTATGTACAAGATTACTGGTTTCCAGTATTTTTGTATTTCAGGGCAAAACAAGGGCCTAAGTCGGATACGCGCTAACAGGCAGCGTTTAGGACGCGGTGCGCTAACCGATTGCGCTAACCAAGATGCCGTGCGCCATGCGCTAACCGATTGCGCTAACCAAGATGCCGTGCGCCATGCGCAGATGATGGTGTTTCCAAATCCTGACACAACCAAATTTGGAAGTTGCCAAGAATGAGCCTCTTGAGCAGTATATAAAGAAGAAGAAGTCTAGGGTTTGAGGACGACACATCAGAGGATCATCACATCATAATTCAGAGAGAGAGCGGCAAAACTGGAAAACACACGAGCTTGCTGAGAGGACCTGCGCTAGCCGACTGCGCCAGCCAAGACTGCAACCTGCACGGACTGTTTGCTATTGTTTTCTAGGATACTTTAGATATTATTTACTGTTTCTATGATGTTTACCACTAGCATGTCTAGCTAAACGCTTGGTGTTGGTTGGGCATGAATCTATGAGTATTTCCTTTGAGACTTGCGCTTAATGCATAGCTTGTTTGCTTATATTAATTCTGTGCACATTGTTGGCAGCTAGTTGCATGAGTAGGGGAAGCCTTGAACCGCAATCTTACTCTTGTTGCTTGTTGTTGTATGTTAAACTAGTTGAATAGCCTGACGGTGCCAACTAGGAGTAACGCGCTAGGATAAGCAATTACTACTTTGATCGGATTCGTAGTTGTTTAGTCTAGTTCAAGAATTAATAGCACATGAACTTTGATCGGAACATGCGCACATGTTAGGAAGCCTTGATCGGACACTAACATTAGCAAACCAAACTATAGACATTTAGAGTCGATGATAAGGAATGCGCTCATAGAGGATTGTCTGCCCAATACTTCTCATAGTCATAGTATTTAATCTCTACTGCCTGCGCACGTCTGGTGCAAGTTCTGCGTTAGCTACTATTTTCTCGCGGATCGCGCAACCCCAATCACTCACCCCCCCCCCATTTTTGTAAGTGTAGGTCACTGGTTAAAACTGAACTGCTTGCTTCCTGTGGAGATCGACCCTTACTTAACCGCTGTACTAGTGGAAGAGGAAGGATTAATTTGACGCGTACAACGACGCGCGATCAAATTTTGGCGCCGTTGCCGGGGAGCAACACAGCTAAGTTTTAGCTAGTTTACGTTTTTTCCGTTTTAGTAACTAGCTATTTTCAGTTTGTTTTGTTTTTTTCGTTGTTGTTTCTGACAGCGCGCAATCACCATTAGCCTGCGCAACCTTGAAACAGTTGCGCTGCGCAGATTCTAGTTGCGCACTGACAGACGCAGCAGCATTAGCTATCTTTTAATTTCGTTTTCTTTGAGATTTAGAACAGGTCATGGAGGATAACAGTGTCGTTGGGGACAACTTAGGGGACAGAACCCCAGAGGAAGCAAGAGCACACAACCGCGCAGCCCTGTTCAGAGAGGAAGTGCAGTGCGAGGTTGAAGCACGGATGGCCGCTGAATTGTATAATGCGCCACCCGCGCGACACGCTGCCCGATGCTGAACAGTGCGCGAGATGTCAGCCCCAATCAGAGTTAACCAGCCATGGTGCATCGTGCTTCCGCCAGACGGACATTTTGAACTAAGGAGCTCGCTCATTCATCACATGCCCAAGTTCCACGGAATGAACAACGAAAATCCAGTCAAGCATGTGCGAGAGTTCCTAGTCATCTGCGAGAACATGAAGACAGAAGGGGAGAGCGATGAGGCGCTGAAGATGAAGATGAAGGCATTCCCATTTTCACTGTGTGACACGGCCAGACATTGATTGATGAACTTACCCGCAGGTTCAATTCACACATGGGAGCAGCTGCAGAAGAAGTTCCTGGACAAATTCTATCCCGCAGCAAAGATTGCGCTACTCAGGAGGGAGCTGGCCGCACCTAGGCAGAGCGCAGGAGAGTCGCTGTCAGAGTATTACGAGCGTTTCAGGAAACTAGAGGCCAACTACTACAATCAAGGCCTGCCCCAAAATGTGCTGATAGAGAACTTCCTGAATGGACTGCTGCCCATGGAGCTGAGGTTATTGAACGCATGCACAGTAGGCGACATTTGCAACATGTACCCAGAAGACGCGTGGCAGCTGATAGAAGACTCTGCTGGGCAGGTAAGACATCAGCTAACACTTGAAAATAGTCGTACTCGTTCTGTGCATCAGGTAGAAACAAGCGCTGAGATCAAGGAAATGAAGGCCATGCTGCAGAAGTTGATGAGTGCGCAAAGCGCACAACCAATTGCGCCAAAGGTATGTGAATTCTGCAATTCCACCGAGCACAAAACCGATGCATGTCCCACACTTCTCGAGGAATCAGGAAACGTCAATGCTCTTGGAGGATGGGATAACAGAGGGCCACAGAGGCAGAATCAGCCGCGCTTTGGACTAGCCGCAAATGGGTTCAGATGGAAGGAGGAAAATAATTTCCAGAGGCAGTCCACGGATCAGCGCGCGCCACAGCAGACGCAACAAGCTGCGCCCTACAATCCACCGCATCGCCGCACTGACGCACCAGCACATAACAATCAGCAACCGAGGCGATCTTTGGAAGATATCGTGGGGCAGCTAGCAGACTCAGTGCGCAAAAATGACGAGAAGTATGACAAGAGGTTCGAATCCATTGAAAAGCAGCTATCCCAGATTGCTACCACGGTGTATGAGCTAAAGAAGAGCGATGGCAACCTGCCTTCGCAAGTGATTCAGAACCCCAAAGGAGGAGTCAATGTAGTGACCCTAAGGACTGGGCGCACGATAGGAACAAAGCAGACCACGCAGGCGCCCGCGCAACCAGCTGCGCAAGTCCCGGATCCAGCGGAGTAGATTGCGCAACCAGAGCAAGACGCGCAACCAGAAGTGCCAGCCACAAGCCAGCAGGGCGAAGCGCCAGGTATAACACAATTAAAAGGCAAGGGCACGAATCCTACTAACATACCTGCGCCTTTCCCTGTGCAGGCACCATCGGCTAGGAAGGAAGCACTGGACAAGGAGCTATATGAGTTATTCAGTAAGGTGGAAATAAACATTCCCCTTATTGAAGCAGTTCGACAGATCCCTAGGTATGCCAAGTTTTTGAAGGAGCTGTGCACAAACAAGCGAAGGAAAGGCAAGTGCGCACAGGTAATGCTAAATGCGCAGGCCTCAGCGATTGTGCAACATAAGATACCACCTAAGTGCCGAGATCCAGGTACGTTCACTATCCCATGCACTTTAGGTAAGACCACACTAAGCAATTGCATGATTGATTTAGGCGCATCCATAAATTTGCTACCCTATTCCCTATATGCGACATTGCGCCTTGGACCACTAAAGCCTGCAGGTCTCACCATTCAGCTAGCAGATCGGTCGTGCAAACAACCTGCGGGCATGATAGAGGATGTTCTTGTGCGAGTAGGAGAGCTGGTGTTCCCAGCAGATTTTTATGTGCTAGAAATGGAGGGTGAATCAAGCACCAGCAGTGCGTAGATCCTACTGGGCAGACCCTTTCTGATGACCGCGCGCACAAAGATAGACGTATGGAGGGGCACACTCTCCATGGAGGTTGATGGCGAAGAAATCCACTTCAACATATTTAAAAGGATGCAGCACCCACATGAGGACGCCACAGTGCACGCAATGGACAGCATTGATGATTTAGTCACAGACGCGCAATGTGCAAGTGCAACGGTAGGATCAGAGCCACTGGCACAGGCAGAGTTGGAGGAGCAGGAAGCCGAGCTGAGCAGTGCTGAACCATAATCTAAACAGGTACACGATACAGTTCATCTTTGCACTGCTACTAAAATCTTGCCCTCTATTGAACAGGAGCCCAAGATCGAGCTGAAGCAACTTCCAGAGCACCTCAAATACATTTTCTTAGGAAATGAGGACACCCTGCCAGTGATCATAAAGAAAGGATTAGAAGAGGAGCAGGAAGCGCGCTTACAGGAGGTGCTGCGCAAGAACCAGCGCGCCATAGGATGGACACTTGCTGACCTGCGCGGAGTGAGCCCGGACGTATGCATGCATAGGATTCTATTGGAAGATGGTGCCAAACCATCCAGGGAGGCTCAGCGCAGATTGAATCCAAATATGATGGAGGTAGTGCAAAAGGAGATCCTGAAGTTGCTTGACGCACGAGTCATTTACCCGATCTCAGACAGCAAATGGGTCAGTCCAGTGCACGTTGTGCCAAAGAAGGGAGGAATCACAGTGGAAGAGAATGCGCAGGGCGAGCTAGTTCCCAAGCGCATTCAGACTGGATGGCGCATGTGCATCGACTACAGGAAGCTTAACGCAGTCACGCGCAAGGACCATTTCCCGCTACCCTTCATGGACCAAATGCTGGACAGATTAGCAGGAAAGCCCTATTTTTGCTTCTTGGACGGATATTCAGGGTACAACCAGATACCCATAGCTGCGGAGGATCAAGAGAAGACCACGTTCACCTGCCCGTTCGGTACATTTGCGTTTCGGCGCATGTCATTTGGGCTGTGTAACCCGCCAGGTACGTTCCAACGCCTTGTCATGAGCATTTTTTCTGATATGATTGGTATATGCATAGAAGTGTTCATGGATGATTTTACTGTGTATGGAGGTACCTTTGATGCATGCCTAACTCATCTTGATAAGGTCTTAGCGCGCTGCATTTCTAAGAACCTAGTGCTCAATTATGAAAAATGTCATTTCATGGTATCACATGGTGTAGTACTAGGACATATCATCTCAGAGGAGGGGATCAAGGTAGATAAAGCTAAGATAGATCTTATATCTAATCTACCTTATGCCACGAACGTGCGCGATGTGAAGTCATTCCTAGGACATGCTGGGTTTTACAGACGTTTTATAAAAGACTTCTCTAAAATTTGTATACCCCTGTCTAACCTCTTGCAAAAGGATGTGTGCTTCGACTTTACTGATGAGTGCAGGGCCGCATTTGATAAGCTGAAGGAGGCGCTGACCAGTGCGCCAGTGATGCGCGCGCCAGACTGGAACCTGCCATTTGAACTGATGTGCGACGCAAGCGATTATGCAGTAGGTGCAGTCCTGGGGCAGCGAGTGGACAAGAAGCCGCACGCCATTTACTATGCATCGCGCACGCTGGACGCTGCGCAGAGGAACTACACCACCACGGAAAAGGAGCTTCTGGCAATTGTGTTTGCGCTGGAGAAGTTCCGTGCATATGTTCTAGGCGCTAGGGTCATCATATACACAGACCACGCAGCCATCCGCTACCTAATGTCCAAGAAAGAAACTAAGCCCCGCCTGATGCGCTGGGTGCTCCTACTTCAGGAATTTGACTTGGAGATCAAAGACAAGAAGGGCACGGACCACCTGAGCAGGATCGTGAAAGAGGAGGAGCCAGGGCAGATCACGGAGACATTTCCTGATGAGCATCTGATGGCGCTGACAGGTAAGGTACCATGGTATGCGCACATTGCGAATTACCTAGTCACAGGTACGTTTCCTCCGCATTTCAATAAAACCCAGTGCATGAGATTGAAACATGAGTCCAAGCATTACCTTTGGGATGATCCATATATGCTCAGAATAGGGCCAGATCAGATATTGAGGCGCTGCGTGCCTGACCATGCAATTAACTCTGTTTTGATGTTTTGTCATGCGCACGCATGTGGAGGACACTTTGGTCCGAAGCGCACGAGCAGAAAGGTCCTGGACTGTGGATTTTATTGGCCACGCTTGTTCCGTGACTCATATGACTACTACAGGAACTGTGACAGGTGCCAGCGCACAGGAGGCATATCAGCGCGCAACGAGATGCCGCAGACGCCGATTCTAGTGGATGAAGTGTTTGATATATGGGGAATTGACTTCATGGGGCCATTTCCTCCATCTGCCGGATACGAGTACATATTGGTCGCAGTGGATTATGTCTCCAAATGGGTCGAGGCTAAGGCCACAAGAAAGGATGATGGTAAGACAGTCGCTGATTTTTTGAGAACTAACATCTTTTTCAGGTACGGGGTACCTAAGGCGATCATTAGCGACCAGGGGACACACTTTTGTAACAGGATTGTGGCGCAAGTTTTCAAGCACTATGGAGTGCGCCACAAGACGTCCACCGCTTTCCACCCTCAGACGAATGGACAGGCCGAGGTTTCCAACAGAGAGATCAAGCGCATCCTGGAGAAGACTGTGAGACCATCGCGCAAAGATTGGAGCCAGCGCCTAGATGACGCGCTGTGGGCATACCGCACTGCGCATAAGACGCCAATCGGGACTTGACCATTCCGGTTGGTTTACGAAAAAGCATGCCACCTGCCAGTGGAGTTACAACACAAAGTATATTGGGCCTTACGCATTTGCAACCTTAACCTAGACGAGGCTGGAAAGGAACGCGCATTTGCGCTAAGCGAATTAGAAGAGCTGCGCCTGGATGCCTATGAGGGACTGCGCGATTACAAAGCACGCACAAAGGCGTTTCATGACAAGCATATCCTCAGACGCACTTTTGAGCCAAGAGACCAGGTATTATTATTCTCATCACGCCTGAAGCTCATGCCTGGAAAGCTGCGCAGCAAATGGACAGGACCGTACACAGTCACCAAGGTTTTCCCCTACGGAACAATCGAGTTAGAAAACGAGCACCGGCATCGTTTTCAGGTCAATGGGCAGAGAGTCAAACGGTATCTAGGAGAACCTTGGGATGGCACGGCGCGCGACATTGACTTGGCAGAGCCTGAGATAGTAGATGCGCAGGTTGCTGCCCCAGAGTCATCACCAGGCGCGCCAGAGGGGGAACAGGGGACTATTGCTCATATTTCTTCTCCCTCTTTAGCTACTCACGTTACTTATAATATCCATGCTGACTACCCTTTGATCCTTTGCGCAGGACCAAGAAGAACACAACACATGCACAAGCGCAGGATCACTCAGGAGCAAGAGTGGGGGAGGTCGCTGACACATTTGGGCACGTAACGAGGTACAGTCGAGCCAACGACGTTAAACAAAGGCACTTGTCGGGAGGTAACCTGACACGTTTTACTTTTACATGTCTTTCTTTTAGTTTTTCTAGTGTCTTTTAGTTAGTTTAGGACTTGTAGTTTTTTTTTAGACAAGCAGCAGTGCGCAAGTCCATGCGCACTTCAGTGCGCAGGACAGCTGCGCCAGTCAGGGGGTATATAAGGGCAGGACTTAGAAAATTCCAGCACTTTTTCACGCTCGACCGTTACCAGCAGCTCCCGCCCTCACACCTCCGCCCACTGTCCGGCGCTCAACCCAGCTTCAGTTTAGAGAGATTTGAAGAGCACACAGCCGCACTCCCTCCAGGTAACCTTTCCCCCAGATTTGAGCAGATTCAGTAGGGTTTGTACGGTAGAGAAGTGCTCTAGGGTTTTGAAATCGCACCAGGCTAGAGTGCACCGATTGGAGTATTGGTTAGAGGGTTTTGTAGGCGGGGAGTAGGCGCCCAGTTGGTGCAAGTTTCAGGGCATTTGGAGGAGTTTGGATTTTTGGAGTGTTTGAGGAGTGTTGACCAGAGTTGACCAGAGGGACCCAGCCACAATGCAGCCTGCCGAGGACCAAGAAACCCCAGCTATTTTTGCCAGCAAGTATGCCGCATTTCTGAGGCTAGAGATGTACGGGACTCCGTACATCAGCAGGGACTTCCTGCGCGAGGTCGGACTGGAGGACCTCGTTGTGGAGAGGCTGGCGTTAGCAGGCTGGGAGGCGCTGTTGGAACTCAACAGCGCATCAGACAAGGAGGACACCTGCGAGTTCCTGGCGTCGTTCGAGCCAGGTGAGATGGAGATAAGGTACCGGCACCGAGGGGTGCGGTACATTGCCTCGGCTAAGAGGCTGAAGCGCACACTGAGGTGCGCTAAGGTGAGAGAAGCTGACCTAGACGCGCACACGAATCAAGAGGCGTGGCGCGAGATGGCGACCGGGCCAGTGTTTGCCGCGGGGCGCAGCAGGGGACGAGAGCTGCGTGACCCGTGGATGTTCTACTTGTGGCGCCTGGTCGCCTATGCGATTATTGGGCGTTTTAATGGTGCGCCGAAGATCAGTTTGCTGGATATGGAGATCTTGAAGGGGTTTTATTATGGGAAGAGGGTGCTCTTTGTTCTAAACATGGTGCACCACTGGAGCCGAGTCAGCACCAAGGGGCTGGTGACTTGCGGGGGAATTATTACGCACCTGCTGCGGGCGTTACATGGAGAGCCTGAGGTGCCAGAGCACACAGTGGTGCCGGCTGTTCCTCTGGACCGCGCCCACATGCTGCAGATAAGGGCGGTAGCCGTGAGGGAGGATGGCACATTGGAGTGGTGCTACCGCCTGCAGCCGGCCAGAGTGCTGCGGCCACGAGCGGAGAGCAGTGCGCAAGCCGTAGAGGCTGCGCAAGAGATGGAGGAGGACGAGGCCCCAGAGCCAGTTGTGCCTCCAGTCAGGCACGCGCAGACTGGAGCGCACCGGAAGGCCCGTGCACCGCAGGGGGAGCCAGTTACCATTTCCATCGAGGATTCTCCCCCGCGTGCACAAAGGAAGCGCCCGAGGACCGAGGCTGAGGAGGCGCCTGAGGAAGCATCGGCAGAGCAGCGCATGATGTTCAACGTCATGCGCGTGCTCGAGTATTTAGCACTAGAGGGGGCGGATTTGAGCATGAGCCCACCATCCGGGTGGAGATTTGGAGACGCGATTCCCCGTCTCCTCAGCCTGCACCGACCACCTCCAGGTTCCCCCAGCGAGCCGCACCAGCCAGCCAGGCCTCTTGCTCAGCCCCCAGTGCATCCAGCAGAGCCCCCTCCAGTCCCAGCACCAGCACCAGTCCCAGTTCCCGCACCAGCACCAGCCCCAGAGCCAGCAACAGAGTCCGCCCCAGTACCAAAACCAGCACCAGCAGCCCTAGAAACAGAACCCACCCCCGACCCAGCACAAGTACCAGCACCTGCACCATCCCCTGCCCGGCCGTCCATTCTGAGGTCCCCTGTAGCCGAACCCATCATTAGCACCAGCTCAGACTCGCTATACCCCGTCTCAGAGGACGACTTTGTGGCGCAGCCTGTCGCCCTTTCTGTTGTACCGCCTTCCTCCAGCACCGATTATGCGACGGATTCTTCGGAGGAGGAGGCGCATGGTTCAGCGGCTGCGTCCAGCTCAGAGGACATATAAAGCTGTGGGGGGGGGGGGGGGCATTCTTCATTTCGGGTGGTGTCTATTTTTCTTTTATATGCTGAACCTTATTCGATATTATGTTGCTATATGTGTGCTGAACTCTTGTGCTACATATTTTGTGTCCCTATGCTATATTGCGCTGCTTTGACTATATGTTCTTCATTTTTTATACTATATTGCTTGCATTTTTTATGTTGTTTTTTGTTTTTGCTTGCTTGCATTTGCGCGTTCTCCGTGCGCTTGAGCTTGAGTCGTGGGGACACGTCTCTGTTTAAGTGTGGGGGGGGGGAGCGTTACATTTACATTTCACGTATTTTTGAGTATAGCTTAGTTTAATTGAAGGAAGCAGTAGCAGTAGTGCGCTTGTGTGCGGGTTGCGCGCACTGTTCAGCTTGTTTGCGCCATCCATATTGCGTGCGCTGCTATCGCCTGTTTTAGTATATTTTTTTCGTTTTTTCTGCTCCTGTTAGTTGGGATATACAGGGGATGTGGAGTTGACAGAAATGCTCTAGAGAGGCGGTTAGTCGTTTGAGCTTCAGAGGTGAGGTATATGGTCGAGAGCGCTAGTGGAGGCCTGTGCTTCGCGACCTTCGGAACAAAAAGAGCGCGCTCAGTCACGCAGATGCCGAAGGCGAATTACCCAAAGCGTGGCGAGGTGGGAAAACAGACCACCTTCCCTCTGGAAGTCGAGCTAAAGAAGGAGGGCGCGGGTGTAAACGCGTGCGCCGACCTGCGCAGATAGACCAAGGAGGGAGAGCGGGGCGGTGTTCCATAGCTGTTATCCGGAGGCCGAGACTGGAACCGTTCTGGGAAAGATAAGAACCATAGACAAAGCTGTACAAAAGAAAAATACCAGCAGATGATATGCGCTAAAGAAGCTAGCATGCGCACTACTCAGTACCAGCGTGCGCAAAGTCCACAAAGAAAATCATCGAAAGGCTTGAGTTCCCAGTAAGTGCGCGGAAGAATCACGCACGGGAAGAAGCTGCGCTGTTAACCATATACCCATCCTCGGAGTGAGAGCTGACAACCTGGCGCCTATGAAGAGCTATCTCCTAGCCATCCAAAATGATCTTCATCCCAGCTGAGAGGTAATGAATTGGGAAATCATTATATTAGAACTGTTGAAAACAGTTGCGCGCAGGTGGTAGAGCAGCGCAGGGTGATCAGTAGTGCAGATCGCGCCAGAGTGCAAGACTGTGCGCTAGACTCCAGAGAGGTAATGGTATCCGTGCTTGAGTGCTTGTTCGAGGACGAACAAGGGGCAAGTGTGGGGGGTTTGATAGAGCCTATTTATACGCATTATTTAGATCATAACCCTATGCTTGTTTGCATTATTGTATGTACAGGATTACTGGTTTCCAGTGTTTTTGTATTTCAGGGCAAAACAAGGGCCTAAGTCGGATACGCGCTAACAGGCAGCGTTTAGGACGCGCATCACAAGCCTGCGAAACTAGCGGCGCAAACAGAAGAATTGGCAGAGTCGACCACGGTGCGCTGGCATTGGCGTTTTAGGCAAGCAAAATGAAGTGTTATTCTAGTCACGCAAATATCAAACAATATTTATAACCGAGTGACCTCGGATCGAACCCAAGGAAAAAGCTTAGACTAATTGACAACTAATCAATGCTACTAATGTAAGTCTACGGTTTTGGGGAGGGGGGGGGGGGGGGGGGGTTTGTCCTCCTATAGAGGTATCTCTAGCAAGCAGTAAAGACAAATGATATTCTTGAGTTCTACTTAATGAATAAAAAGGGTGACTAGGGATTCAACTTCTCTCCTAAGATATGAGGAAATGAAATAACTCACTAATACATGCATGAACTACATTTGGTTGATAAAAGCAAGGCTAATGCATCGTCCGCTCTAGGTTCAACTCTCGCTCCTTCCCTAGAATGGAGAGGATACATAAATGACATGGTTCTCAAACTCTCATTCTATTGAACCGTGTAGAATATGAGTCCCATAACCGCACCCTCTCGGTCTATTGGCCGGTTACTCAAATCCGCTCAAAACTTAGCCTAATGTCAAGAATGCATGTCGCTCTCACGCACAAACACTCCATCTATGATCATACAATAGCTATGAAACATCCTAAGTTCAACTCTCGCTCCTTCCTTAGGGGTTCTAACCAAGCATACTCACTTAAGCATTTCGTCAAACATTTGGTGTGCATACAATGAATACATAGCTAGGGAACAATAAGATCAAACCAAACTTCATTCAATGCAATAACAATAGTGTTCTACATCATATCCAATCCTAGGGGATCCATTTAATCCCCAACCACAAAAGTAACTACTCACTCATAATGAGTGTGTACAAATACATGACAACTAAGGGAAGCATAAATGTAAATACAAAGCTAGGGTTTAGGAGAGGATGATGTAGAATCTTCAATCCAAGCTTCAATCTTCCATCAAGCTTGGTCTTCCTTGAGTTTTTGTCGCCTAGGGTTGCAAAAAGTTGGAAGCTCCTTTCTAGGGTTGAGAGAATATGCAAGCTCTTTTTCTTTACTTCTATCTCCTTCTATTTATACTTTGTGAAGATTTCCAAAAAGAGCCCGAAGTGACCGAATCACTTGATTCGGTCAATGTCCATGTGATTCGCTCGAAGCTTTTGTTCAGTGGTGTCTTGAGTTTGGGCGAATCAATTATCCTGGCCGAATCACTTTTGATTCGGTCAAACGTCTTTGTTTTGATACGGTCAAATGTCTTGTGGAGCTAAACTGATTCGGGCACCTCTGGGCGAATCACCTCTGATTCGGCCGAATCATCTGTTCAGTAGTGGTCTCGGACTGGGGGAATCAATTTTCTTGGCCGAATCACCTTTGATTCGGTCACACCCATTATGTGATTCGGTCAAATCTTCAGGACTTCCCCGGATCAGGTCAATTCGCGCAGCTGAGGGTGATTCGGTCAGGCTGGTGGGCGAATCACTAGTGATTCGGCCGAATCACTTTTGCAGTTTGCTCAGCCTTTCTTCTTTTGATCTCCATCGACCGGAATTCGTCTAGATTTTCTTCGGGCCACTTCGTATTGCGAGATACATAATTTTAACCTGAAATGGACGAAGAAATCATCAAATGGCTTTATAGAATTGCGGAACAAACAAGAAGTAAGGGAAAAATGTGGACAAATAAAAGGTTATTTGTCCGCTCATCATGCGCTAACCGATTGCGCTAACCAAGATGCCGTGCGCCATGCACAGATGATGGTGTTTCCAAATCCTGACACAACCAGATTTGGAAGTTGCCAAGAATGAGCCTCGTAAGCAGTATATAAAGAAGAAGAAGTCTAGGGTTTGAGGATGACACATCAGAGGATCATCACATCATAATTCAGAGAGAGAGCGGCAAAACTGGAAAACACACGAGCTTGCTGAGAGGACCTGCGCTAGCCGACTGCGCCAGCCAAGACTGCAACCTGCACGCACTGTTTGCTATTATTTTCTAGGATACTTTAGATATTATTTACTATTTCTATGATGTTTACCACTAGCATGTCTAGCTAAACGCTTGGTGTTGGTTGGGCATGAATCTATGAGTATTTCCTTTGAGACTTGCGCTTAATGCATAGCTTGTTTGCTTTCATTAATTCTGTGCACATTGTTGGCAGCTAGTTGCATGAGTAGGGGAAGCCTTGAACCGCAATCTTACTCTTGTTGCTTGTTGTTGTATGTTAAACTAGTTGAATAGCCTGACGGTGCCAACTAGGAGTAACGCGCTAGGATAAGCAATTACTACTTTGATCGGATTCGTAGTTGTTTAGTCTAGTTCAAGAATTAATAGCACATGAACTTTGATCGGAACATGCGCACATGTTAGGAAGCCTTGATCGGACACTAACATTAGCAAACCAAACTATAGACATTTAGAGTCGATGATAAGGAGTGCGCTCATAGAGGATTGTCTGCCCAATACTTCTCATAGTCATAGTATTTAATCTCTACTGCCTGCGCACGTCTGGTGCAAGTTCTGCATTAGCTACTATTTTCTCGCGCATCGCGCAACCCCAATCACTCACCCCCCCCCCATTTTCGTAAGTGTAGGTCACTGGTTAAAACTGAACTGCTTGCTCCCTGTGGAGATCGACCCTTACTTAACCGCTGTACTAGTGGAAGAGGAAGGATTAATTTGACGCGTACAACGACGCGCGATCACGCTCACTCATTTATCAACTTATGATCAGCCAACATGAAGACTTTGGGTGCTGCCGTTGAAGGTACGTCGAGTGCCTTACAGTTGTTCACTTTAGACCACAAGGTTTTTAAGGGCCGTTATGTTGTGGATATTGACGAAGGAGAGCCTGCCTTGGAACTAACCCGAGAAATTCCAGAGGCTGCTGAAGCAATCTTTGATATTCCTGTTCCTACGTTGGACACGGCTCTCCGGGTCAAGGTGATCAACTTGCTGAAATCTGAACGTGCTCATCTAATAGAAGTAATCAAGAGGAGATCAATACGAAGATCTCAGATTGACAGCCTTCTATGAGATTTGGAGTACCCTTCTACTAGCAGCTCTACCCCGGTCCAACCCGATGATGATTGAAGCCCTCGGCATTTGTGGCAAGAGGTTGAGAAATATTGTAATAGATATTAGCCTATGATGCTCACATGACTTGGCATTATTCGTTTGATCCTGAACAGCTCGTAGAACTATTAGAACACTTTTGATGTTCGGCATACATTGAGGAATTCTAAACTCAAGTGTAATAGTTAGCAAAATTATCTAGCATAGCTTTTATTTTTGTTACCAGAGTTTCTGGATCAGTTGTCTAGCTAGTTGTAGTTTGCTACTTGTAGTTTTTGTTTTGTCAAAATGCTAAGGGGAAGATTGTTGAGGATAGGGCATCATTGACAAAACTGCTCAAGAGAATGCCGAAGCACTCCCTGAAGATCGATGGTAGAGCATAATCTGAAGACTGACAAAACAATAACAATGATGATCCAGAGTATGCCTCAGGAATCTCTGAAAATCTGAAGCTGAGACACTATTTGAAGAATGGGTAAGAGATAGATATGAACAGACAAAGTCTGCTTCAGCAGTCTGTGATATTCCAGAGCTAGAGCAGAATTCTGGCGTTGCACGGTGTGGCTCAGAAGTGATCCAGCTGTCATCAGGATAGATCAACGAGGTTTGCAGATGTCATCAAGAGCTCAGAAGTCGCCAGCACGTGCTCAAAAAGATAAAGATCCAAGGGGTTCAATTTTGGCAACAGAATCTTCAACTAACTTGCTAGAATTTTGGAGTAAGATTCTAATATTGTCGCTTGGTGCTTTTGAGGGTGTGAGTGCTTTGAAAGTAGTGCAGAGGGCAGCAGTATGAGATACAATCACACAGCGAAAACACAAAGCGCAAGAGAAGAACACACGGAGAGATTAACTCACGGTAGCAAGGTTTTATACACTTAGTTAAAGGCTTGTGTTGCCCAGAGGAATCATAACTAGTGGAGTTTGATTCTGGACTAGTTCCAAGTTCAACTGGAACACTGCTCGTTGGTGGAACCGAGGCTAAATTTGAAGAACTTAAGAGGGTCCAACTACTTGGCAGGAGAGCTTGGAGTGTCGTGGAGTGAAGATATAGCAACTCTGGTGAAGAATGTGCTGAAGCATTCCTTGAGCTATACACTATAATAGAATAGGCTGAGTTTGAGAGGTAAAACTGTAGCTATTTGTTACTGAGAGTGTGTAGAGCACACAAAGAGAGTCTATGTGATCAGACTGCTTGCTAGTCTAGGAGATTAGACTGGGCTTCAGATTTCGGCTAGGTGAGAAGTAAAGGTATGAGTCCTTGTACTTCGAACTGTGATAGTGGAATCTTGAGGATCGGAGTATCCTCCCCAGACATATGCAAGTTGCTGAACTGGGTGAACAAACGTACTGTGTCTTTCTTGTTCTTCAGTAGAGTAGTTCTGCAAAAAGATATAGAGAGTGCTTAAGCAGAAGCTATATCTCTGCAACAGCAACGCAGGAGAAATTTCAAAATTGAAATGGCCATCCTCATACACTTTGTTGACCTTGAAATTCCCCGACCACGTTGATTTCAGCTTTCCCGGAATTAATCTGAGTCTGGAGTTGAAAAGTAAAACGCTATCTCCCTTCGAGAATTTATCCTCTGAATTTTCTTTTCATGCCACTGTTTGGTTTTCTCCTAATAAATTCTAGCACTTTCGTACGAGTCAAGTCTGATTTCATCGAGCTCGTGAAGCTGGATCACTCTCTTCTCCCCCACTGACTTCAAGTCGAAGTTCAGTTTCTTTTTAGCCCAAATGGCTTTGTACTCGAGTTCCACAGGGAGATGGCAAGGTTTTCCGTACACAAATCTATAAGGGGACATACCGATTGGTGTCTTAAACGCGTCTGATAAGCCCACAATGGTTCGTCCAGCTTTGACAACCAATCCTTGCGAGAACTACTTACCGTCTTCACCAATATTGCCTTGATCTCACGATTAGATATCTCAACTTGCCGTTGGTCTGAGGGTGATACGGCGTCGCTATCTTGTGGTAGACACCATATTTTTGGAGCAATGCCTCAAACTATTTTTCCTTAAAGTGTGATCCATTATCATTGATTATAGTTCTTGGCGCACCGAACCTTGGAAATATTACCTTGTTGAGAAGCTTCTTTACCACATTAGCATCGCAAGAAGGAGTAGCGACAACCTCCACTCATTTGGAGACATAATCGACGGTGACCAGAATATATTTGTTTCTGTGCGATGATGGGAAAGGTCCCATGAAATCTATCTCCCAGACATCAAATATTTCAACCTCAATAATTCCCTTCTGTGGCATCTCATTACGCTTTGATATGTTTCCCGTTCGTCGGCATGCACCACAAGACTGTACAAATTCATATGTATCCTTAGACAACTTAGGCCAATAAAAACCGCATTATAGAACCTTCGCAGTTGTTTCGGAGTTCGAACCATGTCCACCATATAGGGAAGAGTGCCATCTTCGTAGAATCCCTTTCTGATCATCCTCCGCAATACGTGACCGATATAAACCATCACCGCGTAGACCATAGAGAAATGGCTCATCCCAATAATAACGGTTTGCGTCATGGAGGAACTTCTTCCGCTGATTGTAATCTGCCTCTTCAGGTAAAATTCCACATGCATGAAAATTCACAAAATCAGCATACCAGGGAGCTTGCATTGTCTCAATGCTCAGCAAGTATTCGTTAATAAAAGAGTCTTCAATCGAGACATTCTTTGCACCATACCCACTGATTTGCTCCAGCCTCGACAGGTGATCCTCGACCACATTTTCAACTCCTTTCTTATCTTTAATTTCCACGTCGAACTCTTGTAAAAGGAGTATCTAGCTGATGAGTCTAGGCTTTGCCTCCTTCTTTGCCATGAGATACTTGATCGCTGCATGGTCAGTGTAGACAGTTGTTTTGGAACTGATCAAGTATTGCCTGAATTTCTCGAAGGCATAGACGATAGCAAGCATTTCCTTCTCTGTGATCGAGTAATTCTCTTGTGTAGAGTCAAGAGCCTTACTCACATAATAAATCATGTGCAAATGCTTGTCGATTCCTTGACCCAATATTGCTCCAATAGCGTTATCGCTAGCATCGCACATTAGTTCAAACGGAAGCTCCCAGTTCGGCGGTTGAATGATCGGGGCGGACACCAAATCTTTCCTTAGCGTTTGAAACGTTTGATGGCACGGTTCATCGAAATTGAACTCCACCTCATTACATAGTAGATTTGTAAGAGGTTTAGCAATTTTCGAAAAGTCCATGATGAACCTCCTATAAAATCCAGCGTGCCCAAGGAAACTTCTTATTCCCTTCACGTCTCTTGGTGGTGGCAGCTTCTCAATAACATCGATATTTGCTATATCGACCTCGATTCCTCTTTTGGACACAAGATGCCCCAACACAATACCTTCTTTTACCATAAAGTGGCATTTCTCCCAATTTAGCACTAGATCCATTTCAATACACCAAGCCAACACGAGAGATAGATTTGTGAGACAATCATCAAATGAGTAACCATGCACAGAAAAATCATCCATACACATTTCCATAGAGTTTTCTAGAAACTCAGCAAAAATGGACATCATACAACGTTGAAAGTTCTGGGAGCATTACAAAGATCAAAAGGCATTCTCCTATAGGCAAACGTGCCGTAGGGACAAGTAAATGTTGTCTTTTTTTGGTCATTTGGGTGGATAAAAATTTGAAAGAAACCACTATATCCATCAAGAAAACAAAAATATTCATGCCCCGCTAGACGTTCTAACATTTGATCTATAAAGGGAATGGGAAAGTGATCCTTCTTAGTGGCTGTATCAAATTTCTTATAATCTACGCACATTCTCCACCATGTGACCGTACACATAGGTATCAATTCATTTTTCTCATTTCTAACTGATAATGTAGTATGGCAGTGTTTGACAAAACCAGCACAAGCGAACAAGGAGCTGCTACAGCACAAGTGAACTAGCAGCAGCTGCAGCAGAGGATGCTATAGCAGGAGCTTGTTCAAGTGGCTGCATCATCTGACCGAGTAGCAGCAGCGACCTGGGCTTGTCTAGAAGGGCTGGGATCGCTACGGAGATCATCATAAGATTTTCTAAAATGCTGTGGAGTTTTTCCAGTGAGGTTTCCTAGTCAGAGAAGGAGTTTTGTATTGAAGATCAAAATCAAATCTAATCTCCTAGATTTTAGGAGATAATTGTTCCTTCTGGGACATTGCTTAAACCTGGACATTGCTTAAAGCTGGTGCTGCTATTTAAGAGAAAGGGGTTTAGAGCAGAATGGTTGATCGAAGCTGAGGTATACACGAGTGCATACATAGAATTCAGAGAGCAATTTTGGTGTGCGACGGACGTTTTCTTCGATCATCACCCGAGAGCAGAGCGTGAGCGCAGATCTGTGGTGACAGAAGCAGAAGGGAATCAGGACTTGGAGAGTCTGATTCGAGCTTGATCTGGAAGCCAATTCAGAGCAGTGGTGCTTGTTGGTTGATCAAGGGCAGCCGCGGAAGAACTGACGGGTGTGTGGCTCGGTCAAGTGTCTAAGCGGTGGTTCTCGCTAGTGGCAGGTGGTCACTGAGTGAGGGGGAGTATTCCAGAGTGTGCAACGCTCGTGGAATCATTCGATCGGCTCGGCAGAAGGCTTTGGAGCGACTCGGACAATTGTGCTTCAGCTGTGTGTTACAGCAGTTGCTACAGCAACCCTGCTGAGTGAGTGTAGTTTAGAGTAGGCTGAGTCTTGAGAAGTCTGTAGCTATTCTAAATTGACATTTGTAGAGGGTGTGCAGACACAAGTCAGAGCCTGTTCTGATTGTGTCAAGTGATCCACACAAGGTTGAGTAGCATAGGTTGCGTGGAGTTGTAACCGAGTGTACTTGGAGACCTTCGTGTTTAGTGGATTGAGGACTGGAGAATAGTCCTCCCCAGACGTAGGCAGTTGGCCGAACTGGGTGAACAAACTTCTGTCTTGTTCTCTGTTTGCTGAGACAATTTCCAAGTGAACAAGAGTGTGCTGCAGCAACTGCTTGTTCACAAATCTGCCTACCTGAGACGCTGTGAATTTCACTAACCACGGTGAGCCTGCCCTTTTTAGGCACCACATGAATTGGGCTCACCCACTCAGAATCTAGAACAGCATAAATAATGCCCGCATTTCGCAACTTAGTGACTTCCTTCAATACAACTTCTCCTAACTTAGGATTTAAATGCATAAGGAACTCACGACTGGGCTTCGCATTATCTTCTAAACGAATTCTATGCATGCAAACATCGGGGTTAATCCCCTTCAGATCATCAATACAGTGCCCAATGGCACCTTTATACTCATGCAGCACATGCATCAATTTAGAAGTCTCAATATCATTCAATGAAGCCTTTACAATAACCGGTAAAGCCTCATCTGGTCCCAAGAATTCATACCTTAGATTCGGTGGAAGAGGTTTCAACCCCTCACCGAATTCCTTACCTTTTGGGGCGTCATTTACCTTGTTTGTGCCATCATCAACATCAGCAGATTCTTCATCGATTTCCATTAAAGAGGCGAATGACGAGCTATTTTCTTCTTGTGTAAGCAACTCATACTTAAAGCCTGTTAGTTCGCCAAGAGAATCAAAAAATATTATACGCATCATATGATTCAATCAAGTGACAATTCATAGAAGTGCTAGGGTCCTCAGCATGCTTTTCAAATCGAATTTGATCTTTTCACTACTTAAATTTAATTCGATTGTCCCTTGTCCGCAATCTATATAGGCTTAAGAGTGTTCAAAAATGGTCTACCTAGGATTATGAGAATTTCCTTATCTTCATCCATGCCTAACACGTAGAAATCAACCAGAACATAAAATTTCCCAACTTTGATGGGAACGTCGACTAGGATACCCTTAGCTTCCCTAGAAGAGCGGTCTGCTAACCTGAAATTAACTGTGGTTGGAATGAATTCTCCCATATCAAGTTTATTGAAAAGCGAATAAGGCATTAAAAATATGCTAGCACCTAGATAACACAATGCACCAGCTATGCTAATTTCTCCAATAGAAATGGAAATAGAAAATGAACGATGATCTATGCATGGCACGTTGAATTATTGCAATACAATTTGTGTCTAAAGCTACATGGTCTAAATCATGCATTTCCCTTCTATGAGACATAATATCTCTCAAAAATTTGGCATATGTAGCCATTTGAGTAAGTACCTCTGTAAATAGTAGAGTCACATGCAATTTCTTTAGCATGTCTGCGAAACGCTTGAAATGCGCATCCTCCTTCTTTTTGAGCCTTTGAGGGAAGGGAATTGGCAGCACATAAGGCGCTGCCTCCCGCGGCTTTTCATTCTCCCGTCTATCAATTTGATTCTGCGATGAAGACCCTTCTTCAACAGCTTCATCCATTGTCTTTCCCACCTTGGTTTTTGGCTACGGCTCCTCTAGAACTCTCCCGCTTTTGAGTGTAATTGCATTGATTGTCTCGGAGGAGTTCACATCGGGTTGCGCAATCTGCGTTTCCAGCATTTTGTTGAGCACTTGCAACTGATCTAGCCTTTGAAGAATGAGCTGATTGTCCTTCTGCTACTGTACCGGAGTCACGGCCAATTGGGCAACAATAGAAATCAGAGATGGTTCCTAATTGCTTTGTTTCTCTTCGTGCCTTTGGTGCGTTCCCTGATTTTGGTGGTTGTAATTCTTTGGCCTTGGTAATTGCCGCTTTGGTAGTAAAAATACTAGTCCAATCATGGTATTCAAACAATATTTATAATCCGAGTGACCTCGAGTCGAACCTAAGAGAAAAACCCAGATTAGTCCAAAGCTAGCTAGTAACGCCAAATGCGAGTCTACCAAATAAAAGGGGGGGTTTTTCCTCCAGGTGAGGTTTCTCTAGTGAATACTAAAGACAGGTTCAAATTTGGTTAAGAAGTAAAGTAATAGAGAAAACGTTGTCGGAATCCTATTTCTCCCATAGGTCATGCGATTAGCAATGCAAAATAGAAATATATTCATGGGTTAATTTGGTTGATTATTCTAGGCTAAAGTATCACGCATTCTAAATTCAACTCTCGCTCCTTCTCTAGAATGGGAATGACACCTATGTGGCACAATTCTCAATATCTCGCTCTATTGAATCGTGTAGAACAAAAGTCTCCCAATCTCAACCTCTCGGTCTATTAATTGCCAATGTCACTCTCGCGCACAAAAACTATCTAAAATAATCATACTTGGTCTTTTAAACAACCTAAGTTCAATTCTCATTCCATCCCTAGGTGTTTTATCAATTCATACTCATTCATGTGTTTCGTCAAACACTTGGTGTGCATAGAATTAACATGAAGAACAAGCATAAGAATTTCAACCAAACTTCACTCATATAGATAAAAGAACTTGTCTTGCATTACAACCTAACCTAAAGGATCCATAAGGATCCCAACTACAATGGGACTACTCACTCATGGTGAGTTTGAAACAAAACATAGTTTTTAATTGAAATTGTTTACCAATTGAAGACAAACAAGTAAGGATTGACTAGAGGGTTGATGTAGGATCTTCAATTGTGTGTGTCTTCTTCGAATTCTTGACAATTGTCCAAGTCGTCCAAGAGCAATTCGTCTAGGGTTTCGATTTCTGGAAGATCCCCTTCTAAATTTGCATCTCATTCTATTTATCCTCTTCCAAGATTTCCAAATTTTACATGCAGTGCCCGAATCAAAAGTGATTCGGGCAAGGCTTAATGAGTTGATTCGGACAGAGTGTCCGAATCAAACTCTCACTGCTGTCTAGAAGCTGGGCTAATCAATAATCCATGGCCGAACACTTTTGATTCAGTCAACCTCACAATTGATTCGGTCAAAATCTTTGTAGAGCCAAACTGATTCGGGCAGCTCGCTTCTTCCTTGGCCGAATCACTTTTGATTCGGTCAAGTCTTCATTTGATTCGGTCAAACCCTTCAAGGTTCTCCCCGAGTAAAGCTGATTCGTGTAGCTGAGGGTGATTCGGCCAAGCTATTGGGTGAATCACTTTTGATTAGGGCGGATTACTATTGCAGCTTGTCCAATCTTGCTTTTTTATCTCGATTTTCTTCGGTCCACTTCGTATCATGTAATACGCATTTTTAACCTGAAATGGGCAAAGAAAACATCAAACGACTTCATAAAATAAAAAAGTAAGGGGGAAAATTCGGACAAATATAAGGTTATTTGTCCGCTTATCAAAACACCCCACACTTAAGTCTTGTTCGTCTCGAACAAGTATATGCATAAGTCAACCGTGAAATTCGCAGCGTCTCAGTCAGACAGATTTGTGAACAAGCAGTTGCTGCAGCACACTCTTGTTCACTCGGAAATTGTCTCAGCAAACAATGAACAAGATAGAAGTTTGTTCACCCAGTTCGGCCAACTGCCTACGTCTGGGGAGGACTATTCTTCAGTCCTCAATCCACTAAACACAAAGGTCTCCAAGTACTCTCGGTTACAACTCCACGCAACCTATGCTACTCAACCTTGTGTGGATCACTCAACACAATCAGAACAGGCTCTGACTTGTGTCTGCACACCCTCTACAAATGTCAATCTAGAATAGCTACTGTCTCCCCGAAACTCAGCCTATTCTAAACTACACTCAACTCTGCAGGGTTGCTGTAGCACACAGCTGATGCACAAATGTCCGCGTCGCTCCAAAGCCTTCTGCCGAGCCGATCAAACAATTCCACGAGCGTTGCACACTCTGGAATACTCCCCCTCACTCAGTGACCTCCTGCCACTAGCGAGAACTGCCGCTTAGACACTCGACCGAGCCACTCACTCGTCAGTTCTTTCGCGGCTGCCCTTGATCAACCAACAAGCACCACTGCTCTGAATTGGCTTCCAGATCAAGCTCAGATCAGACTACGCAAGTCCTGATCTCCTTCTCCTTCTGTCACCACAGCTCTGCGCTCACGCTCTGCTCTCGGGTGATGATCGAAGAACTCGTCCGTCGCACACCAAAATTGCTCTCTCTGAATTCTGTGTATGCACTCGTGTATCCCTCAGCTTCGATCAACCTCTCTGCTCTGAACTCCTTTCTCTTAAATAGCAGCACCAGCTTTAAGCAAGACCAGAATTAAACAATGTCCCAAAAAGAACAATTATCTCCTAAAATTTAGGAGATTAGATTTGAGTTTGATCTTCAACACAAAACTCCTTTTCAAGCTAGGAAACCCCACTGGAATATTCTCCACAGCACTTTAAAATATTCTTCTGGTGTTCTCCGCAAAGCTGTCAGGCCTTCTAGCCAAGCCCAGGTTGCTGCTGCTTCTCGGACAGATGTTGCAGCTACTTGAACAAGCTCCTGCTATAGCATCCCTGCTGTAGCTGCTCCTTGTTCACTTGTGCTGGTTTTGTAAATCTATGCCATACAGCATCATCAATCTCCCCCTTGGCATTTTGACAAAACCATACCGAGATTTGTTTGTTGTTTTTTTTTTTCTTAACCTCCTTCTCTTCTCCTCCCCCTTTTTGGTATAAATGACAAGGGGGTGCTCCTGGCTGCCCTAGGGAGGCAATACACAGAGCCCCAAAGAGGCCCTCAGGTCTTCGAACCGAACTGCATCCAGAGCTTTTGTGAAGATATCAGCAAGCTGTTTGGCAGACACCACATGCTGTAGCGCAATGATATTCTTTTCTACTAGGTCACGGATGAAGTGATGACGAATGTCTATGTGCTTGGTTCTGCTGTGCTGAACGGGATTCTTAGATATGCTGATGGCACTCATGTTGTCACAGTAGAGAGTCATTTCATCTTGATCAAGACCATACTCAATCAGCATTTGCTTCATCAACAACATTTGTGCACAGCAGCTCCCAACAGCTATGTATTCAGCCTCGGCTGTGGATAATGAAATGTTGTTTTGCTTCCTGCTGAACCAGGACACCAGGTTATTTCCTAGAAAGAAGCATCCTCCCGAAGTGGTCTTCCTGTCCTCTGGGCATCCTGCCCAGTCCGCATCACTTTATCCTACCAGATTAGCATTTGTGTCCTTAGTATACCATAAGCCATAGTTCGCAGTTCCTCCAACATACCGAAGGATTCGCTTGACCAACTGCAAGTGACTATCTTTGGGACAGGCTTGAAATCTGGCACAGACTCCTACTGCAAAGGAAATGTCGGGGCGGCTGGCAGTCAGGTACAGTAAGCTCCCAATCATGCTTCTGTAGATTGTCTGACTCACTTCCACTCCATGTTCATCTTTGATGGCTTTACATGAGTGGCAGCAGGGGTTCGTTTGTGACTGGCCTTATGTAGCTGAAATTTTTGCAGAAGAATCTTGCTGTATTTGCTTTGTGCAATAAAGATGCCATCTTCTTTCCGGGTAACCTCCAGACCAAGAAAATATGACAGTTCTCCGACCATGCTCATTTGAAATTCCTCCTGCATGTGATCCACAAACTGCTTCACCAGGTGCTGAGACTTTGATCCAAAGACAATATCATCCACATAGATTTGTGCAATGATCACATCTGACTTGGTTCTTTTTACAAATAGAGTTTTGTCAGCTCCCCCTCGTTTGTAGCCATGTTTTTCCAGAAACACTGTCAACCTCTCATACCATGCCCGAGGAGCCTGTTTCAGTCCGTATAAGGCTTTCTTCAACTTATATACATGCTCCGGGTGATGGGGATCTTCAAAGCCTTTTGGTTGAGAAACATATACTTCTTCAGAGAGATCTCCGTTCAGGAACGCACTTTTGACATCCATTTGGTATAATTTAAACCCTAGGAAACAAGACATGGCTAGAAGGAGTCTGATGGCCTCCAGACGAGCAATTGGAGCAAACGTTTCTTCAAAATCTATGCCCTCAATCTGAGAGTATCCTTGAGCAACCAGTCTGGCTTTATTTCTTGTGATGTTTCCTTTTTCATCAGTTTTGTTTTTGAAGATCCACTTTTTGCCTATAATATTTACTCCATTGGGTCTGTCCACCAGGTCCCAAACACCGTGTCTTTCGAACTCTGCCAGTTCTTCCTGCATCGCCATCATCCAGAATTCATCACTCATGGCTTCCTTGAAGTTCTTAGGTTCAATGCTGGACAAAAAACATGTATTGAGATAAGCATGGCTTCTGGTTCTTCTTCTTTCTGCCGGGTCTCCAATCACATTTGTCAGGGGATGATTCTTCTGAATCTTCTTCGGAGGCTGCCTTGAAGGTGGATCAGGAGCCTCAGTGTTCAGATCTTCAGACAAGCTTTCTAATTGTTCATCTGGATTTTCTACTTCAGCACTTGCTGTAGCATCTTCTGGAGCTACAGCTTGTTCACTTCTGTTCTGACTGACAGGCACCTCTTTAGAGTCAGAGTCTTCATCATCAGTGGCAGTATCAGTGGCAGGGACTTCCTCAGCATCATTGACTACTACATTTATGGATTCAATTACTGTATTTGTCCGCTGGTTATAGACTCGATAAGCCCTGCTGTTTGTCGACTAACCCAAGAACACTCCAGGATCACTCTTTGGGTCAAGTTTCTTCCTATACTCCCGATCTCTTAGAATGAAATAGTCACTTCCAAAGATGTGGAAATATTTAACTGTGGGCTTCTTCTAATTCCAGAGCTCATAGCAGGTCTGGTTGGTTCCTCTCCGTAAGGTGACTCTGTTGATGATGTAACATGCGGTGTTCATGGCCTCTGCCCAAAATCTCAGGGGAACCCTCTTAGCATGAATCATGACTCTGGCCATTTCTTGAATTGTTCGATTCTTTCGTTCCACTTCACCATTCTGCTGAGGGGTGATGGGAGAAGAATACTGATGTAAGATACCCCTTTGACGACAGAAATCATCCATAGCTTCGTTTTCAAATTCCCTACCATGATCACTGCGAATGCTGCTGATTCTGAGATTTTTCTCTTGCTCTAGACGGGACACCAGTGACACTATAACTTTCACAGTATCTGATTTTTCTCTGATAAAATCAATCCAGGTGAATCTGGAGTAGTCATCAACACAGACGAAAGCATACCTTTTTCTGCCCAGACTCTCAACTTCCATCGGTCCCATCAGGTCCATGTGAATCAACTGTAGAGGTCTGGTAGTACCTACATCTTTGACTCTTGGGTGTGAAGCCTTCTTTTGTTTCCCAATCTGACAATCTCCACAGATAGAGTTTGTCTCCCCTTTTATCAGCGGTATTCCTCTGACTAGTCCTTCTGTTGCAATTCTCTTCACAGTTCTCTGTTTAACATGGCCCATCCTTCTGTGCCATAGAATCATTTCCTCGGCCTTTGTCAGCATACATTTCGGAACCGGTGAGTTTGCACTCACGTTGAGAAGATAACAGTTACTTTTTGATCTGGCTCCTTCCATTATACATTCTCCAGATTTGTCGAAAACTTTACACGAGTCTTTCGTAAATTTCACCTGTTTAGTTCCATCACACAGCTGACTAATGCTTATGAGGTTTGCCTTTAGTCCTTCCACTAGCAAGACATTGCTCAGGTTCGGCATTCCTTCAACTGCCAAAGTTCCCTTTCCTAGAACTCTTCCTTTCAGGCCGTTTCCAAACTTCACCCGTTGTTCCAGGCAAAATGTTATGTTTTTCAAGAAGGATCTTTCTCCTGTCATGTGCCCTGAACAACCACTGTCAAAATACCAGCTTATCTTGTCCGAGGTGCTTGCTGTGCTGACAAGTGCGAGAAGCTGAGTCCGCGCATGTTTCTGCTTGATTGGTTTCCTGGCTGAACCTTTTTCGGTATACGCTGAAGAACAGTTCCTTTTTATGTGACCTTTGTGCCCGCAGCTATAACATCTTTTATACTTTGAGACTCTCTTGTCACGGTGATACAGAGGTTGCTATAGCAGGTGCTGGTTCACTCTTCCTTGTGTTTTTCTGCCTCTTCTGACTGATCTGTATCTGGCCAAGTTGCATTCATCCTCACTCAGATCTTTCTCGTCTTCACTTCCACTGGCAGAGAGAGCCCTCTTTTTCATCGGTTTGCTGGTGCAGTTGATTTGTCGTTGACCGTATCCTGCACAGTTCCAGCATTGGACACCCTTTTTTATTTCTTTCTTCTCATCTTCATTCTGAGCAGGTTCCTTCCCTTTCCTTTTATTTTCTCCACCTCTTCTGAATTGTTTTCGTGAAGATGAGCTTTGCCCAAGTCTTGAGTCCATGTTCTTCAGGAGCTTTCCAAGGTTCTTGACTAGTATACTCAGCTGGTCATCTGGAACTGGCTTCTTAGCTTCTGTTTCAGCCTTCAGTCCAATATTCTTGTCCTTAGGAGTGATGTCTTCTTTAACCAGCTTCATCTCAAATTGTTTGAGGGATCCCATCAACTCTTCCAGCCTCATGAATCTGACATTTTGAGCCTCTTCAATGGCCGTCACTTTCATGTCAAATCTTGTGGGCAGCGATCTGAGTACCTTCCTGATCAGATTCTCTTCAGGGATAGGTTCACCAAGAGCATGGGCTTCATTTGGAAGATCACAGAGTTTAGCATTAAACTCAGTGACAGTCTCCTCTTCCAGCATTCTGAGATTCTCAAACTGTGTGGCAATGATCTACAATCTTGACAGCTTTACTCTATCTGTTCCTTCATGAGCAGTTTGCAGAATTTCCCAAGCTTGTTTGGCCATGTCACAATTTGATATCAGCTTGAAATTGTTAGCATCAACTGCAGCAAAAATCGCATTCAGAGCCTTTGAATTACCAGTGCTGCAGCTCCCTCTTCAGCAGTCCATTGTTCTTCAGGCTTTATCCTCGTGACTCCCTGTTCATCCATGGTGATTGGGGGAGACCACTGGACCACGATAGCTCTCCAGGTCTTCTCATCGATGGCCTTGAGAAAGGCTTTCATCCTAGCCTTCCAATATCCATAGTTGCTTTCTTCCAACAACAGAGGTCTGCTTGTGCTCTGTCCTTCCTTCATTGTCTTGGCTTCTTCAGAGACACTGTAGGATCTTTTACTATGTGTGTCGAGTTCCCGCTCTAATACCAATTGAAATTCGCAGCGTCTCAGTCAGACAGATTTGTGAACAAGCAGTTGCTGCAGCACACTCTTGTTCACTCAGAAATTGTCTCAGCAAACAATGAACAAGACAGAAGTTTGTTCACCCAGTTCGACTTACTGCCTACGTCTGGGGAGGACTATTCTTCAGTCCTCAATCCACTAAACAAAAAGGTCTCCAAGTACCCTCGGTTACAACTCCACGCAACCTATGCTACTCAACCTTGTGTGGATCACTCGACACAATTAGAATAGGCTCTGACTTGTGTCTGCACACCCTCTACAAATGTCAATCTAGAATAGCTACTGTCTCCCTGAAACAGCCTATTCTAAACTACACTCAACTCTGCAGGGTTGCTGTAGCAACTGCTGTAGCACACAGCTGATGCACAAATGTCTGCGTCGCTCCAAAGCCTTCTGCCGAGCCGATCGAACAATTCCACGAGCGTTGCACACTCTGGAATACTCCCCCTCACTCAGTGACCTCCTGCCACTAGCGAGAACTGCCACTTAGACACTCGACCGAGCCACTCACTCGTCAGTTCTTCCGCGGCTGCCCTTGATCAACCAACAAGCACCACTGCTCTGAATTGGCTTCCAGATCAAGCTCAGATCAGACTACGCAAGTCCTGATCTCCTTCTCCTTCTGTCACCACAGCTCTGCGCTCACGCTCTGCTCTCGAGGGATGATCGAAGAACTCGTCCGTCGCACACCAAAATTGCTCTCTCTGAATTCTGTGTATGCACTCGTGTATCCCTCAGCTTCGATCAACCTCTCTGCTCTGAACTCCTTTCTCTTAAATAGCAGCACCAGCTTTAAGCAAGACCAGAAATAAGCAATGTCCCAAAAAGAACAATTATCTCTTAAAATTTAGGAGATTAGATTTGATTTTGATCTTCAACACAAAACTCCTTCTCAAGCTAGGAAACCCCACTGGAATATTCTCCACAGCACTTTAAAATATTCTTCTGGTGTTCTCCGCAAAGCTGCCAGGCCTTCTAATCAAGCCCAGGTTGCTGCTGCTTCTCGGACAGATGTTGCAGCTACTTGAACAAGCTCCTGCTATAGCATCCCCTGCTGTAGCTGCTCCTTGTTCACTTGTGCTGGTTTTGTCAATCACTGCCATACAGCATCATCAAACCGGAGAGTAAGATGATAAATCGTATATGACAGTATCAAAGCACGTAGCAAATCTCCTGCACATAAAACACATCCAACCCCTACTCACATAACATAACATAAAAATAACTAAACAAAGTAAATTAATCTACTCCTAACTCACCGTCGTAGGAATCACGGATGCATTTAGCGTATGCATCAAGCCTTTAAACCCCTGGGCTACCCTAGTGGACGAATTATAGTCTCTTGAGAGTTTTCAGAATAGGAATACTCACAAATCCTACTCGCAAGCATCCATGAGACTTGAAAATCCAAATATAGTTTGCTAAGCAAGTAGTTCTTTATCAGCCCACATAATAATAGAGTTGTGCAAATCATTCACTTCACGCAAACTCTAAGGATCATTCACTTCAATGCGACAATAAATATTCATAGAATGGATATCAAAACTAGCATTCGTCAAATTTTCAAATTACCACTCAATTTTCTATGCAAGTAGTATAAAGAAGAGCGTCTCTTACACATTTTGTCGAGTCAATCACCTATGCTTGCTAAGGGTAAGTCCATAAGCTCATGACAACAAACTCATTCTCAAGTTTTAGACTATATGTCATAATCCATAAGAGAAGAGGATTTTTGACATTGAAAATTTTAAAATTCACTCGTACAAATCTTGATGCTTAAGTAATAAATTACGAGGGTCATACCTTAGACGTTTCCTGAAAGCGAAATGCAAATGCCCTAATCACACACATGCGAAAGAACTTGCGGAATAGGTACAAAGTCAAGAATTAACTGTGTTTAATATTTTTCTTGCGTTTATACAAATGCTTTCAAGAGGAAACTTACCTTCCTAACCCTCGGCATTTGTAAAAGTTTTCCTTGACCCAAAAAACAAACAAATAATAATTTTTATGTTTATACAAAAGCTTTCAAGAGGGAACTTACCTTCCTAACCCTCGGCGTTTGTAAAACCTTAAAAATATATTTTTTTCTTTCTTGCGCCTTTTTCGCAAACACTTTATTTGACCCTACACTTACAATGTGCCTAAGTGAGATATAATAGAGCATGAAGTGTGAGCTAAACAAATGCAAAGGCTAAATAAGAATGCTAAAGTCACCTAAAAGCAAACAAGACTTAATATGAGGTTTTTATATGAATACTATTTTTATTTTAACTAGACTTAACTTCATTCTTCATGGACAGAAAGAGCTCATAAATATATCGAACTAAGCTAGTCAAAAACACCGAATCATGTGAATAAAATCATCATAAAAAATGTCAATCAACTTAAAGATACGATTCATGAATTCAAATCACAACTCATTCCAAATCATATTATTAAATGATACTACTTAATCGCTTAGCAAACATTACTTCGTGTGATCAATATTTAAAGCTACGATGAAAGCAATCATGCGAGTATAATCCGCACAACAATAAATATGTAGCATAGAATCATGTTGTTGAGAAAATAAAAGCATAAGCGCAAAACACCCTGAAATATTCGCAGTGCCTCTGAGTTGCAGACTTTGTATAAGCAGTTGCTATAGCACACTCTTGAACCGGCAGATCTTGTGCAGCAAGAAAGAACAATGAACAGCAATTTGTTCACCCAGTTCGGCCAAGTGCCTACCTCTGGCAAAGGCTGAACCTCAGTCTTTTAATTCACTAGTCTCAAGGTTTGTTATACAACACGGTTCGGCTCACACAACCTATGCTACTCAACCTTAGCTAGTACCTCGATCACAATCAGAACAGGCTCTGACTTGTGTCTCAACCACCTACACTTGTATCAATTCAGAATAGCTACTGATCCAACTAACTCAGCCTATTCTAATTAACACAAAGTCTCTAAGGAAGCATGACATGGCCAGGAGAAATTTGATGGCTTCCAACCGAAAACCTGGTGCAAAGGGGCTACAATTCTCTAGTTTACGTTCAGACGAGATTCAGAGGTCTAAAGGGTCAAACAAGCGAGTCTCTGACACTGCAGTGACTACCGCGCCGGAAGCACACTTTAGCAGAGTTAATGTCTTCTTAGAGCGCTTATTTAATGTCTTCATAGGGAGCGCGACTAATGTCTTCATCCGGAGCGGAATGCAATTGATGACGTCAGCATTGGGCCCACAGCCCCAAATCAGATGTAGAAGTTTTCAAGATTTAGAAGTCTCTCCGTCCTATAAATACAGACCTGCCACAACACAATTGAGCATCAATTCTTAGAGAGAATCTTCAGCACGAGAATCCAGAAGACGAATTCAGAGAAGCGGACACTACGTGAGGATTTCGAGGCGGATCACTATTCACGGCCGGAATTACTGTTCACTACCGGAGTTACTGTTCACCGCTACAGTATTATTCCTAAACTCAGTTTATTTCCATTGTTTTAGATGACTCGTAGTAGCTAAACCCTTAATTTCAGTTTGAAGATTTTGTGTTGCAACGTACTGTTTGAGATATTCATGTTTAGTAATTCAATTCAGTAAATTCCTATTCTTCGTTTGAATTGCATGCTCTGATTATCAAGTTAGCGTATCATAGTGGTGAAACTGAGTTGATGTCTACGACATGATATTGGATTGACTTCCCTATTAGCTAAGCCTAGCGGTGTAACCTAATTGGTGTTGTTGATCGAGTAATCGTTAACCCTATTCGAGAACTTAGCGGTTGAGATTAGGTAGAACAGTAGAGTCGGCATTAACCTAGCGGGATTGTTAGACTAGAAACGGTAGTTTACTCGTTGATGCACGTCACAATCGATGATTACCAGTTGCAATGCATATCCCTAAACTGATTTTTCTCTGAATTTGATAACAACAAATGTTATTCCTGCAACACCCTTTTCATCGTGACAATTAATTAGTAGAACTTTATAGTTGATTGCTCTCTCTTGGGTTCGACCCTGCTTACCGCTTGCTGAGTGTTAACAGGAGATTATAAATATAAGTTTGGCGCACACAACGACGTGCCGTCAGTCTGCTGTAGGATCCTCTGGTGTATGGCCTTGTTCACTCCTGTTCCGTCTTACTAGTGCAGCTTCAGTGCCTGAGTCTTCGTCATTTAAGCAAGTGGGAGTTGCTTCTTCAACATCATTGACGACTACATTAATGGATTCCATCACTGTCTTCGTCCTTTCATTATAAACTCGATATGCCCGGCTGTTTACTGAGTAGCCCAAGAACATCCCAGCATCACTCTTGGGGTCAAGCTTCTTTCTGTATTTACTGAGTAGCCCGATTCTCCTTGCTGAACTATCAATCGCTTTTTTCGAAGAGCCGAACTTCTGCTGCAGAACAGTTACTACAGCTTCTTGAGACAGCTCCCGCTATAGCAGCAGCTTGTTCACTGGGCTTGTTCACGAGAGCTAATTTTGTCAAATGAATGCCATTCTGCGTTATCATTATCCCCCTTGGCATTTTGACAAAACCCTTCATAGATGATTCAATGTTTCGATCTATCATTTTCCAGTCCTCGGCTCTCCCTCCTGTTTTCTTTCTCCCCCTTTTTGTAACATATGCCAAGGGGAATGGGTGTGGGACTGGCTTATGGTGCCAAAACGTAGAGACCCAAAGAGGCTCTCAGGTCTTCGAATCTGGTTGCATCCAGAGGCTTGGTGAAGATGTCTGCGAGTTGTTTATCGGTCACAATGTGGTGAAGAGCAATGATCTTCTTCTCGACTAGATATCTGATGAAGTGATGCCGAATATCAATGTGTTTGGTTCTACTGTGCTGAGCTGGGTTCTTGAAGATGCTGATAGCGCTCATGTTGTCACTGTAGAGAACCATTTCACGTTGATTGAGACCATACTCAGCCAGTATTTGCTTCATCCAAACCATCTGAGCACAGCAGCTTCCTGCCGCAATATACTCTGCCTCAGCCGTGGCAGGGAGATGCTATTTTGTTTTCTGCTAATCTAGGATACCGGGTTGTTTCCTAGGAAGAAGCAACCTCTAGAGGTGCTCTTCCTATCCTCAGCACAACCTGCCCACTCTGCATCACTGTATCCTACCGGATTTGCATTTGCATCATTAGTATACCACAAGCCATAGTTTACAGTACCTCTAACATATCGGGTGATCCTTTTAACCAGCTGCATGTGACTTTCTTTTGGACAGGCTTGAAATCTTGCACATACTCCTACTACAAAGGAGATGTTGGGATGACTAGCAGTCAGATACGCAGGCTACCAATCATCCTTCTGTAGATAGCCTGATTTACTTCCACCCCGGTTTCATCTTTGATAGCTTTGATATGCTGGTGTTCGTTTGTGACTGGCGTTATCTAGCTGGATTCACCAGGTTCTTGCTATATTTGCTTTGTGCTACAAAGATTCCATCCTCTTTCTGGGAGATTTCCAGTCCGAGGAAATAAGTCAGCTCTCCTACCATGCTCATTTTTAATTCATTCTGCATGTGATCCACAAACTGCATGTGCATCGACTACAGGAAGCTGAACGCTGTAACGCGCAAGGACCACTTTCCGCTACCCTTCATGGACCAGATGCTGGATCGCTTGGCAGGTAAGCCTTACTTTTGTTTTTTGGACGGATATTCAGGTTACAATCAGATACCCATAGCTGCGGAGGATCAAGAGAAGACCACGTTCACATGCCCCTTCGGAACATTTGCGTTTCGGCGTATGTCTTTTGGGCTGTGCAACGCGCCAGGTACGTTCCAACGCCTCGTCATGAGCATTTTCTCTGATATGATTGGTATATGCATAGAAGTGTTCATGGATGATTTCACTGTATATGGGAGTACCTTTGATGCATGTTTAACACATCTAGATAAAGTCTTAGCGCGCTGCATCTCTAAGAACTTAGTGCTAAATTACGAAAAATGTCATTTCATGGTAACGCACGGAGTAGTACTAGGTCATATCATTTCAGAGGAGGGTATTAAGGTAGACAAAGCTAAGATAGATATTATTTCTAATCTGCCTTATGCCACCAACGTGCGCGACGTGAAATCGTTCTTAGGGCATGCTGGGTTTTACAGGCGTTTTATTAAGGATTTCTCTAAAATTTGCATACCCCTGTCTAACCTGTTGCAAAAAGACGTGTGCTTCGATTTTACTGATGAGTGCAAGGCGGCGTTCGATAAGCTGAAAGAGGCGCTGACCAGTGCGCCAGTGATGCGCGCACCTGACTGGAACCTGCCATTCGAGCTGATGTGTGACGCAAGTGACTACGCAGTAGGAGCAGTCTTGGGGCAGCGCGAGGACAAGAAGCCGCATGCCATCTACTATGCATCACGCACACTGGACTCCGCGCAGAAGAACTACACCACCACGGAGAAGGAGCTTCTGGCAATTGTATTTGCGCTGGAGAAGTTCCGAGCATATGTTCTAGGCGCCAGAGTCATCATCTACACGGACCACGCAGCTATCCGCTACCTCATGTCCAAAAAAGAGACCAAGCCGCGCCTGATGCGCTGGGTACTTCTGCTTCAGGAATTCGACTTAGAGATCAAAGATAAGAAGGGCACGGAAAATACCGTCGCTGATCACCTGAGCAGGATCGTAAAGGATGAGGAGCCAGGGCAGATCAAGGAGACATTCCCTGACGAGCATCTGATGGCGCTAACAGGTAAGGTACCATGGTATGCGCATATCGCAAATTACCTGGTCACAGGTGCGTTCCCTCCTCATTTCAATAAAACTCAGTGCATGCGATTGAAACATGAGTCCAAGCATTACCTTTGGGATGATCCTTACATGCTTAGAATAGGTCCAGATCGGATATTAAGACGTTGCGTGCCTGACCATGAGATTAACTCTGTGTTGATGTTTTGTCATGCGCACGCCTGTGGAGGACATTTCGGTCCCAAGCGCACGAGCAGGAAGATCTTGGACTGCGGATTCTACTGGCCGCACCTATTCAGAGATGCCTATGACCACTGCAGGAAGTGTGACAGGTGCCAGCGCACTGGAGGGATCTCCGCGCGCAACGAGATGCCGCAGACCCCGATTTTGGTGGATGAAGTGTTCGATGTTTGGGGAATCGACTTCATGGGTCCATTTCCCCCATCTGCCGGCTACGAGTACATACTGGTGGCCGTGGATTACGTATCCAAATGGGTCGAAGCTAAGGCCACGCGCAAGGATGATGGTAAGACTGTCGCTGATTTTCTCAGAACTAACATATTTTGCAGGTACGGAGTGCCTAAGGCAGTTATCAGCGACCAGGGGACGAACTTCTGCAACAGGGTTGTGGCGCAAGTTTTCAAGCACTATGGGGTGCGCCACAAGACGTCCACCGCTTACCATCCGCAGACAAATGGACAGGCCGAAGTTTCTAACAGAGAGATCAAGCGCATCTTGGAAAAGACTGTGAGGCCGTCGCGCAAGGATTGGAGCCAGCGCCTGGATGATGCGCTATGGGCATACCGCACTGCACACAAGACGCCCATTGGAACCTCACCATTCCGGCTGGTCTATGGGAAGGCATGCCACCTGCCAGTAGAGCTCGAGCACAAGGCATATTGGGCCTTACGTATTTGCAACTTGAACTTGGAGGAGGCAGGAAAAGAACGCGCATTTGAGCTGAGCGAACTAGAAGAACTGCGCCTGGACGCCTATGAGGGACTGCGCGATTACAAAGCGCGCACCAAAGCATTTCACGACAAGCATATCCTCCGGCGCACGTTTGAACCAGGAGATCAGGTATTATTGTTTTCATCCCGCCTGAAACTCATGCCTGGGAAGTTGCGCAGCAAGTGGACGGGACCATACACCGTCACCAAGGTTTTCCCCTACGGCACAATTGAATTAGAAGACGGGCACCAGCATCGTTTTCAGGTTAACGGGCAGAGAGTCAAACGGTACTTGGGCGAACCTTGGGATGGCGCAGCACGCAACATTGACTTGGCCGAGCCAGAGATAGTGGACGTGCAAGCTGCTGCGCCAGACGCACCACCAGATGCTTCAGAGGGAGAACTAGCACCCATCGCATATATCTCCTCTTCCTCTGCATCTACCCTCATTACGAATAATGTATCACATGCTGACCTTCCCTTGTACCCTTTGCGCAGGACCAATGAGATCGTAACACAAGCTCTGGCGCAAGGACACTCAGGAGCAAGAGTGGGGGAGGCTGCAGACGCACTTCTTGGCACGTAACGAGGTACCGTCGAGCCAACGACGTTAAACAAAGGCACTTGTCGGGAGGTAACCCGACACATTTTATTTTGGCACATTTTATTCTGCTTGTTTTGCTTTTTTTTGAGTGTTTTTAGCTAGTTTAGGGTTTGGTAGTTTTTTAGTCACACATGTGCGCAGCCTCCGTGCGCTTGAGCTTGAGTCGTGGGGACACGTCTCTGTTCAAGTGTGGGGGGGGGGGGGGGGCGTTACTCTTACATTTCATGTTTTGAGCATTTTTAGTATAGCTTAGTTTAAGTTGAAGAGAATTAGTAGCTGTAGTGCGCTAAGGTGCAGGATGCGCATGCGCTCCAGCTTGTGTTGCGCTATCCGTATTGCGTGCGCCGTTCTCTACTGTTTTAGCATAATTTTTTCGTTTTTTCTGCTCCTGTCAGTTGGGATATACAGGGGATGTGGAGTTGATAGAAATGCTCCAGAGAGGCGGTTAGTCGCTTGTGCTTCGAAGGCGAGGTATATGGTCGAGTGCGCTAGTGGAGGCCGGTGCTTCGCAACCTTCGGAACAAAAGAGCGCGCTCAGTCACGCAGATGCCAAAGGCGAAATACCCAAAGCGTGGCGAGGTGGGAAAACAGACCACCTTCTCTCTGGAAGCCGAGCTAAGGAAAGCGGGCGCGGTTGCAAACGCGTGCGCCGACCGGCGCAGACGGACCAAGGAGGGAGAGCGGAACGAGTTCCATAGCTGCTATCCGAAGGCTGAGATTGGAACTGTTCTGGGAATGAAACAAATTGGAAAGGAAGCTGTACAAAAGAAAAATACCAGCAGAAGCAGATGATTTGCGTTACAAAGAATCAGCACGCGCACTACTTAGTACCTGCGTGCGCAAGACCAAAAGGATATCATCAAAGGCTCAGGTTCCCAGGAAGTGTGCGAACGAATCACGCACTGGAAGAAGCTCGCGCAAGAAACCATATACCTATCTTCGGAGCGGGAGCTGACAACCAGGAGCCTAAGAAGAGCTATCTCCCAGTCATCCAAAGATCTTCATCCCGGCTGAGAGGTAATGAAATTTCGGGATTATTATACTAGAACTGTTGAGTGCAGTTGTGCGCAGGTGATAGAGCAGCACAAGTTGAGCAACTGTGCATTTTGCGCTAGAATGCAAGGTTGTGCGCTAGTCTCCAGAAAAGGTAATTGTATCCGCGTTTCAATACTTGTTCGGGACGAACAAGGGGCAAGTGTGGGGGGTTTGATAGAGCCTAGTTGTACACATTACTTAGGTCATAACCCTGTGCTTGTTTGCAATATTTCATGAGCAAGATTACTCGTTTCCAATGTTTTTGTATATCAGGTCAGAACGAGTCCTTGAGTCGGATACGCGCTAACAGGCAGCATTCTAGGAGTGAAAGATCAGCCTGCGGAGCTAGCGGCGCAAACAGAAGAAGAAATGGCGAAAGACAGCAGATGTGCGCTACCCGATTGCGCCAATCAATGCTGTGCGCCAGGCGCAAAGTCCCAGTGACCAGATTTGGAAGTTGCCAAAAGATGAACTTCCTGGGGCACTATTTAAACAAAGAAAGTCTAGGGTTTCAACAGACCGGAACATCATCACTCAGCGGCATTCCAGAGGCACTGCGCGGCAGAACTGGAAAACACACGGACCTGTCAAGGAGAGTTGCGCCAGCCGACTGCGCCAGCCAAGAGAAGACACTGCACGCACTATTTGCTACCGTTTTCTCTGATACAGTAGTTGTTATTTACTATTTTATGATGTTTACCACTAGCATGTCTAGCTAAACACTTAGTGTTGGTCGGCATGAACCTATGATGTATTACCTTTGAGACTTGAGCTTAATGCATAGTTTATTTACTTGTATTAATTCTGTGCGTACTGAGACAGTTAGTTGCCTGAGTAGGGGAAGCCTTGAACCGCAATCTTACTTGTGTTGCTTGCTTGTCACCTGTTAAACTAGTTGCATGCGTAGGGGAAGCCTTGAACCGCAAACTTACCGTGACAATTAGGAGTAGCGAGTTAGGGTAGGCAGTTGCTACTGTGACAGGATTCGCAGCTGTTTAGTCTAGTTCTAGGATTAATAGCACATGAACTTTGAACGGAACATGCGCGTGTGTTAGGAACCCTTTACCGGACACTAACCCAAGTAGGACACAAACTATAGACATTTAGAGTCGATGATAAGGAATGCATTCATAGAGGATTGTCTGCCCAGCACTTCTCATAAACATAGTATCTCATCTATACTGCCTGCGCACGTCTAGTGCAATTCCCCGCGTTACGATATTCACTGCTACTCGCGCATCGCGCAAAACCCCCAATCACTCACGCAACCCCCGTTTTCTTAAGTGTAGGTTACTGGCTAAGACTCACTGCTTGCTCCCTGTGGAGATCGACCCTTACTTAACCGCTGTACTAGTGGGAGAGGAAGGATTATATTTGACGCGCACGACGACGCGCGATCACTGAGTCACATATACTTCTTCTAAAAGATCACCATTCAGAAATGCACTCTTGATATCCATTTGATACAACTTAAATCCCAGGAAGCATGACATGGCCAGGAGCAGTCTGATGGCTTCCAACCGAGCAAATGGTGCAAAGGTTTCATCGAAATCCAGGCCTTCAATTTGGGTGTACCCTTGTGCAACCAGTCTGGCTTTATTCCTTGTGATGTTTCCCTTCTCATCAGTCTTGTTCTTGAAGATCCACTTGGTGCCTATGATGTTTATTCCTTTTAGTCTAGCAACCAAGTCCCACACATCGTGTCTCTTGAACTCAGCTAGTTCTTCCTGCATTGCTATCATCCAGTATTCGTCGCCCATGGCTTCCTTGAAGTTCTTTGGTTCTGTACAGGATAGAAAACAGGTGTTACATATAAACAGGCAGGTGTTGAGATGTGAGATACTTCTAGTTCTTCTCCCTTTCAGTCGGATCTCCAATTATGTTAGTCAGGGGATGGTTCCCCTGAATCTTCTTTGGGGGTCGCCTTGATGTTGTGGGAAGGACTTCACTATCCTGTTCTGCATCCGGGCTATTCACATGTTCATCTAGGCTTTCTGCATCAGCGTCTACTGTAGCATCCTCTGGCGCAGGGCCTTGTTCACTTCTATTCCGTCTTACGGGTGTAGCTTCAGTGCCCGAGTCTTCGTCATCTAAGCAAGTGGGAGTTGCTTCTTCAACATCATTGACGACTACATTAATGTATTCCATCACTGTCTTCGTCCTTTCACTGTAAACTCGAAATGCCCGGCTATTTACTATGTAGCTCAAGAACATTCCTCAGAATGTAGCAGTCACTCCCAAAAATGTGGAAGTATTTAATCTTGAGCTTCTTCTGGTTTCAGAGCTCATAGCAAGTCTGATTCATTCCTTTCCGTATGGAGACTCTGTTGATAATGTAGCACGTTGTGTTCATTGCCTAAGCCCAAAATCTTAGGGGAACCTTTTTCGCATGAATCATGACCCTGGCCATTTCTTGGATTGTTGGATTCTTTCGTTCAACAACACCATTTTGCTGAGGAGTGATTGGAGACGAGTACTGATGAGTGATACCCCTTTTTCCGCAGAACTCGTCTACTGCTTCATTCTCAAATTCATTCCATGATCACTTCGAATGATGGAGATTCTGAGATTCTTTTCTTGCTCTAGTCGGGACACCAGAGAGACGATTACTCCTACCGTGTCTGATTTCTCCCTGACAAAGTCAATCCAAGTGAATCTGGTATAGTCATCAACACAGACAAATGTGTACCTCTTCCTTCTAATGCTCTCGACTTCCATAGAGGTCTGATTGTATTAATATTTTTCACCTTTGGGTGTGAAACCTTCTTCTGTTACCAATCTGGCATTCTCCACAGATGGTGCTCGGTTCACCTTTGATTAATGGAACTCCTCTGACCAACCCTTCCGTCGCAATTTTCTTTAAAGTTCTCAGGTTGATGTAGCCCATCCTTCTGTGCCAGAGATTCATTTCTTCCGTGTTGGTCAGCATGCATGTTGGTGAAGAGGTTGTTGTACCAGCTTTGAGAAGGTAACAGTTGTTCTTTGATCTGGCCCCTTGCATTATGCACTCTCTTGATTTGTTGAAGACTTGGCACGAATCTTGGGTGAACTTTACCTGTAGGGTTTCGTCGCACAGCTGACTAATGCTTATGAGATTTGCCTTTAACCCTTCTACCAGCATTACATTCCTCAGCTTGGGCATCCTTTTGACTGTCAATTTTTCCTTCTCCCATAATTCTTCCTTTCAAACCATTTCCAAATTTTACCAGATGTTCTGAGCATGGAGTTATGTTCTTCGGAATGATCTTTCTCCAGTCATATGCCCTGAGCATCCACTATCAAAGTACCAACTTACTTTGTTTGAAGAACTTGATGTGCTGACAAGTGCAACATATAGGGTTCTCTCATGTTTCTGCTTCATGGGATCTTTGGTTGTAGTTTGCCTGGTGAGGATCAATGGGCAGTGCCTCTTAATGTGTCCCTTGTGTCCACAGGTATAGCATCTCCTGCATTTGTACTTTCGACACTCCTTAGTACTAGAACGATGATACAGGGGTTGCTGCAATAGAACCTTGTTCATCTTTTCTTGTGCTCTTCTCAATTTCCTGATTGATCTGTATCTAACTATGTTGCATTCATCTTCACTGTGATCGGTATCATCTTCACTCCAGCTAGCTGAGAGAGAACTGTCACTTCTTTGCTCAGATTTCTTCATTGGTTTGCTGGTACAATCGACTTGTCGGTGACCACATTCATCACAGTTCCAGCACTGAATGCCCTTTCTTTTCTCTTTCTTCTCGTCCTCATCTGGGGCAGGTTCCTTTCTTCCTCTTTGGTTTCCTCCGCCTCTTCTTGCTTGCCTTCGAGAGGATGAGCCTTGCGCATATTTTTTTTCCATGTTCTTCAAGAGTTTCCCAAGGTTCTTCACTAGCAGACGCAGTTGATCATCAGATGCAGGTTTCTTTTCTTTTGTTTCTGCATTTAGTCCTACATTCTTGCCTTTGGGGGAGGGCTCTTCTTTGACCAGCTTCATTTCAAACTGTTTGAGGGATCCAATCAACTCTTCTAGTCTCATATGTCTGACATTCTGAGCTTCTTCAATGGCTATCACTTTCATGTCAAATCTGGTGGGTAGAGATCTAAGTACTTTCCTTATCAGTTTTTCCTCCGGAAAGAGTTCTCTAAGAGCATGAGCCTTATTTGACAGATCGCACAACTTGGCATTGAACTCAGTGATGGAGTCCTCTTCTTGCATCTTTAGGCTCTCAAACTGAGAATCAATGATCTGTAACCTGGACATCTTTACTTTGTCAGTTCCTTCAGGGGCTACTTGCAAGATTTCCCATGCTTGTTTTGGAATGTCCCAGTTGGAGATCAGCCTGAAATTATTAGCATCTACCGCAACAAAAATAGCATTCAATGCCTTTGAATTACCGTTTTCTGCAGCTTCCTCTTCAGCAGTCCATTGTACTTCAGGTTTCACTCGAGTAACTTCCCTTTCATCCATGGTTATGGGAGGTGACCATTCAGCCACAACCGCTCTCCAGGTTCTTTCATCAATAGCTTTGAGGAATGCCTTCATTCTCGCCTTCCAATAGCCATAGTTACTTTCTTCTAGCAACGGTGGGCGGCTTGTACTCTGACCTTCCTTCATTGTTTCTTGCTTTCTTCAGTAGACGCTCAGCATCTTTACTCTGTATGTTGAGTGCCCGCTCTGATACCAATTGAAATCTTCGCAGCGCCTCTGAGTTGCAGACTGTACACAAGCAGTTGCTATAGCACACTCTTGTACCGGCAGATCCTGTGCAGCAAGAAAGAATAATGAACAGCAATTTGTTCACCCAGTTCGGCCAAGTGCCTAACTCTGGGAAACACTGAACCTTAGTCTTTTAATTCACTAGTCTCGATGTCTGTTGTACAACACGGTTCGACTCACACAACCTATGCTACTCAACCTTAGCTAATACCTCGATCACAATCAGAATAGGCTCTGACTTGTGTCTCAACCACCTACACTTGTATCAATTCAGAATAGCTACTAACCCAACTAACTCAGCCTCTTCTAATTAACACAAATTTTCCGTAGGGTTGCTATAGCACCTACTGTAGCACACAGCTGGTGAGGGTATTGTCAGAGTAGCTCCAAAGTCTTTCGCCGAGCAGTGACAATTCTTCCACGAGTGCTGAACACTCTGGAATGCTCCCCCTCACTCAGTGACAGTCAGTCACTAGCGAGACCTGGCCTCCTGCTAATTGTCGGAGTATCTCAACCCGTCAAATTGCTCCAACCAACAAGCAATCGCTGCTCTGAATTGGCTTCCCCGATCAAGTACTGATCAGACTCTGCAAGTCTCGATCACACTCAGCTTCAATCACCTTAGCTTTGAGCGCCTGCTATGCTCTCGGTGATGATCGAAGCTCTGCTCGCAGAGTATCTCACGCAGTTGATGTTCTGTGTATGCTCTCTATGTTTTTTTCCTTCAACTTTGATCATCTTGAACGTTTGCCCAGCTTCCTTTAAATAGGAACTACCAGTTCCATCAATATCGGTTTTAGAAAATTTCTCAAAGCAACAATATCTCCTAGTTTGTAGGATTAGATTTGATTTGACAATTTAATCTTCCACAATCAAATCTTCACCCTGGGACAGAATCTTCACTGGATATTCTCTGCTGAATATTTAGAGGCACCCGGATTCTCCTTGCTGAACTGTCAATCGCTTTCTCCGAAGAGCTGAACTTCTGCTGCAGAACAGTTGCTACAGCTTCTTGAGACAACTCCCGCTGTAGCAGCAGCTTGTTCATTAGGCTTGTTCACGAGAGCCGATTTTGTCAAATGAATGCCATTCTGCATTATCACACCCATAAACTTAAAAATTTTCTTAGTCTCTAAGCAATATAAAGTAAAAGAAGTAAAGAGACAGTTTCGAAGGAACTTCTCTCGTGTAAAGTTAGCCAAATGCGGATCCGCTAATGCCCGTGAATGATGCTCCAATCGGTTGCGGTAAATCTGAAACTCAAGAAAAAGGTTAGCGCAACACATGAATTCATAGATGAAAATAGCTAGCTATTAGAGATAAATCAATGTGAAACATATAGCTAGGCATAAGATTGGAAAGCAAATGCGCGACGATTCAAACGATGAGTTTACTTTGATATGCCCGTGGAAATATAAAGTCATGAACTAGAGTATTATAGTGCTTGAAAAAGTTTCGAACAAATGCGAGTAAAGTTGCAAAATTTCCAAAGTCAATCCTAAAATAGTGCTACTCAAACTGTTCGAATCAAAATTGATTCGGGGTCCATATAAAGTGATTCGACCAGGCTGTGGTCGAATCAAAGCAGTTCGGATAGTCGTGTGGTTCCCCGAATCAATAGTGATTCGGGAAAGGCAAAACAAATGTGATTCGGCCAGGTGGGCGAATCAAAGTCTCAGTGGGAATAGCCTTTGGCCGAATCAGCTTTGATTCGTGGAAAGCAGAATTCAATTCAACCAGCCTTTGGTCAAGTCAGTTTTCTAAGGGAAAAATGCCAAATAAAAATTCTTAAGTTCAAAAACCATAAAAATGCCATAAAAAGATCTCGTCGAAGCGCGTCAAAATACGAATCAACAAGCCAAGCAAATTACATGGCAAAATACCAACACAAGTCATGACATACAAAGACGCAACCTAAACATCATTGAATTACCCCACACTTAAAACTTCTACATATAGATAATCAAACCAAAGGGGTAATTCGGGGCATGCAAACACAAAATCCCTAAACCACTGATCAAAAATTTGGCGCACGGCCGAATCACAAAATTGGGCAAGACTGCAAAAGTGATTCGCCCACCAGCATGGCCGAATCACCTCAGCTGCACGAATCAAATTGACTCGAGGAGAACTCGAGTGGTTTGACCAAATCACATGTGAGGTTGACCGAATCAGGAATTGATTCGGCCAAGGGAGGAATGAGCTGCCCGAATCACTTCAGCTCTACGAAGAGTTTGACCGAACTAAATGGAGTTTGACCGAATCAGAAAGTGATTCGGCCAAGAGAAATTGATTTGCCCAAGCAGAAACCACACTGAGTATATGATATGGCCAAATCAGAAAGTGATTCGCCCAGATGCCCGAATCAGTTTAGCTCTATAAGGATCTTGACCTAATCAAATAAGGGTTGACCGAATCAAAAAGTGATTCGGCCAGGACAAAGTGATTCGCCCAGCTCGAAACAGCACTGAGTAAATGATTCGGACACCTTGTCCGAATTAGTTTCTTTAAGCCTTGCCCTGCGGGTAATAAATTTGGAAATTTTCAAAGGGTATAAATAGAATGAGATGTAAAATTAGAAGGGCTCTCTTCCAGAATTCGAAACCCTAGGCGATCTTGAAGAAGTTGGAGAATTATCAAGGATTGAAGGAAGAGACACGCAATTGGAGATCCTACATCAACCCTCTACTCATCCACTACTCTTTTGCATCCAATTGGTGAACAATTTCAATTTGAATATCATGTTTTTTTTCGAACTCACCATGAGTGAGTAGTCCCATTGTAGTTGGGATCCTTATGGATCCCTTAGGTTTGACTGTAATGCAAGACTTGTCTTTTTATCTATATGAATGAAGTTTGGTTGAAAATTCTCTTACTTGTTCTTCATATCAATTTTGTGCACACCAAGTGTTTGACGAAATACCTAAGTGAGTACGAATTGGTAGAACACCTAGGGATGGAATGAGAGTTGAACCTAGGTTGTTTAAAGATTGAGCATGTTAATTTTAGGTTGCGTTTGTGCGCAAGAGTGACATACGCATTCCACTAGGCTACGTATTGAGCGACTTTAGTTAACTATCAATAGATCGAGAGGTTGAGATTATCAGACTTTAGTTCTACGCGGTTCAATAAAGCGAGAGTTTGAGAACCGTACTATTTAGGTATTATTCCCATTCTAGAGGAGCGAGAGTTGAATTTAGAATGTGTGATATCTTAGCCTAGAACCATCACTCAAATTTACTCATGATTTAGACAAGTTTTGTGTTGCTAATCGCGTGACCTAGGGGTGAAATAGGATTCCGACTACGCTTTCTCTATTATTTACATCTTAGACCATATTTCATCTTGTCTTTAGTATTCACTAGAGATACCTCGCATAGAAAAAAACCCCCCTTTATTTAGTAGACTTACATTAGGCATCACTAGCTAGTTTTAGACTAATTTAGGCTTTTTTCTTGGGTTCAACTCGAGGTCACTCGGATATAAATATTGTTTAATCACCGTGATTGGACTAGTATTTTTACTACCACAATAACCATAGTGTTTCAACTACTCACTCATGGTGATTATGAAACAAAACATAGTTTTTTATTAAAATTGTTCACCAATTGAAGACAAACAAGTAAGCATTGAGTTGAGGGTTGATGTAGGATCTTCAATTGTGTGTGTCTGTCCGAATCCTTGACAATTGTCAAAGTCTTCCAAGAGCAATTCGTCAAGGGTTTCGATTTCTAGAAGATCTCTTTCTAAATTTTCATCTCATTCTATTTATGCTTTTCCAAGATTTCCAAATTTTACACGCAGTGCCCGAATCAAAAGTGATTCGGGCAAGGCTTAATGAGTTGATTCGGACAGAGTGTCTGAATCTCTCAGTGCTATCTCGAAGCTGGGCGAATCGATATTCCCTGGCCGAATCACTTTTGATTCGGTCAACCTCACAGTTGATTTGTTTAAAATCCTTGTAGAGCCAAACTGATTCGGGCAGCTCGCTTCTTCCATGGCCGAATCACTTCTGATTAGGTCAAGTATTCATTTGATTCGTTCAAACCCTTCAAGGTTCTCCCCGAGTCAAGTTGATTCGTGCAGCTGAGGGTGATTCGGCCAAGCTGTTGGGCGAATCACTTTTGATTCGGGTGATTCGGCCAAGCAGCTTGCTCAATCTTGCTTTTTTTTATCTCGATCGATCGGAATTCATCCAGATTTTCTTCGAAACACTTCGTATCGTGTAATACGCATTTTTATCCTGAAATGGGCGAAAAAATCATCAAAGGACTTCATAAAATAAAGGAACAAACAAGAAGTAAGGGGAAAAATACGGATAAATATAAGGTTATTTGTCCTCTTATCAATGTGTTAGAAGATGCTCCTTGATTCTGATTTCTCTGTACAAACCCTGGCTGTGCTCGTTTGCACTCTATATTCAGCAGCACTCTTCTTGGAAAGTTTGGATCCTCATGGAACCTCACATGGGTTGGAGGGTTCCTTGGTTGATAATCGCTAGCTTGTGGTGGTGCATATTCTCTCCCTTGATTTCTGACCAAATAATTCACATCCTCATACTCGTCTGCATGCTTTGCGGTGCATGAGTCATCATCATGTGCCGGACTAGAACAAATCCCGCACATTTGCTGCTGATCTCTCTTCTTGTTGATATTTAAATTCCTGATTGATTATGCAAAGAGTTCACCATCTTTGCTAGGGAGTTGAAATCTTCCTTCGTCACGGCCTTTGACCTTTCCTTTCTTCTTTAGGTGATTCTTTCTCCACCCCACTGATGCGAGTTCTGTGCTATCTTTTCTATAATTTTGATACCATCGGAGGCTCTCAAATCCATCATTGCCCCTCCGCTCGCTTGGTCCATATGGTTTCTTACGGCCTGATCTATTCCATCATAAAAACTTGCATGAGCTGCTATTTGCTGAACCCATGATGCGGACAATCTCTTTTCAGCTCTTTCAAGCGCTCATATGCCTCGTAAAAATTCTCATCATCTTGATGTGTAAACTGGCATATTCTGTCCCGGATTTTCTTAGTCTTTGCCGGCGGGAAGAATTGAATAAGAAACACTTGGGCGACTTCTTCCCAAGTGCGGAAAGTGTTCCGCTCGTGACTCATTAGCCAATCCTTGGCCTTTCCGCTTAGCGAGAACGGAAACACTTTCATGTAAATGGCCTCTGGTTTAACCCCTTGCACTTTGTAGGTGCGGCAGAATTCTGTGAATTGCGCTAGATGCACATTTGGGTTTCCATACCCTTCGAACTGATTTGTGGCTACCATGTGGAGAAGCGCCGACTTTATCTCAAACTCTTTATCATCACCCTCTTCCAAATATATGGGTGATCCATAATGTCTGATGGTTGGGGCAATGTATTCCCCAACCGGTCTTTCGTCTTCCTCTTTCGGATGAATGGCATTTCCTAACCTCCTCGGGTTTGGTTGATCGATAATTCTTTCTGGTGGTTGATCCATAATCTCAATTATTGGTTGATCAACTTGAATTTGAGGAGTGTCAAAATCTGGTGTTGATGTGGAAGCTTGTTCTAGTGCCTTTTTCGTGCGCGCTCGAGTTTGCATTCAAACACCTACCAATCGATCGAGAAAGCATCAATAAGTGTGAACTTAAATTGCTGTAATCACAATCAACAAAAAAAAATGTAGTAAACTAACTAAAGCAAACTAATCTAATGGCTAATCCCTGGCAGCAGCGCCATTTGACGTTGTCGAAATTGTGGTAGTAAAAATACAAGTCCAATCACGGTATGCAGACAATATTTATAATCCGAGTAACCTCGGGTTGAAACCAATAGAAAAGCCTAGATTAGTTTAAAGCTAGCTAGTAATGCTTAATGCGAGCCTACTAAATAAAGACTGGGGTTTTTCCTCCAGGCGAGGTATCTCTAGTAAGTACACTAAAGACAAGATTGAATTTGGTTTTGAAAGGAAGTAATTAAAAACGTAGTCGGGATCCTATTTCACCCTTAGGTCATGCGATTGGCAACACAAAACAGCAATACATGCATAAGGTAATTTGATTGATAATTCTAGGCTAAAGTATCACTCACTCTAGATTCAACTCTTGCTCCTTCTCTATAATGGGAATGATACCTAAGGGACATAATTTTCATACTCCCGCTCTATACTTAGCCTTATAGAATGTGAACGTCACTCTCGCGCACAAACGCTATCTAAAATAAACACGCTTGATCCTCTAAACAACCTAAGTTCAATTCTCATTCCATCCTTAGATGTTTCATTAATTCATACTCATTCATGCGTTTCGTCAAACAATTGGTGTGCATAAAATTAACATAAAGATAAAGCATAAAAAGTTTCAATCACAAACCTCATTCATAATAATAAATTGCATGTCTTGCGTTACAATCTTAACCTAAGGGATTCATAAGGATCTCTACTACTAAACGACTATTCACTCATGGTGAGTTCCATACAAGACATAATTTTTAAAGGAAATTGTTCACCAATTGAATACAAAGTAGTAGGGATTGAGTAGAAGAATGATGTAGAATCTCCAATTCTTGATGTCTTCTCCGAATCGTCGACAGTTCTCTAAGTTCTCCAACAGAAAATCATCTAGGGTTTATGTTTTTTGGGAAGCATCATCTAACTTTTCCATCTCTTTCTGAAATTTCACAGTGTCTCAATTCGGCAGATTTGTGAACAAGCAGTTGCTGCAGCACACTCTTGTTCACTAGAATTAATCTCAGCAAGCAACAAACAGTGCACAAGTTTGTTCACCCAGTTCGGCCAATCTGCCTACGTCTGGGGAGGACTATTCTCCAGTCCTCAATCCACTCAACCAAAGGTTCCAAGAACACTAGGTTACAACGCACGCAACCTATGCTACTCAACCTCTTGTTGACCACTCAGCACAATCAGAACAAGCTCTGATTTGTGCCAGCACACCCTCTACAATATGTCAGTCTAGAATAGCTACAATCCTCTCAAAGAACTCAGCCTATTCTATCCTACACTACTCAGCAGGGTTGCTGCAGCAACAGCTGTAACACACAGCTGAAGCACACTGTCCGCGTCGCTCCAAGGCCTTCTGCCGAGCCGATCGAACCACTCCAAGAGCGCTGCACACTCTGAGTAACTCCCCCTCACTCAGTGACCACCTGTCACTAGTGAGTTCTTCCACACGAACCTCGAACGAGCCTTCCACCCGTCAGTTCTTCCGCGGCTGCCTTTGATCAACCAACAAGCTCCACAGCTCTGAATTGGCTTCCAGATCAATGCACAAATCAGTCTCTGCAAGACCTGATTCTCTTCTGCAATGCTCACCACAGCTCTGCCCGTGTGTGTTTTGATCGAAGAACAACGTCCGTAGCACCCAGAAAGTTCCTTCTCTGAAATCTGTGTCTACTCTCGTGTATCACTCAGCTTCGATCAACCTCTTCAGCCCTAACACCTTCTGCTTAAATACCCACACCACTTTAAGCAGTTTCCAGGTTTAGGCCATTGATCCTCAAGATCAATTATCTCCTAAAATCTAGGAGATTAGATTTGATTAATATCTTCAATGCAAATCTCCTTCCTCTGACCAGTAAACCTTGCTGGAATATGCTCAACAGCATTTTAGAAATTCTTCTAAGAGCAAGAACACAACTGCCATACCTTCAAAGCTCACCAAGTACATAACTGCTACTCGGACAGTTGATACAGCACTTGAACCAGCACCTGCTGCAGCATCCCCTGCTGTATATGCTACTGCTTGTTTGTTTGTTTGAGCTGCAGCAGCTCCTTGTTCACATATGTTGGTTTTGTCAAACCTGCCATACTTGCATCATCAATCTCCCCCTTGGCATTTTGACAAAACCAAAGCACGCTCCGATGAACCAAAAAAACAATCACTAATTGCAAAAAAAAAACATTTGAGGGAGTAAGTAGAAGAGGCCACACTCGGCCATAGCAGAATGACCACGCAGGGTCAGTAGAAGAAATGTTCATCAACAGTAGCAGTATTAATCTTCTTCTCCCCCTTTTTGTCATAGATGCTCAAGGGGCCTGCTCCTCATCCTCCAGGAACTCCAAGTCTCTGATTAGGCTCCTAATCTGGCCACGCCTGGCATCCCTCCGTTTGGCCTCAGTATCAAGAATGAGCAGCTCAGACCTGAGATGGCTCATAATTCTGGCACGAAGAGCTGGCTGAATGGATGCAGCAGGGGGAAGAGAGTCCTCCAGGGGAGCTGGAGCTGAAGAACCAACCATTAGAAGATCCTCATAAGCAACATCCACGACATGTTTTCCCTTGAATAGCTTGTGGTCTACTGTGAAGACCTGCAGCTCCTCAGATAAACCTTCAGGAATCTCACCAAACTCTGGGTGCTGAGAGACCATGATCCCATAGATGAGAGAGGGTAGCACAATAGGCTTGCTGGAGGAGGCACTCCCGGCATGAGTGGCCACCTGAGGGAACATAACACTGCCCAGGCTGATCTTCCTCTTCTTCCCAATAGAGTAGAGAAGGTTAGCAAAGTCTTTGTTAACCTTCCCCCTGTGAGAGCTAGGGATCCAATTTCGAATGCCCAGATGATACAGCAGGGCAAACTTGGAGGTAAGCTCAGCAGCATTGAGGTTAGGACCACCCCACGACAGGCACACTCCCCCTGTCAGAATCTTCGCCACAAACTCTGGCTTAACATCAGTGGGAGCTCTTGCATTCTCAGAGATTCCAAGAAAAGCATCAATAATTTCAGGGGTAATAACCACTGACTTACCCCGTACCCAGCTTTTCCCATACTCAGCCGCTCCTTCATCTCCAAATTTCTCCTCCATATTCACAATAAATTCTCTAACCAGAATAATATTGAATCGATGAGGAAAGGTTAGGGACTTGAGAAGATTTACCTCTGTCAGAAGCTGAATCATAGCAGCTGATTTGTACTTGTCGAGGACCAGTCTCTTCTCATACACAATGTGTTTCCTCTCAACAGCACTCCAGGATTGAGATGCACTTCTATTTCTGAACCATGTACCTCCCACTGTGAGAGCAGATAAGTCAATCGCTGGAGGTCCTCTCTCAGAAGGTCCACCAAGAGAACCTTCTTCTTCTTCTTCACTGGCTGTTCCTTCACTGCTGGAGACTGGGATCAAGATAGGGGCTTTTCCCTTGTCTGAAGGAGGAGGAGGATGTGCTGCAGCAGGTTCCTGTTCAGGAGACTCAGCCCCTGTTTCCACCCCTTCACCAATAATGCCTGGGGACATGACCAGCGACCTGCACTCTTTTTCTGCGGAGGCTGCTACAGCACCCTCTGCTGCTTGTTCTTCTTCAGAGGCAACTTCAGTCACAGCCTCTTCTAGCAGCACAGCAGTTCTGGAAACAGGTTCTCCATCACGTACCAGCCGCCTCCTCTTCTGGGTTGTTTCTGTGGGAGAAACAGGCTCGTTATGCGACACAGGAAGAGGAGCTGGTTCCCACACCACTACATCCAACCACTGAGCAGGGTCTTCGTTGCGTGCCTTGGTCCTTCTCTCAGACCTGCCCTGCCTGTCTGCTGCCAGATTCTTCTTCAACCCGCGTGTCTTTACCATTTCTGCAGAGATGTGGAGGATTTGAGGAGCGCACAAGGATGATCGGCAGAGATTTTTGAGAAGCCCTTTTCTCCTGATCTTTGCCCTAGAAAATATTTACCCGTTATTTCCTTTTTCCTTTTGAAATTTTTAAGCCACGTGCCTCCCATGTGCAAATATTTCTCTTTCCATCCTTAGCAAACAACACATGTGAACAAGCTTATTCTTGACCCGGTTGCTATAGCACATGCGAGCTGGTTCGCCTACTAAGTTCAGACTGCAGCTTTGCCAGGAGGATCCTTCAAAAGTTCTGGTGGAGCTTTCTTCACCCACACTTGGGAAACACCAGAGCTTTTCATCTTCTGATCTTCCAGCCTCCTAACTCTTTGTTTGTCATGTTTGGGTTTCCATATTTGTACCATCTGTGATTTACCCTTGTTTTTAGCAATCCAGTGCCCTTGTGCAACTGTCTTAGCAATCTTCCTCTGCGATTCTTTCAAACAAGGAGCCTTTTGTGAAGCACCATGAAATGGGGTCTCTATGCAACATGTGCTGATTCTGGACTTTGCTCCCCCTTTTTCAGCAGAGCAAGTTCTGTGCTGCTGCTTCAGATTGGAGTTTATCTTCTGATTCCCAACACTAGTACCAGTACTCCACTTGTTCTGAGTCTTTTGTTTTGTTTGAGAAGAATATTGTCCCCGACGCTGCAGCATCCTCTGGTTCACATGTCTAGTTCCAATTTTTTCTACAATTTTTGAAGAGACATCTGAATTCTTCTTCTCATCTTTCTCAACAGTTGAGGCTTTAATGAAGACTGTCCCTCTAGAGCATACTTCACCAGTAAATCCAAGCCCTGTTTTCTCTTTTCCAAGTCTTTGGTAAGACAATATTTCGTCCAGAATATTGCTCTGCGCATCAACTGGCTTGGCTGCTACTGGAGGGGACTCAATAGAGATCTGTCTTTCTGAATCTTCTCTTTTCAGAATCGTAACTTGATTATCAAATGAGGGTAGACATTTCCTTCGTTCTTCTTCCAAGAGATTTACTCTGTCAGTCAAGGTCTGATTAGTCTGAAGAACTGCCTCACATTGTTTGAGTATCTTCCTCAGAAGATCAGCAAAACTGTCAGATGAGTCTTCTTCATCTTCACTCTCAGAAACCTCAATCCCATAGTGAATTTCTACCTTCTTTAGCTCAATGAGGTGGACATCTGAAACACTTGTCAGCACAACACAGTTTTCTTCATCACTTTCATCCGAATCACTCCATTTTGCTGTCATGGACTTGTTGTTCTTTTTCTCTGAATTCTTGAGGGGTTTGCTTGGACAATCAGCCTCAATGTGTCCATACCCTTCACAGTTCCAGCATTGAACTCCCTTTTTCATCTCTTTCTTATCATCTTCATCCAGAGCTGGTTCTTTCCCTTTCTTCTTTCTTTCACTGCCCCTTCTGAATTGTCTTCGCGAGGAAGAGCTTCTCTCAGTTCTGGATTCCATGTTTTTCAGAAACTTCCCAAGATTCTTAACAAGCATGCTCAACTGATCATCTGGAACTGTCTGCTTGGTTTCTGCTTCAGCCTTCAAACCAACATTCTTGTCCTTGAAAGTGGTGTCTTCTTTGACCAGTTTCATCTCAAATTGTTTGAGGGACCCCATCAGCTCTTCCAACCTCATGAATCTGACATTTTGAGCTTCTTCAATGGCAGTCACCTTCATGTCAAACTTTGTGGGCAGCGATCTGAGAACCTTTCTGACAAGCTTTTCTTCTGAGATGGGTTCACCAAGGGCATGAGCTTCATTTGCAAGATCGCAGAGTTTAGCATTAAACTCAGTGACTGTTTCTTCATCCAGCATCCTTAGATTCTCAAATTGTGTGGCAATTATCTGGAGTCTTGACAGCTTCACTCTATCAGTTCCTTCATGGGCAGTTTGCAGAATCTCCCATGCTTGCTTGGCCATATCACAGTTTGATATCAACCTGAAATTGTTAGCATCTACTGCGGCAGAGATTGCATTCAAAGCTTTTGAATTACCAGTTGCTGCAGCACCTTCTTCAGCAATCCACTGCTCTTCAGGTTTTATTCTTGTCACTCCTTGCTCATCCATGGTGATTGGAGGAGACCACTGAACCACAACAGCTCTCCATGTCTTCTCATCGATAGCCCTGAGAAAGGCTTTCATTCTAGCTTTCCAATATCCATAATTGCTCTCTTCCAATAATGGAGGTCTACTTGTGTTCTGTCCTTCCTTCATTGTCTTGGCAACTTCAGAGACACTGTAGGATCGTTTAACTCTGTGTGTCGAGTTCCTGCTCTGATACCAATTGAAATTTCACAGTGTCTCAATTCGGCAGATTTGTGAACAAGCAGTTGCTGCAGCACACTCTTGTTCACTAGAATTAATCTCAGCAAGCAACAAACAGTGCACAAGTTTGTTCACCCAGTTCGGCCAATCTGCCTACGTCTGGGGAGGACTATTCTCCAGTCCTCAATCCACTCAACCAAAGGTTCCAAGAACACTAGGTTACAACGCACGCAACCTATGCTACTCAACCTCTTGTTGACCACTCAGCACAATCAGAACAAGCTCTGATTTGTGCCAGCACACCCTCTACAATATGTCAGTCTAGAATAGCTACAATCCTCTCAAAGAACTCAGCCTATTCTATCCTACACTACTCAGCAGGGTTGCTGCAGCAACAGCTGTAACACACAGCTGAAGCACACTGTCCGCGTCGCTCCAAGGCCTTCTACCGAGCCGATCGAACCATTCCAAGAGCGCTGCACACTCTGAGTAACTCCCCCTCACTCAGTGACCACCTGTCACTAGTGAGTTCTTCCACACGAACCTCGAACGAGCCTTCCACCCGTCAGTTCTTCCGCGGCTGCCTTTGATCAACCAACAAGCTCCACAGCTCTGAATTGGCTTCCAGATCAATGCACAAATCAGTCTCTGCAAGACCTGATTCTCTTCTGCAATGCTCACCACAGCTCTGCCCGTGTGTGTTTTGATCGAAGAACAACGTCCGTAGCACCCAGAAAGTTCCTTCTCTGAAATCTGTGTCTACTCTCGTGTATCACTCAGCTTCGATCAACCTCTTCAGCCCTAACACCTTCTGCTTAAATACCCACACCACTTTAAGCAGTTTCCAGGTTTAGGCCATTGATCCTCAAGATCAATTATCTCCTAAAATCTAGGAGATTAGATTTGATTAATATCTTCAATGCAAATCTCCTTCCTCTGACCAGTAAACCTTGCTGGAATATGCTCAACAGCATTTTAGAAATTCTTCTAAGAGCAAGAACACAACTGCCATACCTTCAAAGCTCACCAAGTACATAACTGCTACTCGGACAGTTGATACAGCACTTGAACCAGCACCTGCTGCAGCATCCCCTGCTGTATATGCTACTGCTTGTTTGTTTGTTTGAGCTGCAGCAGCTCCTTGTTCACATATGTTGGTTTTGTCAAACCTGCCATACTTGCATCATCACTTTCTATTTATACTCTTCAAAAATTACCGATTGACCCACAGTGCCCGAATCACTTTTGATTCGAGGTAGGCTTAATGAGTTGATTCATGCAGAGTGGTCGAATCAAAGTCTTAGTGTGTTTCGAAGCTGGGCAAATCACTTCATCTTGGGCGGATCACTTCTGATTTGGTCAAAGCCTTCATTTGATCGGGTTAAGCCTTGGTCAATCTGACGAAATCCTTTCCTAGTCAAGTTGATCCGGGCATCCCACTTCTTCTTGGGCGAATCACTTTTGATCCGCTCAAGCCTTCTTTCTATCCGGTCAACAGTGGTCAAAATTCTCCTCGAGTCAGGTTTATCCGGGCAGTTGATAGGTTGACTCAACCAAGGTTGGTCGAATCACATGTGATTCGTTCACCCCTCTGGGCAAATCAAATCTTCCTTGGGAGAATCAAGTCTGCCATTTGCTTAATTTTGCTCATTTTTGCTCTCTATCGACCGAAATTCATCCACATTTTCTTTGGGCCAGTTCATATCGTGTAATACATCTTTTCAACCTCAAATGGACAAAGAAAACATCAAATGACTTTATAAAATAACGGAACAAATAAGAAGTAAAGGTAAAATGCGGACAAATATATGGTCATTTGTCCATACATCAACAACAGATTCTGGTTCTTTGTCGCTGAATTATGTTGCTGTTTTGTCAGTCTCCAGATTGTGCTCCAGCTCCAAATCTTCAGGGATTGCTGTAGCCGAATCTTGTGTTGTTTTGTCAAGGGATGCCATACCTCAACATGCTTGGATGTGTCCAAAGCTCTCACATTCACGCTGATTCAATTTCTTCATAAATCTACCTAAGTTTTTTGCTAGTAAACCATCTGCTCGGACATTTCTTCCTCATCTTCAGTTGTTTATGATGTCACTTTTAAGTGCAGCTCCTCGAGATTTTTTCTCAGGTACCTTAGTATTCATTGATGTACTCTAAACTCAAGTGTAATAGTTATAGAAATTATCAAGCATGGCTCTAGTTGTTACCAGAGTCTCTGGATCAGTAGTCTAGCTGTAGTTGTGTTTTAGTTTTGTCAAAATGCCAAGGAGGAGATTGTTGAGGATATGGAATTCCTTGACAAAACTGTTCAAGAGACAGCTCAAGCACTCCTTGAAGATTGGTAGTTGGAGCATGATAGAGCCTAGTTATATGCGTTATTTAGATCTTAACACTATGCTTGTTTGCATTATTTTGTGTACAAGATTACTGGTTTTCGGTATTTTTGTATTTCAGGATGAAACAGGAGCATAAGTCAGATGCGCGCTAACGGGCACTTTTAAAGAGCTCAATGCACGACCTGCGGAGCTAGCAGCGCAAAAGGAGATAGGAGATAGCTGATTTAGATTGCAGTGCGCGAACCGACTGCGCGAAGCGAGTAGCACAATCAACGTGTGCAGCGAGCCATGCGTAGGATAGTAGAGTTTCTAAATTTTGATCATCATTATCTCTTAGATTTGGGAAGTAGCTAAGATTCTCTCGGGCCAAATCGAAACATTCCTTGGGCTTCAAGACCAGTATATAAGAGGAGGGAAGCTAGGGTTTGGAGGATATAGAGGACATATAGAGAGAGACACATAGCAGCAAAAACACACGAGGTCCAGCCGAGATTCTGCGCGAACCACCTGCGCCAGCCGAAAACAGCAACCTGCAATTGCGCCGACCTGCTACTTTTCCTTGGCTGCTTTAGTTTTATTTATTATTTCTATGATGTTTGTTTCTAGCATGTCTAGCTAAACACTTTGTATCGGTTGGGCATGATTCTATGAAGTATATCCTTTGAGACTTGTGTTTAATGCTTAGTTCGTCTACTTTTTATTAATTCTATGCACATGGGTGATAATTAGTTGTGCGGATAAGAGAAGCCTTGAACCGCAATCTTATTCTAACTGCTCGTTATTGTATGTTAAACTGGTTGATAACTTGACGGTGACAACTAGGAGTAACACACTAGGGTAATCAGCTATTACTGTGATAGGATTCGTAGTTGCTTAGACTAGTTTCAGGAATTAATAGCTCATGGACTTTGATCGGAACATGCGCTCACGTTAGGAAGCCTTGATCGGACACTAACTTAAGTAGAACTAAACTATAGATGTTTAGCGTCGATGATAAGGGATACATTCATAGAGGATTATCTTTACCGATACTTTTCATAGTCATAGTACTTAATATCTACTGCCTGCGCACGTATCGTGCAACTCTGCTTTCACTACTGTTCATTCGCGCACCTGCGCAACCCAATCACTCACAACCCCAATTTCGTAAGTTGTAGGTTGCTAGCTAAGACGAGTCTGCACGCTCCTTGTGGGATCGACCCTGACTTAGCCGTTGTACTAAAGTGGAGAAGGAAGGATTAATTTGACGCGTACAACGACGCGCGATCAAATTTTGGCGCCGTTGCCGGGGAGCAACACAGATAAGTTTTAACTAGTTCAAGTTTTCTTTTACAGTAGTTAGTTATTTCTTCTTTATTTTTTGTTGGTGTTTCTGCCAGTACGCAATCAACATCAGCCTGCGCAACCTTGAAATAGTTGCGCTGCGCAGATGGTAGTTGCACATCGACAGGGGCAACGACCTAGTTGTCTTTTAATTTCGTTTTCTTTAAGTTTAGAACAGGGCATGGAGAATAATAGTGTCATCGGCGATAACTTAGGGGACAGAACCCCAGAGGGACCTAACAATGCAAGGGCAGATAACCGCGCAGCTCGGTTCAGAGAGGAAGTACAACGCGAAGTTGAAGCTCGGATGGCCGATGAAGTAGTGTATAATGCGCAACCCGCGCAACAGATCGTGCGATGCAGAACAGTGCGCGAAATGTCGGCCCCAATCACATTCAACCAACCTTGGTGCATAGTACTTCCACCCGATGGGCATTTTGAACTACGGAGCTCATTCATTCATCATATGCCTAAGTTTCATGGGATGAACAACGAGAACCCGGTCAAGCATATGCGCGAATTCCTAGTTATCTGCGAGAACATGAAGACCGACGGGGAAAGTGAAGAAGCGCTGAAGCTGAAGGCATTCCCTTTTTCATTGTGTGATACAGCCAGGCATTGGCTGATGAGCTTACCAGCAGGATCTATTCGCACATGGGAGCAGCTCTAGAAGAAGTTCTTAGATAAGTTCTACCCCGCAGCTAAGATCGCGCTACTCAGGAGGGAATTGCCCGTAGGAGAGTCACTATCAGAGTACTATGAGCGTTTCAGGAAGCTGGAAGCCAACTGCTATAATCATGGCTTGCCCCAAAATGTGCTGATAGAGAATTTCCTGAACGCATGCGCAGGCGGTGACATATGCAACATGTACCCGGAGGATGTATGGCAGATGATAGAGGATTCTGCTGGACAGGTGAGGCATCAATTGACGCTCGAGAATAGTCGTGCGCGTGCTGTGCATCAGGTGGATTCCAGTGCTGAAATAAAGGAGATGAAAGCCATGCTACAGAAACTGATGAGTGCGCAAGGCACGCAACAAGTTGCGCCAAAGGCATGCGAGTTTTGTACGTCCACTGAGCACAAAACCGATGCATGTCCCACACTTTTCGAGGAATCAGGAGATGTAAATGCTCTAGGAGGATGGGACAATAGAGGACCGCAGAGGCAGAATCAGCCGCGCTTTGGACTAGCCGCAAATGGATTCAGATGGAGGGAAGACAACAATCTCCAAAGGCAGCCCGCAGAATATCGCACACCACAGCAGGCACAGCAGGTACACAACCCACCGCACCGCCGCAATGACGCACCAACACAGAATAACCAGCAACAGCGGCGCTCCTTAGAAGACATAGTGGGTCAGTTAGCAGACACTGTGCGCAAGAATGATGAAAAGTATGACAAGAGGTTCGAGTCAATTGAGAAGTAGTTGTCGCAGATTGCTACCACTGTTTATGAGCTGAAAAAGAGCGATGGCAACCTACCTTCGCAAGTGATTCAAAACCCTAAGGGAGGAGTTAACGCCATAACGCTGAGGACTGGGCGCACAGTTGGAACAGCCCCGACCGCGAAAGTGCCAGCGCAGCCAGTTGCGCAACCTTCAGAGCCAGCACAGCTGGATGCGCAACCAGCCGCGCAAGCTACAAACCAACAGGGGGTGGTGCCAGGTATGATACAATCAGGAGAAAAGGGTATCAATCATACTAACGCAACTGCACCTTTTCCTGTGCAGGCACCTTTAGCAAGGAAGGAGGTGCTAGACAAGGAGCTGTATGAGTTATTCAGTAAGGTGGAAATAAACATTCCCCTTTGAAATTTCACAGTGTCTCAATTCGGCAGATTTGTGAACAAGCAGTTGCTGCAGCACACTCTTGTTCACAAGAATTAATCTCAGCAAGCAACAAACAATGCACAAGTTTGTTCACCCAGTTCGGCCAATCTGCCTACGTCTGGGGAGGACTATTCTCCAGTCCTCAATCCACTCAACCGAAGGTTCCAAGTACACTAGGTTACAACGCACGCAACCTATGCTACTTAACCTCTTGTTGACCACTCAGCACAATCAGAACAAGCTCTGATTTGTGCCAACACACCCTCTACAATATGTCAGTCTAGAATAGCTACAATCCTCTCCAAGAACTCAGCCTATTCTATCCTACACTACTCAGCAGGGTTGCTGCAGCAACAGCTGTAACACACAACTGAAGCACACTGTCCGCGTCGCTCCAAGGCCTTCTGCCGAGCCGATCGAACCACTCCAAGAGCGCTGCACACTCTGAGTAACTCCCCCTCACTCAGTGACCACCTGTCACTAGTGAGTTCTTCCGCACGAACCTCGACCGAGCCTTCCACCCGTCAGTTCTCCCGCGGCTGCCTCTTGATCAACCAACAAGCTCACCAGCTCTGAATTGGCTTCCAGATCAATGCACGAATCAGTCTTTGCAAGACCTGATTCTCTTCTGCAATGCACACCACAGCTCTGCGCTCAACGCTCTGCCCGTGTGTGTTTGATCGAAGAACAACGTCCGTAGCACCCAGAAAATCCTCTCTCTGAAATCTGTGTCTACTCTCGTGTATCACTCAGCTTCGATCACCCTCTTCAGCCCTCAAACCTTCTGCTTAAATACCCTCACCACTTTAAGCAATTGCCAGGTTTAGGCCATAGTCCCACAAGATCAATTATCTCCTAAAATCTAGGAGATTAGATTTGATTAATATCTTCAATGCAAATCTCCTTCTCTGACTAGCAAACCTTGCTGGAATATGCTCAACGGTATTTTAGAAATTATTCTAAGCACTTTCACAAAGCTGCTATACCTTCAAAAAGCACCCAGCACAAAACTGCTACTCGGACAGTTGAACCAGCACTTGAACCAGCACCTGCTGCAGCATCCCCTGCTGCATCTGCTGCTAGTTCACCTCTGCTGCCAGCTTGATTGTTTGAGCTGCAACAACTCCTTGTTCACTTGTGCTGTAGCTGTTTGCTGCTGCTGGAATTTCCTAAATGCATTAGGAACCAATCCCATCAATTCTAAGGAAGATCCTCCAAGATCTCTACAAGATCATATCTTCACTTCAACAAATCTGCCCTTGTTCTTGAGAGACACTCCAGAAATATTCTCCTGAATATTCAGCTCTTTCCGGAAGCCCTTCGGTCCACTGATTTGTTGTTTGAATGCAATCTTCGAGAAAGCTAAATTTCTGCTACAGCATTTGTGCTGCAGCATCTGCTGTAGCACAAGCTGTCTGAAGGTGTGCAATACTTCTGCTGCTGAACTTCTGCTCCAAAGGTTGCTATTGCACTTGCTTACTCCACTTGAGTACTGAGATAGTCACTCTGCCCAGATTGCACAAGCTGATGTCTTCATGATCTCTTTCAGATTTTCGAGCTCCCCAAGGCAACATTAAGTCGCGCGCCTCGTGAAGACATTAGCCACTTAATGTCTTCATCTGGAGCGCTACTTAATGTCTTCATCTGGAGCGCTACTTAATGTCTTCATCTGGAGCGCCACTTACTGAGTTTGCTCACTCTGGAATGCTCTTCATCAGCTGTTTTCTTTCCATACTTGCTGTAGCAAGCTCTAGTTCACTTTGTAGGAGTTTGTCAATGATGCCACATACCTTCACACCCTTATTGAGACAGTTCGGCAGATCCCCAGATACGCCAAGTTCTTGAAGGAGCTGTGCACAAACAAGAGGAGGAAAGGCAAGTGCGCACAAGTAATGCTTAACGTGCATGCATCAGCAATTGTGCAACACAAGGTACCACCTAAATGCCGAGATCCAGGTACGTTCACCATACCGTGTACCTTAGGTAAGACCACGGTAAGCAACTGCATGATTGATCTCAGTGCATCTATAAATGTGCTTCCTTACTCCTTGTATTTGTCATTGCACCTTGGTCCACTAAAGCCTGCAGGTCTCACCATCCAATTACCAAATCGGTCGTGCAAACAACCGACGGGCATGATAGAGGACGTTCTCGTCCAAGTGGGAGAACTGGTTTTCCCCGCAGATTTCTACGTCTTGGAAATGGAGGGTGAGCTGAGCAAGGAAAGCGCGCAAATCCTACTGGGCGGACCATTTCTGATGACAGCGCGCACAAAGATAGACGTGTGGAAAGGCACGCTCTCAATGGAGGTAGATGGCGAGGAGATTCACTTTAACATTTTTAAGGGGATGCAGCATCCTATGAGGACGCCACAGTGCACGCATTGGATAGTATGGACGATTTGGTTGCGCATGCGCAGTGTGCATGCGCAACAGGGGAGCCTGCACCACTGACACAGACAAAGATGGAAGCGCATGATGATGAGCTGAGCAGCACAGAACCAGCGTCCAGGAAGGTATATGATCTGGTTAATGTTTGCGCTACTAATAAAATCCTGCCTTCTATTGAACAGGCACCCAAAGTTGAGCTGAAGCAATTGCCCGAGCACTTAAAGTACATCTTCCTGGGCAATAAGGACACCCTGCCTGTCATTATAAGGAAAGGATTAGAGGAGGAGCAGGAGGCGCGATTACAGGAGGTGTTGTGCAAGAACCAGTGCGCTATAGGGTGGACATTAACTGACCTGCGCGGAGTAAGCCCTGATGTGTGTATGCACAGAATTCTACTGGAAAATGATGCCAAACCATCCAGGGAACCTCAGCGCAGACTGAATCCGATTATGATGGAGGTAGTGCAGAAGGAGGTCCTGAAGCTGCTTGACGCAGGAGTAATATACCCGATCTCAGACAGTAAGTGGGTAAGTCCAGTGCACGTTGTGCCAAAGAAAGGAGGCATCACAGTGGAGGAAAATGCGCAGGGCGAGCTAGTTCCCAAGCGCATACAGACTGGATGGCGCATGTGCATTGACTACAGGAAGCTAAACGCAGTCACGCGCAAGGATCATTTCCCGCTACCGTTCATGGACCAGATGCTCGACCGTTTAGCAGGGAAGCCGCACTTTTGCTTCCTGGACGGTTACTCAGGGTACAATCAGACACCTATAGCTACGGAGGATCAGGAGAAGACAACCTTTACCTGCCCATTCGGCACCTTTGCGTTCCGGCGCATGTCATTTGGGCTGTGTAATGCGCCAGGTACGTTCCAACGCTTAGTCATGAGCATTTTCTCTGATATGATTGGTTTATGTATAGAGGTATTCATGCATGAATTTACTGTGCATGGTGAGACTTTTGATGCATGTTTGGATAATCTGGATAGGGTCTTAGCGCGCTGCATTACCAAGAACCTAGTTCTCAATTATGAAAAATGCCACTTTATGGTATCACATGGAGTAGTACTAGGACAAATTATCTCACTGGAAGGAATTAAGGTTGATAAAGCAAAAATAGATCTTATCTCAAATCTGCCTTATTCCACTAATGTGCGCTGAAATTCGCAGCGTCTCTTGATAGACAGATTTGTGAACAAGCAGTTGCTGCAGCACACTCTTGTTCACTCGAAAATTGTCTCAGCAAACAATGAACAAGACAGAAGTTTGTTCACCTAGTTCGGCCAACTGCCTACGTCGGGGAGGACTATTCTCCAGTCCTCAATCCACTAATCACAGAGATCTCCAAGTACACTCGGTTACAACTCCACGCAACCTATGCTACTCAACCTTGTGTGGATAACTGGACACAATCAGAACAGGCTCTGACTTGTGTCTGCACACCCTCTACAAATCTCAATCTAGAATAGCTACTCTCTCCTCGAAACTCAGCCTATTCTAAACTACACTCAACTCTGTAGGGTTGCTGTAGCACACAGCTGATGCACAATTGTCCGCGTCGCTCCAAAGCCTTCTGCCGAGCCGATCGAACGATTCCACGAGCGCTGCACACTCTGGAATACTCCCCCTTGCTAAGTGACCTCCTGCCACTAGATGGAGCTGCCGCTTAGCCACTCGACCGAGCCACACACCCGTCAGTTCTTCCGCGGCCTTCCTTGATCAACCAACAAGCACCACTGCTCTGAATCGGCTTCCAGATCAAGCTCGGATCAGACTACGCAAGTCCTGATCTCCTTCTCCTTCTGTCACCACAGCTCTGCGCTCACGCTCTGCTGTCGGGTGATGATCGAAGAACTCGTCCGTCGCACACCAAAATTCCTCTATCTGAATTCTGCATATGCACTCGTGTATCCCTCAGCTTCGATCCACCTTTCTGCTCTGACCTGTTGTTCCTTAAAAGCATCGCCAGCTTCAATCCAGAACAGAATTTAGTAATGTCCCAAACAGAAACAATTATCTCCTAATTTTTAGGAGATTAGATTTGATTTTATCTCCAAAACAAATCTCCTTCTCTAGCTAGAAATACCCACTGGAATATTCTCCGCAGCACTTTAAACGATTCTTCTGATGTTCTCCGCAGAGTTACCAGGCCTTCTAGCCAAGCCCAGGTTGCTGCTGCAACTCGGACAGATGCTGTAGCACCTTGAACAAGCTCCTGCTATAGCATCCCCTGTTGTAGCTGCTCCTTGTTCACTTGTGCTGGTTTTGTCAAGCACTGCCATACTGCATCATCATGCGCGACGCTAAGTCATTCTTGGGCATGCAGGGTTCTACAGGCGCTTTATAAAAGATTTTTCTAAAATATGTATTCCATTGTCTAACCTCCTTCAAAAGGATGTGTGCTTTGAGTTCACTGATGAGTGCAGGAATGCTTTTGATAAGTTGAAAGATGCGCTAACCAGTGCGCCAGTGATGCGCGCACCAGACTGGAACTTGCCCTTTGAGCTGATGTGTGATGCAAGTGACTACGCCATTGGCGCAGTAATGGGTCAGAGCGTGGATAAGAGGCCGCACGCTATATATTATGCGTCGCGCACACTAGACACTGCGCAGAGGAACTACACCACGACTGAGAAGGAGCTTCTGGCAATCGTATTTGCGCTGGACAAGTTTCGCACATATGTTCTGGGCGCTAGAGTCATTGTCTACACTAACCACGCTGCTATCCGTTACCTGATGTCCAAGAAAGAGACTAAGCCGTGCTTGATGTGCTGGTTGCTTCTGCTCCAAGAGTTCGATTTAGAGATCAAGGATAAGAAGGGAACGGAAAACACTGTTGCTGATCACCTAAGCAGGATAGTGAAAGAAGAGGAGCCAGGGCAGATCACGGAGACATTCCCTGACGAGCACCTGATGGCGCTGAACGGTAAGGTACCTTGGTATGCGCATATTGCAAATTACCTGGTCACAGGTGCGTTTCCCCCTCAGTTCACTAAAGCTCAATGCATGAGGTTAAAACATGAGTCTAAGTATTACGTTTGGGATGATCCGTACATGCTTAGAATAGGCCCTGATCAGATCTTGAGGCGATGCGTGCCTGATCATGAGATGAGCTCTGTTTGAAGGTTTTGTCATGCGCACGCGTGCGGAGGACACTTTGGTCCAAAGCGCACGAGTGGGAAAATCCTAGATTGCGGTTTTTATTGGCCGCACTTATTTCGTGACTCATATAACCACTGCAGGGCTTGTGACAAGTGTCAGCGCACAGGAAATATATCAGCGCGCAACGAGATGCCACAGACGCCAATATTGGTAGACGAAGTGTTCGACTTGTGGGGGATTGACTTCATGGGGCCGTTTCCTCCATCTTGTGGATACAAGTACATACTAGTTGCGGTGGATTACGTCTCGAAGTGGGTCGAAGCTAAGGCCACGTGCAAGGATGATGGTAAAACGGTTGTTGAGTTTTTAAGGACTAACATTTTCTGCAGGTACGGAGTGCCTAAGGCAATAATCAGCGACCAGGGGACGCACTTCTGCAACAGAATAGTGGCGCAGGTACTAAAGCATTATGGAGTGCGCCACAAGACGTCCACTGCATACCATCCTCAAACGAATGGCCAGGCCGAGGTCTCCAACAGAGAGATTAAGCGCATTCTGGAGAAAACCGTGAGACCTACGCGCAAAGACTGGAGCCAGCGGCTGGATGATGCACTTTGGGCATACAGGACTGCGCACAAGACACCGATTGGGACTTCACCATTTCGGTTGGTGTATGGAAAGGTGTGCCACCTACCGGTTGAGTTGGAACACAAGGCATACTGGGCACTGCGCACTTGCAATCTGAACCTCGACGAGGCTGGTAAGGAGTGTGCATTTGAATTGAGCGAGCTAGAGGAGCTGCGCCTGGATGCATATGAGGGGCTGCGTGACTATAAAGCGCGCATGAAAGCATTTCACGATAGGTACATCCTCAGACGCACCTTCGAGCCAGGAGACCGGGTGCTTTTGTTCTCCTCGCGCTTAAAGCTGATGCCCGGAAAGCTGCGCAGCAAGCGGATGGGACCATACACAGTCACAAAGGTTTTCCCATATGGAACAATCGAGTTAGAGAACGAGCGCAAGCATCGTTTTCAGGTTAATGGGCAAAGAGTAAAGAAATACTTGGGAGAACTTTGGGATGAGGCCACACGCGAAGTTGATTTGGCAGAGCCAGAAATAGAGGATGCGCAGGCTGCTGCGCCAGAGATACAACTTGATGCACCGGAGGGAGAACTGGGAATTACTGCTGATATATCTTCTCCCTCACTGATTAACCTCGTTACTTATGATGTGTCACATGATTTTGGCCACACTGACCACCTATCTGTTCCTTTGCGCAGGACTAAAGAAGGCATAGCACGCACAGATGCACAGGAGCGCGCAGGAGCAAGTGTGGGGGTGGTCACGTGCGCAAACTTGAGCAAGTAATGAGGTACTGTCGAGCCAACGACGTTAAACAAAGGCACTTGTTGGGAGGTAACCCGACAAATTTTTTCCACATTTTATTTTTACACGTTTTTTTAGGATTTGAATTTTTAGCTAGTTCAGGACTTGCAAATTTTTGAGTCTCGTAGCAATGCGCGAGTCAGTGCGCAGTTTAGTGCGCAGGACAGATGCGCAGGTCAGAGAGTATATAAGGACAGAAACTTAGGAAATTCCAGAAATTCTGCAATTTCGACCGTTAGAGCTTTTCACTGCTGCCAGCCAATCTTTGTCGTCCCCCCACCGATTCCGGCATTCTTTAATGAGATTTGAAGAGCACGACATCACCTGCGCACTAGGTAACCTCTCCTTTTCATTTCGGTCGATTTAGTGAGGGTTTGGTGAAAGAAGCCGATTGAGGAACGTAACCCTAGATTCAAAATCGCACCTAGTTAGCGCGCTCTGTTTGGTGTTTTCATTGCTGGGTTTTGTTGACAAGAGTGAGGCGCCCATTTGGTGAAGATTTGAGGGTATAATTCGGAGTTCTGATTTTGGTGTACTTAGTGGAGCGTTGACTACAGTTGACCGCAGGTTCTTGAGTCGCAAATATGAGGCCAGCAGAAAACCAGGACACTCCGGCGTCTTTCGCAAGGAAATATGACGCCTTCTGGGGATTGGACATGTACGGCACCCCGTGCATCAGCAGGGACTTCCTGCGCGAGGTAGGCTTAGAAGACTTGGTCACGGAGAAGCTCGCGCAGCCCGGCTAGAAGGCGCTGATGGAAGTGGATAGCGCAGCCGACAAGGAGGACACTTGTGAGTTCCTGGCGTCCCTGCAGGTCGCCGACTTAGAGATCCGTTACCGACACCGAGGGGTGTGGTATGTAGCATCGGCCAAGAAGCTGAAGCGCACCCTGCGATGTGACAAGGTGCGCGAGCAGGACGTGGATACGCACACCAACCAGGAAGCATGGCGCGAGATGGCGTCGGGCAAACCATTTGCCGCTGGGCGCAGCAGAGGACGTGAGCTGCGCGACCTTTGGATGTACTATCTGTGGCGCATGGTCGCGTACGCAATCATCGGGCACTATAACAGTGCGCCAAAGGTCAGCCTACTTGACATGGACGTGCTCAAAGGGTTGTATTACGAGAAGAAGATGAGGTTTGTGTCAGATATGATGGTGCACTGGGAGCAGCTCAGCACCAAGGGCCCGCTCACTTGCGGGGGTATGATCACGCATTTGCTGCGTGGGCTGCACGGAGAGCCAGAGGTGCCCGAGCACACGGTTGTTCCAGCCGTCCCTCTAGACCGTGCACAGATGCTGCAGTACCGAGCGGTAGCTGCTAAGGAAGATGGGTCACTGGAGTGGTGTTACCGGCTGCAGGCTGCTAGGGCCCCGAGGCACGCAGCAATCAGAGGAGCGCCAGTAGAGAGTAGTGCCCAGTAAGAGGAAGCTACTGATGATGAGAAGATGGAGAATGTGGAGGCACCAGTCGCGCAGCCAGCTAGGCGCATGAGGACACGCGCACAGACTGGAGCGCGGGCGCGGGCGAGTGGGCAGACAAGTCAAGTTGTGACCATTGTTATCAAAGATTCTCCCCCGCGCGCACAGGCGAAGCGGCGCAGACAGGATGCTGAGGAGGCGCCTGTAGAGCAGCGCATGATGTTTAACGTCATGCGCGTGCTGGAGTACTTGGCACCCGAGGGGGCCGATTAAGCATCAGTCCACCATCTGGGTGGAAATTTGGAGATCCCATTTCCCTCTTCTCAGTCTGCGCAGGCCACCTCCAGGGTCACCCATAGAGCAGCACGAGCTAGCCAATTCTCCCGCGCAGTCACCGGCACACTCCTCAGTGCGCACCTCAGTCATAGACCCGCTGCAAATGCCATCAGAGCCCCCTCCGCAACCCTCTTCACAGATGATCAGATCGACCTCTGAGGTCACCCCCATCAAAGAGTTAAGTTCAGATTCGATATGGGAAACTGACTCGGAGGAGGAGCCTGCAAACCAGCCCGCAGCAGTTTCAGTTGCGCAACCATCCTCCAGCTCTGAGTATGAGACAAAGTCAGTGGACGAGGAGGCACAAGGGTCTGCGAAGGACTCCAGCTCAGAGGATTTCTAGGGCTGCACAGAGGGCTAGGCGCAAATAATTTCGGGTTGTCCTTTTGCTTTTTGAAAACTATCACTGGATGTTCTTTTCTAATTTTGTGTTTGATATTTTGTGAACTCCTGACCTTATTCCGTTTGCTGCGTTGACTATGTTTTTCATTTTCATGATGCATTTAACTTTTAGTTTTTAGTTGTCCTAGTAGCATGCATGAGTGCGCTCTCCGTTGCGCTTGAGCTTGAGTCGTGGGGACACGTCTCTGTTAAGTGTGGGGGGGGGGGGGGGGGGGGGGGTTACATTTACATTTCATATTTATCATTGTAGTTTAGCTTAGTTAAAGGGAATAGTAGCGGTTGTGCGCTTGCGTGCGGATTGCGCACACCTTTCGACTTGTTTTGTCTTTTTCATCCTACATGCGCTGCCATTAACCGTTTTAGTATATTTTTTTCGAAAGGTGGGCGCGGGTGTAAACGCATGCGCTGACCTGCGCAAGTAGACCAAGGAGGGAGAGCGGCGCGTTGTTCCATAGCTGCTATCCGAAAGCCGAAACTGGAACCGTTCTGGGACTATAAGAAAAGTGGACAAAGCTGTATAAAAGGAAAGAAACCGGCGTGCGCACACAACTACAAATTAGCGCATGCGCAAGTCCAAAAGTAAAAAATCGTCAAGGACGAAAGACTTGAGTTCCCAAGAAGCGCGCGAATGAATCACGCACCTGAAGAAGCTTGCGTGATTAACCATGTACCAGAAATCGGAGTAGAGACCGACAACCAGGAGCCTATGGAGAGCTATCTCCGAATCATCCGAATTAAATTGCATCCTGGCTGAGAGGTAACAATTTTCGAAATTATTATATTAAAACTGTTGAGGGTATGTGCGCGTAGGTGATAGAGCAACACAGGGTGAACCACTGTGCAGATCGCGCATGAGTGTAAGGCTGTGCGCTAGACTTCAGAGAGGTAATTGTATCTGTGCTTCAGTACTTGTTTGGGACGAACAAGGGCAAGTGTGGGGGATTTGATAGAGCCTAGTTATATGCGCTATTTAGATCTTAACACTATGCTTGTTTGCTGAATTTTTTCGTGTACAAGATTACTGGTTTTCGGTATTTTTGTATTTCAGGATAAAACAGGAGCATAAGTCAGATATGCGCTAACGGGCGCTTTTAAAGAGCGCAATGCACGACCTGCGGAGCTAGCAGCGCAAAAGGAGATAGCAGATTCAGATTGCAGTGCGCGAACCGACTGCGCGAAGCGAGTAGCGCAATCAACGTGCGCAGCGAGTCATGCGCAGGATAGCAGAGTTTCTAAATTTTGATCATCATTATCTCTTAGATTTGGGAAGTAGCTAAGATTCTCTCAGGCCAAATCTAAGCATTCCTTGGGCTTCAAGACCAGTATATAAGAGGAGGGAAGCTAGGGTTTGGAGGATATAGAGGACATATAGAGAGATAGACACATAGCAGCAAAAACACACGAGCTCCAGCCGAGATTCTGCGCGAACCACCTGCGCCAGCCGAAAACAGCAACCTGCAATTGCGCCGACCTGCTACTTTTCCTTGGCTGCTTTAGTTTTATTTATTATTTCTATGATGTTTGTTTCTAACATGTCTAGCTAAACACTTTGTATCAGTTGGGCATGATTCTATGAAGCATATCCTTTGAGACTTGTGTTTAATGCTCAGTTCGTCTACTTATATTAATTCTATGCACATGGGTGATAATTAGTTGTGCGATAAGAGAAGCCTTGAACCGCAATCTTATTCTAACTGCTCGTTATTGTATGTTAAACTGGTTGATAACTTGACGGTGACAACTAGGAGTAACACACTAGGTAATCAGCTACTACTGTGATAGAATTCGTAGTTGCTTAGACTAGTTTCAGGAATTAATAGCTCATGGACTTTGATCGGAACATGCGCGCATGTTAGGAAGCCTTGATCGGACGCTAACTTAAGTAGAACTAAACTATAAAAGTTTAGCGTCGATGATAAGGGATACATTCATAGAGGATTGTCTTTACCGATACTCTTCATAGTCATAGTACTTAATATCTACAATTGTTCATTCGCGCACCTGCGCAACCCAATCACTCACAACCCCAATTTCGTAAGTTGTAGGTTGCTAGCTAAGACGAGTCTGCACGCTCCTTGTGGGATCGACCCTGACTTAGCCGCTATACTAAGTGGAGAAGGAAGGATTAATTTGACGCGTACAACGACGCCGGATCAATAGGCAAGAATCTCATCCAGAATATTTTTCTGAGCTTCAGGCAACCGTTCTGGTGTTTGAAGGGGGCTAGGATCAATGCTCTCAGCCGTTGGAACTTCTTTCATTTGCAGGGTGACTTGGTTACTGAGTGAAGAAAGTTTGCTAAGTAGCTCTTCCCGTTCTTCTTCAAGTTTTGTCACTCTGTCAGTCAATGTTCTATTTTCTTGTAGCGCTTCTTCACACTGCTGTAGGATATCTCCCAGATTCTCTATCAGGTTCTCCATTGTGTCATCCTCATCTTCACTTTCTGACACCTCAATCCCATAGTTGAAATCATCCTTTATTAATTCTTCAGAATCACATTTGGATATACTAGATAATAAAATAAAGTTTTCTTCTTCACTCTCCTCAGAGTCACTCCACTTGGCTGTCAGAGAACTATTACCCTTTTTCTCAGTACTATTGATCTGTTTCCTAGGGCAGTCAGCTTCTCGATGTCCATATCCTTCACAATTCCAGCACTGAATCCCCTTTCTTTTCTCTTTCCTCTCGTCCCATCCTGGGTTGGTTCCTTCCCTCTTCTCTGATTTTCCCCACCCCTTCTAGATTGCCTTCGAGAGGATGAGGTCTGGCCAGATTTTGTTTCCATGTTCTTTAAGAGCTTACCAAGGTTTTTCACTAGCAGACTCAGTTGATCATCAGATGAAGGCTTCTTCTCTTCTATTTCTGCTTTCAATCCAACACTCTTGCTTTTGGGAGATGTATCTTCTTTAGCCAGCTTCATCTCAAACTATTTGAGGGATCCAATCAGCTCCTCTAGTCTCATGTGTTTGACATACTGAGCTTCTTCAATGGCTGTCACCATCATGTCAAATCTGGTGGGCAGTGATCTAAGCACCTTCCTTATCAGCTTTTCTTCGGGAATTGGTTCTCTAAGAGCATGAGCTTCATTTGGCAAGTCACACAACTTGGCATTGAACTCAGTGATAGAGTTCTCTTCTTGCATATCTAGGCTTTCAAACTGGGAAGTAATAATCTACATCCTGGATGTCTTTACTTTGTCAGTTCCTTCATGAGCTACTTGCAAGATTTCTCAGGCTTGTTTTGCAATGTCGCAGTTGGAGATCAACCTGAAATTATTAGCATCTACTGCAGCAAAAATAGCATTCAGTGCTTTTGAGTTACCAGTTGCTGCAACCTCCTTTTCAGCAGTCCATTGTTCTTCAGGATTCTTTCGAGTAATTCCCTTCTCATCCATAGTGATGGGAGGAGACCATTCAGCCACAACAGTTCTCCATGTTCTTTCATCAATTGCTTTGAGGAATGCTTTCATTCTAGCCTTCCAATACTCATAGTTACTTTCTTCCAACAATGGTGGACGGCTTGTACTCTGACGTTCCTTCATTGTTTCTCGCTTTCTCCAGCAAACGCTCAGGATCTTTACTCTGTGTGTTGAGCTCCGACTCTGATACCAATTGAAATTCGCAGCGTCTCTGAGTTGCAGATTGTGTACAAGAAGTTGCTATAGCACACTCTTGTACCGAAACTTTTGCAGCAAGCTAAAACAATGAACAACGATTTGTTCACCCAATTCGGCCAAGTGCCTAGCTCTAGGAAAGACTGAACCTCAGTCTTTCAATTCACTAGTCTCAAGGTCTGTTGTACAACACGGTTCAACACCAAGCAACGTATGCTATTCAACCTTAGCTAGTCGATCACGTATAATCAGAATACCCTCTGACTTGTGTCTCACACACATGCACACTTGAATTAATTCAGAACAGCTATTCTACTTATCCCACAGACTCAGCCTATTCTCATTAAAACAATGTTATCGTAGGTTTGCTATAGCACCCGTTGTAGCCACTGGTGCAGGTTCTGTCCGCGTCGCTCCAAAGCCTTCCGCTAAGCCGATCGAACTCTTCCACTAGCGCTGCACACTCTAGAATACTCCCCCTCACTCAGTGACCATCGGTCACTAGCGAGACCTGGCCTTCTGGAGATTGTCCTAGTTCCTCCACTCGACAATCCTTTTGCGGCCCGTGTTGATCAACCAACAAGCTCGTCCTGCTCTGAATTGGTTCTATGATCAAGCTCTGACCAGACTCTGCAAGTCTCAGTCAGCCTCTCCTTCACTCACTCAGCTTTGCGCGCACGCTCTGCTCTTCGTGACTCCCCGACTCTCGTTGCGGTATGTAGACTCTGTGCGTGTGTGCTCTCAAGCTTTCTCTATTCGTCATGCCCCCTTTCTGCACTGACCTTGCCCTCCTTAAGTACTCAACTGATCAGCATATTTTTATAGCATTCCGTCTACAACACATTGTCATAGAATAGGCTAAGTCTCTGAGTCAGGTCTGTAGCTATTTGCTACTAGAAGTGTGTAGGTAGTACGAAGCGAGTCTGTGGGATCAGACTGTGAACTAATCTGTGTGATCAGATTGAGCTGAAGTGGATCTGGGTTAGTAGTAGTGGTTAAACTAGCATGGCTTAGTTTTGGAATCCATTGTACTCTGACAGATATAAAACCTTGAGGACTAGAAGTTGTCCTCCCCAGACGTAGGCAGTTGCCGAACTATAGGAACGTCAAATGTATCAATCGTTGACATTACCATCCCGTCCAACTCATATTTTCCATTGATGATGAAAGTGTCTCGAAACTTATCTACTTCAAAAAAAATACTATGTGCAATTAAAATGAGATCAACCAACTAAATTTCATCTTACAAAATTCAACCAATCAACTTACCAAGTAGAGGTTAGGTTTTTTCTGCGTAAGTTTAACATAGCAGAGGTTAGGTTTAGAGGGATTAACTTACCTAACCTCTGCTTGTTTAGAGGGATTAACAACCCCTCTAAACAAGAAGAAGTTAGGTATTTTCTGTGTAAGTTTAATGTAGCTTTTCTTGCCGTGATAGAGGCCAAAGTTAAAGAGGAAGAGATAAAGAAAATAGTGAGGAGTTGTGTGCCTAATGGTATTGGAGCCAAACAGGAAAAGGGCGTGTTTTTACTGCTTTGGAATTCTAATTGTTTTAAGGTAAAAATTGGGTACGCTGATAATCAGGTGATTATTTGTGAGTCTGTGTGGAGAAATACAAAGATTATGGTGGCTTTTGTATATGCATTCAATAACTTGAATGATAGAAGATATTTGTGGAAGATTTTGGGGAGGTATATTAACAGCATTAGTGCTCCATGGTTATTGAGTGGAGATTTCAACTGTATATTAGTCGAGGACAAGCTTAATGGGAATGCTGTCAAAGCTAGTGACCTGAGGGAATTAAGGGAATTCTATGAGAATATAGGTGTTTTAGATGTCCCATCAAATGGTTGTTGGTTTACGTGGTCAAACAGACATATCTCCGAGCAAAGAATCTGGTGCAAGCTTGACAGAATTTTGGTAAATCAGGTTTTCTGTCAAAAATTCCCTTCAGTCTATGGTCAGTTTCCTGAACCAGGAATTTCAGACCAGAGCCCTGCCATTACTAGACTGGCTCTTGATGAAGTCATGGCTAAGTGGTTTAGGTTTCAAAGTTTCTGGACTTTAACTTAGGAATACTCGTCGAGCTTATGCAGGAACTGGAAGAAATCAAGAAATCTATTTGAGTTGCAGAATAGCCTCAAGAATCTTAAGAGATGTTTAGAACAAGATATGAAGGGATATAAAATAGACATGAATAAAAGGGTAGATGAGTATAGAGAGGTGTTGAGGGAGGTTAAAGCGAGCTAAAAAATAAGCCAAGTGATTTGTTATTAATTGAGAGAGTCTGATGCAGTTCTTCAAGTCAGGAAGTGGTTGAGATATCAGTTCATTTATAACTGTCAAAAGGCTCGAGTGAATTGGGCTAAAGAGGGAGGGAGGGAGGTCTAAACTCTAGATATTTCAACAATGTCATAAAGGGAAGGAACATTACGTACAGAATAACCTCGGTTAAGTTAGTCAATAGTAATTTCTCCTTCAATGGGGCAGAGATAAAAAATGAGTTTGCAAAGTTTTTCAGATGCTTATTCAACCGTGAATTCAATAAGAGAGTGATTGATGACTCCTTATTTGCTGAGGGAACCAAGTTTCAAGATATTGATTGCATTGACCCGATGAGAGATATCTCGGTTACTGAGGTTGGTCAGGCTATCAAGAATCTCCCGAACAACATAGCTGCTAGTCCTGATGGGTTTAATGCAGAATTTTACAAATTTGCCTTGAATAACTGTGGTATTGATTTTTATAGATGCATTCTTCAGTTCTTTCACGATGGAAAAATGCCTCAGGCTATGAACTCTACCTATTTGGCTTTAATTCCCAAGATAAAGTGTCCAAGTAGCCCCAAAGATTATCGGCCTATTAGTTGTTACAATGTCTTCTATAAGATTATTGCTAGCATCTCGTCTGCGAGATTGAAGCATATCCTGCCTAAATTAGTTAGTAACTCCCAATCAGCGTTTGTAATGGGCAGAAACATTAGCCATAATATTAACCTGACTCAAGACTAACATACGGTTATAAAAGAAAGGGTATTAGCAAGAGATGCATGATGAAAATTGACATTTGCAAATCTTATGACATTTTGACTGGGGTTTTTTGAAGAATACCCTGAGTTTGTTCGGGTTTCCTGGGAAGTTCATTAAATGGATTATGTCTTGTATTAAGACTTCCAGATTCTCTGTTTTGATAAATGAGGAATTGGTTGATTACTTTGGGAGCAACAAAGGGCTTAGACAGGGGGATCCTCTATCTCTGGCCTTATTTACGCTAGTCGTGGAATTTTTATCGAGGAGGCTCAAAAACATGATATCTGAAAATGATTTCAAGTTTCATCCTAAGTGCAAGCGTGTTAACATGACCATTTAATGTTTGCTGACAATCTGCTAATCTTCGCAAAAGATAATGCGAATTGTATATCGTGTATAAACATTGCTTTGAAGGATTTTGCTTCGTGGTCTGGTCTTCAGATAAACAGAGAGAAATCATGTATATTCTTTGGAGGATTGGAAGCTTATGAACAGTCTGATCTTGCTCAGTTGGTGAATATGAAGGTTGGGAAACTGCCAAATCTATATCTTGGAGTGCCCTTGGATTCTAATGCGCAAAAGATGGATGCCTTCCTGCCTATCATCGATAAGATGACTAACAAAATTAGATCATGAACTGCAAAGTGCCTATCATATGCGGGCAGACTGGTTCTTCTACGACACGTTTTGTCGAGGAACTTGTGGGATCTTACAGAGAAAGCACACCTCTCTTGGCCCCTGAAGAACCTATTAAGGATGAGACAAGATACGTTCAAGTGTATTGATTTGAGGGGAAATGGTGAGACTCATTGGAAAGGAGTGGACTACCCATATACCACGAAAGGGACTTATAACACGCTAATGGAAGAACAACCGAGGGAAAAATGGACAAAAATTATCTGGAACCTTTATCTCCTCCTAAGCACAGTTTCTGTGCTTGACTATCAGCTAGGGAGAGATTATCTACTATGGACAAGAGATGGGCTGTTTTACCTCGTAGATGCTGCTGGTGCAATGAAGAGAACGAAACCAACTAGCATATTGTGTTTGGGTGCAACAAGATGCAAGCTTGTCTTGCTCGTTTGGGATTGGTGTTTAATGGTTCCGGATGGAGGATATTTGCACATTGGTTAAACGGTATATATGGAGAAATCGTGTCGAGAAGTTGGCTGCTTTCATCATTATTAATGCGGCTATCTATGAAACATGGTGGAGCAGGAATCAAATGATCTTCAACCAGAGAGATCTTCAAAGCCAAGAACTCATCAACAAAATAATCAAAATGCTCAAGATAAAGGCAGACTTGTGCAAAAGAAAGTTAAACTGGAATATTGTTCTAAACAGGATTATTTAAAATTGTGTTTGCTGTTTATCTAGTTCTGTAGGTGATTATGGCTTGAGTGTCTACCATATTGTTGCATTGTTCTTGGCTGTTATCTAAATTGCTCTGGATGCTGGTGTGTGGGTTATCTCTTAGCTAGTTGTGGTCTGATTTCTGGTGTGTAGGTTAAGCTAGTGGTTTTCTTAGCAGGGTATTAACCTAATGGTTTTTGTGGTTTGAGTGTTTGTTGTAAGCCTGCACCTTTTTTGAAATATATGAGCCTTTTTCCAACAAAAAAAAAAACTATACCAAGACCAAAACTTCTCCAATACCGACAAATGTCATCGTACAAATATCGACAAACCATTTATCATGCAATTCAACCAAACCTATACATAGCATCATCATCATCAATTGTCTTCATTCAAATAATTTATATTTGTTGTCCAAATTCAACTAATCCATTAACAATTAACAAATCAATTTGCAACTAAACCTAAATGAGCATTAAAAATCCATTGATCCAATTAACACTACTTATATCATCAAATCAATTGGCACTCATCACATAAACTGACCGTATGAATTCGTCACCCTAATTCACCAAATACATGGATTTGATTCGCAACCCACACTGCCCAAAATCGCAAAACCCTAAAACTTCAATTTCACCATATAATGCACATAATAACCCAATTCCAAATTAATTCCAACATATGTCAAGCTCAACATCAATAAAGGTCTTGCGGCTAAAATCAACATACCTGGTTCGGCGGAGGAGAACGGCGGCGCGACGACTCGGCAAGTAGATTTGTGTTCAAACAAAATGCGCATTTGCCAAAAGCGGCTTTTATTCGAACATTGGCCCAACAACCTTGTAAGCCCACACTGAGTTGAGTTTTCATGAAAGCCGCTCATGTTAGAGGCGTCTTTCGCTGAAAGCCGCCTCTGACTTGAGCAGCTTTCAGTTTAATAGCCACGTAAGCGCCAACTCATCGCTACTGATCGAAAAAATTAAATTTTTTTTCGAAAATCGTTCTTGTCAAAAACTGCTTTCGGAAAAAAGTGGCATATGGCAAACGAAACTTCAAGTGGTGGCATTTTGCTAACCCAAACTTGGTTTGGTGGCAAAATGTCAAATTTTTCTCAAATATACGTATCATGCATTTGACTATGGAAATTGATTTGAACATGTAACACTATGAATCTATTCAAACAGTATCAAATAATTCATCACAGTTTTGATAAGAACCCACAAAAACTGAATCAATTATTTAAGCGACCAAGCAAGGTTGGGGCTTGCATGAGCATCCAAACCGGCTTGAACAGCCGCTTAGACATGCTCGGCTAGACTTTTTCAGTGTTTGGTTTTAAGAGAAGAAGAAAGAGGAGAAGTTCTTCTTAATTTGATGTAAAACGCAGATAGAAATTAATTTCAGACCTCATAGCTTTGAAAGCAATTGGGTCAAAATTTTCAGGAAAATGACGACAACTGGCTTGAAAGAATTATCACAATGAGACAGTTTGCATAGGGTAAGGTGAGACAGTCTAGTACATTTCCTTCCCTTCCCTAACATTGATTTTGAGCATTTTTCTTGCTCTCCTGCTTTTACTTCCCCAATCCTATCACACAAACTGAACCAGTAACAACATCTGATTGATGACTGGTCCACATAAGCAGGTTGTGCCATTCAAGCAAAAACAAAGAACACTCTTTTCTCTTTTACTCATTTTTATTACTTTTTTCTTTCCATTTCTTTGAAGAAGAATTAAAAAATGTAACAAAGCATGGGAAAAGACAAATATCCACAGAAGCATTTCGTCATATGAATACCAATCCACATCATGTACAGCGGTGGAAGAATCAGAAGAGTTGAAACCATGCCTGGATGTTCTGCCCCCTCCCAACACATCTTCCTTGGCTGCCTGAAGACAGCAAATATGAACCTGCTCCTACCACCACCTAGCTCATGAGTTGGTTGAAGTGAATTTTAAGCAGGATCATGCAAGGTCATCAACCTGTCAAGCATAAAAACCGGCTTATGTGTAGTGTATATAAGAAACAAAGCATGCAAATACTCTGAAATAACAATGATGCATGCTGAACACTCCGAAATAACACCGATGCATGCTGCACACTCGAAACAACGAGGAACTGCCAGCTGCATATGGCTTTCCTAGTGGCGCTCGGACTCCAAGTTATTCCGTACATTGTTAGTGACAAATGATACGCCTTAACTTCTTACCTTCCTCTGAGAAAGCAAATACAGCTCCAAGCATGTCATCATTGTAGGCATCTTCATCTTCCTCAGATTTCTCCATGTTGCCAGGGATGGTGTCCACATTAGCAATAATATCAGCTGATTGATGTGATCCATCCCGCGCGGATGCTGTGCAGTATTCTTCACGAAAATACTGGCCAAAATCCAATGGCTCCTGGATTTCCCCCTCATCACGAATGTTAGAGCATTCAGAACAATTAGAATCAGCATTTAGAGTTCCTCTACTGGTCGTACTGTTGTTGGCAGAATCAGCGTCTCTAGACACATGTATACCTCCAGATGGCAAACAAATATTTGAGGACGAGCTACTTTTCACATAATTACTATTCACATGAGTTTCTTTTGGAGAGATAACATTGTCAGGGCTGATGGAGCTTCCATACAGTATAGATGCCGCAATCCCACTAACTACTTGCGGTTCAACCTTTAGGTTCTTGGGTTGGACAACAGATTGATGAGAAATTGCTCCTTGCTTTTGATCCATCATGGGATCATCTTTTCTTGATGAAACTGATAAAATACAATAGATTCCATCTTTTCTTCTGAAGGTAGATAAAAAAGAAAAGAAAAAAAGAATGGTTTATTGTTTATCTTAAAACAATTATCGCTCATATTACCTTCAGGGTTTTCAGCGAAGCTATAACGCAAAGGCGATACTCCCAATGAGCTGTTTCTAGTTCCGTGAGGTGATACTGAATACTTCATCCTGAAAAAAAAAAAAAAATTAATTAGCATTTTGGAGAAAGTTGCCTGATTTATATGACACTAAAGCATCAATAAAGGCCTCCGGTCAAATTTTATTACAAAGGAAAGCAGAACATTCATAAGATTCTGAGATGCCTTCAACAATGTGGTTTTTCAATGCAACAAAAACTAACCATAGAGAAACACAACTTATTGTACGAAAATATTTCTTTAATCAACCTTCAGGAACTACAAAGTATTCCTGAATTTTCCTTTTTGTAGACAGTAATAAAAATGCAAAAAAAAAAGACCTGTCAACCATTTGTCCTCTCATTCATTGAAAGGGGAAAGTTGAAAGCTACATTAGAATTGGTTCAAGCTTATACGAATAGGAGGAGATGCTACTAAAACATGTAATCATTGCCAAACGACACAACAGTTTCACTGTGAGAAAGGAAATGCTAGTTAGCTTCAGCTCGCTAAAGGTATTTCACAGTTCTCATCAAACCAAGACATTACATGAAATATTACAGCTGTGAAGTGAATGACTAACACTATTGACGTCCAATTTCAGCAAAAGCATGAAAATGTAACAGACGAAAAATTGAAGAGCTGTGAAAAAGGAATCGTATACTCCTGAGATATCATAGTCATTAATTGAACCGCAACTGCATGCTAATTTAAGATATAACAATAAAACATACAAATTTCTACACATATATGGTGTCATTTTACCTCTCAGCTGAACCAGAATTCTGAGACTGATCGAATAGAGGCCGTAACTCCTTTCTTCTGATTTCAACCTCATACGTAGGGAATTTTTCTACCTCAATCTCACCACCAGTGTTCACTAGAATGGAATTCTGTTCTTCCATCCTAGGAAGAGCCATCATCGAGAAGGAAATCTACAACAGACAAAATTAATAAAGTATACCTACACTAGAATGGAGTATGTCTACTAGCAAAGAAAATCCTCAATTTCAAACTATACCTTGGAATTTTGCCAAATTGGCACTCTCAAAGATTCGATATGAACTTCTGCATTGGAAAGATAAAAATGAAAGTCTTGGGGTTTCACAGAATCTTCTTCAAGAGCAATATTATCCTCAAAATCAGAAGCAAAAGAAGCGGCACTAAGGTTGCCCCCAACCCGGCTAGTTATTCCAGATATGGGTTCTTCTATATCTGGCCAATCCAGCCTTCGACAGACATCCCACCACTGTACAGGTTCAACTTTCACTTTTAAATCTTCCTCCTGCAACTGCATCACAGAACCCGATCCAGGTCTTGAAGAAGTTTCGCTTTGCTCTCCGCCCATTGATGGGATGAGTTTATATTGAGTCAACAGACCAGAAGGAGTATATGCCAATATGTACTCCAACGATTTCGTTCTTACTTGTGTAGATGGAGAGTTTTGAGATAGACAACAGTGGAAGACAGCTGTCAAAGCACCAGACGGAATAGATATTTTTCCTGACGCAGTTGATGCAGCATTGCTGACAGTGTTTAACCACCCATAGTTGCCACACTTTATTCTGCTCACCACAGAGAGGTTAATAGGTGATGGTGGGGGGTGAGGAAAAGATTGTTTCTTTATCCTGAATGATGTTGTAGACCACCATGGATGTGATAGAATGGGTAGAAGGCTAGGCTGGTCAAAGTGGGAGTTCAATTTCTGGAGTCCACTTTCACCTCCGAAAGGGGAGAGAACATATATATGGCAAGTCCCCTTCGATGTTATGATAGCAATCCACTGACTAAAATGACTAAAACAAATGTCCTGAATTACCTGTACAGAAAAATGAGAAAAGTTTATGGTAAAAGCTTCCACAGAAAAAAAGAACACAAAAGAATAATTATCAGGACATTACAGCTGATGTTATGCCTCTATGGAGCTTGTAGAGGTGCGCATGAGACGAACTCCAATCATAGCGCTGATTGGCCGGTCCATTTTGTACATGTGATGGCATGATGCGAAAGATATTTATATTGTTCCCACATGTAGATGCTGTAACTAATAGTGTCCCACTTGGGTCAAAACACAATGCTGAAATGGGACTGCTGTGAGCCTTAAACTGTGAAATCACAGCTTTAGACACAAAATCTTTGATAACCACCTGCAATAATCCATCAAAGAAGAGAAGTCCTACATCATTACTGCATTCGGAAAAACTAAAAACATTTATACTTTTCCAGTCAGCATCTTTTCTTACATGCCATGACTTTTTAGCTTCTACACATAGCAGAAATAAAATTATAGATCACAACAGGGCGGGCATATCTTCCAGTGCTAAAATAAACAAATATATCACATCAGAGACGACATAAAACTTACTGTTCCAGTGCTATCTGATTCAGTTGAGTGTGTACCAACCCTACTAGCTTTCCACCCTATGTTGGACTGTACAGGAGAGCTGGGACCATCAGGAAGAAGCTCTTGGTAGTATTTAGATAACGTTTTGTAACCCATGTCGCCAAGGTTCATCAAACCAGCTGCTAGCTGTTTACTAGATTCCATGGCATACCGTGCTACAAGGTTCCCGTTACCAGGAGAAGTTGAAGGACTAACACCCGGTGAAGGAGTGAGGTTCTGAGGGCTTAGTCGGCTTGTATTGGGAAACAAAGGGTTGTTGGAAGCATAAGCCAACCATCTTGGCCCAACAGCCATAGGACCATAGCCAATATTTGTTCCATTCATTATTGGCCCTCCTATTGAAGGCATTGGGTGTGTGAGGACACTGAACTTGTTTTCATAAGTGAGAGCATCAAAGCAGTAAATCTGTCAACAAAATCAAGAAAGAAATTAGCTACTTCACATTTCATGGGTAAATTGAAAGGTGAAGTCCAACATTACAAAGCACCTAAAGAACCTGAGATTAGGTAATTAACTCATTAAATTTTACGATTGAACTCTAACAGATCTGTGACGAACGAAATTCATCTTCGAACAACACATAGCTTTGGTTATGCCTAACTAAGCTGTTTATTCTAATCTAAGTCAAAAAAATTGTCCAGATATAAGCCCAGCTTTCTCAGGTATTTACTGAAACAATTAAAATATCATAACCTTCAAAAGAACTATGAGACGTCAACTGCACCTAAGCATCAGCAACAGCTACCTACCTTACTTTCTATCTATACACTAGAGACAGCCCACAGTGCATACGGTCTTACATCATCCGGTGAAAAATTAAGGTACAGTGAGTTATTTACTCTCCTATTCTGTCTCATGTGTTAATCGAATTATGTGTCAATGCTTACTTGTGAGGAAAGGCCCACGGCCACCACTCGGGAACTGCATCTAACCATATGTACAGCTGATCTGAATCTCAAAATGTGAACATAACTGTTTGACCTCAGCGAGTAAATTCTAACTGCAGTTGGAGAGTGAATAGAGAATGCGATTTGAGGCTGAGTATAGCCATCTCTAACATGCCCATCACTCACACTTTGCAGTGACACAGCGCCTTTTGTCTCATCACTTGCAACAACCAACAGCAAAGGATGCGATGATCCAAATCCATCTTCGTCATTAGATTTTTCAGGGATAGGTTGCATCTGCATAAAGGTGACTGGATTGTCACGCTTTGATACAAGTTCACTGACACTAGAGGCGTCATGGACGTCAATGACTTGAAACCCATTGGTGTAACCTAGTAGAAGAAGGTGTCTGAAAGAAGACGAACCAAGATCAAGCTTGTCAAACGAAGCCCACAACACCTGATTGACAAAAGAAACATGTAGTCCTTGAGGGTGAGCATGATTCTTACAAAACAGAGAAGATGAAAGAAACAATATTTTTCTCTTCTTTCCGAAGAGAAACATCGTCTTACGGAAAACATTGATATCCCCTTAAATGGTTCAATCTTTAACAATCCTCCTTCATACACTACTGAAGATAGATGTGTCGAACATAACACCTTCGATTAGTCCAATAATCAAGTAAGAAACACTAGATGCTAATGGCAGTGACAGTTCATTGAATGCATCAGACAACTCCCATCATCATTTTGCAAATGTGTAAAATGAAGCACTGTGACCAAACTATCTCCTCAAAAGTCAAAACAAGTCCCTCAATAATGTACACTAAAATTTGAGGCACATACCTTTAATAAAATTCATAATATGCAACTAAAGCATAACAAACAAAGATAAGCAACCAAGTGATGAAAGTCCCATATCTGTAATGAATGGTACTAGAATTTTTTCAAATGATAGGTCAATAAGTAAACACATAAAACATTAAACCAACAAGATCATCTTTTACCCGGTATATATAAAGCCAGCTACAAGGTGAAAAAGATGCAACAGATCTTATGTCTTTTTCACTAACTGAATTAGATTAAGAAACCAAATCTGACAATACAAATGTTAACTTACAAGGGAACATCTACCGCTACCACAATGGCCTCCAAATGGTGTTCAAAGACAACTTTTCATTTGCAAAGCGATTACCAGAAACAAACATTACACATATTCGATAAATGTCATTTGCTTGCATGATCTACAGGGACTTCTTTCAATTTCTCTTAGCAATACAAAAGTCATTTCTGTTAAATAGAAAGGTCAGTGTATTCTATCTGGAAAACTTTAGTGGTGATATCAAGAACGTAATTCTATTATTCCAGTATTGCGGCAGCATGATTTTTCTGTAAAGACTGAAAGCAAGAAACTAAATATGATTTTTTTAGTTAGTACAAACTACAAGGAAAGTACAGATTCACCTCTGCATACAGTTTTCTTTATTTTCTTCAGGTCTCTGGAACCCATTCGAATTTGAGAAATTAATACGTATAAACTCAACAGAATAATCTGAAAAGATCTAAACCTCATAGAAACCACCTAGATCAATTACAAGTCAGCAAAAATAGGAGGAAAACGAACGGGGTCAAACCTGTTCCCTGAGGGCGTCGGATTCACCAACTATGGAGGCGGCCACGGAGGCACCGGCAGAGCGAACATTGGCAGAGGCGGTCTTCAAACAGGAAGAAATATATTTCCAAGATTTAGGTATGACTCTATGGCTACTATTGATATTGATATTGTTGCTCTTAGGCGTGTTGGTGTGATTATTCATACTCCAAGGAAATCGGCGAGAGCAGCACCGGGAATCTCTTGGCCGGTGAGCGGAGGACTTGGCGGTGGTCGTCCGCCGAGGGGCGTCGAACAGAGGCGGTGATCGGAAATAGCATCCGATGACGGAGAGGAGGGGAAATCAGGAGGAAGTGGTTTGTTGTTGGCTTGCGGAGGTGGAGAAGATGATGAGGAGGAAGAAGAAGAAGGATTTTGTTGGCTTTGGTTTTGACCTTGACGGAGACGGTTTCTCTCTCTCTTTCTTGGATTGTACAGGTTAAGCCTGTTGATTCATTTGACCTTATTGCTCTTCTACCCCTTCACGCTTTCAGTCGGTTTTAATTGTTTTTCCTCTAATCCATGTGAAAACTAAACAAAATTTACACCAACATAAAATTTAAAATCAAATGAACAATCATATACAATTTTTATAAATAAATATTTTATTGAGTTCCATTCACTCACGAAATCATATAGAATTCAAGTTCATTAATATGGTTATTTAGTCCATATCCATTAACTAGTTCATGCAAAGGTGAGGGAGCTTAAACCCTCCGTCCACCAAATTTCATCAGCAGGCATTTAAGAAATAAAACGATACAGCTTTGACTACAGACAGATTCATAAATGGCATCAGACTACATAGTTCAATCGAATTTTAACCAACCCAGACAAAAAACACACACCTTAAAACGCCCCAACACGCCTTACACGACTTAAGTTGGGCATCAGTGTGCTAACATGGAGAATTAAAGATCAAAATATCTATGTATTTAGATCTATTACAAATCTCACCCAACCTTTCAGTACCACTGATTAAATTGTTAAACTAATTTAGACCGCATCTAGCTGCGATACTTATGCACTTCAGCCATATTATTTACCCAAAATCCCCTGATTTCAAACTAGATTGAAACACAATCAAAATAATCATATGGCTTGACACTGATTTCTTATATATTGCGGAGAGAGAGAGAGAGAAGGAAAGTTTTCCGGATGCTCCTCATTTTTCTTCCTAGGAGGGTATTTATACAGGTTATAGCACATATAATTATTAAAACCGTGGGCTGGTTTTACAACCCCACGCAAAGCATTCTTCAAAATAATCTTGGATTCTTTTTCTTTTTGCTAATCACCCTTTTGAGGGCTCCAGATGAGGACGATTCTCATTTTTTTCTTTGAAATTTTCTACTAGGGCTTCCTTCCTGTATGGCCCGAAACACATCATCAATCAAAACGTCTTCTCCATTTGGATCTTGAGCGTCTTGGAATAAGGCCATGGATGCATCTGACTTTGTTGATTTTTTGGGACATGGTCTCATCTTCCATTTTCTGAAGAAGGTCTTTCTTCATTTATTCGAGATATGCAGTTATTAGTCCTTGTTTTGAGAGAAGAAGGGTCTTTATCCTCATTTTGTCGGAAATATGCCGGATTGATTCTTCCTTCCTCTTTTCAAAGTGACATTTCGACGCGCTGCTGGTGAATTGTATCAACAGGTTGCTATAGTAACCTCTGGGTCACTTTGCGGAATTTCTTTGCTTCGGCCGAACCTGATGAACGCACAAGCTTTGATTACCCAGTTCGGCAACTGCCTACATCTAGGGAGCACATTTTTCGGTCCTCAAGATTTCACTATCCCGGTTCAAGTACAAAGGATTCCAGAACTCAGCCAACGCTAGTTTAACCTCTACTTCTAACCTAGTCAAAATCTGTGCTTAATTTGATCACACAGATTAGCGACACAATCTGATCCCACAGACTTGCTCACACTATTTACACACTTCAGTAATAAATAGCTATAGTTCATAGACTCAGTATTTACTAACACAATGTGTAACAAGAAGATGTTATAACAACTTACTCTATCAAGTTGCTGTAACTTCTGTCCACGACTCTCCAGACACTCCTTGCTGAACAGTCGGACTTCACGAGTTCTCCTAACTCTGGCGATGCTCCCCCTTGATCATTGACATCCTGTCAATATCTGGAAACTCTACTTTAATCTCCGACAGTCCCCGACAACTCCTCTCCGTGACTATGCTTCAAAGCAAGTACTTGATCTTTCAACGAGACTACGCACTAGTTGAAGTTCTTAGATAAAGCTTAGATCGGACTCTTCTAGTCGTGATCTTCTCTCAGCTCATGCACCCATAACTCTTCGCTCTAGCCTTTAGCTCCCGCTCTTTGCTCATGTGTATTTCTCTGTGGTTGTGTATGTTTGTGTGTGTGTTGCACTCCCATATATAGCCGCATCATTGAACAAATATAGGAATCCTAATTCCCTTAGGATTTGCAGATCTTTCCAACCAACTTTTAACATTGGATCTTCTTCTAGATTCTTGCAAGGTGTTGAGAATTTATTTCTTAAAACCAATTCGGAACCTTAACTTCTTCAATCTCTTCCGATCGCTTGATGAGGACTTCTGATCAACGATGATCAATTAGGAGACTCCCTAACTTGTTGCGACGCCGTCAACAACCCTCTGGACGCTTTCTATGCTGCTCCATGTTGATCGGCTACTTTGCTCTAGCCCTGAGTCTCATGGTATGCTATAGCAACTTCTAGCGGTCGGTTGACAGATTTTGAAACTTGCTCCAGCTTCTGTTGCAACGGGTTGCTATACCATCTTCTTGTGGTTTGTTTTGTCAACTCTAGAACATACTCTAGCTTCTAATTCGGTAGGATATTGTAGCAACTTCTTGCGTTTGTTTTGTTTTGTCAAGGATGCCATAACCTTAACAATCTTACCCTTGGCATTTTTGACAAAACCACAAACCCCATATTTGGATGTGAACCATGTACAACAGTTGATAGCATCTTTCTCTCCTTTTTTGTCACAAACGGAAAGGGGGCGGGGGGGGGGGGGGGAGTTAATGAGTCTGGTCTGGAATCACACACAGCCCCAAGGCGGATCTCAGAGTTTCAAAACGTGCTCCATCCAGGGGCTTTGTAATGATATCTGCCAGCTGTTTCTCGATTGCTACATGTTGTACAGCAATGATCTTCTTCTCTACTAAATCTCTGATGAAGTAATGCCATATATCAATTTGTTTGGTTCGCGAATGTTGAACAAGGTTCTTGGAAATATTGATGGCACTCATGTTGTCGCAGTAGAGTGTTATAGCATCCTGTGGAACACCATACTCGCCCAATAGCTGCTTCACCCATATCAAGTGAGCATAGCAGCTTCCAGCTGCTATGTACTTTGCTTCTACAGGGGATAGAGATATGCTATTTTGTTCTTGTTGAACCAAGAAACCAAGTTGTTGCTAAGGAATAAGCAGCCTCCTGACGTGCTCTTGCTGTCTTTTGAACATCCTGCCCAGTCTGTATCACAATATCTTACAAGATTTGCACTAGTGTTCTTGGTGTAACATAGACCATAATTCGTTGTACCTCCAATATATCTGATGACTCTCTTCACAAGTTGGAGATCACTTTCCTTTGGCAAGCCAGATATCTTGCACATACTCCTACAACGTAGGATATGTCTGGTCGGCTGGCATAAGATACAACAGACTCCCAATCATGCTTTTGTACAATATTTGATCAACCTTAGCTCATGCTTCATCTTTAACCACTTTTGTTGTAGGTAGCTTGTTGAAGATATGACATCCTTGACAAAACTGCTCAAGAGACTGCTGAAGCACTCCCTGAAGGTTGATGGTTGGAGCACAATCTGAAGACTGAGGAAACAATAACAAACAAAGAGCCAGAGTCTGCTTCAGCAATCCCTGAAAATCTGAAGCCGAGACACTATTTGAAGAATGAGCTAGAGATAGCTATGAAGAGACAGAGTCTGATTCAGCACTCCGCGTTGCACGGTGAAGCTCCGACTTGATCTAGCTGGCATCGGGGAAGCTTAGCAAGGTATGCAGATGTCATCAAGAGCTCAGCAGTCGCCAGCACGTGCTCCAAAAGATAAAGATCCAAGGGGTTCAAATTTGGCAACGGAATCTTCAACAAACTTGCTATAATCTAGGAGTAAGATACTGATTTTGATGCTTGGCGCTTTTGGGGGGTGCGAGTGCTTAAAGAGGAGTGCAGTGGGCAGTAGCACAACACACAATCAGAGAGAGAAAATATAGAGCGCCAAAGAAGAGCACACGGAGAGATTAACTCACGGTAGCAGGGTTTTATACACTGAGTTAAAGGCTTGTATTGCGCAGAGGAATCAGAATTCGTGGAGTTTGATTCTTGACTGGTTCTGAGTTCAACTGGAGCGCTGCTCGTTGGAGGAACAGTCAGGAGCTCAGTGATCAGCCGCGGAGAGGCAGTGTCGCTGACTGAGGAGCAGTGATCGAGGCTATCAAATACTGACAGAGTGTATCATTGATTGAGGGGGAGCTAAGGCTGAGTTTGAAGAACTCAGAGGGTCCGACTACTTGGCGGAAGAGCTTGGAGTATCGTGGACTAAAGATATAGCAACTCTGATGAAGAGTGTGCTTAAGCATTCCGTGAGCTATACACTGTAATAGAATAGGCTGAGTTTGAGAGGTATAACTGTAGTTATTTATTACTGAGAGTGTGTAGAGTACACGAAGAGAGTCTGCGAGATCAGAATGCTTGCTAGTCTAGGAGATTAGATTGAGTGTTAGATTTCGGGTATGTGAGAAGTAAAGGTGTGAGTCCTTGTACTTCGAACTGTGATAGTGGAATCTCGAGGATCGGAGCATCCTCCCCAGACGTAGGCAAGTTGCCATTGGGTGGACAAACGTACTGTGTGTTCCGTAGAAAGATAGAGAGAGTGCTTAAGTAGAAGCTTTATCTTCGCTTCAGCAATGCAGCAGAAATTTCAACATACAGAGTGTGATCCGGGAGAGCGCTGCTGTCATCAATGGCCACCATGAAAGAAAGACAAAGCACAATTAGACCCCCGTTGCTGGAAGAAGGTAATTATGGGTATTGGAAAGCTAGAATGAAAGCATTCTTAAAGGCCATGGATGAAAAGGCATGGAGAGGTATGATCTTGGAATGGGCACATGCATTGGTGATAGATGATAAAGGAGTAGCACAAAAGAAATCCGAAGAGAGATGGACAGCTAAAGAAGTTGCTACAACATTCGGCAACTCTAAAGCCCTCAATGCAATATTTGTCGTAGTTGATGCTAACAATTACAGGTTGATCTCAAACTGCGACGTCGCAAAAGAGGCATGGGATACCCTTGAGACAGCTCATGAGGGAACAAACAAGGTGAAGAGCTTGAAAATTCAGATGATCACCTCAAGATTCGAAAGCTTGAAGATGCTGGAGGGAGAAACCATCAGTGAGTTCAATGCCAAGCTGTGTGACCTATCAAATGAAGCTTATGCCCTCGGAGAACTGATATAAGAAGAGAAGTTAGTCAGAAAAGTTCTCCGGTCCGTGACATCAAAGTCTGACATGTAGGTCATAGCCATAGAAGAAGCTCAAGATGTGAAGAACATGAGGCTGGAGGCACTGATTGGCTCGCTGAGACAGTTCGAGATGAAAGTTACAGAGACTGCTTCACCACTCTTTGGGAAAAACCTTGGGCTGAAAGCTGATACAAAGGAGAAGGAGACTGTACCAGATGATGTGAGCCAACAAGTGTCCCTGCTGGTCAAACACTTTGGCAAGTTCATGAAGAGAATGGGCCTGTGAAACTTCTTATGCAGGTCAGTCATCTAGGGGGGAAACAGAAGAGGAGAAAGTGCCCAGAGAAGAAACAAGGATGCTGATCAAAATAATAAGGAAAGCAAAGACAAACAGAAGGGGATCCAATGCTGAAAGTGCGAAGGATATGGCCACACACAGGCTGAATGCCCGAGCAACCAAAAGAAAAACAACAAGTCCCTAACTGCGAATTGGAGCAATGAAGACAGTAAGGAAGATACTGACCACAAAGGGAAGTTAGCCCTGACTACGGTAACTGAGTATGAGACTTCAGATTCAATAAATTCAGACTTTGATTATGGGATAGTTGAATCTGACAACAGTGATGATGAAGAATTCTCAGTAGAGACTATTACTGATCAATTCAGACTGATACAAGAGAAGTGTCAGGAAGTTATTGAAGCCAACAGAGAATTACTGTCAAAGGTTTCAGAATTGAAACATGAACGAGATAATCTTCAGAACATCATTACTTCTTTGTTTAAAAACCAACAGTCAAATGATGCTGAGATAACAGGCAAAGACTGTGAACATAAAGTTATATCTGAAGCAAACAGTGGAGGGACATCTAATCTAGATGAGATTTTGGCTTACCAAAGGTATGAAGGTAGGACTGAAGGTCTCAGGTACAGTGGTGATGCAGGAACAGGTGTAACTACGTTTGTCAAAGCCACGGTTACTGATCAGAGTTCAAATATACAGGAGGGTCCTGTTACAGGTGTTCCGACAAAATTGCTAGAGACGGATTGCAAGAGAGTGCTAAAGCAATCTCTGGACTAGTCACCTGCTCAGAAACCCAGATCAAAGAAAAGGAGATGCTATGCATGTGATCGATTATGACATCTTCAGAGACAGTGTCTAACATTGGCTGAGTATAGGAAGACTAGAGGACCGAATATCAGACAAGTCAGAACGATGAATTGTCCAATCCGTAGATTACTACACCACGCAGGTAAACCGAGGTTATCGTGTTACTATGCAAGAAATATTCAGAAGTATTGGATGGTCTACCAATCAGAGAAAAAGGCATAGAAAGAAACGAAGAATAGATCACTCTTCAACAGCTGCAAAGAAGGGCAGAACTTCTGAGAAGATCAAGTGTCGAATGCGCTGGGTGGAGGTGAAAGGGAACAAGTGTCAAATGCGCTGGGTTGAGAAACAGCCACTGACGACACGTCGTTGTGTGCGCCAAAATTAAATTTATTTTTCCTACTTACTAGCTAGTGATAAGCAGGGTCGAACCCAAAGAGAGCAATCAGTTATAAAGTTCTAATAACTATTGTCACACTAAAAAAGGTGGTTTGCAAGAAGAATGTTATTGTTTATCAAATTTAGAAAAATCAGTTTAGGGATATGCATTGCAACTGGTAATCATCGATTGAAACATGCATCAATTAGTAAAATTACTGTTCATAGTGTAACGATCCTGCAAAGGTAATGTCGACTTCAAGTTCTATCTACTATTAACAGCTAAGTTCTCAAATGAATCCTCTTAGTTACCAGTACTAGTTCCATCGCTAAGCTTACGCTAATATTGGACTAATCGAATATCATGTACTGCTAGTCTAACTAGATCACTGCTAAGTTCCTCCAATCAAACATACAAGCATGCAATTAAGTTGAAAACAGTAATTCACTGAATCAAATTATGAAAAGAAAAGTATCTCAAACCGTTCGTTGCAACACAAATCCCCAAACCCGAATTAGGGTTTAGCTACTACTATCCATCTAAAATCATAATGAAATTAAACTGAGTTCAGAAAATACGAAAACATTATTGACTGCACTGTTCACCATTACTATAAACCGACGATCACTGTTCACCGGCGATCACTGTTCATCGGCGTTGATTTCTCCTCACCAAGCTCTGGTTTTCCTCTCACTTCCTTCAGGTCGTTCTTCAGTCGTCCAGCAAAAAACTCTTCAAAAAAAAAAACTAGGGTTTCTTTCTCCTTTTCATTATTTTAAAATTGTGCCGGGCTGACTTCTCTTGCACGAATCAAGAGTGCAGCTTGCACGAATTACATACTCAGTGCGTTTCTCCTGTTGCACGAGTCACATTTGATCAGGGCAACCTCCAAGGTGACTCGGGCGAATCAAAATGTCTTCATAAGCTAGGTGAATCAATATTAATTCGGGCTGGCTTCAAAGTGACTCGTGCACTCTTGGTCGAGTAAAATAATCAGTGGCCTCCGGAGCTGGGCGGATCACTTGTGATCCAGGCGAATCGCTCTTGGTCTTGGGCGAGTGATAGAGCCTATTTATACGCATTATTTAGATCATAACCCTATGCTTGTTTGCATTATTTTATGTACAAGATTACTGATTTCCAGTGTTTTTGTATTTCAGGGCAAAACGAGGGCCTAAGTCGGATACGCGCTAACAGGCAGCGTTTAGGACGCGCATCACACAACCTGCGGAGCTAGCAGCGCAAACAGAAGAAATGGGCAGAGTCGACCTCGGTGCGCTAACCGATTACACTAAGCAGATGCCGTGCGCCAGGCGCAGATGTTGGTGTTTCCAAATCCTGACACGACCAGATTTGGAAGTTGCCAAGAGTGAGCCTCTGAGCAGTATATAAAGAAGAGAAGGAGGCTAGGGTTAAGAGACACACAGACGATTCTCAGGACTCACAATTCGTAGACCCAGGAGGCACTGTGCAGCAGGACTGGAAAACACACGAGCTTGTTGAGAGGATTTGCGCCAGCCGACTGCGCCAGCCAAGACAGCAACCTGCACGCACTGTTTGCTATTATTTTCTTGGACACTTTAGTTATTATTTACTATTTCTATGATGTTTATCACTAGCATGTCTAGCTAAACGCTTAGTATCGGTTGGACATGAATCTATGAGTATTTCCTTTTGAGACTTGCGCTTAATGCATAGCTTGCTTGCTGATATTAATTCTGTGCACATTACTGGCAGCTTGTTACATGAGTAGGGGAAGCCTTGAACCGCAATCTTACTCTTGTCGCTTATTGTTGTCTGTTAAACTAGTTGAATAGCCTGACGGTGCCAACTAGGAGTAACGCGCTAGGTTAGGCAATTACTACCTTGATCGGATTCGTAGTTGTTTAGTCTAGTGTAAGAATTAATAGCACATGAACTTTGATCGGAACATGCGCACATGTTAGGAAGCCTTGATCGGACACTAACATTAGCAAATCGAGCTATAGACATTTAGAGTCGATGATAAGGAATACACTCATAGAGGATTGTCTGCGCCGATACTTCTCATAAGTCATAGTACTTAATCTCTATTGCCTGCGCACGTCTAGTGCAATTTCCTGCGTTACGATACCACTGTTACTTGCGCATCGCGCAAACCAATCACTCACCCCCAATCTTCGTAAGTGTAGGTTACTGGCTAAAACTGAACTGCTTGCTCCCTGTGGAGATCGACCCTTACTTAACCGCTGTACTAGTGGAAGAGGAAGGAATTAATTTGACGCGCACAACGACGCGTGATCAAATTTTGGGGCCGTTGCCGGGGAGCAACACAGCTAAGTTATAGCTAGTTTACGTTTTTTCTTTTTAGTAACTAGTTATTTTCAGTTTGTTTTGTTTTCTCGTTGTTGTTTCTGACCGCGCGCAATCACCATCAACCTGCGCAACCTTGAAACAGTTGCGCTGCGCAGATTCTAGTTGCGCACTGACAGACGCAGCAGCATTAGTTATCTTTTAATTTCGTTTTCTTTGAGATTTAGAACATGTCATGGAGGATAACAGTGTCGTTGGGGACAACTTAGGGGACAGAACCCCATAGGAAGCAAGAGCACACAACCGCGCAGCCCTGTTCAGAGAGGAAGTGCAGCGCGAGGTTGAAGCAAGGAGGGCCGCTGAAGTGTATCATGTGCCACCCGTGCAACAGGCCGCGCGACGCAGAACAGTGCGCGAGATGTCAGCCCCACTCACAGTTAACTAGCCATGGTGCATCGTGCTTCCGCCAGGCGGTCATTTTGAACTAAGAAGCTCGCTCATTCATCACATGCCCAAGTTCCACGGGATGAACAATGAAAATCCAGTCAAGCATGTGCGAGAGTTCCTAGTCATATGCGAGAACATGAAGACTGAAATTTCAAGTGTCTCTACTTATGCAGATTTGTGAACTAGCAGTTGCTGCAGCACACTCTTGTTCACTTAAATGTATGCACAGCAGACAATGAATAGGACACAGATTTGTTCACCCAGTTCGGCCAATCTGCCTACGTCTGGGGAGGACTATTCTCCAGTCCTCAATCCACTCAACCAAAGGTTCAGATCACACTAGGTTACAACGCACGCAACCTATGCTACTTTAACCCCGTGTGGACTACTCAACACAATCAGAACAAGCTCTGATTTGTGCCAGCACACCCTCTACAATATGTCAGTCTAGAATAGCTACAATCCTCTTCAAGAACTCAGCCTATTCTAGCCTACACTACTCAGCAGGGTTGGTGCAGCAACAGCTGTAACACCAGCTGAAGCACTCTGTCCGCGTCGCTCCAAGGCCTCCTGCCGAGCCGATCGAACCACTCCAAGAGCGCTGCACACTCTGAGTAACTCCCCCTCACTTAGTGACCACCTGCCACTAGTGAGTTCTTCCGCACGAACCTCGACCGAGCCTTCCACCCGTCAGCTCTCCCGCGGCTGCCTTTGATCAACCAACAAGCTCCACAGCTCTAAATTGGCTTCCAGATCAAAGCACGAATCAGTCTCTGCAAGACCTGACTCTCTTCTGCAATACGCACCACAGCTCTGCGCTCAACGCTCTGCCCGTGTGTGTTGATCGAAGAACAACTTCCGTAGCACACCCAGAAAGTCCTCTCTCTGAATTTCGTGTCTACCCTCGTGTATCACTCAGCTTCGATCAACCTCTTCAGCCCTCAAACCTTCTGCTTAAATACCCTCACCACTTTAAGCAATTTCCAGGTTTAGGCCATTGACCCACAAGATCAATTATCTCCTAAAATCTAGGAGATTAGATTTGATTAATATCTTGAAGCATATCTCCTTCTCTGACTGATAATCCTTGCTGAAATATGCTCAGCAGCATTTTAGAAATTCTTCAAAGCACTTTCACAAAGCTGCCAAACCTTCAAAACGCACCCAGCACAAAACTGTTATTCGGACAGTTGAACTAGCTCTTGAACCAGCACCTGCTGCAGCATCCCCTGCTGCATCTGTTGCTGGTTTACTTCTGCTGGCCTCCTTGATTGAGCTGCAGCAGCTCCTTGTTCACTCATGCTGGTTTTGTCAAACACTGCCATACTTGCATTATCAATCTCCCCCTTGGCATTTTGACAAAACCTTAAGGCCAATGCACTCTTCCGAAAACCAGAAACGAAATACTCTAAATAAAATTAATAGAGAGTAAGTAGATGAGGCCACACTCGGCCATAGCATACTGACCACGCAGGGTCAAAAAAATGTGTTTCAATATTCAGCAGTGTATAAATCTTCTCTCCCCCTTTTTGTCATAGATGCTCAAGGGGCCTGCTCCTCATCCTCCAAGAACTCCAAGTCTCTGATGAGGCTCCTGATCTGTCCACGCCTGGCATCTCTCCTCTTGGCTTCAGCATCAAGAATAGCCAGCTCAGACCGGAGGTGACACACAATCCTGGCACGAAGAGCAGACTGGATTGTGGCAGCAGGGGGAAGAGATTCCTCCAAGGGAGCTGGAGCTGAAGAACCACCCATGAGAAGATCCTCATAGGCAACATCCACTGCATGTTTTCCCTTGAATAATTTGTGATCAACAGTAAAGACCTGCAGCTCCTCAGATAAGCCTTCAGTAATCGCTCCGAACTCTGGGTGCTGAGATACCATGATCCCATGGATGAGGGAGGGCAGCACAATAGGCTTGCTGGAGGAGGCACTCCCGGCATGTGTAGCAAGCTGAGGAAACATCACACTTCCCAGGCTGATCTTCCTCCTCTTTCCAATAGAATAAAGAAGGTTAGCAAGTCTTTGTTGACCTTCCCTCTGTGAGAACTAGGAATCCAGTTCCTTGCACCAAGATGATACAGCAGAGCATACTTGGAGGTTAGCTCAGCTGCACTGAGATTCGGGCCGCCCCAAGACAGGCACACTCCCGCTGTAAGGGTCTTCGCCAATAATTCAGGCTTCACATCAGTGGGAGCCCTTGCATTCTCAGAAATCCCAAGAAATGCATCAATAATTTCCAGAGTAATAACCACTTGTTTACCCCTTACCCAGCTTCTCCCATACTCATCAGCTCCTTCGTCTCCAAATTTTTCTTCCATATTCACTATAAATTCTCTAACCAGAATAATATTGAAACGGTGAGGAAAGGTTAGGGACTTGAGCAGTTTTACCTCAGTCAGGAGCTCAATCATAGCAGCTGATCTATACTTGTCTTGCACCAGACGCTTCTCATGCACAATGTGTTTCCTCTCAACAGCACTCCAGGATTGAGAGACGCTTTTGTTCCTGAACCATGTGCCTCCGATAGTGAGAGCAGAGAAATCATCAGCTGCAGGACCTTTCTCAGAGGGTCCACCAAGAGATCCTGCTTCCACTTCTTCACTGGATGAGCTTTCACTACTGGAGCCTGGGATCAGGATAGGAGCTTTGCCCTTGTCTGAAGAAGGGGGATGTGCTGCAGCAGGTTCTAGTTCAGGGGACTCAGCAGCTGTTTCAACCCCTTCACCAATAATACCTGGAGACATGACCAGTGATCGGCACTCTTCTCCTGCAGGAACTGCTGCAGCAGTCTCTGCTGCTTGTTCTTCCTCTGAAGCAGCTTCAGTCATATCCGCTTCTGGCAGCACAGCAGAACCGGAGGCAGGTTCTCCATCACGTACCAGCCGCCTCCTCTTCTGCGAAGCTTCTTCAGAGGGAGAGGGCTCACTGTGCGACACAGGGAGAGGGTTTGGTTCCCACACAACCACCTCCAGCGGCTGAGCAGGGTCTTCGTTGCGTGCCTTGGTCCTTCTCTCAGACCTGCTTTGCCTGTCAGCTGCCAGATTCTTCTTCAGTCCGCGTGTCTTCACCATTGCTGCAGAGATGTGGAAGGAAGGAGGAGCGCACAGAGGATGATCGGCAGAGATTTCTGAGACGCCCTTTGCTCTTGATCTGTGCCCTAGAAAATATTTACCCGTTATTTTCTTTTCCTTTGAAGTGTAAGACACGTGCCTCTCATGTGCAAATATTTTCCTTTCCATCTTTAGCAACCAACACATGTGAACAAGCTAATTCGGACCAGGTTGCTGCAGCACATGTGAGCTTGTTCACCTATTCACTTCAGGCTGCAATTTTTGCTCAGAGGATCCTTGAGAGATTCTGGTGGAGCCTTCTTCACCCATACTTGGAATACACCAGAGCTTTTCTTCTTCTGATCTTCCAGCCTCCTAACCCTTTGTTTGGGTTTCCATATTTGTACCATCTTTGATTTACCCTTGTTTTTAGTAATCCAGTGCCCTTGTGCAGCAACATGAAATGGAGTCTTTGTGCAACATGTGCTGATTCTGGACTTTGCTCCCCCTTTTTCAGCTGAGCAAGTTCTGTGTTGCTGCTTCAGATTGAAGTTGATCTTCTGCTTCCCAACACTTGTACCAGTACTCCACTTGTCCTGAGACTTTTGTTTTGTTTGAGAAAAATGTTGTCCATGATGCTGCAGCATCCTCTTGTACACATGTCTAGATCCAATTTTCTCTGCCATTTTTGAGAAGGCATCTGAATTCTTCTTCTCGTCTGTCTCACCGTCTGAGGCT